>CM075727.1:19104435-19704435 GCA_037974335.1 Prionace glauca | reverse complement strand
TCCCAGACTTCATCACTGCGATACTGCCTGCAAGGACATTCTTCCCAGACTGCATCACTGCAATTCTGCCTGCAAGGACACTCTTCCCGGAGTTCATCACTGCGATACTGTCTGCAAGAAAACTCTTCCCAGACTGCATCACTGCGATACTGTCCGCACGGACACACTTCCCAGGCTGCATCACTGCGATACTGCCTGCAAGGACACTCTTCCCAGACTGCATCACTGCGATTCTGTCTGCAAGAAAACTCTTCCCAGAATGCATCACTGCGATACTGTCTGCAAGGACACTCTTCCCAGGCTGCATCACTGCGATACTGCCTGCAAGGACACTCTTCCCAGACTGCATCACTGCGATACTGTCTCCAAGGACACTCTTCCCAGACTTCATCACTGCGATACTGCCTGCAAGGACACTCATCCCAGGCTGCAACACTGCGATACTGCCTGCAAGGACACTCTTCCCAGACTTCATCACTGCGATACTGTCTGCAAGGACACTCTTCCCAGACTGCATCACTGCCTGCAAGGACACTCTTCCCAGACCGCATCACTGTGATACTGTCTGAAAGGACACTCTTCCCAGACTTCATCACTGCGATACTGCCTGCAAGGACACTCTTCCCAGACTGCATCACTGCGATACTGTCTGCAAGGACACTCTTCCCAGACTGCATCACTGCGATACTGCCTGCAAGGACACTCTTCCCAGACATCATCACTGCGATACTGCCTGCAAGGACACTCTTCCCAGACTGCATCACTGCGATACTGTCTGCAAGGACACTCTTCCCAGACTGCATCACTGCGATACTGTCTGCAAGGACACTCTTCCCAGACTTCATCACTGCGATACTGTCTGCAAAGACACTCTTCCCAGGCTGCATCACTGTGATACTCTCTGCAAGGACACTCTTCCCAGGCTGCATCACTGCGATACTGTCTGCAAGGACACTCTTCCCAGACTTCATCACTGCAATACTGTCTGCAAGGACACTCTTCCCAGGCTGCATCACTAGGATACTGTCTGCAAGGACACTCTTCCCAGACTACATCACTGTGATACTGTCTGCAAGGACACTCTTCCCAGACTTCATCACTGCGATACTGTCTGCAAGGACACTCTTCCCAGACTGCATCACTGCGATACTGCCTGCAAGGACACACTTCCCAGACTTCATCACTGCAATTCTGTCTGCAAGGACACTCTTCCCAGACTGCATCACTGTGATACTGCCTGCAAGGACACACTTCCCAGACTTCATCACTGCAATTCTGCCTGCAAGGACACTCTTCTCAGACAGCATCACTGAGATACTGTCTGCAAGAAAACTCTTCCCAGACTGCATCACTGCAATTCTGTCTGCAAGGACACTCTTCCCGGACTGCATCACTGCGATACTGCCTGCAAGGACACACTTCCCAGACTTAATCACTGCAATTCTGCCTGCAAGGACACTCTTTCCAGACTGCATCACTCCGATACTGTCTGCAAGGACACTCTTCCCAGGCTGCATCACTGCGATACTGCCTGCATGGACACTCTTCCCAGAGTGCATCACTGCGATACTGTCTCCAAGGACACTCTTCCAGACTGCATCACTGCGATACTGTCTGCAAGAAAACTGTTCCCAGACTGCATCACTGCGATACTGTCTGCAAAGACACTCTTCCCAGGCTGCATCACTGCGATACTGTCTGCAAGGACACTCTTCCCAGACTTCAACACTGCGATACTGTCTGCAAGGACACTCTTCCCAGACTGCATCACTGCGATACAGTCTGCAAGGACACTCTTCCCAGGCTGCATCACTGCGATACTGTCTGCAAGGACACTCTTCCCAGACATCATCACTGTGATACAGTCTGCAAGGACACTCTTCCAAGGCTGCATCACTGCGATACTGCCTGCAAGGACACTCTTCCCAGACTTCAACACTGCGATACTGTCTGCAAGGACACTCTTCCCAGACTGCATCACTGCGATACTGCCTGCAAGGACACTCTTCCCAGACCGCATCACTGTGATACTGTCTGCAAGGACACTCTTCCCAGACTGCATCACTGCGATACTGTCTGCAAGGACACTCTTCCCAGACTGCATCACTGCGATACTGCGTGCAAGAACACTCTTCCCAGACTGCATCACTGCGATATTGCCTGCAAGGACAAACTTCCCAGACTTCATCACTGCAATTCTGCCTGCAAGGACACTCTTCCCAGACAGCATCACTGCGATACTGTCTGCAAGAAAACTCTTCCCAGACTGCATCACTGCAATTCTGCCTGCAAGGACACTCTTCCCAGACTTCATCACTTCAATACTGTCTGCAAGAAAACTCTTCCCAGACTGCATCACTGCAATTCTGCCTGCAAGGACACTCTTCCCAGACTGCATCACTGCAATACTGCCTGCAAGGACACTCTTCCCAGACTGCATCACTGCAATTCTGCCTGCAAGGTCACTCTTCCCAGACAGCATCACTGCGATACTGTCTGCAAGAAAACTCTTCCCAGACTTCATCACTGCGATACTGCCTGCAAGGACACTCTTCCCAGACTTCATCACTGCGATACTGCCTGCAAGGCACTCTTCCCAGGCTGCAACACTGCGATACTGCCTGCAAGGACACTCTTCCCAGACTTCATCACTGCGATACTGTCTGCAAGAACACTCTTCCCAGACTGCATCACTGCCTGCAAGGACACTCTTCCCAGACCGCATCACTGTGATACTGTCTGCAAGGACACTCTTCCCAGAGTTCATCACTGCGATACTGCCTGCAAGGACACTCTTCCCAGACTGCATCACTGCGATACTGTCTGCAAGGACACTCTTCCCAGACTGCATCACTGCGATACTGCCTGCAAGGACACTCTTCCCAGACTTCATCACTGCGATACTGCCTGCAAGGACACTCTTCCCAGACTGCATCACTGCGATACTGTCTGCAAGGACACTCTTCCCAGACTGCATCACTGCGATACTGTCTGCAAGGACACTCTTCCCAGGCTGCATCACTGCGATACTGTCTGCAAGGACACTCTTCCCAGACTTCATCACTGCGATACTGTCTGCAAGGACACTCTTCCCAAGCTGCATCACTAGGATACTGTCTGCAAGGACACTCTTCCCAGACTTCATCACTGTGATACTGTCTGCAAGGACACTCTTCCCAGACTTCATCACTGCGATACTGTCTGCAAGTACACTCTTCCCAGACTGCATCACTGCGATACTGCCTGTAAGGACACTCTTCCCAGACTAAATCACTGCGATACTGTCTGCAAGGACACTCTTCCCAGACTGCATCACTGCGATACTGCCTGCAAGGACACACTTCCCAGACTTCATCACTGCAATTCTGTCTGCAAGGACACTCTTCCCAGACTGCATCACTGCGATACTGTCTGCAAGGATACTCTTCCCAGTCTTCATCACTGCAATACTGTCTGCAAGGACAGTCTTCCCAGACTTCATCAATGCGATACTGTCTGCAAGGACACTCTTCCCAGGCTGCATCACTGCGATACTGCCTGCAAGGACACTCTTCCCAGACTTCATCACTGCAATTCTGCCTGCAAGGACACTCTTCCCAGACAGCATCACTGCGATACTGTCTGCAAGAAAACTCTTCCCAGACTGCATCACTGCAATTCTGTCTGCAAGGACACTCTTCCCAGACTTGCATCACTGCAATACTGCCTGCAAGGACACTCTTCCCAGACAGCATCACTGCGATACTGTCTGCAAGAGAACTCTTCCCAGACTGCATCACTGCAATACTGCCTGCAAGGACACTCTTCCCAGACTGCATCACTGCAATTCTGTCTGCAAGGACACTCTTCCCAGACTGCATCACTGCGATACAGTCTACAAGGACACTCTTCCCAGACTGCATCACTGCAATTCTGCCTGCAAGGACACTCTTCCCAGACTGCATCACTGCAATTCTGCCTGCAAGGACACTCTTCCCAGACTTCATCACTGCGATACTGCCTGCAAGGACACTCTTCCCAGACTTCATCACTGCGATACTGCCTGCAAGGACACTCTTCCCAGACTTCATCACTGCGATACTGCCTGCAAGGACACTCTTCCCAGACTGCATCACTGCGATACACCCTGCAAGGACATTCTTCCCAGACTGCATCACTGCAATTCTGCCTGCAAGGACACTCTTCCCAGAGTTCATCACTGCGATACTGTCTGCAAGAAAACTCTTCCCAGACTGCATCACTGCGATACTGTCTGCAAGGACAGTCTTACAAGCTGCATCACTGCGATACTGCCTGCAAGGACACTCTTCCCAGACTGCATCACTGCGATACTGTCTGCAAGGAGACTCTTCCCAGTCTGCATCACTGCGATACTGCCTGCAGGGACACTCTTCCCAGACCGCATCACTGTGATACGATCTGCAAGGACACTCTTCCAAGACTGCATCACTGCGATAATGCCTGCCAGGACATTCTTCCCAGACTTCATCACTGCGATTCTGTCTGCAAGGACACTCTTCCCAGACTGAATCACTGCGATACCGTCTGCAAGGACACTCTTCCCAGACTGCATCACTGCGATACTGCCTGCAAGCACACTCTTCCCTGACTGCATCACTCTGATATTGTCTGCAAGCACACTCTTCCCGGACTGCATCACTGCGATACTGTCTGCAAGGACACTCTTCCCAGACTTCATCACTGCGATACTGTCTGCAAGGACACTCTTCCCAGACTGCATCACTGCGATACTGTCTGCAAGGACACTCTTCCCAGGCAGCATCACTGCGATACTGTCTGCAAGGACACTCTTCCCAGACTTCATCACTGCGATTCTGTCTGCAAGGACACTCTTCCCAGGCTGCATCACTGCGATACTGCCTGCAAGGACACTCTTCCCAGACTTCACCACTGCGATACTGTCTGCAAGGACACTCTTCCCAGACTGCATCACTGCGATACTGCCTCCAAGGACACTCTTCCCAGACCGCATCACTGTGATACTGTCTGCAAGGACACTCTTCCCAGACTGCATCACTGCGATACTGTCTGCAATGACACTCTTCCCAGACTGCATCACTGCGATACTGCGTGCAAGGACACTCTTCCCAGACTGCATCACTGCGATATTGCCTGCAAGGACACACTTCCCAGACTTCATCACTGCAATTCTGCCTGCAAGGACACTCTTCCCAGACAGCATCACTGCGATACTGTCTGCAAGAAAACTCTTCCCAGACTGCATCACTGCAATTCTGTCTGCAAGGACACTCTTCCCAGACTGCATCACTGCAATACTGCCTGCAAGGACACTCTTCCCAGACTGCATCACTGCAATTCTGCCTGCAAGGACACTCTTCCCAGACTTCATTACTGCAATACTGTCTGCAAGAAGACTCTTCCCAGACTGCATCACTGCAATTCTGCCTGCAAGGACACTCTTCCCAGACTGCATCACTGCGATACTGTCCGCACGGACACACTTCCCAGGCTGCATCACTGCGATACTGCCTGCAAGGACACACTTCCCAGACGGCATCACTGCGATACTGGCTGCACGGACACTCTTCCAAGACTGCATCACTGCGATACTGCCTGCAAGGACACTCTTCCCAGACTTCATCACTGCTATACTGTCTGCAAGGACACTCTTCCCTGACTGCATCACTGTGATACTGTCTGCAAGCACACTCTTCCCGGACTGCATCACTGCGATACTGTCTGCAAGGACACTCTTCCCAGACTTCATCACTGCGATACTGTCTGAAAGGACACTCTTCCCAGACTGCATCACTGCGATACTGTCTGCAAGAACACTCTTCCCAGGCGACAACACTGCAATACTGTCTGCAAGGACACACTTCCCATGCTGCATCACTGCGATACTGTCTGCAAGGACACTCTTCCCAGACTTCATCACTGCGATACTGTCTGCAAGGACACTCTTCCCAGGCTGCATCACTAGGATACTGTCTGCAAGGACACTCTTCCCAGACTTCATCACTGTGATACTGTCTGCAAGGACACTCTTCCCAGACTTCATCACTGCGATACTGCCTGCAAGGACACTCTTCCCAGACTTCATCACTGCAATACTGCCTGCAAGGACACTATTCCCAGACTGCATCACTGCAATTCTGCCTGCAAGGATACTCTTCCCAGACTTCATCACTGCGATACTGCCTGCAAGGACATTCTTCCCAGACTGCATCACTGCAATTCTGCCTGCAAGGACACTCTTCCCGGAGTTCATCACTGCGATACTGTCTGCAAGAAAACTCTTCCCAGACTGCATCACTGCGATACTGTCCGCACGGACACACTTCCCAGGCTGCATCACTGCGATACTGCCTGCAAGGACACTCTTCCCAGACTGCATCACTGCGATTCTGTCTGCAAGAAAACTCTTCCCAGAATGCATCACTGTGATACTGTCTGCAAGGACACTCTTCCCAGGCTGCATCACTGCGATACTGCCTGCAAGGACACTCTTCCCAGACTGCATCACTGCGATACTGTCTCCAAGGACACTCTTCCCAGACTTCATCACTGCGATACTGCCTGCAAGGACACTCATCCCAGGCTGCAACACTGCGATACTGCCTGCAAGGACACTCTTCCCAGACTTCATCACTGCGATACTGTCTGCAAGGACACTCTTCCCAGACTGCATCACTGCCTGCAAGGACACTCTTCCCAGACCGCATCACTGTGATACTGTCTGAAAGGACACTCTTCCCAGACTTCATCACTGCGATACTGCCTGCAAGGACACTCTTCCCAGACTGCATCACTGCGATACTGTCTGCAAGGACACACTTCCCAGACTGCATCACTGCGATACTGCCTTGAAGGACACTCTTCCCAGACATCATCACTGCGATACTGCCTGCAAGGACACTCTTCCCAGACTGCATCACTGCGATACTGTCTGCAAGGACACTCTTCCCAGACTGCATCACTGCGATACTGTCTGCAAGGACACTCTTCCCAGACTTCATCACTGCGATACTGTCTGCAAGGACACTCTTCCCAGGCTGCATCACTGTGATACTCTCTGCAAGGACACTCTTCCCAGGCTGCATCACTGCGATACTGTCTGCAAGGACACTCTTCCCAGACTTCATCACTGCAATACTGTCTGCAAGGACACTCTTCCCAGGCTGCATCACTAGGATACTGTCTGCAAGGACACTCTTCCCAGACTACATCACTGTGATACTGTCTGCAAGGACACTCTTCCCAGACTTCATCACTGCGATACTGTCTGCAAGGACACTCTTCCCAGACTGCATCACTGCGATACTGCCTGCAAGGACACACTTCCCAGACTTCATCACTGCAATTCTGTCTGCAAGGACACTCTTCCCAGACTGCATCACTGTGATACTGCCTGCAAGGACACACTTCCCAGACTTCATCACTGCAATTCTGCCTGCAAGGACACTCTTCTCAGACAGCATCACTGAGATACTGTCTGCAAGAAAACTCTTCCCAGACTGCATCACTGCAATTCTGTCTGTAAGGACACTCTTCCCGGACTGCATCACTGCGATACTGCCTGCAAGGACACACTTCCCAGACTTAATCACTGCAATTCTGCCTGCAAGGACACTCTTTCCAGACTGCATCACTGCGATACTGTCTGCAAGAAATCTCTTCCCAGACTGCATCACTGCAATTCTGTCTGCAAGGAAACTCTTCCCAGACTGCATCACTGCAATACTGCCTGCAAGGACAATCTTCCCAGACTGCATCACTGCAATTCTGTCTGCAAGGACACTCTTCCCAGACTGCATCACTGCAATACTGCCTGCAAGGACACTCTTCCCAGACTGCATCACTGCAATTCTGTCTGCAAGGACACTCTTCCCAGGCTGCAACACTGCGATACTGCCTGCAAGGACACACTTCCCAGACTTCATCACTGCGATACTGTCTGCAAGGACACTCTTCCCAGACTGCATCACTGCGATACTGTCTGCAAGGAAACTCTTCCCAGAATGCATCACTGCGATACTGTCTGCAAGGACACTCTTCCCAGGCTGCATCACTGCGATACTGCCTGGAAGGACACTCTTCCCAGACTGCATCACTGCGATACTGTCTCCATGGACACTCTTCCCAGACTGCACCACTGCGATACTGTCTGCAAGAAAACTCTTCCCAGACTGCATCACTGCAATTCTGTCTGCAAGGACAGTCTACCCAGACTTGCATCACTGCAATACTGCCTGCAAGGACACTCTTCCCAGACTGCATCACTGCAATTCTGTCTGCAAGGACACTCTTCCCAGACTGCATCACTGCGATACTGTCTGCAAGGATACTCTTCCCAGACTGCATCACTGCGATTCTGCCTGCAAGGACACTCTTCCCAGACTGCATCACTGCGATTCTGCCTGCAAGGACACTCTTCCCAGACTTCATCACTGCGATACTGCCTGCAAGGACACTCTTCCCAGACTGCATCACTGCGATTCTGCCTGCAAGGACACTCTTCCCAGACTGCATCACTGCGATTCTGCCTGCAAGGACACTCTTCCCAGACTTCATCACTGCGATACTGCCTGCAAGGACACTCTTCCCAGACTTCATCACTGCGATACTGCCTGCAAGGACACTCTTCCCAGACTGCATCACTGCAATTCTGCCTGCAAGGATACTCTTCCCAGACTTCATCACTGCGATACTGCCTGCAAGGACATTCTTCCCAGACTGCATCACTGCAATTCTGCCTGCAATGACACTCTTCCCGGAGTTCATCACTGCGATACTGTCTGCAAGAAAACTCTTCCCAGACTGCATCACTGCGATACTGTCCGCACGGACACACTTCCCAGGCTGCATCACTGCGATACTGCCTGCAAGGACACACTTCCCAGACTGCATCACTGCGAATCTGTCTGCAAGGAAACTCTTCCCAGACTGCATCACTGCGATACTGCCTGCAGGGACACTCTTCCCAGACCGCATCACTGTGATACGATCTGCAAGGACACTCTTCCCAGACAGCATCACTGCGATACTGCCTGCAAGGACACTCTTCCCAGACTGCATCACTGCGATACTGGCTGCACGGACACTCTTCCAAGACTGCATCACTGCGATACTGCCTGCAAGGAAACTCTTCCCAGACTTCATCACTGCTATACTGTCTGCAAGGACACTCTTCCCTGACTGCATCACTGTGATACTGTCTGCAAGCACACTCTTCCCGGACTGCATCACTGCGATACTGTCTGCAAGGACACTCTTCCCAGACTTCATCACTGCGATACTGTCTGAAAGGACACTCTTCCCAGACTGCATCACTGCGATACTGTCTGCAAGAACACTCTTCCCAGGCTACAACACTGCAATACTGTCTGCAAGGACACACTTCCCATGCTGCATCACTGCGATACTGTCTGCAAGGACACTCTTCCCAGACTTCATCACTGCGATACTGTCTGCAAGGACACTCTTCCCAGACTTCATCACTGCAATACTGCCTGCAAGGACACTATTCCCAGACTGCATCACTGCAATTCTGCCTGCAAGGATACTCTTCCCAGACTTCATCACTGCGATACTGCCTGCAAGGACATTCTTCCCAGACTGCATCACTGCAATTCTGCCTGCAAGGACACTCTTCCCGGAGTTCATCACTGCGATACTGTCTGCAAGAAAACTCTTCCCAGACTGCATCACTGCGATACTGTCCGCACGGACACACTTCCCAGGCTGCATCACTGCGATACTGCCTGCAAGGACACTCTTCCCAGACTGCATCACTGCGATACTGTCTGCAAGAAAACTCTTCCCAGAATGCATCACTGCGATACTGTCTGCAAGGACACTCTTCCCAGGCTGCATCACTGCGATACTGCCTGCAAGGACACTCTTCCCAGACTGCATCACTGCGATACTGTCTCCAAGGACACTCTTCCCAGACTGCATCACTGCGATACTTTCTGCAAGAAAACTCTTCCCAGACTGCATCACTGCAATTCTGTCTGCAAGGACACTCTTCCCAGACTTGCATCACTGCAATACTGCCTGCAAGGACACTCTTCCCAGACTGCATCACTGCAATTCTGTCTGCAAGGACACTCTTCCCCGACTGCATCACTGCGATACTGTCTGCAAGGATACTCTTCCCAGACTGCATCACTGCAATTCTGCCTGCAAGGACACTCTTCCCAGACTGCATCACTGCGATTCTGCCTGCAAGGACACTCTTCCCAGACTTCATCACTGCGATACTGCCTGCAAGGACACTCTACCCAGACTTCATCACTGCGATACTGCCTGCAAGGACACTCTTCCCAGACTGCATCACTGCAATTCTGCCTGCAAGGATACTCTTCCCACACTTCATCACTGCGATACTGCCTGCAAGGACATTCTTCCCAGACTGCATCACTGCAATTCTGCCTGCAAGGACACTCTTCCCGGAGTTCATCACTGCGATACTGTCTGCAAGAAAACTCTTCCCAGACTGCATCACTGCGATACTGTCCGCACGGACACACTTCCCAGGCTGCATCACTGCGATACTGCCTGCAAGGACACTCTTCCCAGACTGCATCACTGCGATACTGGCTGCACGGACACTCTTCCAAGACTGCATCACTGCGATACTGCCTGCAAGGACACTCTTCCCAGACTTCATCACTGCTATACTGTCTGCAAGGACACTCTTCCCTGACTGCATCACTGTGATACTGTCTGCAAGCACACTCTTCCCGGACTGCATCACTGCGATACTGTCTGCAAGGACACTCTTCCCAGACTTCATCACTGCGATACTGTCTGAAAGGACACTCTTCCCAGACTGCATCACTGCGATACTGTCTGCAAGAACACTCTTCCCAGGCTACAACACTGCAATACTGTCTGCAAGGACACACTTCCCATGCTGCATCACTGCGATACTGTCTGCAAGGACACACTTCCCAGACTTCATCACTGCGATACTGCCTGCAAGGACACTCTTCCCAGACTTCATCACTGCGATACTGCCTGCAAGGACACTCTTCCCAGACTTCATCACTGCGATACTGCCTGCAAGGACACTCTTCCCAGACTGCATCACTGCGATACAGCCTGCAAGGACATTCTTCCCAGACTGCATCACTGCAATTCTGCCTGCAAGGACACTCTTCCCAGAGTTCATTACTGCGATACTGTCTGCAAGAAAACTCTTCCCAGACTGCATCACTGCGATACTGTCTGCAAGGACAGTCTTCCCAAGCTGCATCACTGCGATACTGCCTGCAAGGACACACTTCCCAGACTGCATCACAGCGATACTGTCTGCAAGGAGACTCTTCCCAGTCTGCATCACTGCGATACTGCCTGCAGGGACACTCTTCCCAGACCGCATCACTGTGATACGATCTGCAAGGACACTCTTCCAAGACTGCATCACTGCGATAATGCCTGCCAGGACACTCTTCCCAGACTTCATCACTGCGATTCTGTCTGCAAGGACACTCTTCCCAGACTGAATCACTGCGATACCGTCTGCAAGGACACTCTTCCCAGACTGCATCACAGCGATACTGTCTGCAAGGACACTCTTCCCAGACTGCATCACTGTGATACTGCCTGCAAGCACACTCTTCCCTGACTGCATCACTCTGATATTGTCTGCAAGCACACTCTTCCCGGACTGCATCACTGCGATACTGTCTGCAAGGACACTCTTCCCAGACTTCATCACTGCGATACTGTCTGCAAGGACACTCTTCCCAGACTGCATCACTGCGATACTGTCTGCAAGGACACTCTTCCCAGGCAGCATCACTGCGATACTGTCTGCAAGGACACTCTTCCCAGACTTCATCACTGCGATTCTGTCTGCAAGGACACTCTTCCCAGGCTGCATCACTGCGATACTGCCTGCAAGGACACTCTTCCCAGACTTCACCACTGCGATACTGTCTGCAAGGACACTCTTCCCAGACTGCATCACTGCGATACTGCCTCCAAGGACACTCTTCCCAGACCTCATCACTGTGATACTGTCTGCAAGGACACTCTTCCCAGACTGCATCACTGCGATACTGTCTGCAATGACACTCTTCCCAGACTGCATCACTGCGATACTGCGTGCAAGGACACTCTTCCCAGACTGCATCACTGCGATATTGCCTGCAAGGACACACTTCCCAGACTTCATCACTGCAATTCTGCCTGCAAGGACACTCTTCCCAGACAGCATCACTGCGATACTGTCTGCAAGAAAACTCTTCCCAGACTGCATCACTGCAATTCTGTCTGCAAGGACACTCTTCCCAGACTGCATCACTGCAATACTGCCTGCAAGGACACTCTTCCCAGACTGCATCACTGCAATTCTGCCTGCAAGGACACTCTTCCCAGACTTCATTACTGCAATACTGTCTGCAAGAAGACTCTTCCCAGACTGCATCACTGCAATTCTGCCTGCAAGGACACTCTTCCCAGACTGCATCACTGCGATACTGTCCGCACGGACACACTTCCCAGGCTGCATCACTGCGATACTGCCTGCAAGGACACACTTCCCTGACTGCATTACTGCGAAACTGTCTGCAAGGAAACTCTTCCCAGACTGCATCACTGCGATACTGCCTGCAGGGACACTCTTCCCAGACCGCATCACTGTGATACGATCTGCAAGGACACTCTTCCCAGACAGCATCACTGCGATACTGCCTGCAAGGACACTCTTCCCAGACTGCATCACTGCGATACTGGCTGCACGGACACTCTTCCAAGACTGCATCACTGCGATACTGCCTGCAAGGACACTCTTCCCAGACTTCATCACTGCTATACTGTCTGCAAGGACACTCTTCCCTGACTGCATCACTGTGATACTGTCTGCAAGCACACTCTTCCCGGACTGCATCACTGCGATACTGTCTGCAAGGACACTCTTCCCAGACTTCATCACTGCGATACTGTCTGAAAGGACACTCTTCCCACACTGCATCACTGCGATACTGTCTGCAAGAACACTCTTCCCAGGCTACAACACTGCAATACTGTCTGCAAGGACACACTTCCCATGCTGCATCACTGCGATACTGTCTGCAAGGACACTCTTCCCAGGCTGCATCACTAGGATACTGTCTGCAAGGACACTCTTCCCAGACTTCATCACTGTGATACTGTCTGCAAGGACACTCTTCCCAGACTTCATCACTGCGATACTGCCTGCAAGGACACTCTTCCCAGACTTCATCACTGCAATACTGCCTGCAAGGACACTATTCCCAGACTGCATCACTGCAATTCTGCCTGCAAGGATACTCTTCCCAGACTTCATCACTGCGATACTGCCTGCAAGGAAATTTCTTCCCAGACTGCATCACTGCAATTCTGCCTGCAAGGACACTCTTCCCGGAGTTCATCACTGCGATACTGTCTGCAAGAAAACTCTTCCCAGACTGCATCACTGCGATACTGTCCGCACGGACACACTTCCCAGGCTGCATCACTGCGATACTGCCTGCAAGGACACTCTTCCCAGACTGCATCACTGCGATACTGTCTGCAAGAAAACTCTTCCCAGAATGCATCACTGCGATACTGTCTGCAAGGACACTCTTCCCAGGCTGCATCACTGCGATACTGCCTGCAAGGACACTCTTCCCAGACTGCATCACTGCGATACTGTCTCCAAGGACACTCTTCCCAGACTTCATCACTGCGATACTGCCTGCAAGGACACTCATCCCAGGCTGCAACACTGCGATACTGCCTGCAAGGACACTCTTCCCAGACTTCATCACTGCGATACTGTCTGCAAGGACACTCTTCCCAGACTGCATCACTTGCTGCAAGGACACTCTTCCCAGACCGCATCACTGTGATACTGTCTGAAAGGACACTCTTCCCAGACTTCATCACTGCGATACTGCCTGCAAGGACACTCTTCCCAGACTGCATCACTGCGATACTGTCTGCAAGGACACTCTTCCCAGACTGCATCACTGCGATACTGCCTGCAAGGACACTCTTCCCAGACATCATCACTGCGATACTGCCTGCAAGGACACTCTTCCCAGACTGCATCACTGCGATACTGTCTGCAAGGACACTCTTCCCAGACTGCATCACTGCGATACTGTCTGCAAGGACACTCTTCCCAGACTTCATCACTGCGATACTGTCTGCAAGGACACTCTTCCCAGGCTGCATCACTGTGATACTCTCTGCAAGGACACTCTTCCCAGGCTGCATCACTGCGATACTGTCTGCAAGGACACTCTTCCCAGACTTCATCACTGCGATACTGTCTGCAAGGACACTCTTCCCAGGCTGCATCACTAGGATACTGTCTGCAAGGACACTCTTCCCAGACTACATCACTGTGATACTGTCTGCAAGGACACTCTTCCCAGACTTCATCACTGCGATACTGTCTGCAAGGACACTCTTCCCAGACTGCATCACTGCGATACTGCCTGCAAGGACACACTTCCCAGACTTCATCACTGCAATTCTGTCTGCAAGGACACTCTTCCCAGACTGCATCACTGTGTTACTGCCTGCAAGGACACACTTCCCAGACTTCATCACTGCAATTCTGCCTGCAAGGACACTCTTCTCAGACAGCATCACTGCGATACTGTCTGCAAGAAAACTCTTCCCAGACTGCATCACTGCAATTCTGTCTGCAAGGACACTCTTCCCAGGCTGCATCACTGCGATACTGCCTGGAAGGACACTCTTCCCAGACTGCATCACTGCGATACTGTCTCCATGGACACTCTTCCCAGACTGCACCACTGCGATACTGTCTGCAAGAAAACTCTTCCCAGACTGCATCACTGCAATTCTGTCTGCAAGGACAGTCTACCCAGACTTGCATCACTGCAATACTGCCTGCAAGGACACTCTTCCCAGACTGCATCACTGCAATTCTGTCTGCAAGGACACTCTTCCCAGACTGCATCACTGCGATACTGTCTGCAAGGATACTCTTCCCAGACTGCATCACTGCGATTCTGCCTGCAAGGACACTCTTCCCAGACTGCATCACTGCGATTCTGCCTGCAAGGACACTCTTCCCAGACTTCATCACTGCGATACTGCCTGCAAGGACACTCTTCCCAGACTGCATCACTGCGATTCTGCCTGCAAGGACACTCTTCCCAGACTGCATCACAGCGATTCTGCATGCAAGGACACTCTTCCCAGACTTCATCACTGCGATACTGCCTGCAAGGACACTCTTCCCAGACTTCATCACTGCGATACTGCCTGCAAGGACACTCTTCCCAGACTGCATCACTGCAATTCTGCCTGCAAGGATACTCTTCCCAGACTTCATCACTGCGATACTGCCTGCAAGGACATTCTTCCCAGACTGCATCACTGCAATTCTGCCTGCAATGACACTCTTCCCGGAGTTCATCACTGCGATACTGTCTGCAAGAAAACTCTTCCCAGACTGCATCACTGCGATACTGTCCGCACGGACACACTTCCCAGGCTGCATCACTGCGATACTGCCTGCAAGGACACACTTCCCAGACTGCATCACTGCGAATCTGTCTGCAAGGAAACTCTTCCCAGACTGCATCACTGCGATACTGCCTGCAGGGACACTCTTCCCAGACCGCATCACTGTGATACGATCTGCAAGGACACTCTTCCCAGACAGCATCACTGCGATACTGCCTGCAAGGACACTCTTCCCAGACTGCATCACTGCGATACTGGCTGCACGGACACTCTTCCAAGACTGCATCACTGCGATACTGCCTGCAAGGAAACTCTTCCCAGACTTCATCACTGCTATACTGTCTGCAAGGACACTCTTCCCTGACTGCATCACTGTGATACTGTCTGCAAGCACACTCTTCCCGGACTGCATCACTGCGATACTGTCTGCAAGGACACTCTTCCCAGACTTCATCACTGCGATACTGTCTGAAAGGACACTCTTCCCAGACTGCATCACTGCGATACTGTCTGCAAGAACACTCTTCCCAGGCTACAACACTGCAATACTGTCTGCAAGGACACACTTCCCATGCTGCATCACTGCGATACTGTCTGCAAGGACACTCTTCCCAGACTTCATCACTGCGATACTGTCTGCAAGGACACTCTTCCCAGACTTCATCACTGCAATACTGCCTGCAAGGTCACTATTCCCAGACTGCATCACTGCAATTCTGCCTGCAAGGATACTCTTCCCAGACTTCATCACTGCGATACTGCCTGCAAGGACATTCTTCCCAGACTGCATCACTGCAATTCTGCCTGCAAGGACACTCTTCCCGGAGTTCATCACTGCGATACTGTCTGCAAGAAAACTCTTCCCAGACTGCATCACTGCGATACTGTCCGCACGGACACACTTCCCAGGCTGCATCACTGCGATACTGCCTGCAAGGACACTCTTCCCAGACTGCATCACTGCGATACTGTCTGCAAGAAAACTCTTCCCAGAATGCATCACTGCGATACTGTCTGCAAGGACACTCTTCCCAGGCTGCATCACTGCGATACTGCCTGCAAGGACACTCTTCCCAGACTGCATCACTGCGATACTGTCTCCAAGGACACTCTTCCCAGACTGCATCACTGCGATACTTTCTGCAAGAAAACTCTTCCCAGACTGCATCACTGCAATTCTGTCTGCAAGGACACTCTTCCCAGACTTGCATCACTGCAATACTGCCTGCAAGGACACTCTTCCCAGACTGCATCACTGCAATTCTGTCTGCAAGGACACTCTTCCCCGACTGCATCACTGCGATACTGTCTGCAAGGATACTCTTCCCAGACTGCATCACTGCAATTCTGCCTGCAAGGACACTCTTCCCAGACTGCATCACTGCGATTCTGCCTGCAAGGACACTCTTCCCAGACTTCATCACTGCGATACTGCCTGCAAGGACACTCTACCCAGACTTCATCACTGCGATACTGCCTGCAAGGACACTCTTCCCAGACTGCATCACTGCAATTCTGCCTGCAAGGATACTCTTCCCACACTTCATCACTGCGATACTGCCTGCAAGGACATTCTTCCCAGACTGCATCACTGCAATTCTGCCTGCAAGGACACTCTTCCCGGAGTTCATCACTGCGATACTGTCTGCAAGAAAACTCTTCCCAGACTGCATCACTGCGATACTGTCCGCACGGACACACTTCCCAGGCTGCATCACTGCGATACTGCCTGCAAGGACACTCTTCCCAGACTGCATCACTGCGATACTGGCTGCACGGACACTCTTCCAAGACTGCATCACTGCGATACTGCCTGCAAGGACACTCTTCCCAGACTTCATCACTGCTATACTGTCTGCAAGGACACTCTTCCCTGACTGCATCACTGTGATACTGTCTGCAAGCACACTCTTCCCGGACTGCATCACTGCGATACTGTCTGCAAGGACACTCTTCCCAGACTTCATCACTGCGATACTGTCTGAAAGGACACTCTTCCCAGACTGCATCACTGCGATACTGTCTGCAAGAACACTCTTCCCAGGCTACAACACTGCAATACTGTCTGCAAGGACACACTTCCCATGCTGCATCACTGCGATACTGTCTGCAAGGACACTCTTCCCAGACTGCATCACTGCAATTCTGCCTGCAAGGACACTCTTCCCAGACTTCATCACTGCGATACTGCCTGCAAGGACACTCTTCCCAGACTTCATCACTGCGATACTGCCTGCAAGGACACTCTTCCCAGACTTCATCACTGCGATACTGCCTGCAAGGACACTCTTCCCAGACTGCATCACTGCGATACAGCCTGCAAGGACATTCTTCCCAGACTGCATCACTGCAATTCTGCCTGCAAGGACACTCTTCCCAGAGTTCATTACTGCGATACTGTCTGCAAGAAAACTCTTCCCAGACTGCATCACTGCGATACTGTCTGCAAGGACAGTCTTCCCAAGCTGCATCACTGCGATACTGCCTGCAAGGACACACTTCCCAGACTGCATCACAGCGATACTGTCTGCAAGGAGACTCTTCCCAGTCTGCATCACTGCGATACTGCCTGCAGGGACACTCTTCCCAGACCGCATCACTGTGATACGATCTGCAAGGACACTCTTCCAAGACTGCATCACTGCGATAATGCCTGCCAGGACACTCTTCCCAGACTTCATCACTGCGATTCTGTCTGCAAGGACACTCTTCCCAGACTGAATCACTGCGATACCGTCTGCAAGGACACTCTTCCCAGACTGCATCACAGCGATACTGTCTGCAAGGACACTCTTCCCAGACTGCATCACTGTGATACTGCCTGCAAGCACACTCTTCCCTGACTGCATCACTCTGATATTGTCTGCAAGCACACTCTTCCCGGACTGCATCACTGCGATACTGTCTGCAAGGACACTCTTCCCAGACTTCATCACTGCGATACTGTCTGCAAGGACACTCTTCCCAGACTGCATCACTGCGATACTGTCTGCAAGGACACTCTTCCCAGGCAGCATCACTGCGATACTGTCTGCAAGGACACTCTTCCCAGACTTCATCACTGCGATTCTGTCTGCAAGGACACTCTTCCCAGGCTGCATCACTGCGATACTGCCTGCAAGGACACTCTTCCCAGACTTCACCACTGCGATACTGTCTGCAAGGACACTCTTCCCAGACTGCATCACTGCGATACTGCCTCCAAGGACACTCTTCCCAGACCTCATCACTGTGATACTGTCTGCAAGGACACTCTTCCCAGACTGCATCACTGCGATACTGTCTGCAATGACACTCTTCCCAGACTGCATCACTGCGATACTGCGTGCAAGGACACTCTTCCCAGACTGCATCACTGCGATATTGCCTGCAAGGACACACTTCCCAGACTTCATCACTGCAATTCTGCCTGCAAGGACACTCTTCCCAGACAGCATCACTGCGATACTGTCTGCAAGAAAACTCTTCCCAGACTGCATCACTGCAATTCTGTCTGCAAGGACACTCTTCCCAGACTGCATCACTGCAATACTGCCTGCAAGGACACTCTTCCCAGACTGCATCACTGCAATTCTGCCTGCAAGGACACTCTTCCCAGACTTCATTACTGCAATACTGTCTGCAAGAAGACTCTTCCCAGACTGCATCACTGCAATTCTGCCTGCAAGGACACTCTTCCCAGACTGCATCACTGCGATACTGTCCGCACGGACACACTTCCCAGGCTGCATCACTGCGATACTGCCTGCAAGGACACACTTCCCTGACTGCATTACTGCGAAACTGTCTGCAAGGAAACTCTTCCCAGACTGCATCACTGCGATACTGCCTGCAGGGACACTCTTCCCAGACCGCATCACTGTGATACGATCTGCAAGGACACTCTTCCCAGACAGCATCACTGCGATACTGCCTGCAAGGACACTCTTCCCAGACTGCATCACTGCGATACTGGCTGCACGGACACTCTTCCAAGACTGCATCACTGCGATACTGCCTGCAAGGACACTCTTCCCAGACTTCATCACTGCTATACTGTCTGCAAGGACACTCTTCCCTGACTGCATCACTGTGATACTGTCTGCAAGCACACTCTTCCCGGACTGCATCACTGCGATACTGTCTGCAAGGACACTCTTCCCAGACTTCATCACTGCGATACTGTCTGAAAGGACACTCTTCCCACACTGCATCACTGCGATACTGTCTGCAAGAACACTCTTCCCAGGCTACAACACTGCAATACTGTCTGCAAGGACACACTTCCCATGCTGCATCACTGCGATACTGTCTGCAAGGACACTCTTCCCAGGCTGCATCACTAGGATACTGTCTGCAAGGACACTCTTCCCAGACTTCATCACTGTGATACTGTCTGCAAGGACACTCTTCCCAGACTTCATCACTGCGATACTGCCTGCAAGGACACTCTTCCCAGACTTCATCACTGCAATACTGCCTGCAAGGACACTATTCCCAGACTGCATCACTGCAATTCTGCCTGCAAGGATACTCTTCCCAGACTTCATCACTGCGATACTGCCTGCAAGGAAATTTCTTCCCAGACTGCATCACTGCAATTCTGCCTGCAAGGACACTCTTCCCGGAGTTCATCACTGCGATACTGTCTGCAAGAAAACTCTTCCCAGACTGCATCACTGCGATACTGTCCGCACGGACACACTTCCCAGGCTGCATCACTGCGATACTGCCTGCAAGGACACTCTTCCCAGACTGCATCACTGCGATACTGTCTGCAAGAAAACTCTTCCCAGAATGCATCACTGCGATACTGTCTGCAAGGACACTCTTCCCAGGCTGCATCACTGCGATACTGCCTGCAAGGACACTCTTCCCAGACTGCATCACTGCGATACTGTCTCCAAGGACACTCTTCCCAGACTTCATCACTGCGATACTGCCTGCAAGGACACTCATCCCAGGCTGCAACACTGCGATACTGCCTGCAAGGACACTCTTCCCAGACTTCATCACTGCGATACTGTCTGCAAGGACACTCTTCCCAGACTGCATCACTTGCTGCAAGGACACTCTTCCCAGACCGCATCACTGTGATACTGTCTGAAAGGACACTCTTCCCAGACTTCATCACTGCGATACTGCCTGCAAGGACACTCTTCCCAGACTGCATCACTGCGATACTGTCTGCAAGGACACTCTTCCCAGACTGCATCACTGCGATACTGCCTGCAAGGACACTCTTCCCAGACATCATCACTGCGATACTGCCTGCAAGGACACTCTTCCCAGACTGCATCACTGCGATACTGTCTGCAAGGACACTCTTCCCAGACTGCATCACTGCGATACTGTCTGCAAGGACACTCTTCCCAGACTTCATCACTGCGATACTGTCTGCAAGGACACTCTTCCCAGGCTGCATCACTGTGATACTCTCTGCAAGGACACTCTTCCCAGGCTGCATCACTGCGATACTGTCTGCAAGGACACTCTTCCCAGACTTCATCACTGCGATACTGTCTGCAAGGACACTCTTCCCAGGCTGCATCACTAGGATACTGTCTGCAAGGACACTCTTCCCAGACTACATCACTGTGATACTGTCTGCAAGGACACTCTTCCCAGACTTCATCACTGCGATACTGTCTGCAAGGACACTCTTCCCAGACTGCATCACTGCGATACTGCCTGCAAGGACACACTTCCCAGACTTCATCACTGCAATTCTGTCTGCAAGGACACTCTTCCCAGACTGCATCACTGTGTTACTGCCTGCAAGGACACACTTCCCAGACTTCATCACTGCAATTCTGCCTGCAAGGACACTCTTCTCAGACAGCATCACTGCGATACTGTCTGCAAGAAAACTCTTCCCAGACTGCATCACTGCAATTCTGTCTGCAAGGACACTCTTCCCAGACTGCATCACTGCGATACTGCCTGCAAGGACACACTTCCCAGACTTAATCACTGCAATTCTGCCTGCAAGGACACTCTTTCCAGACTGCATCACTGCGATACTGTCTGCAAGAAATCTCTTCCCAGACTGCATCACTGCAATTCTGTCTGCAAGGAAACTCTTCCCAGACTGCCTCAATGCAATACTGCCTGCAAGGACAATCTTCCCAGACTGCATCACTGCAATTCTGTCTGCAAGGACACTCTTCCCAGACTGCATCACAGCGATACTGTCTGCAAGGACACTCTTCGCAGACTGCATCACTGCATTTCTGCCCTGCAAGGACACTCTTCCCAGACTTCACCACTGCGATACTGCCTGCAGGGACTCTCTTCCCAGACTGCATCACTGCGATACTGTCTGCAAGGACACTCTTCCCAGCATGCATCACTGCGATACTGCCTACAAGAAAACTCTTCCCAGACTGCATCACTGCGATACTGACTGCAAGGACACTGTTCCCAGACTGCATCACTGCGATACTGTCTGCAGGAAAACTCTTCCCAGACGTCATCACTGCAATTCTGTCTGCAAGGACGCTCTTCCCAGACTGCATCACTGCAATACTGCCTGCAAGGACACTCTTCCCAGACTGCATCACTGCAATTCTGTCTGCAAGGACACTCTTCCCAGGCTGCATCACTGCGATACTGCCTGCAAGGACACACTTCCCAGACTTCATCACTGCGATACTGTCTGCAAGGACACTCTTCCCAGACTGCATCACTGCGATACTGTCTGCAAGGAAACTCTTCCCAGAATGCATCACTGCGATACTGTCTGCAAGGACACTCTTCCCAGGCTGCATCACTGCGATACTGCCTGGAAGGACACTCTTCCCAGACTGCATCACTGCGATACTGTCTCCAAGGACACTCTTCCCAGACTGCATCACTGCGATACTGCCTGGAAGGACACTCTTCCCAGACTGCATCACTGCGATACTGTCTCCATGGACACTCTTCCCAGACTGCACCACTGCGATACTGTCTGCAAGAAAACTCTTCCCAGACTGCATCACTGCAATTCTGTCTGCAAGGACAGTCTACCCAGACTTGCATCACTGCAATACTGCCTGCAAGGACACTCTTCCCAGACTGCATCACTGCAATTCTGTCTGCAAGGACACTCTTCCCAGACTGCATCACTGCGATACTGTCTGCAAGGATACTCTTCCCAGACTGCATCACTGCGATTCTGCCTGCAAGGACACTCTTCCCAGACTGCATCACTGCGATTCTGCCTGCAAGGACACTCTTCCCAGACTTCATCACTGCGATACTGCCTGCAAGGACACTCTTCCCAGACTGCATCACTGCGATTCTGCCTGCAAGGACACTCTTCCCAGACTGCATCACAGCGATTCTGCATGCAAGGACACTCTTCCCAGACTTCATCACTGCGATACTGCCTGCAAGGACACTCTTCCCAGACTTCATCACTGCGATACTGCCTGCAAGGACACTCTTCCCAGACTGCATCACTGCAATTCTGCCTGCAAGGATACTCTTCCCAGACTTCATCACTGCGATACTGCCTGCAAGGACATTCTTCCCAGACTGCATCACTGCAATTCTGCCTGCAATGACACTCTTCCCGGAGTTCATCACTGCGATACTGTCTGCAAGAAAACTCTTCCCAGACTGCATCACTGCGATACTGTCCGCACGGACACACTTCCCAGGCTGCATCACTGCGATACTGCCTGCAAGGACACACTTCCCAGACTGCATCACTGCGAATCTGTCTGCAAGGAAACTCTTCCCAGACTGCATCACTGCGATACTGCCTGCAGGGACACTCTTCCCAGACCGCATCACTGTGATACGATCTGCAAGGACACTCTTCCCAGACAGCATCACTGCGATACTGCCTGCAAGGACACTCTTCCCAGACTGCATCACTGCGATACTGGCTGCACGGACACTCTTCCAAGACTGCATCACTGCGATACTGCCTGCAAGGAAACTCTTCCCAGACTTCATCACTGCTATACTGTCTGCAAGGACACTCTTCCCTGACTGCATCACTGTGATACTGTCTGCAAGCACACTCTTCCCGGACTGCATCACTGCGATACTGTCTGCAAGGACACTCTTCCCAGACTTCATCACTGCGATACTGTCTGAAAGGACACTCTTCCCAGACTGCATCACTGCGATACTGTCTGCAAGAACACTCTTCCCAGGCTACAACACTGCAATACTGTCTGCAAGGACACACTTCCCATGCTGCATCACTGCGATACTGTCTGCAAGGACACTCTTCCCAGACTTCATCACTGCGATACTGTCTGCAAGGACACTCTTCCCAGACTTCATCACTGCAATACTGCCTGCAAGGTCACTATTCCCAGACTGCATCACTGCAATTCTGCCTGCAAGGATACTCTTCCCAGACTTCATCACTGCGATACTGCCTGCAAGGACATTCTTCCCAGACTGCATCACTGCAATTCTGCCTGCAAGGACACTCTTCCCGGAGTTCATCACTGCGATACTGTCTGCAAGAAAACTCTTCCCAGACTGCATCACTGCGATACTGTCCGCACGGACACACTTCCCAGGCTGCATCACTGCGATACTGCCTGCAAGGACACTCTTCCCAGACTGCATCACTGCGATACTGTCTGCAAGAAAACTCTTCCCAGAATGCATCACTGCGATACTGTCTGCAAGGACACTCTTCCCAGGCTGCATCACTGCGATACTGCCTGCAAGGACACTCTTCCCAGACTGCATCACTGCGATACTGTCTCCAAGGACACTCTTCCCAGACTGCATCACTGCGATACTTTCTGCAAGAAAACTCTTCCCAGACTGCATCACTGCAATTCTGTCTGCAAGGACACTCTTCCCAGACTTGCATCACTGCAATACTGCCTGCAAGGACACTCTTCCCAGACTGCATCACTGCAATTCTGTCTGCAAGGACACTCTTCCCCGACTGCATCACTGCGATACTGTCTGCAAGGATACTCTTCCCAGACTGCATCACTGCAATTCTGCCTGCAAGGACACTCTTCCCAGACTGCATCACTGCGATTCTGCCTGCAAGGACACTCTTCCCAGACTTCATCACTGCGATACTGCCTGCAAGGACACTCTACCCAGACTTCATCACTGCGATACTGCCTGCAAGGACACTCTTCCCAGACTGCATCACTGCAATTCTGCCTGCAAGGATACTCTTCCCACACTTCATCACTGCGATACTGCCTGCAAGGACATTCTTCCCAGACTGCATCACTGCAATTCTGCCTGCAAGGACACTCTTCCCGGAGTTCATCACTGCGATACTGTCTGCAAGAAAACTCTTCCCAGACTGCATCACTGCGATACTGTCCGCACGGACACACTTCCCAGGCTGCATCACTGCGATACTGCCTGCAAGGACACTCTTCCCAGACTGCATCACTGCGATACTGGCTGCACGGACACTCTTCCAAGACTGCATCACTGCGATACTGCCTGCAAGGACACTCTTCCCAGACTTCATCACTGCTATACTGTCTGCAAGGACACTCTTCCCTGACTGCATCACTGTGATACTGTCTGCAAGCACACTCTTCCCGGACTGCATCACTGCGATACTGTCTGCAAGGACACTCTTCCCAGACTTCATCACTGCGATACTGTCTGAAAGGACACTCTTCCCAGACTGCATCACTGCGATACTGTCTGCAAGAACACTCTTCCCAGGCTACAACACTGCAATACTGTCTGCAAGGACACACTTCCCATGCTGCATCACTGCGATACTGTCTGCAAGGACACTCTTCCCAGACTGCATCACTGCAATTCTGCCTGCAAGGACACTCTTCCCAGACTTCATCACTGCGATACTGCCTGCAAGGACACTCTTCCCAGACTTCATCACTGCGATACTGCCTGCAAGGACACTCTTCCCAGACTTCATCACTGCGATACTGCCTGCAAGGACACTCTTCCCAGACTGCATCACTGCGATACAGCCTGCAAGGACATTCTTCCCAGACTGCATCACTGCAATTCTGCCTGCAAGGACACTCTTCCCAGAGTTCATTACTGCGATACTGTCTGCAAGAAAACTCTTCCCAGACTGCATCACTGCGATACTGTCTGCAAGGACAGTCTTCCCAAGCTGCATCACTGCGATACTGCCTGCAAGGACACACTTCCCAGACTGCATCACAGCGATACTGTCTGCAAGGAGACTCTTCCCAGTCTGCATCACTGCGATACTGCCTGCAGGGACACTCTTCCCAGACCGCATCACTGTGATACGATCTGCAAGGACACTCTTCCAAGACTGCATCACTGCGATAATGCCTGCCAGGACACTCTTCCCAGACTTCATCACTGCGATTCTGTCTGCAAGGACACTCTTCCCAGACTGAATCACTGCGATACCGTCTGCAAGGACACTCTTCCCAGACTGCATCACAGCGATACTGTCTGCAAGGACACTCTTCCCAGACTGCATCACTGTGATACTGCCTGCAAGCACACTCTTCCCTGACTGCATCACTCTGATATTGTCTGCAAGCACACTCTTCCCGGACTGCATCACTGCGATACTGTCTGCAAGGACACTCTTCCCAGACTTCATCACTGCGATACTGTCTGCAAGGACACTCTTCCCAGACTGCATCACTGCGATACTGTCTGCAAGGACACTCTTCCCAGGCAGCATCACTGCGATACTGTCTGCAAGGACACTCTTCCCAGACTTCATCACTGCGATTCTGTCTGCAAGGACACTCTTCCCAGGCTGCATCACTGCGATACTGCCTGCAAGGACACTCTTCCCAGACTTCACCACTGCGATACTGTCTGCAAGGACACTCTTCCCAGACTGCATCACTGCGATACTGCCTCCAAGGACACTCTTCCCAGACCTCATCACTGTGATACTGTCTGCAAGGACACTCTTCCCAGACTGCATCACTGCGATACTGTCTGCAATGACACTCTTCCCAGACTGCATCACTGCGATACTGCGTGCAAGGACACTCTTCCCAGACTGCATCACTGCGATATTGCCTGCAAGGACACACTTCCCAGACTTCATCACTGCAATTCTGCCTGCAAGGACACTCTTCCCAGACAGCATCACTGCGATACTGTCTGCAAGAAAACTCTTCCCAGACTGCATCACTGCAATTCTGTCTGCAAGGACACTCTTCCCAGACTGCATCACTGCAATACTGCCTGCAAGGACACTCTTCCCAGACTGCATCACTGCAATTCTGCCTGCAAGGACACTCTTCCCAGACTTCATTACTGCAATACTGTCTGCAAGAAGACTCTTCCCAGACTGCATCACTGCAATTCTGCCTGCAAGGACACTCTTCCCAGACTGCATCACTGCGATACTGTCCGCACGGACACACTTCCCAGGCTGCATCACTGCGATACTGCCTGCAAGGACACACTTCCCTGACTGCATTACTGCGAAACTGTCTGCAAGGAAACTCTTCCCAGACTGCATCACTGCGATACTGCCTGCAGGGACACTCTTCCCAGACCGCATCACTGTGATACGATCTGCAAGGACACTCTTCCCAGACAGCATCACTGCGATACTGCCTGCAAGGACACTCTTCCCAGACTGCATCACTGCGATACTGGCTGCACGGACACTCTTCCAAGACTGCATCACTGCGATACTGCCTGCAAGGACACTCTTCCCAGACTTCATCACTGCTATACTGTCTGCAAGGACACTCTTCCCTGACTGCATCACTGTGATACTGTCTGCAAGCACACTCTTCCCGGACTGCATCACTGCGATACTGTCTGCAAGGACACTCTTCCCAGACTTCATCACTGCGATACTGTCTGAAAGGACACTCTTCCCACACTGCATCACTGCGATACTGTCTGCAAGAACACTCTTCCCAGGCTACAACACTGCAATACTGTCTGCAAGGACACACTTCCCATGCTGCATCACTGCGATACTGTCTGCAAGGACACTCTTCCCAGGCTGCATCACTAGGATACTGTCTGCAAGGACACTCTTCCCAGACTTCATCACTGTGATACTGTCTGCAAGGACACTCTTCCCAGACTTCATCACTGCGATACTGCCTGCAAGGACACTCTTCCCAGACTTCATCACTGCAATACTGCCTGCAAGGACACTATTCCCAGACTGCATCACTGCAATTCTGCCTGCAAGGATACTCTTCCCAGACTTCATCACTGCGATACTGCCTGCAAGGAAATTTCTTCCCAGACTGCATCACTGCAATTCTGCCTGCAAGGACACTCTTCCCGGAGTTCATCACTGCGATACTGTCTGCAAGAAAACTCTTCCCAGACTGCATCACTGCGATACTGTCCGCACGGACACACTTCCCAGGCTGCATCACTGCGATACTGCCTGCAAGGACACTCTTCCCAGACTGCATCACTGCGATACTGTCTGCAAGAAAACTCTTCCCAGAATGCATCACTGCGATACTGTCTGCAAGGACACTCTTCCCAGGCTGCATCACTGCGATACTGCCTGCAAGGACACTCTTCCCAGACTGCATCACTGCGATACTGTCTCCAAGGACACTCTTCCCAGACTTCATCACTGCGATACTGCCTGCAAGGACACTCATCCCAGGCTGCAACACTGCGATACTGCCTGCAAGGACACTCTTCCCAGACTTCATCACTGCGATACTGTCTGCAAGGACACTCTTCCCAGACTGCATCACTTGCTGCAAGGACACTCTTCCCAGACCGCATCACTGTGATACTGTCTGAAAGGACACTCTTCCCAGACTTCATCACTGCGATACTGCCTGCAAGGACACTCTTCCCAGACTGCATCACTGCGATACTGTCTGCAAGGACACTCTTCCCAGACTGCATCACTGCGATACTGCCTGCAAGGACACTCTTCCCAGACATCATCACTGCGATACTGCCTGCAAGGACACTCTTCCCAGACTGCATCACTGCGATACTGTCTGCAAGGACACTCTTCCCAGACTGCATCACTGCGATACTGTCTGCAAGGACACTCTTCCCAGACTTCATCACTGCGATACTGTCTGCAAGGACACTCTTCCCAGGCTGCATCACTGTGATACTCTCTGCAAGGACACTCTTCCCAGGCTGCATCACTGCGATACTGTCTGCAAGGACACTCTTCCCAGACTTCATCACTGCGATACTGTCTGCAAGGACACTCTTCCCAGGCTGCATCACTAGGATACTGTCTGCAAGGACACTCTTCCCAGACTACATCACTGTGATACTGTCTGCAAGGACACTCTTCCCAGACTTCATCACTGCGATACTGTCTGCAAGGACACTCTTCCCAGACTGCATCACTGCGATACTGCCTGCAAGGACACACTTCCCAGACTTCATCACTGCAATTCTGTCTGCAAGGACACTCTTCCCAGACTGCATCACTGTGTTACTGCCTGCAAGGACACACTTCCCAGACTTCATCACTGCAATTCTGCCTGCAAGGACACTCTTCTCAGACAGCATCACTGCGATACTGTCTGCAAGAAAACTCTTCCCAGACTGCATCACTGCAATTCTGTCTGCAAGGACACTCTTCCCAGACTGCATCACTGCGATACTGCCTGCAAGGACACACTTCCCAGACTTAATCACTGCAATTCTGCCTGCAAGGACACTCTTTCCAGACTGCATCACTGCGATACTGTCTGCAAGAAATCTCTTCCCAGACTGCATCACTGCAATTCTGTCTGCAAGGAAACTCTTCCCAGACTGCCTCACTGCAATACTGCCTGCAAGGACAATCTTCCCAGACTGCATCACTGCAATTCTGTCTGCAAGGACACTCTTCCCAGACTGCATCACAGCGATACTGTCTGCAAGGACACTCTTCGCAGACTGCATCACTGCATTTCTGCCCTGCAAGGACACTCTTCCCAGACTTCACCACTGCGATACTGCCTGCAGGGACTCTCTTCCCAGACTGCATCACTGCGATACTGTCTGCAAGGACACTCTTCCCAGCATGCATCACTGCGATACTGCCTACAAGAAAACTCTTCCCAGACTGCATCACTGCGATACTGACTGCAAGGACACTGTTCCCAGACTGCATCACTGCGATACTGTCTGCAGGAAAACTCTTCCCAGACGTCATCACTGCAATTCTGTCTGCAAGGACGCTCTTCCCAGACTGCATCACTGCAATACTGCCTGCAAGGACACTCTTCCCAGACTGCATCACTGCAATTCTGTCTGCAAGGACACTCTTCCCAGGCTGCATCACTGCGATACTGCCTGCAAGGACACACTTCCCAGACTTCATCACTGCGATACTGTCTGCAAGGACACTCTTCCCAGACTGCATCACTGCGATACTGTCTGCAAGGAAACTCTTCCCAGAATGCATCACTGCGATACTGTCTGCAAGGACACTCTTCCCAGGCTGCATCACTGCGATACTGCCTGGAAGGACACTCTTCCCAGACTGCATCACTGCGATACTGTCTCCAAGGACACTCTTCCCAGACTGCATCACTGCGATACTGTCTGCAAGAAAACTCTTCCCAGACTGCATCACTGCAATTCTGTCTGCAAGGACAGTCTACCCAGACTTGCATCACTGCAATACTGCCTGCAAGGACACTCTTCCCAGACTGCATCACTGCAATTCTGTCTGCAAGGACACTCTTCCCAGACTGCATCACTGCGATACTGTCTGCAAGGATACTCTTCCCAGACTGCATCACTGCGATTCTGCCTGCAAGGACACTCTTCCCAGACTGCATCACTGCGATTCTGCCTGCAAGGACACTCTTCCCAGACTTCATCACTGCGATACTGCCTGCAAGGACACTCTTCCCAGACTGCATCACTGCGATTCTGCCTGCAAGGACACTCTTCCCAGACTGCATCACTGCGATTCTGCCTGCAAGGACACTCTTCCCAGACTTCATCACTGCGATACTGCCTGCAAGGACACTCTTCCCAGACTTCATCACTGCGATACTGCCTGCAAGGACACTCTTCCCAGACTGCATCACTGCAATTCTGCCTGCAAGGATACTCTTCCCAGACTTCATCACTGCGATACTGCCTGCAAGGACATTCTTCCCAGACTGCATCACTGCAATTCTGCCTGCAAGGACACTCTTCCCGGAGTTCATCACTGCGATACTGTCTGCAAGAAAACTCTTCCCAGACTGCATCACTGCGATACTGTCCGCACGGACACACTTCCCAGGCTGCATCACTGCGATACTGCCTGCAAGGACACACTTCCCAGACTGCATCACTGCGAATCTGTCTGCAAGGAAACTCTTCCCAGACTGCATCACTGCGATACTGCCTGCAGGGACACTCTTCCCAGACCGCATCACTGTGATACGATCTGCAAGGACACTCTTCCCAGACAGCATCACTGCGATACTGCCTGCAAGGACACTTTTCCCAGACTGCATCACTGCGATACTGGCTGCACGGACACTCTTCCAAGACTGCATCACTGCGATACTGCCTGCAAGGACACTCTTCCCAGACTTCATCACTGCTATACTGTCTGCAAGGACACTCTTCCCTGACTGCATCACTGTGATACTGTCTGCAAGCACACTCTTCCCGGACTGCATCACTGCGATACTGTCTGCAAGGACACTCTTCCCAGACTTCATCACTGCGATACTGTCTGAAAGGACACTCTTCCCAGACTGCATCACTGCGATACTGTCTGCAAGAACACTCTTCCCAGGCTACAACACTGCAATACTGTCTGCAAGGACACACTTCCCATGCTGCATCACTGCGATACTGTCTGCAAGGACACTCTTCCCAGACTTCATCACTGCGATACTGTCTGCAAGGACACTCTTCCCAGGCTGCATCACTAGGATACTGTCTGCAAGGACACTCTTCCCAGACTTCATCACTGTGATACTGTCTGCAAGGACACTCTTCCCAGACTTCATCACTGCGATACTGCCTGCAAGGACACGCTTCCCAGACTTCATCACTGCAATACTGCCTGCAAGGACACTATTCCCAGACTGCATCACTGCAATTCTGCCTGCAAGGATACTCTTCCCAGACTTCATCACTGCGATACTGCCTGCAAGGACATTCTTCCCAGACTGCATCACTGCAATTCTGCCTGCAAGGACACTCATCCCGGAGTTCATCACTGCGATACTGTCTGCAAGAAAACTCTTCCCAGACTGCATCACTGCGATACTGTCCGCACGGACACACTTCCCAGGCTGCATCACTGCGATACCGCCTGCAAGGACACTCTTCCCAGACTGCATCACTGTGATACTGTCTGCAAGAAAACTCTTCCCAGAATGCATCACTGCGATACTGTCTGCAAGGACACTCTTCCCAGGCTGCATCACTGCGATACTGCCTGCAAGGACACTCTTCCCAGACTGCATCACTGCGATACTGTCTCCAAGGACACTCTTCCCAGACTGCATCACTGCGATACTGTCTGCAAGAAAACTCTTCCCAGACTGCATCACTGCAATTCTGTCTGCAAGGACACTCTTCCCAGACTTGCATCACTGCAATACTGTCCGCACGGACACACTTCCCAGGCTGCATCACTGCGATACTGCCTGCAAGGACACACTTCCCAGACTGCATCACTGCGAATCTGTCTGCAAGGAAACTCTTCCCAGACTGCATCACTGCGATACTGCCTGCAGGGACACTCTTCCCAGACCGCATCACTGTGATACGATCTGCAAGGACACTCTTCCCAGACAGCATCACTGCGATACTGCCTGCAAGGACACTCTTCCCAGACTGCATCACTGCGATACTGGCTGCACGGACACTCTTCCAAGACTGCATCACTGCTATACTGTCTGCAAGGACACTCTTCCCTGACTGCATCACTGTGATACTGTCTGCAAGCACACTCTTCCCGGACTGCATCACTGCGATACTGTCTGCAAGGACACTCTTCCCAGACTTCATCACTGCGATACTGTCTGAAAGGACACTCTTCCCAGACTGCATCACTGCGATACTGTCTGCAAGAACACTCTTCCCAGGCTACAACACTGCAATACTGTCTGCAAGGACACACTTCCCATGCTGCATCACTGCGATACTGTCTGCAAGGACACTCTTCCCAGACTTCATCACTGCGATACTGTCTGCAAGGACACTCTTCCCAGGCTGCATCACTATGATACTGTCTGCAAGGACACTCTTCCCAGACTTCATCACTGTGATACTGTCTGCAAGGACACTCTTCCCAGACTTCATCACTGCGATACTGCCTGCAAGGACACGCTTCCCAGACTTCATCACTGCAATACTGCCTGCAAGGACACTATTCCCAGACTGCATCACTGCAATTCTGCCTGCAAGGATACTCTTCCCAGACTTCATCACTGCGATACTGCCTGCAAGGACATTCTTCCCAGACTGCATCACTGCAATTCTGCCTGCAAGGACACTCTTCCCGGAGTTCATCACTGCGATACTGTCTGCAAGAAAACTCTTCCCAGACTGCATCACTGCGATACTGTCCGCACGGACACACTTCCCAGGCTGCATCACTGCGATACCGCCTGCAAGGACACTCTTCCCAGACTGCATCACTGCGATACTGTCTGCAAGAAAACTCTTCCCAGAATGCATCACTGCGATACTGTCTGCAAGGACACTCTTCCCAGGCTGCATCACTGCGATACTGCCTGCAAGGACACTCTTCCCAGACTGCATCACTGCGATACTGTCTCCAAGGACACTCTTCCCAGACTGCATCACTGCGATACTGTCTGCAAGAAAACTCTTCCCAGACTGCATCACTGCAATTCTGTCTGCAAGGACACTCTTCCCAGACTGCATCACTGCAATACTGCCTGCAAGGACACTCTTCCCAGACTGCATAACTGCAATTCTGTCTGCAAGGACACTCTTCCCAGACTGCATCACTGCGATACTGTCTGCAAGGATACTCTTCCCAGACTGCATCACTGCAATTCTGCCTGCAAGGACACTCTTCCCAGACTGCATCACTGCGATTCTGCCTGCAAGGACACTCTTCCCAGACTTCATCACTGCGATACTGCCTGCAAGGACACTCTACCCAGACTTCATCACTGCGATACTGCCTGCAAGGACACTCTTCCCAGACTGCATCACTGCAATTCTGCCTGCAAGGATACTCTTCCCACACTTCATCACTGCGATACTGCCTGCAAGGACATTCTTCCCAGACTGCATCACTGCAATTCTGCCTGCAAGGACACTCTTCCCGGAGTTCATCACTGCGATACTGTCTGCAAGAAAACTCTTCCCAGACTGCATCACTGCGATACTGTCCGCACGGACACACTTCCCAGGCTGCATCACTGCGATACTGCCTGCAAGGACACTCTTCCCAGACTGCATCACTGCGATACTGGCTGCACGGACACTCTTCCAAGACTGCATCACTGCGATACTGCCTGCAAGGACACTCTTCCCAGACTTCATCACTGCTATACTGTCTGCAAGGACACTCTTGCCTGACTGCATCACTGTGATACTGTCTGCAAGCACACTCTTCCCGGACTGCATCACTGCGATACTGTCTGCAAGGACACTCTTCCCAGACTTCATCACTGCGATACTGTCTGATAGGACACTCTTCCCAGACTGCATCACTGCGATACTGTCTGCAAGAACACTCTTCCCAGGCTACAACACTGCAATACTGTCTGCAAGGACACACTTCCCATGCTGCATCACCGCGATACTGTCTGCAAGGACACTCTTCCCAGACTTCATCACTGCGATACTGTCTGCAAGGACACTCTTCCCAGGCTGCATCACTAGGATACTGTCTGCAAGGACACTCTTCCCAGACTTCATCACTGTGATACTGTCTGCAAGGACACTCTTCCCAGACTTCATCACTGCGATACTGCCTGCAAGGACACTCTTCCCAGACTTCATCACTGCAATACTGCCTGCAAGGACACTATTCCCAGACTGCATCACTGCAATTCTGCCTGCAAGGATACTCTTCCCAGACTTCATCACTGCGATACTGCCTGCAAGGACATTCTTCCCAGACTGCATCACTGCAATTCTGCCTGCAAGGACACTCTTCCCGGAGTTCATCACTGCGATACTTTCTGCAAGAAAACTCTTCCCAGACTGCATCACTGCGATACTGTCCGCACGGACACACTTCCCAGGCTGCATCACTGCGATACTGCCTGCAAGGACACTCTTCCCAGACTGCATCACTGCGATACTGTCTGCAAGAAAACTCTTCCCAGAATGCATCACTGCGATACTGTCTGCAAGGACACTCTTCCCAGGCTGCATCACTGCGATACTGCCTGCAAGGACACTCTTCCCAGACTGCATCACTGCGATACTGTCTCCAAGGACACTCTTCCCAGACTGCATCACTGCGATACTGTCTGCAAGAAAACTCTTCCCAGACTGCACCACTGCAATTCTGTCTGCAAGGACACTCTTCCCAGACTTGCATCACTGCAATACTGCCTGCAAGGACACTCTTCCCAGACTGCATCACTGCAATTCTGTCTGCAAGGATACTCTTCCCAGACGGCATCACTGCAATTCTGCCTGCAAGGACACTCTTCCCAGACTTCATCACTGCGATACTGCCTGCAAGGTCACTCTACCCAGACTTCATCACTGCGATACTGCCTGCAAGGACACTCTTCCCAGACTGCATCACTGCAATTCTGCCTGCAAGGATACTCTTCCCACACTTCATCACTGCGATACTGCCTGCAAGGACATTCTTCCCAGACTGCATCACTGCAATTCTGCCTGCAAGGACACTCTTCCCGGAGTTCATCACTGCGATACTGTCTGCAAGAAAACTCTTCCCAGACTGCATCACTGCGATACTGTCCGCACGGACACACTTCCCAGGCTGCATCACTGCGATACTGCCTGCAAGGACACTCTTCCCAGACTGCATCACTGTGAAACTGTCTTCAAGGACACTCTTCCCAGACTGCATCACTGCGATACTGCCTGCAGGGACACTCTTCCCAGACCGCATCACTGTGATACGATCTGCAAGGACACTCTTCCCAGACAGCATCACTGCGATACTGCCTGCAAGGACACTCTTCCCAGACTGCATCACTGCGATACTGTCTGCACGGACACTCTTCCAAGACTGCATCACTGCGATACTGCCTGCAAGGACACTCTTCCCAGACTTCATCACTGCTATACTGTCTGCAAGGACACTCTTCCCTGACTGCATCACTGTGATACTGTCTGCAAGCACACTCTTCCCGGACTGCATCACTGCGATACTGTCTGCAAGGACACTCTTCCCAGACTTCATCACTGCGATACTGTCTGAAAGGACACTCTTCCCAGACTGCATCACTGCGATACTGTCTGCAAAAACACTCTTCCCAGGCTACAACACTGCAATACTGTCTGCAAGGACACTCTTCCCATGCTGCATCACTGCGATACTGTCTGCAAGGACACTCTTCCCAGGCTACAACACTGCAATACTGTCTGCAAGGACACTCTTCCCATGCTGCATCACTGCGATACTGTCTGCAAGGACACTCTTCCCAGACTTCATCACTGCGATACTGTCTGCAAGGACACTCTTCCCAGGCTGCATCACTAGGATACTGTCTGCAAGGACACTCTTCCCAGACTTCATCACTGTGATACTGTCTGCAAGGACACTCTTCCCAGACTTCATCACTGCGATACTGTCTGCAAGGACACTCTTCCCAGACTGCATCACTGCGATACTGCCTGCAAGGACACTCTTCCCAGACTAAATCACTGCGATACTGTCTGCAAGGACACTCTTCCCAGACTGCATCACTGCGTTACTGCCTGCAAGGACACACTTCCCAGACTTCATCACTGCAATTCTGTCTGCAAGGACACTCTTCCCAGACTGCATCACTGTGATACTGCCTGCAAGGACACACTTCCCAGACTTCATCACTGCAATTCTGCCTGCAAGGACACTCTTCCCAGACAGCATCACTGCGATACTGTCTGCAAGAAAACTCTTCCCAGACTGCATCACTGCAATTCTGTCTGCAAGGACACTCTTCCCAGACTGCATCACTGCGATACTGCCTGCAAGGACAGACTTCGCAGACTTCATCACTGCAATTCTGCCTGGAAGGACACTCTTCCCAGACAGCATCACTGCGATACTGTCTGCAAGAAAACTCTTCCCAGACTGCATCACTGCAATTCTGTCTGCAAGAAAACTCTTCCCAGACTGCATCACTGCAATACTGCCTGCAAGGACACTCTACCCAGACTGCATCACTGCAATTCTGTCTGCAAGGACACTCTTCCCAGACTGCATCACTGCGATACTGTCTGCAAGGACACTCTTCGCAGACTGCATCACTGCAATTCTGCCCTGCAAGGACACTCTTCCCAGACTTCATCACTGCGATACTGCCTGCAGGGACTCTCTTCCCAGACTGCATCACTGCGATACTGTCTGCAAGGACACTCTTCCCAGACTGCATCACTGCGATACTGCCTACAAGAAAACTCTTCCCAGACTGCATCACTGCGATACTGACTGCAAGGACACTGTTCCCAGACTGCATCACTGCGATACTGTCTGCAAGAAAACTCTTCCCAGACTGCATCACTGCAATTCTGTCTGCAAGGACACTCTTCCCAGACTTGCATCACTGCAATACTGCCTGCAAGGACACTCTTCCCAGACTGCATCACTGCAATTCTGTCTGCAAGGACACTCTTCCCAGACTGCATCACTGCGATTCTGTCTGCAAGGATACTCTTCCCAGACTGCATCACTGCAATTCTGCCTGCAAGGACACTCTTCCCAGACTGCATCACTGCGATTCTGCCTGCAAGGACACTCTTCCCAGACTTCATCACTGCGATACTGCCTGCAAGGTCACTCTACCCAGACTTCATCACTGCGATACTGCCTGCAAGGACACTCTTCCCAGACTGCATCACTGCAATTCTGCCTGCAAGGATACTCTTCCCACACTTCATCACTGCGATACTGCCTGCAAGGACATTCTTCCCAGACTGCATCACTGCAATTCTGCCTGCAAGGACACTCTTCCCGGAGTTCATCACTGCGATACTGTCTGCAAGAAAACTCTTCCCAGACTGCATCACTGCGATACTGTCCGCACGGACACACTTCCCAGGCTGCATCACTGCGATACTGCCTGCAAGGACACTCTTCCCAGACTGCATCACTGCGAAACTGTCTTCAAGGACACTCTTCCCAGACTGCATCACTGCGATACTGCCTGCAGGGACACTCTTCCCAGACCGCATCACTGTGATACGATCTGCAAGGACACTCTTCCCAGACAGCATCACTGCGATACTGCCTGCAAGGACACTCTTCCCAGACTGCATCACTGCGATACTGTCTGCACGGACACTCTTCCAAGACTGCATCACTGCGATACTGCCTGCAAGGACACTCTTCCCAGACTTCATCACTGCTATACTGTCTGCAAGGACACTCTTCCCTGACTGCATCACTGTGATACTGTCTGCAAGCACACTCTTCCCGGACTGCATCACTGCGATACTGTCTGCAAGGACACTCTTCCCAGACTTCATCACTGCGATACTGTCTGAAAGGACACTCTTCCCAGACTGCATCACTGCGATACTGTCTGCAAGAACACTCTTCCCAGGCTACAACACTGCAATACTGTCTGCAAGGACACTCTTCCCATGCTGCATCACTGCGATACTGTCTGCAAGGACACTCTTCCCAGGCTACAACACTGCAATACTGTCTGCAAGGACACTCTTCCCATGCTGCATCACTGCGATACTGTCTGCAAGGACACTCTTCCCAGACTTCATCACTGCGATACTGTCTGCAAGGACACTCTTCCCAGGCTGCATCACTAGGATACTGTCTGCAAGGACACTCTTCCCAGACTTCATCACTGTGATACTGTCTGCAAGGACACTCTTCCCAGACTGCATCACTGTGATACTGCCTGCAAGGACACACTTCCCAGACTTCATCACTGCAATTCTGCCTGCAAGGACACTCTTCCCAGACAGCATCACTGCGATACTGTCTGCAAGAAAACTCTTCCCAGACTGCATCACTGCAATTCTGTCTGCAAGGACACTCTTCCCAGACTGCATCACTGCGATACTGCCTGCAAGGACAGACTTCGCAGACTTCATCACTGCAATTCTGCCTGGAAGGACACTCTTCCCAGACAGCATCACTGCGATACTGTCTGCAAGAAAACTCTTCCCAGACTGCATCACTGCAATTCTGTCTGCAAGAAAACTCTTCCCAGACTGCATCACTGCAATACTGCCTGCAAGGACACTCTACCCAGACTGCATCACTGCAATTCTGTCTGCAAGGACACTCTTCCCAGACTGCATCACTGCGATACTGTCTGCAAGGACACTCTTCGCAGACTGCATCACTGCAATTCTGCCCTGCAAGGACACTCTTCCCAGACTTCATCACTGCGATACTGCCTGCAGGGACTCTCTTCCCAGACTGCATCACTGCGATACTGTCTGCAAGGACACTCTTCCCAGACTGCATCACTGCGATACTGCCTACAAGAAAACTCTTCCCAGACTGCATCACTGCGATACTGACTGCAAGGACACTGTTCCCAGACTGCATCACTGCGATACTGTCTGCAAGAAAACTCTTCCCAGACTGCATCACTGCAATTCTGTCTGCAAGGACACTCTTCCCAGACTTGCATCACTGCAATACTGCCTGCAAGGACACTCTTCCCAGACTGCATCACTGCAATTCTGTCTGCAAGGACACTCTTCCCAGACTGCATCACTGCGATTCTGTCTGCAAGGATACTCTTCCCAGACTGCATCACTGCAATTCTGCCTGCAAGGACACTCTTCCCAGACTGCATCACTGCGATTCTGCCTGCAAGGACACTCTTCCCAGACTTCATCACTGCGATACTGCCTGCAAGGTCACTCTACCCAGACTTCATCACTGCGATACTGCCTGCAAGGACACTCTTCCCAGACTGCATCACTGCAATTCTGCCTGCAAGGATACTCTTCCCACACTTCATCACTGCGATACTGCCTGCAAGGACATTCTTCCCAGACTGCATCACTGCAATTCTGCCTGCAAGGACACTCTTCCCGGAGTTCATCACTGCGATACTGTCTGCAAGAAAACTCTTCCCAGACTGCATCACTGCGATACTGTCCGCACGGACACACTTCCCAGGCTGCATCACTGCGATACTGCCTGCAAGGACACTCTTCCCAGACTGCATCACTGCGAAACTGTCTTCAAGGACACTCTTCCCAGACTGCATCACTGCGATACTGCCTGCAGGGACACTCTTCCCAGACCGCATCACTGTGATACGATCTGCAAGGACACTCTTCCCAGACAGCATCACTGCGATACTGCCTGCAAGGACACTCTTCCCAGACTGCATCACTGCGATACTGTCTGCACGGACACTCTTCCAAGACTGCATCACTGCGATACTGCCTGCAAGGACACTCTTCCCAGACTTCATCACTGCTATACTGTCTGCAAGGACACTCTTCCCTGACTGCATCACTGTGATACTGTCTGCAAGCACACTCTTCCCGGACTGCATCACTGCGATACTGTCTGCAAGGACACTCTTCCCAGACTTCATCACTGCGATACTGTCTGAAAGGACACTCTTCCCAGACTGCATCACTGCGATACTGTCTGCAAGAACACTCTTCCCAGGCTACAACACTGCAATACTGTCTGCAAGGACACTCTTCCCATGCTGCATCACTGCGATACTGTCTGCAAGGACACTCTTCCCAGGCTACAACACTGCAATACTGTCTGCAAGGACACTCTTCCCATGCTGCATCACTGCGATACTGTCTGCAAGGACACTCTTCCCAGACTTCATCACTGCGATACTGTCTGCAAGGACACTCTTCCCAGGCTGCATCACTAGGATACTGTCTGCAAGGACACTCTTCCCAGACTTCATCACTGTGATACTGTCTGCAAGGACACTCTTCCCAGACTTCATCACTGCGATACTGTCTGCAAGGACACTCTTCCCAGACTGCATCACTGCGATACTGCCTGCAAGGACACTCTTCCCAGACTAAATCACTGCGATACTGTCTGCAAGGACACTCTTCCCAGACTGCATCACTGCGTTACTGCCTGCAAGGACACACTTCCCAGACTTCATCACTGCAATTCTGTCTGCAAGGACACTCTTCCCAGACTGCATCACTGTGATACTGCCTGCAAGGACACACTTCCCAGACTTCATCACTGCAATTCTGCCTGCAAGGACACTCTTCCCAGACAGCATCACTGCGATACTGTCTGCAAGAAAACTCTTCCCAGACTGCATCACTGCAATTCTGTCTGCAAGGACACTCTTCCCAGACTGCATCACTGCGATACTGCCTGCAAGGACACACTTCGCAGACTTCATCACTGCAATTCTGCCTGGAAGGACACTCTTCCCAGACAGCATCACTGCGATACTGTCTGCAAGAAAACTCTTCCCAGACTGCATCACTGCAATTCTGTCTGCAAGAAAACTCTTCCCAGACTGCATCACTGCAATACTGCCTGCAAGGACACTCTACCCAGACTGCATCACTGCAATTCTGTCTGCAAGGACACTCTTCCCAGACTGCATCACTGCGATACTGTCTGCAAGGACACTCTTCCCAGACTTCATCACTGCGATACTGTCTGCAAGGACACTCTTCCCAGGCTGCATCACTAGGATACTGTCTGCAAGGACACTCTTCCCAGACTTCATCACTGTGATACTGTCTGCAAGGACACTCTTCCCAGACTTCATCACTGCGATACTGTCTGCAAGGACACTCTTCCCAGACTGCATCACTGCGATACTGCCTGCAAGGACACTCTTCCCAGACTAAATCACTGCGATACTGTCTGCAAGGACACTCTTCCCAGACTGCATCACTGCGTTACTGCCTGCAAGGACACACTTCCCAGACTTCATCACTGCAATTCTGTCTGCAAGGACACTCTTCCCAGACTGCATCACTGTGATACTGCCTGCAAGGACACACTTCCCAGACTTCATCACTGCAATTCTGCCTGCAAGGACACTCTTCCCAGACAGCATCACTGCGATACTGTCTGCAAGAAAACTCTTCCCAGACTGCATCACTGCAATTCTGTCTGCAAGGACACTCTTCCCAGACTGCATCACTGCGATACTGCCTGCAAGGACAGACTTCGCAGACTTCATCACTGCAATTCTGCCTGGAAGGACACTCTTCCCAGACAGCATCACTGCGATACTGTCTGCAAGAAAACTCTTCCCAGACTGCATCACTGCAATTCTGTCTGCAAGAAAACTCTTCCCAGACTGCATCACTGCAATACTGCCTGCAAGGACACTCTACCCAGACTGCATCACTGCAATTCTGTCTGCAAGGACACTCTTCCCAGACTGCATCACTGCGATACTGTCTGCAAGGACACTCTTCGCAGACTGCATCACTGCAATTCTGCCCTGCAAGGACACTCTTCCCAGACTTCATCACTGCGATACTGCCTGCAGGGACTCTCTTCCCAGACTGCATCACTGCGATACTGTCTGCAAGGACACTCTTCCCAGACTGCATCACTGCGATACTGCCTACAAGAAAACTCTTCCCAGACTGCATCACTGCGATACTGACTGCAAGGACACTGTTCCCAGACTGCATCACTGCGATACTGTCTGCAAGAAAACTCTTCCCAGACTGCATCACTGCAATTCTGTCTGCAAGGACACTCTTCCCAGACTTGCATCACTGCAATACTGCCTGCAAGGACACTCTTCCCAGACTGCATCACTGCAATTCTGTCTGCAAGGACACTCTTCCCAGACTGCATCACTGCGATTCTGTCTGCAAGGATACTCTTCCCAGACTGCATCACTGCAATTCTGCCTGCAAGGACACTCTTCCCAGACTGCATCACTGCGATTCTGCCTGCAAGGACACTCTTCCCAGACTTCATCACTGCGATACTGCCTGCAAGGTCACTCTACCCAGACTTCATCACTGCGATACTGCCTGCAAGGACACTCTTCCCAGACTGCATCACTGCAATTCTGCCTGCAAGGATACTCTTCCCACACTTCATCACTGCGATACTGCCTGCAAGGACATTCTTCCCAGACTGCATCACTGCAATTCTGCCTGCAAGGACACTCTTCCCGGAGTTCATCACTGCGATACTGTCTGCAAGAAAACTCTTCCCAGACTGCATCACTGCGATACTGTCCGCACGGACACACTTCCCAGGCTGCATCACTGCGATACTGCCTGCAAGGACACTCTTCCCAGACTGCATCACTGCGAAACTGTCTTCAAGGACACTCTTCCCAGACTGCATCACTGCGATACTGCCTGCAGGGACACTCTTCCCAGACCGCATCACTGTGATACGATCTGCAAGGACACTCTTCCCAGACAGCATCACTGCGATACTGCCTGCAAGGACACTCTTCCCAGACTGCATCACTGCGATACTGTCTGCACGGACACTCTTCCAAGACTGCATCACTGCGATACTGCCTGCAAGGACACTCTTCCCAGACTTCATCACTGCTATACTGTCTGCAAGGACACTCTTCCCTGACTGCATCACTGTGATACTGTCTGCAAGCACACTCTTCCCGGACTGCATCACTGCGATACTGTCTGCAAGGACACTCTTCCCAGACTTCATCACTGCGATACTGTCTGAAAGGACACTCTTCCCAGACTGCATCACTGCGATACTGTCTGCAAGAACACTCTTCCCAGGCTACAACACTGCAATACTGTCTGCAAGGACACTCTTCCCATGCTGCATCACTGCGATACTGTCTGCAAGGACACTCTTCCCAGGCTACAACACTGCAATACTGTCTGCAAGGACACTCTTCCCATGCTGCATCACTGCGATACTGTCTGCAAGGACACTCTTCCCAGACTTCATCACTGCGATACTGTCTGCAAGGACACTCTTCCCAGGCTGCATCACTAGGATACTGTCTGCAAGGACACTCTTCCCAGACTTCATCACTGTGATACTGTCTGCAAGGACACTCTTCCCAGACTGCATCACTGTGATACTGCCTGCAAGGACACACTTCCCAGACTTCATCACTGCAATTCTGCCTGCAAGGACACTCTTCCCAGACAGCATCACTGCGATACTGTCTGCAAGAAAACTCTTCCCAGACTGCATCACTGCAATTCTGTCTGCAAGGACACTCTTCCCAGACTGCATCACTGCGATACTGCCTGCAAGGACAGACTTCGCAGACTTCATCACTGCAATTCTGCCTGGAAGGACACTCTTCCCAGACAGCATCACTGCGATACTGTCTGCAAGAAAACTCTTCCCAGACTGCATCACTGCAATTCTGTCTGCAAGAAAACTCTTCCCAGACTGCATCACTGCAATACTGCCTGCAAGGACACTCTACCCAGACTGCATCACTGCAATTCTGTCTGCAAGGACACTCTTCCCAGACTGCATCACTGCGATACTGTCTGCAAGGACACTCTTCGCAGACTGCATCACTGCAATTCTGCCCTGCAAGGACACTCTTCCCAGACTTCATCACTGCGATACTGCCTGCAGGGACTCTCTTCCCAGACTGCATCACTGCGATACTGTCTGCAAGGACACTCTTCCCAGACTGCATCACTGCGATACTGCCTACAAGAAAACTCTTCCCAGACTGCATCACTGCGATACTGACTGCAAGGACACTGTTCCCAGACTGCATCACTGCGATACTGTCTGCAAGAAAACTCTTCCCAGACTGCATCACTGCAATTCTGTCTGCAAGGACACTCTTCCCAGACTTGCATCACTGCAATACTGCCTGCAAGGACACTCTTCCCAGACTGCATCACTGCAATTCTGTCTGCAAGGACACTCTTCCCAGACTGCATCACTGCGATTCTGTCTGCAAGGATACTCTTCCCAGACTGCATCACTGCAATTCTGCCTGCAAGGACACTCTTCCCAGACTGCATCACTGCGATTCTGCCTGCAAGGACACTCTTCCCAGACTTCATCACTGCGATACTGCCTGCAAGGTCACTCTACCCAGACTTCATCACTGCGATACTGCCTGCAAGGACACTCTTCCCAGACTGCATCACTGCAATTCTGCCTGCAAGGATACTCTTCCCACACTTCATCACTGCGATACTGCCTGCAAGGACATTCTTCCCAGACTGCATCACTGCAATTCTGCCTGCAAGGACACTCTTCCCGGAGTTCATCACTGCGATACTGTCTGCAAGAAAACTCTTCCCAGACTGCATCACTGCGATACTGTCCGCACGGACACACTTCCCAGGCTGCATCACTGCGATACTGCCTGCAAGGACACTCTTCCCAGACTGCATCACTGCGAAACTGTCTTCAAGGACACTCTTCCCAGACTGCATCACTGCGATACTGCCTGCAGGGACACTCTTCCCAGACCGCATCACTGTGATACGATCTGCAAGGACACTCTTCCCAGACAGCATCACTGCGATACTGCCTGCAAGGACACTCTTCCCAGACTGCATCACTGCGATACTGTCTGCACGGACACTCTTCCAAGACTGCATCACTGCGATACTGCCTGCAAGGACACTCTTCCCAGACTTCATCACTGCTATACTGTCTGCAAGGACACTCTTCCCTGACTGCATCACTGTGATACTGTCTGCAAGCACACTCTTCCCGGACTGCATCACTGCGATACTGTCTGCAAGGACACTCTTCCCAGACTTCATCACTGCGATACTGTCTGAAAGGACACTCTTCCCAGACTGCATCACTGCGATACTGTCTGCAAGAACACTCTTCCCAGGCTACAACACTGCAATACTGTCTGCAAGGACACTCTTCCCATGCTGCATCACTGCGATACTGTCTGCAAGGACACTCTTCCCAGGCTACAACACTGCAATACTGTCTGCAAGGACACTCTTCCCATGCTGCATCACTGCGATACTGTCTGCAAGGACACTCTTCCCAGACTTCATCACTGCGATACTGTCTGCAAGGACACTCTTCCCAGGCTGCATCACTAGGATACTGTCTGCAAGGACACTCTTCCCAGACTTCATCACTGTGATACTGTCTGCAAGGACACTCTTCCCAGACTTCATCACTGCGATACTGTCTGCAAGGACACTCTTCCCAGACTGCATCACTGCGATACTGCCTGCAAGGACACTCTTCCCAGACTAAATCACTGCGATACTGTCTGCAAGGACACTCTTCCCAGACTGCATCACTGCGTTACTGCCTGCAAGGACACACTTCCCAGACTTCATCACTGCAATTCTGTCTGCAAGGACACTCTTCCCAGACTGCATCACTGTGATACTGCCTGCAAGGACACACTTCCCAGACTTCATCACTGCAATTCTGCCTGCAAGGACACTCTTCCCAGACAGCATCACTGCGATACTGTCTGCAAGAAAACTCTTCCCAGACTGCATCACTGCAATTCTGTCTGCAAGGACACTCTTCCCAGACTGCATCACTGCGATACTGCCTGCAAGGACACACTTCGCAGACTTCATCACTGCAATTCTGCCTGGAAGGACACTCTTCCCAGACAGCATCACTGCGATACTGTCTGCAAGAAAACTCTTCCCAGACTGCATCACTGCAATTCTGTCTGCAAGAAAACTCTTCCCAGACTGCATCACTGCAATACTGCCTGCAAGGACACTCTACCCAGACTGCATCACTGCAATTCTGTCTGCAAGGACACTCTTCCCAGACTGCATCACTGCGATACTGTCTGCAAGGACACTCTTCGCAGACTGCATCACTGCAATTCTGCCCTGCAAGGACACTCTTCCCAGACTTCATCACTGCGATACTGCCTGCAGGGACTCTCTTCCCAGACTGCATCACTGCGATACTGTCTGCAAGGCACTCTTCCCAGACTGCATCACTGCGATACTGCCTACAAGAAAACTCTTCCCAGACTGCATCACTACGATACTGACTGCAAGGACACTGTTCCCAGACTGCATCACTGCGATACTGTCTGCAAGAAAACTCTTCCCAGACTTCATCACTGCAATTCTGTCTGCAAGGACACTCTTCCCAGACTGCATCACTGCAATACTGCCTGCAAGGACACTCTTCCCAGACTGCATCACTGCAATTCTGTCTGCAAGGACACTCTTCCCAGGCTGCATCACTGCGATACTGCCTGCAAGTACACTCTTCCCAGACTTCATCACTGCAATACTGTCTGCAAGGACACTCTTCCCAGACTGCATCACTGCGATTCTGCCTGCAAGGACACTCTTCCCAGACTTCATCACTGCGATACTGCCTGCAAGGACACTCTTCCCAGACTTCATCACTGCGATACTGCCTGCAAGGACACTCTTCCCAGACTGCATCACTGCAATTCTGCCTGCAAGGATACTCTTCCCAGACTTCATCACTGCGATACTGCCTGCAAGGAAATTCTTCCCAGACTGCATCACTGCAATTCTGCCTGCAAGGACACTCTTCCCGGAGTTCATCACTGCGATACTGTCTGCAAGAAACCTCTTCCCAGACTGCATCACTGCGATACTGTCCGCACAGACACACTTCCCAGGCTGCATCACTGCGATACTGCCTGCAAGGACACTCTTCCCAGACTGCATCACTGCGAAACTGTCTGCAAGGACACTCTTCCCAGACTGCATCACTGCGATACTGCCTGCAGGGACACTCTTCCCAGACCGCATCACTGTGATACGATCTGCAAGGACACTCTTCCCAGACAGCATCACTGCGATACTGCCTGCAAGGACACTCTTCCCAGACTGCATCACTGCGATACTGTCTGCACGGACACTCTTCCCAGGCTGCATCACTAGGATACTGTCTGCAAGGACACTCTTCCCAGACTTCATCACTGTGATACTGTCTGCAAGGACACTCATCCCAGACTTCATCACTGCGATACTGTCTGCAAGGACACTCTTCCCAGACTGCATCACTGCGATACTGCCTGCGAGGACACACTTCCCAGACGTCATCACTGCAAGTCTGTCTGCATGGACACTCTTCCCAGACTGCATCACTGTGATACTGCCTGCAAGGACACACTTCCCAGACTTCAACACTGCAATTCTGCCTGCAAGGACACTCTTCTCAGACAGCATCACTGCGATACTGTCTGCAAGAAAACTCTTCCCAGACTGCATCACTGCAATTCTGTCTGCAAGGACACTCTTCCCAGACTGCATCACTGCGATACTGCCTGCAAGGACACACTTCCCAGACTTAATCACTGCAATTCTGCCTGCAAGGACACTCTTTCCAGACTGCATCACTGCGATACTGTCTGCAAGAAATCTCTTCCCAGACTGCATCACTGCAATTCTGTCTGCAAGGAAACTCTTCCCGGACTGCATCACTGTGATACTGTCTGCAAGGACACTCTTCCCAGACTTCATCACTGCGATACTGTCTGAAAGGACACTCTTCCCAGACTGCATCACTGCGATACTGTCTGCAAGAACACTCTTCCCAGGCTACAACACTGCAATACTGTCTGCAAGGACACTCTTCCCATGCTGCATCACTGCGATACTGTCTGCAAGGACACTCTTCCCAGACTTCATCACTGCGATACTGTCTGCAAGAAGGCTCTTCCCAGACTGCATCACTGCAATTCTGCCTGCAAGGACACTCTTCCCAGACTGCATCACTGCGATACTGTCCGCACGGACACACTTCCCAGGCTGCATCACTGCGATACTGCCTGCAAGGACACACTTCCCTGACTGCATTACTGCGAAACTGTCTGCAAGGAAACTCTTCCCAGACTGCATCACTGCGATACTGCCTGCAGGGACACTCTTCCCAGACCGCATCACTGTGATACGATCTGCAAGGACACTCTTCCCAGACAGCATCACTGCGATACTGCCTGCAAGGACACTCTTCCCAGACTGCATCACTGCGATACTGGCTGCACGGACACTCTTCCAAGACTGCATCACTGCGATACTGCCTGCAAGGACACTCTTCCCAGACTTCATCACTGCTATACTGTCTGCAAGGACACTCTTCCCTGACTGCATCACTGTGATACTGTCTGCAAGCACACTCTTCCCGGACTGCATCACTGCGATACTGTCTGCAAGGACACTCTTCCCAGACTTCATCACTGCGATACTGTCTGAAAGGACACTCTTCCCACACTGCATCACTGCGATACTGTCTGCAAGAACACTCTTCCCAGGCTACAACACTGCAATACTGTCTGCAAGGACACACTTCCCATGCTGCATCACTGCGATACTGTCTGCAAGGACACTCTTCCCAGGCTGCATCACTAGGATACTGTCTGCAAGGACACTCTTCCCAGACTTCATCACTGTGATACTGTCTGCAAGGACACTCTTCCCAGACTTCATCACTGCGATACTGCCTGCAAGGACACTCTTCCCAGACTTCATCACTGCAATACTGCCTGCAAGGACACTATTCCCAGACTGCATCACTGCAATTCTGCCTGCAAGGATACTCTTCCCAGACTTCATCACTGCGATACTGCCTGCAAGGAAATTTCTTCCCAGACTGCATCACTGCAATTCTGCCTGCAAGGACACTCTTCCCGGAGTTCATCACTGCGATACTGTCTGCAAGAAAACTCTTCCCAGACTGCATCACTGCGATACTGTCCGCACGGACACACTTCCCAGGCTGCATCACTGCGATACTGCCTGCAAGGACACTCTTCCCAGACTGCATCACTGCGATACTGTCTGCAAGAAAACTCTTCCCAGAATGCATCACTGCGATACTGTCTGCAAGGACACTCTTCCCAGGCTGCATCACTGCGATACTGCCTGCAAGGACACTCTTCGCAGACTGCATCACTGCGATACTGTCTCCAAGGACACTCTTCCCAGACTTCATCACTGCGATACTGCCTGCAAGGACACTCATCCCAGGCTGCAACACTGCGATACTGCCTGCAAGGACACTCTTCCCAGACTTCATCACTGCGATACTGTCTGCAAGGACACTCTTCCCAGACTGCATCACTTGCTGCAAGGACACTCTTCCCAGACCGCATCACTGTGATACTGTCTGAAAGGACACTCTTCCCAGACTTCATCACTGTGATACTGCCTGCAAGGACACTCTTCCCAGACTGCATCACTGCGATACTGTCTGCAAGGACACTCTTCCCAGACTGCATCACTGCGATACTGCCTGCAAGGACACTCTTCCCAGACATCATCACTGCGATACTGCCTGCAAGGACACTCTTCCCAGACTGCATCACTGCGATACTGTCTGCAAGGACACTCTTCCCAGACTGCATCACTGCGATACTGTCTGCAAGGACACTCTTCCCAGACTTCATCACTGCGATACTGTCTGCAAGGACACTCTTCCCAGGCTGCATCACTGTGATACTCTCTGCAAGGACACTCTTCCCAGGCTGCATCACTGCGATACTGTCTGCAAGGACACTCTTCCCAGACTTCATCACTGCGATACTGTCTGCAAGGACACTCTTCCCAGGCTGCATCACTAGGATACTGTCTGCAAGGACACTCTTCCCAGACTACATCACTGTGATACTGTCTGCAAGGACACTCTTCCCAGACTTCATCACTGCGATACTGTCTGCAAGGACACTCTTCCCAGACTGCATCACTGCGATACTGCCTGCAAGGACACACTTCCCAGACTTCATCACTGCAATTCTGTCTGCAAGGACACTCTTCCCAGACTGCATCACTGTGTTACTGCCTGCAAGGACACACTTCCCAGACTTCATCACTGCAATTCTGCCTGCAAGGACACTCTTCTCAGACAGCATCACTGCGATACTGTCTGCAAGAAAACTCTTCCCAGACTGCATCACTGCAATTCTGTCTGCAAGGACACTCTTCCCAGACTGCATCACTGCGATACTGCCTGCAAGGACACACTTCCCAGACTTAATCACTGCAATTCTGCCTGCAAGGACACTCTTTCCAGACTGCATCACTGCGATACTGTCTGCAAGAAATCTCTTCCCAGACTGCATCACTGCAATTCTGTCTGCAAGGAAACTCTTCCCAGACTGCCTCACTGCAATACTGCCTGCAAGGACAATCTTCCCAGACTGCATCACTGCAATTCTGTCTGCAAGGACACTCTTCCCAGACTGCATCACAGCGATACTGTCTGCAAGGACACTCTTCGCAGACTGCATCACTGCATTTCTGCCCTGCAAGGACACTCTTCCCAGACTTCACCACTGCGATACTGCCTGCAGGGACTCTCTTCCCAGACTGCATCACTGCGATACTGTCTGCAAGGACACTCTTCCCAGCATGCATCACTGCGATACTGCCTACAAGAAAACTCTTCCCAGACTGCATCACTGCGATACTGACTGCAAGGACACTGTTCCCAGACTGCATCACTGCGATACTGTCTGCAGGAAAACTCTTCCCAGACGTCATCACTGCAATTCTGTCTGCAAGGACGCTCTTCCCAGACTGCATCACTGCAATACTGCCTGCAAGGACACTCTTCCCAGACTGCATCACTGCAATTCTGTCTGCAAGGACACTCTTCCCAGGCTGCATCACTGCGATACTGCCTGCAAGGACACACTTCCCAGACTTCATCACTGCGATACTGTCTGCAAGGACACTCTTCCCAGACTGCATCACTGCGATACTGTCTGCAAGGAAACTCTTCCCAGAATGCATCACTGCGATACTGTCTGCAAGGACACTCTTCCCAGGCTGCATCACTGCGATACTGCCTGGAAGGACACTCTTCCCAGACTGCATCACTGCGATACTGTCTCCAAGGACACTCTTCCCAGACTGCATCACTGCGATACTGTCTGCAAGAAAACTCTTCCCAGACTGCATCACTGCAATTCTGTCTGCAAGGACAGTCTACCCAGACTTGCATCACTGCAATACTGCCTGCAAGGACACTCTTCCCAGACTGCATCACTGCGATACTGCCTGCAAGGACACTCTTCCCAGACTTCATCACTGCGATACTGTCTGCAAGGACACTCTTCCCAGACTGCATCACTTGCTGCAAGGACACTCTTCCCAGACCGCATCACTGTGATACTGTCTGAAAGGACACTCTTCCCAGACTTCATCACTGCGATACTGCCTGCAAGGACACTCTTCCCAGACTGCATCACTGCGATACTGTCTGCAAGGACACTCTTCCCAGACTGCATCACTGCGATACTGCCTGCAAGGACACTCTTCCCAGACATCATCACTGCGATACTGCCTGCAAGGACACTCTTCCCAGACTGCATCACTGCGATACTGTCTGCAAGGACACTCTTCCCAGACTGCATCACTGCGATACTGTCTGCAAGGACACTCTTCCCAGACTTCATCACTGCGATACTGTCTGCAAGGACACTCTTCCCAGGCTGCATCACTGTGATACTCTCTGCAAGGACACTCTTCCCAGGCTGCATCACTGCGATACTGTCTGCAAGGACACTCTTCCCAGACTTCATCACTGCGATACTGTCTGCAAGGACACTCTTCCCAGGCTGCATCACTAGGATACTGTCTGCAAGGACACTCTTCCCAGACTACATCACTGTGATACTGTCTGCAAGGACACTCTTCCCAGACTTCATCACTGCGATACTGTCTGCAAGGACACTCTTCCCAGACTGCATCACTGCGATACTGCCTGCAAGGACACACTTCCCAGACTTCATCACTGCAATTCTGTCTGCAAGGACACTCTTCCCAGACTGCATCACTGTGTTACTGCCTGCAAGGACACACTTCCCAGACTTCATCACTGCAATTCTGCCTGCAAGGACACTCTTCTCAGACAGCATCACTGCGATACTGTCTGCAAGAAAACTCTTCCCAGACTGCATCACTGCAATTCTGTCTGCAAGGACACTCTTCCCAGACTGCATCACTGCGATACTGCCTGCAAGGACACACTTCCCAGACTTAATCACTGCAATTCTGCCTGCAAGGACACTCTTTCCAGACTGCATCACTGCGATACTGTCTGCAAGAAATCTCTTCCCAGACTGCATCACTGCAATTCTGTCTGCAAGGAAACTCTTCCCAGACTGCCTCACTGCAATACTGCCTGCAAGGACAATCTTCCCAGACTGCATCACTGCAATTCTGTCTGCAAGGACACTCTTCCCAGACTGCATCACAGCGATACTGTCTGCAAGGACACTCTTCGCAGACTGCATCACTGCATTTCTGCCCTGCAAGGACACTCTTCCCAGACTTCACCACTGCGATACTGCCTGCAGGGACTCTCTTCCCAGACTGCATCACTGCGATACTGTCTGCAAGGACACTCTTCCCAGCATGCATCACTGCGATACTGCCTACAAGAAAACTCTTCCCAGACTGCATCACTGCGATACTGACTGCAAGGACACTGTTCCCAGACTGCATCACTGCGATACTGTCTGCAGGAAAACTCTTCCCAGACGTCATCACTGCAATTCTGTCTGCAAGGACGCTCTTCCCAGACTGCATCACTGCAATACTGCCTGCAAGGACACTCTTCCCAGACTGCATCACTGCAATTCTGTCTGCAAGGACACTCTTCCCAGGCTGCATCACTGCGATACTGCCTGCAAGGACACACTTCCCAGACTTCATCACTGCGATACTGTCTGCAAGGACACTCTTCCCAGACTGCATCACTGCGATACTGTCTGCAAGGAAACTCTTCCCAGAATGCATCACTGCGATACTGTCTGCAAGGACACTCTTCCCAGGCTGCATCACTGCGATACTGCCTGGAAGGACACTCTTCCCAGACTGCATCACTGCGATACTGTCTCCAAGGACACTCTTCCCAGACTGCATCACTGCGATACTGTCTGCAAGAAAACTCTTCCCAGACTGCATCACTGCAATTCTGTCTGCAAGGACAGTCTACCCAGACTTGCATCACTGCAATACTGCCTGCAAGGACACTCTTCCCAGACTGCATCACTGCAATTCTGTCTGCAAGGACACTCTTCCCAGACTGCATCACTGCGATACTGTCTGCAAGGATACTCTTCCCAGACTGCATCACTGAGATTCTGCCTGCAAGGACACTCTTCCCAGACTGCATCACTGCGATTCTGCCTGCAAGGACACTCTTCCCAGACTTCATCACTGCGATACTGCCTGCAAGGACACTCTTCCCAGACTGCATCACTGCGATTCTGCCTGCAAGGACACTCTTCCCAGACTGCATCACTGCGAATCTGCCTGCAAGGACACTCTTCCCAGACTTCATCACTGCGATACTGCCTGCAAGGACACTCTTCCCAGACTTCATCACTGCGATACTGCCTGCAAGGACACTCTTCCCAGACTGCATCACTGCAATTCTGCCTGCAAGGATACTCTTCCCAGACTTCATCACTGCGATACTGCCTGCAAGGACATTCTTCCCAGACTGCATCACTGCAATTCTGCCTGCAAGGACACTCTTCCGGAGTTCATCACTGCGATACTGTCTGCAAGAAAACTCTTCCCAGACTGCATCACTGCGATACTGTCCGCACGGACACACTTCCCAGGCTGCATCACTGCGATACTGCCTGCAAGGACACACTTCCCAGACTGCATCACTGCGAATCTGTCTGCAAGGAAACTCTTCCCAGACTGCATCACTGCGATACTGCCTGCAGGGACACTCTTCCCAGACCGCATCACTGTGATACGATCTGCAAGGACACTCTTCCCAGACAGCATCACTGCGATACTGCCTGCAAGGACACTCTTCCCAGACTGCATCACTGCGATACTGGCTGCACGGACACTCTTCCAAGACTGCATCACTGCGATACTGCCTGCAAGGACACTCTTCCCAGACTTCATCACTGCTATACTGTCTGCAAGGACACTCTTCCCTGACTGCATCACTGTGATACTGTCTGCAAGCACACTCTTCCCGGACTGCATCACTGCGATACTGTCTGCAAGGACACTCTTCCCAGACTTCATCACTGCGATACTGTCTGAAAGGACACTCTTCCCAGACTGCATCACTGCGATACTGTCTGCAAGAACACTCTTCCCAGGCTACAACACTGCAATACTGTCTGCAAGGACACACTTCCCATGCTGCATCACTGCGATACTGTCTGCAAGGACACTCTTCCCAGACTTCATCACTGCGATACTGTCTGCAAGGACACTCTTCCCAGGCTGCATCACTAGGATACTGTCTGCAAGGACACTCTTCCCAGACTTCATCACTGTGATACTGTCTGCAAGGACACTCTTCCCAGACTTCATCACTGCGATACTGCCTGCAAGGACACGCTTCCCAGACTTCATCACTGCAATACTGCCTGCAAGGACACTATTCCCAGACTGCATCACTGCAATTCTGCCTGCAAGGATACTCTTCCCAGACTTCATCACTGCGATACTGCCTGCAAGGACATTCTTCCCAGACTGCATCACTGCAATTCTGCCTGCAAGGACACTCTTCCCGGAGTTCATCACTGCGATACTGTCTGCAAGAAAACTCTTCCCAGACTGCATCACTGCGATACTGTCCGCACGGACACACTTCCCAGGCTGCATCACTGCGATACCGCCTGCAAGGACACTCTTCCCAGACTGCATCACTGCGATACTGTCTGCAAGAAAACTCTTCCCAGAATGCATCACTGCGATACTGTCTGCAAGGACACTCTTCCCAGGCTGCATCACTGCGATACTGCCTGCAAGGACACTCTTCCCAGACTGCATCACTGCGATACTGTCTCCAAGGACACTCTTCCCAGACTGCATCACTGCGATACTGTCTGCAAGAAAACTCTTCCCAGACTGCATCACTGCAATTCTGTCTGCAAGGACACTCTTCCCAGACTTGCATCACTGCAATACTGTCCGCACGGACACACTTCCCAGGCTGCATCACTGCGATACTGCCTGCAAGGACACACTTCCCAGACTGCATCACTGCGAATCTGTCTGCAAGGAAACTCTTCCCAGACTGCATCACTGAGATACTGCCTGCAGGGACACTCTTCCCAGACCGCATCACTGTGATACGATCTGCAAGGACACTCTTCCCAGACAGCATCACTGCGATACTGCCTGCAAGGACACTCTTCCCAGACTGCATCACTGCGATACTGGCTGCACGGACACTCTTCCAAGACTGCATCACTGCTATACTGTCTGCAAGGACACTCTTCCCTGACTGCATCACTGTGATACTGTCTGCAAGCACACTCTTCCCGGACTGCATCACTGCGATACTGTCTGCAAGGACACTCTTCCCAGACTTCATCACTGCGATACTGTCTGAAAGGACACTCTTCCCAGACTGCATCACTGCGATACTGTCTGCAAGAACACTCTTCCCAGGCTACAACACTGCAATACTGTCTGCAAGGACACACTTCCCATGCTGCATCACTGCGATACTGTCTGCAAGGACACTCTTCCCAGACTTCATCACTGCGATACTGTCTGCAAGGACACTCTTCCCAGGCTGCATCACTAGGATACTGTCTGCAAGGACACTCTTCCCAGACTTCATCACTGTGATACTGTCTGCAAGGACACTCTTCCCAGACTTCATCACTGCGATACTGCCTGCAAGGACACGCTTCCCAGACTTCATCACTGCAATACTGCCTGCAAGGACACTATTCCCAGACTGCATCACTGCAATTCTGCCTGCAAGGATACTCTTCCCAGACTTCATCACTGCGATACTGCCTGCAAGGACATTCTTCCCAGACTGCATCACTGCAATTCTGCCTGCAAGGACACTCTTCCCGGAGTTCATCACTGCGATACTGTCTGCAAGAAAACTCTTCCCAGACTGCATCACTGCGATACTGTCCGCACGGACACACTTCCCAGGCTGCATCACTGCGATACCGCCTGCAAGGACACTCTTCCCAGACTGCATCACTGCGATACTGTCTGCAAGAAAACTCTTCCCAGAATGCATCACTGCGATACTGTCTGCAAGGACACTCTTCCCAGGCTGCATCACTGCGATACTGCCTGCAAGGACACTCTTCCCAGACTGCATCACTGCGATACTGTCTCCAAGGACACTCTTCCCAGACTGCATCACTGCGATACTGTCTGCAAGAAAACTCTTCCCAGACTGCATCACTGCAATTCTGTCTGCATGGACACTCTTCCCAGACTTGCATCACTGCAATACTGCCTGCAAGGACACTCTTCCCAGACTGCATCACTGCAATTCTGTCTGCAAGGACACTCTTCCCAGACTGCATCACTGCGATACTGTCTGCAAGGATACTCTTCCCAGACTGCATCACTGCAATTCTGCCTGCAAGGACACTCTTCCCAGACTGCATCACTGCGATTCTGCCTGCAAGGACACTCTTCCCAGACTTCATCACTGCGATACTGCCTGCAAGGACACTCTACCCAGACTTCATCACTGCGATACTGCCTGCAAGGACACTCTTCCCAGACTGCATCACTGCAATTCTGCCTGCAAGGATACTCTTCCCACACTTCATCACTGCGATACTGCCTGCAAGGACATTCTTCCCAGACTGCATCACTGCAATTCTGCCTGCAAGGACACTCTTCCCGGAGTTCATCACTGCGATACTGTCTGCAAGAAAACTCTTCCCAGACTGCATCACTGCGATACTGTCCGCACGGACACACTTCCCAGGCTGCATCACTGCGATACTGCCTGCAAGGACACTCTTCCCAGACTGCATCACTGCGATACTGGCTGCACGGACACTCTTCCAAGACTGCATCACTGCGATACTGCCTGCAAGGACACTCTTCCCAGACTTCATCACTGCTATACTGTCTGCAAGGACACTCTTGCCTGACTGCATCACTGTGATACTGTCTGCAAGCACACTCTTCCCGGACTGCATCACTGCGATACTGTCTGCAAGGACACTCTTCCCAGACTTCATCACTGCGATACTGTCTGATAGGACACTCTTCCCAGACTGCATCACTGCGATACTGTCTGCAAGAACACTCTTCCCAGGCTACAACACTGCAATACTGTCTGCAAGGACACACTTCCCATGCTGCATCACCGCGATACTGTCTGCAAGGACACTCTTCCCAGACTTCATCACTGCGATACTGTCTGCAAGGACACTCTTCCCAGGCTGCATCACTAGGATACTGTCTGCAAGGACACTCTTCCCAGACTTCATCACTGTGATACTGTCTGCAAGGACACTCTTCCCAGACTTCATCACTGCGATACTGCCTGCAAGGACACTCTTCCCAGACTTCATCACTGCAATACTGCCTGCAAGGACACTATTCCCAGACTGCATCACTGCAATTCTGCCTGCAAGGATACTCTTCCCAGACTTCATCACTGCGATACTGCCTGCAAGGACATTCTTCCCAGACTGCATCACTGCAATTCTGCCTGCAAGGACACTCTTCCCGGAGTTCATCACTGCGATACTTTCTGCAAGAAAACTCTTCCCAGACTGCATCACTGCGATACTGTCCGCACGGACACACTTCCCAGGCTGCATCACTGCGATACTGCCTGCAAGGACACTCTTCCCAGACTGCATCACTGCGATACTGTCTGCAAGAAAACTCTTCCCAGAATGCATCACTGCGATACTGTCTGCAAGGACACTCTTCCCAGGCTGCATCACTGCGATACTGCCTGCAAGGACACTCTTCCCAGACTGCATCACTGCGATACTGTCTCCAAGGACACTCTTCCCAGACTGCATCACTGCGATACTGTCTGCAAGAAAACTCTTCCCAGACTGCACCACTGCAATTCTGTCTGCAAGGACACTCTTCCCAGACTTGCATCACTGCAATACTGCCTGCAAGGACACTCTTCCCAGACTGCATCACTGCAATTCTGTCTGCAAGGACACTCTTCCCAGACTGCATCACTGCGATACTGTCTGCAAGGATACTCTTCCCAGACGGCATCACTGCAATTCTGCCTGCAAGGACACTCTTCCCAGACTGCATCACTGCGATTCTGCCTGCAAGGACACTCTTCCCAGACTTCATCACTGCGATACTGCCTGCAAGGTCACTCTACCCAGACTTCATCACTGCGATACTGCCTGCAAGGACACTCTTCCCAGACTGCATCACTGCAATTCTGCCTGCAAGGATACTCTTCCCACACTTCATCACTGCGATACTGCCTGCAAGGACATTCTTCCCAGACTGCATCACTGCAATTCTGCCTGCAAGGACACTCTTCCCGGAGTTCATCACTGCGATACTGTCTGCAAGAAAACTCTTCCCAGACTGCATCACTGCGATACTGTCCGCACGGACACACTTCCCAGGCTGCATCACTGCGATACTGCCTGCAAGGACACTCTTCCCAGACTGCATCACTGTGAAACTGTCTTCAAGGACACTCTTCCCAGACTGCATCACTGCGATACTGCCTGCAGGGACACTCTTCCCAGACCGCATCACTGTGATACGATCTGCAAGGACACTCTTCCCAGACAGCATCACTGCGATACTGCCTGCAAGGACACTCTTCCCAGACTGCATCACTGCGATACTGTCTGCACGGACACTCTTCCAAGACTGCATCACTGCGATACTGCCTGCAAGGACACTCTTCCCAGACTTCATCACTGCTATACTGTCTGCAAGGACACTCTTCCCTGACTGCATCACTGTGATACTGTCTGCAAGCACACTCTTCCCGGACTGCATCACTGCGATACTGTCTGCAAGGACACTCTTCCCAGACTTCATCACTGCGATACTGTCTGAAAGGACACTCTTCCCAGACTGCATCACTGCGATACTGTCTGCAAAAACACTCTTCCCAGGCTACAACACTGCAATACTGTCTGCAAGGACACTCTTCCCATGCTGCATCACTGCGATACTGTCTGCAAGGACACTCTTCCCAGGCTACAACACTGCAATACTGTCTGCAAGGACACTCTTCCCATGCTGCATCACTGCGATACTGTCTGCAAGGACACTCTTCCCAGACTTCATCACTGCGATACTGTCTGCAAGGACACTCTTCCCAGGCTGCATCACTAGGATACTGTCTGCAAGGACACTCTTCCCAGACTTCATCACTGTGATACTGTCTGCAAGGACACTCTTCCCAGACTTCATCACTGCGATACTGTCTGCAAGGACACTCTTCCCAGACTGCATCACTGCGATACTGCCTGCAAGGACACTCTTCCCAGACTAAATCACTGCGATACTGTCTGCAAGGACACTCTTCCCAGACTGCATCACTGCGTTACTGCCTGCAAGGACACACTTCCCAGACTTCATCACTGCAATTCTGTCTGCAAGGACACTCTTCCCAGACTGCATCACTGTGATACTGCCTGCAAGGACACACTTCCCAGACTTCATCACTGCAATTCTGCCTGCAAGGACACTCTTCCCAGACAGCATCACTGCGATACTGTCTGCAAGAAAACTCTTCCCAGACTGCATCACTGCAATTCTGTCTGCAAGGACACTCTTCCCAGACTGCATCACTGCGATACTGCCTGCAAGGACACACTTCGCAGACTTCATCACTGCAATTCTGCCTGGAAGGACACTCTTCCCAGACAGCATCACTGCGATACTGTCTGCAAGAAAACTCTTCCCAGACTGCATCACTGCAATTCTGTCTGCAAGAAAACTCTTCCCAGACTGCATCACTGCAATACTGCCTGCAAGGACACTCTACCCAGACTGCATCACTGCAATTCTGTCTGCAAGGACACTCTTCCCAGACTGCATCACTGCGATACTGTCTGCAAGGACACTCTTCGCAGACTGCATCACTGCAATTCTGCCCTGCAAGGACACTCTTCCCAGACTTCATCACTGCGATACTGCCTGCAGGGACTCTCTTCCCAGACTGCATCACTGCGATACTGTCTGCAAGGACACTCTTCCCAGACTGCATCACTGCGATACTGCCTACAAGAAAACTCTTCCCAGACTGCATCACTGCGATACTGACTGCAAGGACACTGTTCCCAGACTGCATCACTGCGATACTGTCTGCAAGAAAACTCTTCCCAGACTGCATCACTGCAATTCTGTCTGCAAGGACACTCTTCCCAGACTTGCATCACTGCAATACTGCCTGCAAGGACACTCTTCCCAGACTGCATCACTGCAATTCTGTCTGCAAGGACACTCTTCCCAGACTGCATCACTGCGATACTGTCTGCAAGGATACTCTTCCCAGACTGCATCACTGCAATTCTGCCTGCAAGGACACTCTTCCCAGACTGCATCACTGCGATTCTGCCTGCAAGGACACTCTTCCCAGACTTCATCACTGCGATACTGCCTGCAAGGTCACTCTACCCAGACTTCATCACTGCGATACTGCCTGCAAGGACACTCTTCCCAGACTGCATCACTGCAATTCTGCCTGCAAGGATACTCTTCCCACACTTCATCACTGCGATACTGCCTGCAAGGACATTCTTCCCAGACTGCATCACTGCAATTCTGCCTGCAAGGACACTCTTCCCGGAGTTCATCACTGCGATACTGTCTGCAAGAAAACTCTTCCCAGACTGCATCACTGCGATACTGTCCGCACGGACACACTTCCCAGGCTGCATCACTGCGATACTGCCTGCAAGGACACTCTTCCCAGACTGCATCACTGCGAAACTGTCTTCAAGGACACTCTTCCCAGACTGCATCACTGCGATACTGCCTGCAGGGACACTCTTCCCAGACCGCATCACTGTGATACGATCTGCAAGGACACTCTTCCCAGACAGCATCACTGCGATACTGCCTGCAAGGACACTCTTCCCAGACTGCATCACTGCGATACTGTCTGCACGGACACTCTTCCAAGACTGCATCACTGCGATACTGCCTGCAAGGACACTCTTCCCAGACTTCATCACTGCTATACTGTCTGCAAGGACACTCTTCCCTGACTGCATCACTGTGATACTGTCTGCAAGCACACTCTTCCCGGACTGCATCACTGCGATACTGTCTGCAAGGACACTCTTCCCAGACTTCATCACTGCGATACTGTCTGAAAGGACACTCTTCCCAGACTGCATCACTGCGATACTGTCTGCAAGAACACTCTTCCCAGGCTACAACACTGCAATACTGTCTGCAAGGACACTCTTCCCATGCTGCATCACTGCGATACTGTCTGCAAGGACACTCTTCCCAGGCTACAACACTGCAATACTGTCTGCAAGGACACTCTTCCCATGCTGCATCACTGCGATACTGTCTGCAAGGACACTCTTCCCAGACTTCATCACTGCGATACTGTCTGCAAGGACACTCTTCCCAGGCTGCATCACTAGGATACTGTCTGCAAGGACACTCTTCCCAGACTTCATCACTGTGATACTGTCTGCAAGGACACTCTTCCCAGACTTCATCACTGCGATACTGTCTGCAAGGACACTCTTCCCAGACTGCATCACTGCGATACTGCCTGCAAGGACACTCTTCCCAGACTAAATCACTGCGATACTGTCTGCAAGGACACTCTTCCCAGACTGCATCACTGCGTTACTGCCTGCAAGGACACACTTCCCAGACTTCATCACTGCAATTCTGTCTGCAAGGACACTCTTCCCAGACTGCATCACTGTGATACTGCCTGCAAGGACACACTTCCCAGACTTCATCACTGCAATTCTGCCTGCAAGGACACTCTTCCCAGACAGCATCACTGCGATACTGTCTGCAAGAAAACTCTTCCCAGACTGCATCACTGCAATTCTGTCTGCAAGGACACTCTTCCCAGACTGCATCACTGCGATACTGCCTGCAAGGACACACTTCGCAGACTTCATCACTGCAATTCTGCCTGGAAGGACACTCTTCCCAGACAGCATCACTGCGATACTGTCTGCAAGAAAACTCTTCCCAGACTGCATCACTGCAATTCTGTCTGCAAGAAAACTCTTCCCAGACTGCATCACTGCAATACTGCCTGCAAGGACACTCTACCCAGACTGCATCACTGCTATTCTGTCTGCAAGGACACTCTTCCCAGACTGCATCACTGCGATACTGTCTGCAAGGACACTCTTCGCAGACTGCATCACTGCAATTCTGCCCTGCAAGGACACTCTTCCCAGACTTCATCACTGCGATACTGCCTGCAGGGACTCTCTTCCCAGACTGCATCACTGCGATACTGTCTGCAAGGCACTCTTCCCAGACTGCATCACTGCGATACTGCCTACAAGAAAACTCTTCCCAGACTGCATCACTGCGATACTGACTGCAAGGACACTGTTCCCAGACTGCATCACTGCGATACTGTCTGCAAGAAAACTCTTCCCAGACTTCATCACTGCAATTCTGTCTGCAAGGACACTCTTCCCAGACTGCATCACTGCAATACTGCCTGCAAGGACACTCTTCCCAGACTGCATCACTGCAATTCTGTCTGCAAGGACACTCTTCCCAGGCTGCATCACTGCGATACTGCCTGCAAGTACACTCTTCCCAGACTTCATCACTGCAATACTGTCTGCAAGGACACTCTTCCCAGACTGCATCACTGCGATTCTGCCTGCAAGGACACTCTTCCCAGACTTCATCACTGCGATACTGCCTGCAAGGACACTCTTCCCAGACTTCATCACTGCGATACTGCCTGCAAGGACACTCTTCCCAGACTGCATCACTGCAATTCTGCCTGCAAGGATACTCTTCCCAGACTTCATCACTGCGATACTGCCTGCAAGGAAATTCTTCCCAGACTGCATCACTGCAATTCTGCCTGCAAGGACACTCTTCCCGGAGTTCATCACTGCGATACTGTCTGCAAGAAACCTCTTCCCAGACTGCATCACTGCGATACTGTCCGCACAGACACACTTCCCAGGCTGCATCACTGCGATACTGCCTGCAAGGACACTCTTCCCAGACTGCATCACTGCGAAACTGTCTGCAAGGACACTCTTCCCAGACTGCATCACTGCGATACTGCCTGCAGGGACACTCTTCCCAGACCGCATCACTGTGATACGATCTGCAAGGACACTCTTCCCAGACAGCATCACTGCGATACTGCCTGCAAGGACACTCTTCCCAGACTGCATCACTGCGATACTGTCTGCACGGACACTCTTCCCAGGCTGCATCACTAGGATACTGTCTGCAAGGACACTCTTCCCAGACTTCATCACTGTGATACTGTCTGCAAGGACACTCATCCCAGACTTCATCACTGCGATACTGTCTGCAAGGACACTCTTCCCAGACTGCATCACTGCGATACTGCCTGCGAGGACACACTTCCCAGACGTCATCACTGCAAGTCTGTCTGCATGGACACTCTTCCCAGACTGCATCACTGTGATACTGCCTGCAAGGACACACTTCCCAGACTTCAACACTGCAATTCTGCCTGCAAGGACACTCTTCTCAGACAGCATCACTGCGATACTGTCTGCAAGAAAACTCTTCCCAGACTGCATCACTGCAATTCTGTCTGCAAGGACACTCTTCCCAGACTGCATCACTGCGATACTGCCTGCAAGGACACACTTCCCAGACTTAATCACTGCAATTCTGCCTGCAAGGACACTCTTTCCAGACTGCATCACTGCGATACTGTCTGCAAGAAATCTCTTCCCAGACTGCATCACTGCAATTCTGTCTGCAAGGAAACTCTTCCCAGACTGCATCACTGCAATACTGCCTGCAAGGACAATCTTCCCAGACTGCATCACTGCAATTCTGTCTGCAAGGACACTCTTCCCAGACTGCATCACAGCGATACTGTCTGCAAGGACACTCTTCGCAGACTGCATCACTGCAATTCTGCCCTGCAAGGACACTCTTCCCAGACTTCACCACTGCGATACTGCCTGCAGGGACTCTCTTCCCAGACTGCATCACTGCGATACTGTCTGCAAGGACACTCTTCCCAGCATGCATCACTGCGATACTGTCTGCAGGAAAACTCTTCCCAGACGTCATCACTGCAATTCTGTCAGCAAGGACACTCTTCCCAGACTGCATCAATGCAATACTGCCTGCAAGGACACTCTTCCCAGACTGCAACACTGCAATTCTGTCTGCAAGGACACTCTTCCCAGGCTGCATCACTGCGATACTGCCTGCAAGGACACACTTCCCAGACTTCATCACTGCGATACTGTCTGCAAGGACACTCTTCCCAGACTACATCACTGCGATACTGTCTGCAAGAAAACTCTTCCCAGAATGCATCACTGCGATACTGTCTGCAAGGACACTCTTCCCAGGCTGCATCACTGCGATACTGCCTGCAAGGACACTCTTCCCAGACTGCATCACTGCGATACTGTCTCCAAGGTCACTCTTCCCAGACTGCATCACTGCGATACTGTCTGCAAGAAAACTCTTCCCAGACTGCATCACTGCAATTCTGTCTGCAAGGACACTCTTCCCAGACTTGCATCACTGCAATACTGCCTGCAAGGACACTCTTCCCAGACTGCATCACTGCAATTCTGTCTGCAAGGACACTCTTCCCAGACTGCATCACTGCGATATTGTCTGCAAGGATGCTCTTCCCAGACTGCATCACTGCAATTCTGCCTGCAAGGACACACTTCCCAGACTGCATCACTGCGATTCTGCCTGCAAGGACACTCTTCCCAGACTTCATCACTGCGATACTGCCTGCAAGGACACTCTTCCCAGACTTCATCACTGCGATACTGCCTGCAAGGACACACTTCCCAGACTGCATCACTGCAATTCTGCCTGCAAGGATACTCTTCCCAGACTTCATCACTGCGATACTGCCTGCAAGGACATTCTTCCCAGACTGCATCACTGCAATTCTGCCTGCAAGGACACTCTTCCCGGAGTTCATCACTGCGATACTGTCTGCAAGAAAACTCTTCCCAGACTGCATCACTGCGATACTGTCCGCACGGACACACTTCCCAGGCTGCATCACTGCGATACTGCCTGCAAGGACACTCTTCCCAGACTGCATCACTGCGAAACTGTCTGCAAGGACACTCTTCCCAGACTGCATCACTGCGATACTGCCTGCAGGGACACTCTTCCCAGACCGCATCACTGTGATACGATCTGCAAGGACACTCTTCCCAGACAGCATCACTGCGATACTGCCTGCAAGGACACTCTTCCCAGACTGCATCACTGCGATACTGTCTGCACGGACACTCTTCCAAGACTGCATCATTGCGATACTGCCTGCAAGGACACTCTTCCCAGACTTCATCACTGCTATACTGTCTGCAAGGACACTCTTCCCTGACTGCATCACTGTGATACGGTCTGCAAGCACACTCTTCCCGGACTGCATCACTGTGATACTGTCTGCAAGGACACTCTTCCCAGACTTCATCACTGCGATACTGTCTGAAAGGACACTCTTCCCAGACTGCATCACTGCGATACTGTCTGCAAGAACACTCTTCCCAGGCTACAACACTGCAATACTGTCTGCAAGGACACTCTTCCCATGCTGCATCACTGCGATACTGTCTGCAAGGACACTCTTCCCAGACTTCATCACTGCGATACTGTCTGCAAGGACACTCTTCCCAGGCTGCATCACTAGGATACTGTCTGCAAGGACACTCTTCCCAGACTTCATCACTGTGATACTGTCTGCAAGGACACTCTTCCCAGACTTCATCACTGCGATACTGCCTGCAAGGACACTCTTCCCAGACTTCATCACTGCGATACTGCCTGCAAGGACACTATTCCCAGACTGCATCACTGCAATTCTGCCTGCAAGGATACTCTTCCCAGACTTCATCACTGCGATACTGCCTGCAAGGACATTCTTCCCAGACTGCATCACTGCAATTCTGCCTGCAAGGACACTCTTCCCGGAGTTCATCACTCTGATACTGTCTGCAAGAAAACTCTTCCCAGACTGCATCACTGCGATACTGTCCGCACGGACACACTTCCCAGGCTGCATCACTGCGATACTGCCTGCAAGGACACTCTTCCCAGACTGCATCACTGCGATACTGTCTGCAAGAAAACTCTTCCCAGAATGCATCACTGCGATAATGTCTGCAAGGACACTCTTCCCAGGCTGCATCACTGCGATATTGCCTGCAAGGACACTCTTCCCAGACTGCATCACTGCGATACTGTCTCCAAGGACACTCTTCCCAGACTGCATCACTGCGATACTGTCTGCAAGAAAACTCTTCCCAGACTGCATCACTGCAATTCTGCCTGCAAGGACACTCTTCCCAGACTTCATCACTGCGATACTGCCTGCAAGGACACTCTACCCAGACTTCATCACTGCGATACTGCCTGCAAGGACACTCTTCCCAGACTGCATCACTGCAATTCTGCCTGCAAGGATACTCTTCCCACACTTCATCACTGCGATACTGCCTGCAAGGACATTCTTCCCAGACTGCATCACTGCAATTCTGCCTGCAAGGACACTCTTCCCGGAGTTCATCACTGCGATACTGTCTGCAAGAAAACTCTTCCCAGACTGCATCACTGCGATACTGTCCGCACGGACACACTTCCCAGGCTGCATCACTGCGATACTGCCTGCAAGGACACTCTTCCCAGACTGCATCACTGCGATACTGGCTGCACGGACACTCTTCCAAGACTGCATCACTGCGATACTGCCTGCAAGGACACTCTTCCCAGACTTCATCACTGCTATACTGTCTGCAAGGACACTCTTGCCTGACTGCATCACTGTGATACTGTCTGCAAGCACACTCTTCCCGGACTGCATCACTGCGATACTGTCTGCAAGGACACTCTTCCCAGACTTCATCACTGCGATACTGTCTGATAGGACACTCTTCCCAGACTGCATCACTGCGATACTGTCTGCAAGAACACTCTTCCCAGGCTACAACACTGCAATACTGTCTGCAAGGACACACTTCCCATGCTGCATCACCGCGATACTGTCTGCAAGGACACTCTTCCCAGACTTCATCACTGCGATACTGTCTGCAAGGACACTCTTCCCAGGCTGCATCACTAGGATACTGTCTGCAAGGACACTCTTCCCAGACTTCATCACTGTGATACTGTCTGCAAGGACACTCTTCCCAGACTTCATCACTGCGATACTGCCTGCAAGGACACTCTTCCCAGACTTCATCACTGCAATACTGCCTGCAAGGACACTATTCCCAGACTGCATCACTGCAATTCTGCCTGCAAGGATACTCTTCCCAGACTTCATCACTGCGATACTGCCTGCAAGGACATTCTTCCCAGACTGCATCACTGCAATTCTGCCTGCAAGGACACTCTTCCCGGAGTTCATCACTGCGATACTTTCTGCAAGAAAACTCTTCCCAGACTGCATCACTGCGATACTGTCCGCACGGACACACTTCCCAGGCTGCATCACTGCGATACTGCCTGCAAGGACACTCTTCCCAGACTGCATCACTGCGATACTGTCTGCAAGAAAACTCTTCCCAGAATGCATCACTGCGATACTGTCTGCAAGGACACTCTTCCCAGGCTGCATCACTGCGATACTGCCTGCAAGGACACTCTTCCCAGACTGCATCACTGCGATACTGTCTCCAAGGACACTCTTCCCAGACTGCATCACTGCGATACTGTCTGCAAGAAAACTCTTCCCAGACTGCACCACTGCAATTCTGTCTGCAAGGACACTCTTCCCAGACTTGCATCACTGCAATACTGCCTGCAAGGACACTCTTCCCAGACTGCATCACTGCAATTCTGTCTGCAAGGACACTCTTCCCAGACTGCATCACTGCGATACTGTCTGCAAGGATACTCTTCCCAGACGGCATCACTGCAATTCTGCCTGCAAGGACACTCTTCCCAGACTGCATCACTGCGATTCTGCCTGCAAGGACACTCTTCCCAGACTTCATCACTGCGATACTGCCTGCAAGGTCACTCTACCCAGACTTCATCACTGCGATACTGCCTGCAAGGACACTCTTCCCAGACTGCATCACTGCAATTCTGCCTGCAAGGATACTCTTCCCACACTTCATCACTGCGATACTGCCTGCAAGGACATTCTTCCCAGACTGCATCACTGCAATTCTGCCTGCAAGGACACTCTTCCCGGAGTTCATCACTGCGATACTGTCTGCAAGAAAACTCTTCCCAGACTGCATCACTGCGATACTGTCCGCACGGACACACTTCCCAGGCTGCATCACTGCGATACTGCCTGCAAGGACACTCTTCCCAGACTGCATCACTGTGAAACTGTCTTCAAGGACACTCTTCCCAGACTGCATCACTGCGATACTGCCTGCAGGGACACTCTTCCCAGACCGCATCACTGTGATACGATCTGCAAGGACACTCTTCCCAGACAGCATCACTGCGATACTGCCTGCAAGGACACTCTTCCCAGACTGCATCACTGCGATACTGTCTGCACGGACACTCTTCCAAGACTGCATCACTGCGATACTGCCTGCAAGGACACTCTTCCCAGACTTCATCACTGCTATACTGTCTGCAAGGACACTCTTCCCTGACTGCATCACTGTGATACTGTCTGCAAGCACACTCTTCCCGGACTGCATCACTGCGATACTGTCTGCAAGGACACTCTTCCCAGACTTCATCACTGCGATACTGTCTGAAAGGACACTCTTCCCAGACTGCATCACTGCGATACTGTCTGCAAAAACACTCTTCCCAGGCTACAACACTGCAATACTGTCTGCAAGGACACTCTTCCCATGCTGCATCACTGCGATACTGTCTGCAAGGACACTCTTCCCAGGCTACAACACTGCAATACTGTCTGCAAGGACACTCTTCCCATGCTGCATCACTGCGATACTGTCTGCAAGGACACTCTTCCCAGACTTCATCACTGCGATACTGTCTGCAAGGACACTCTTCCCAGGCTGCATCACTAGGATACTGTCTGCAAGGACACTCTTCCCAGACTTCATCACTGTGATACTGTCTGCAAGGACACTCTTCCCAGACTTCATCACTGCGATACTGTCTGCAAGGACACTCTTCCCAGACTGCATCACTGCGATACTGCCTGCAAGGACACTCTTCCCAGACTAAATCACTGCGATACTGTCTGCAAGGACACTCTTCCCAGACTGCATCACTGCGTTACTGCCTGCAAGGACACACTTCCCAGACTTCATCACTGCAATTCTGTCTGCAAGGACACTCTTCCCAGACTGCATCACTGTGATACTGCCTGCAAGGACACACTTCCCAGACTTCATCACTGCAATTCTGCCTGCAAGGACACTCTTCCCAGACAGCATCACTGCGATACTGTCTGCAAGAAAACTCTTCCCAGACTGCATCACTGCAATTCTGTCTGCAAGGACACTCTTCCCAGACTGCATCACTGCGATACTGCCTGCAAGGACACACTTCGCAGACTTCATCACTGCAATTCTGCCTGGAAGGACACTCTTCCCAGACAGCATCACTGCGATACTGTCTGCAAGAAAACTCTTCCCAGACTGCATCACTGCAATTCTGTCTGCAAGAAAACTCTTCCCAGACTGCATCACTGCAATACTGCCTGCAAGGACACTCTACCCAGACTGCATCACTGCAATTCTGTCTGCAAGGACACTCTTCCCAGACTGCATCACTGCGATACTGTCTGCAAGGACACTCTTCGCAGACTGCATCACTGCAATTCTGCCCTGCAAGGACACTCTTCCCAGACTTCATCACTGCGATACTGCCTGCAGGGACTCTCTTCCCAGACTGCATCACTGCGATACTGTCTGCAAGGACACTCTTCCCAGACTGCATCACTGCGATACTGCCTACAAGAAAACTCTTCCCAGACTGCATCACTGCGATACTGACTGCAAGGACACTGTTCCCAGACTGCATCACTGCGATACTGTCTGCAAGAAAACTCTTCCCAGACTGCATCACTGCAATTCTGTCTGCAAGGACACTCTTCCCAGACTTGCATCACTGCAATACTGCCTGCAAGGACACTCTTCCCAGACTGCATCACTGCAATTCTGTCTGCAAGGACACTCTTCCCAGACTGCATCACTGCGATACTGTCTGCAAGGATACTCTTCCCAGACTGCATCACTGCAATTCTGCCTGCAAGGACACTCTTCCCAGACTGCATCACTGCGATTCTGCCTGCAAGGACACTCTTCCCAGACTTCATCACTGCGATACTGCCTGCAAGGTCACTCTACCCAGACTTCATCACTGCGATACTGCCTGCAAGGACACTCTTCCCAGACTGCATCACTGCAATTCTGCCTGCAAGGATACTCTTCCCACACTTCATCACTGCGATACTGCCTGCAAGGACATTCTTCCCAGACTGCATCACTGCAATTCTGCCTGCAAGGACACTCTTCCCGGAGTTCATCACTGCGATACTGTCTGCAAGAAAACTCTTCCCAGACTGCATCACTGCGATACTGTCCGCACGGACACACTTCCCAGGCTGCATCACTGCGATACTGCCTGCAAGGACACTCTTCCCAGACTGCATCACTGCGAAACTGTCTTCAAGGACACTCTTCCCAGACTGCATCACTGCGATACTGCCTGCAGGGACACTCTTCCCAGACCGCATCACTGTGATACGATCTGCAAGGACACTCTTCCCAGACAGCATCACTGCGATACTGCCTGCAAGGACACTCTTCCCAGACTGCATCACTGCGATACTGTCTGCACGGACACTCTTCCAAGACTGCATCACTGCGATACTGCCTGCAAGGACACTCTTCCCAGACTTCATCACTGCTATACTGTCTGCAAGGACACTCTTCCCTGACTGCATCACTGTGATACTGTCTGCAAGCACACTCTTCCCGGACTGCATCACTGCGATACTGTCTGCAAGGACACTCTTCCCAGACTTCATCACTGCGATACTGTCTGAAAGGACACTCTTCCCAGACTGCATCACTGCGATACTGTCTGCAAGAACACTCTTCCCAGGCTACAACACTGCAATACTGTCTGCAAGGACACTCTTCCCATGCTGCATCACTGCGATACTGTCTGCAAGGACACTCTTCCCAGGCTACAACACTGCAATACTGTCTGCAAGGACACTCTTCCCATGCTGCATCACTGCGATACTGTCTGCAAGGACACTCTTCCCAGACTTCATCACTGCGATACTGTCTGCAAGGACACTCTTCCCAGGCTGCATCACTAGGATACTGTCTGCAAGGACACTCTTCCCAGACTTCATCACTGTGATACTGTCTGCAAGGACACTCTTCCCAGACTTCATCACTGCGATACTGTCTGCAAGGACACTCTTCCCAGACTGCATCACTGCGATACTGCCTGCAAGGACACTCTTCCCAGACTAAATCACTGCGATACTGTCTGCAAGGACACTCTTCCCAGACTGCATCACTGCGTTACTGCCTGCAAGGACACACTTCCCAGACTTCATCACTGCAATTCTGTCTGCAAGGACACTCTTCCCAGACTGCATCACTGTGATACTGCCTGCAAGGACACACTTCCCAGACTTCATCACTGCAATTCTGCCTGCAAGGACACTCTTCCCAGACAGCATCACTGCGATACTGTCTGCAAGAAAACTCTTCCCAGACTGCATCACTGCAATTCTGTCTGCAAGGACACTCTTCCCAGACTGCATCACTGCGATACTGCCTGCAAGGACACACTTCGCAGACTTCATCACTGCAATTCTGCCTGGAAGGACACTCTTCCCAGACAGCATCACTGCGATACTGTCTGCAAGAAAACTCTTCCCAGACTGCATCACTGCAATTCTGTCTGCAAGAAAACTCTTCCCAGACTGCATCACTGCAATACTGCCTGCAAGGACACTCTACCCAGACTGCATCACTGCTATTCTGTCTGCAAGGACACTCTTCCCAGACTGCATCACTGCGATACTGTCTGCAAGGACACTCTTCGCAGACTGCATCACTGCAATTCTGCCCTGCAAGGACACTCTTCCCAGACTTCATCACTGCGATACTGCCTGCAGGGACTCTCTTCCCAGACTGCATCACTGCGATACTGTCTGCAAGGCACTCTTCCCAGACTGCATCACTGCGATACTGCCTACAAGAAAACTCTTCCCAGACTGCATCACTGCGATACTGACTGCAAGGACACTGTTCCCAGACTGCATCACTGCGATACTGTCTGCAAGAAAACTCTTCCCAGACTTCATCACTGCAATTCTGTCTGCAAGGACACTCTTCCCAGACTGCATCACTGCAATACTGCCTGCAAGGACACTCTTCCCAGACTGCATCACTGCAATTCTGTCTGCAAGGACACTCTTCCCAGGCTGCATCACTGCGATACTGCCTGCAAGTACACTCTTCCCAGACTTCATCACTGCAATACTGTCTGCAAGGACACTCTTCCCAGACTGCATCACTGCGATTCTGCCTGCAAGGACACTCTTCCCAGACTTCATCACTGCGATACTGCCTGCAAGGACACTCTTCCCAGACTTCATCACTGCGATACTGCCTGCAAGGACACTCTTCCCAGACTGCATCACTGCAATTCTGCCTGCAAGGATACTCTTCCCAGACTTCATCACTGCGATACTGCCTGCAAGGAAATTCTTCCCAGACTGCATCACTGCAATTCTGCCTGCAAGGACACTCTTCCCGGAGTTCATCACTGCGATACTGTCTGCAAGAAACCTCTTCCCAGACTGCATCACTGCGATACTGTCCGCACAGACACACTTCCCAGGCTGCATCACTGCGATACTGCCTGCAAGGACACTCTTCCCAGACTGCATCACTGCGAAACTGTCTGCAAGGACACTCTTCCCAGACTGCATCACTGCGATACTGCCTGCAGGGACACTCTTCCCAGACCGCATCACTGTGATACGATCTGCAAGGACACTCTTCCCAGACAGCATCACTGCGATACTGCCTGCAAGGACACTCTTCCCAGACTGCATCACTGCGATACTGTCTGCACGGACACTCTTCCCAGGCTGCATCACTAGGATACTGTCTGCAAGGACACTCTTCCCAGACTTCATCACTGTGATACTGTCTGCAAGGACACTCATCCCAGACTTCATCACTGCGATACTGTCTGCAAGGACACTCTTCCCAGACTGCATCACTGCGATACTGCCTGCGAGGACACACTTCCCAGACGTCATCACTGCAAGTCTGTCTGCATGGACACTCTTCCCAGACTGCATCACTGTGATACTGCCTGCAAGGACACACTTCCCAGACTTCAACACTGCAATTCTGCCTGCAAGGACACTCTTCTCAGACAGCATCACTGCGATACTGTCTGCAAGAAAACTCTTCCCAGACTGCATCACTGCAATTCTGTCTGCAAGGACACTCTTCCCAGACTGCATCACTGCGATACTGCCTGCAAGGACACACTTCCCAGACTTAATCACTGCAATTCTGCCTGCAAGGACACTCTTTCCAGACTGCATCACTGCGATACTGTCTGCAAGAAATCTCTTCCCAGACTGCATCACTGCAATTCTGTCTGCAAGGAAACTCTTCCCAGACTGCATCACTGCAATACTGCCTGCAAGGACAATCTTCCCAGACTGCATCACTGCAATTCTGTCTGCAAGGACACTCTTCCCAGACTGCATCACAGCGATACTGTCTGCAAGGACACTCTTCGCAGACTGCATCACTGCAATTCTGCCCTGCAAGGACACTCTTCCCAGACTTCACCACTGCGATACTGCCTGCAGGGACTCTCTTCCCAGACTGCATCACTGCGATACTGTCTGCAAGGACACTCTTCCCAGCATGCATCACTGCGATACTGTCTGCAGGAAAACTCTTCCCAGACGTCATCACTGCAATTCTGTCAGCAAGGACACTCTTCCCAGACTGCATCAATGCAATACTGCCTGCAAGGACACTCTTCCCAGACTGCAACACTGCAATTCTGTCTGCAAGGACACTCTTCCCAGGCTGCATCACTGCGATACTGCCTGCAAGGACACACTTCCCAGACTTCATCACTGCGATACTGTCTGCAAGGACACTCTTCCCAGACTACATCACTGCGATACTGTCTGCAAGAAAACTCTTCCCAGAATGCATCACTGCGATACTGTCTGCAAGGACACTCTTCCCAGGCTGCATCACTGCGATACTGCCTGCAAGGACACTCTTCCCAGACTGCATCACTGCGATACTGTCTCCAAGGTCACTCTTCCCAGACTGCATCACTGCGATACTGTCTGCAAGAAAACTCTTCCCAGACTGCATCACTGCAATTCTGTCTGCAAGGACACTCTTCCCAGACTTGCATCACTGCAATACTGCCTGCAAGGACACTCTTCCCAGACTGCATCACTGCAATTCTGTCTGCAAGGACACTCTTCCCAGACTGCATCACTGCGATATTGTCTGCAAGGATGCTCTTCCCAGACTGCATCACTGCAATTCTGCCTGCAAGGACACACTTCCCAGACTGCATCACTGCGATTCTGCCTGCAAGGACACTCTTCCCAGACTTCATCACTGCGATACTGCCTGCAAGGACACTCTTCCCAGACTTCATCACTGCGATACTGCCTGCAAGGACACACTTCCCAGACTGCATCACTGCAATTCTGCCTGCAAGGATACTCTTCCCAGACTTCATCACTGCGATACTGCCTGCAAGGACATTCTTCCCAGACTGCATCACTGCAATTCTGCCTGCAAGGACACTCTTCCCGGAGTTCATCACTGCGATACTGTCTGCAAGAAAACTCTTCCCAGACTGCATCACTGCGATACTGTCCGCACGGACACACTTCCCAGGCTGCATCACTGCGATACTGCCTGCAAGGACACTCTTCCCAGACTGCATCACTGCGAAACTGTCTGCAAGGACACTCTTCCCAGACTGCATCACTGCGATACTGCCTGCAGGGACACTCTTCCCAGACCGCATCACTGTGATACGATCTGCAAGGACACTCTTCCCAGACAGCATCACTGCGATACTGCCTGCAAGGACACTCTTCCCAGACTGCATCACTGCGATACTGTCTGCACGGACACTCTTCCAAGACTGCATCATTGCGATACTGCCTGCAAGGACACTCTTCCCAGACTTCATCACTGCTATACTGTCTGCAAGGACACTCTTCCCTGACTGCATCACTGTGATACGGTCTGCAAGCACACTCTTCCCGGACTGCATCACTGTGATACTGTCTGCAAGGACACTCTTCCCAGACTTCATCACTGCGATACTGTCTGAAAGGACACTCTTCCCAGACTGCATCACTGCGATACTGTCTGCAAGAACACTCTTCCCAGGCTACAACACTGCAATACTGTCTGCAAGGACACTCTTCCCATGCTGCATCACTGCGATACTGTCTGCAAGGACACTCTTCCCAGACTTCATCACTGCGATACTGTCTGCAAGGACACTCTTCCCAGGCTGCATCACTAGGATACTGTCTGCAAGGACACTCTTCCCAGACTTCATCACTGTGATACTGTCTGCAAGGACACTCTTCCCAGACTTCATCACTGCGATACTGCCTGCAAGGACACTCTTCCCAGACTTCATCACTGCGATACTGCCTGCAAGGACACTATTCCCAGACTGCATCACTGCAATTCTGCCTGCAAGGATACTCTTCCCAGACTTCATCACTGCGATACTGCCTGCAAGGACATTCTTCCCAGACTGCATCACTGCAATTCTGCCTGCAAGGACACTCTTCCCGGAGTTCATCACTCTGATACTGTCTGCAAGAAAACTCTTCCCAGACTGCATCACTGCGATACTGTCCGCACGGACACACTTCCCAGGCTGCATCACTGCGATACTGCCTGCAAGGACACTCTTCCCAGACTGCATCACTGCGATACTGTCTGCAAGAAAACTCTTCCCAGAATGCATCACTGCGATAATGTCTGCAAGGACACTCTTCCCAGGCTGCATCACTGCGATATTGCCTGCAAGGACACTCTTCCCAGACTGCATCACTGCGATACTGTCTCCAAGGACACTCTTCCCAGACTGCATCACTGCGATACTGTCTGCAAGAAAACTCTTCCCAGACTGCATCACTGCAATTCTGTCTGCAAGGACACTCTTCACAGACTTGCATCACTGCAATACTGCCTGCAAGGACACTCTTCCCAGACTGCATCACTGCAATTCTGTCTGCAAGGACACTCTTCCCAGACTGCATCACTGCGATACTGTCTGCAAGGATACTCTTCCCAGACTGCATCACTGCAATTCTGCCTGCAAGGACACTCTTCCCAGACTGCATCACTGCGATTCTGCCTGCAAGGACACTCTTCCCAGACTTCATCACTGCGATACTGCCTGCAAGGACACTCTTCCCAGACTTCATCACTGCGATACTGCCTGCAAGGACACTCTTCCCAGACTGCATCACTGCAATTCTGCCTGCAAGGATACTCTTCCCACACTTCATCACTGCGATACTGCCTGCAAGGACATTCTTCCCAGACTGCATCACTGCAATTCTGCCTGCAAGGACACTCTTCCCGGAGTTCATCACTGCGATACTGCCTGCAAGAAAACTCTTCCCAGACTGCATCACTGCGATACTGTCCGCACGGACACACTTCCCAGGCTGCATCACTGCGATACTGCCTGCAAGGACACTCTTCCCAGACTGCATCACTGCGAAACTGTCTGCAAGGACACTCTTCCCAGACTGCATCACTGCGATACTGCCTGCAGGGACACTCTTCCCAGACCGCATCACTGTGATACGATCTGCAAGGACACTCTTCCCAGACAGCATCACTGCGATACTGCCTGCAAGGACACTCTTCCCAAACTGCATCACTGCGATACTGTCTGCACGGACACTCTTCCAAGACTGCATCACTGCGATACTGCCTGCAAGGACACTCTTCCCAGACTTCATCACTGCTATACTGTCTGCAAGGACACTCTGCCCTGACTGCATCACTGTGATATTGTCTGCAAGCACACTCTTCCCAGACTTCATCACTGCGATACTGTCTGAAAGGACACTCTTCCCAGACTGCATCACTGCGATACTGTCTGCAAGAACACTCTTCCCAGGCTACAACACTGCAATACTGTCTGCAAGGACACTCTTCCCATGCTGCATCACTGTGATACTGTCTGCAAGGACACTCTTCCCAGACTTCATCACTGCGATACTGTCTGCAAGGACACTCTTCCCAGGCTGCATCACTAGGATACTGTCTGCAAGGACACTCTTCCCAGACTTCATCACTGTGATACGGTCTGCAACGACACTCTTCCCAGACTTCATCATTGCGATACTGTCTGCAAGGACATTCTTCCCAGACTGCATCACTGCGATACTGCCTGCAAGGACACTCTTCCCAGACTAAATCACTGCGATACTGTCTGCAAGGACACTCTTCCCAGATTGCATCACTGCGATACTGCCTGCAAGGACACACTTCCCAGACTTCATCACTGCAATTCTGTCTGCAAGGACACTCTTCCCAGACTGCATCACTGCGATACTGCCTGCAAGGACACACTTCGCAGACTTCATCACTGCAATTCTGCCTGGAAGGACACTCTTCCCAGACAGCATCACTGCGATACTGTCTGCAAGAAAACTCTTCCCAGACTGCATCACTGCAATTCTGTCTGCAAGAAAACTCTTCCCAGACTGCATCACTGCAATACTGCCTGCAAGGACACTCTACCCAGACTGCATCACTGCAATTCTGTCTGCAAGGACACTCTTCCCAGACTGCATCACTGCGATACTGTCTGCAAGGACACTCTTCGCAGACTGCATCACTGCAATTCTGCCCTGCAAGGACACTCTTCCCAGACTTCATCACTGCGATACTGCCTGCAGGGACTCTCTTCCCAGACTGCATCACTGCGATACTGACTGCAAGGACACTCTTCCCAGACTGCATCACTGCGCTACTGCCTACAAGAAAACTCTTCCCAGACTGCATCACTGCGATACTGACTGCAAGGACACTGTTCCCAGACTGCATCACTGCGATACTGTCTGCAAGAAAACTCTTCCCAGACTTCATCACTGCAATTCTGTCTGCAAGGACACTCATCCCAGACTGCATCACTGCAATACCTCCTGCAAGGACACTCTTCCCAGACTGCATCACTGCAATTCTGTCTGCAAGGACACTCTTCCCAGACTGCATCACTGCGATACTGCCTGCAAGTACACTCTTCCCAGACTTCATCACTGCAATACTGTCTGCAAGGACACTCTTCCCAGACTGCATCACTGCGATTCTGCCTGCAAGGACACTCTTCCCAGACTTCATCACTGCGATACTGCCTGCAAGGACACTCTTCCCAGACTTCATCACTGCGATACTGCCTGCAAGGACACTCTTCCCAGACTGCATCACTGCAATTCTGCCTGCAAGGATACTCTTCCCAGACTTCATCACTGCGATACTGCCTGCAAGGACATTCTTCCCAGACTGCATCACTGCAATTCTGCCTGCAAGGACACTCTTCCCGGAGTTCATCACTGCGATACTGTCTGCAAGAAAACTCTTCCCAGACTGCATCACTGCGATACTGTCCGCACGGACACACTTCCCAGGCTGCATCACTGCGATACTGCCTGCAAGGACACTCTTCCCAGACTGCATCACTGCGAAACTGTCTGCAAGGACACTCTTCCCAGACTGCATCACTGCGATACTGCCTGCAGGGACACTCTTCCCAGACCGCATCACTGTGATACGATCTGCAAGGACACTCTTCCCAGACAGCATCACTGCGATACTGCCTGCAAGGACACTCTTCCCAGACTGCATCACTGCGGTACTGTCTGCACGGACACTCTTCCAAGACTGCATCACTGCGATACTGCCTGCAAGGACACTCTTCCCAGACTTCATCACTGCTATACTGTCTGCAAGGACACTCTTCCCTGACTGCATCACTGTGATACTGTCTGCAAGCACACTCTTCCCGGACTGCATCACTGCGATACTGTCTGCAAGGACACTCTTCCCAGACTTCATCACTGCGATACTGTCTGAAAGGACACTCTTCCCAGACTGCATCACTGCGATACTGTCTGCAAGAACACTCTTCCCAGGCTACAACACTGCAATACTGTCTGCAAGGACACTCTTCCCATGCTGCATCACTGTGATACTGTCTGCAAGGACACTCTTCCCAGACTTCATCACTGCGATACTGTCTACAAGGACACTCTTCCCAGGCTGCATCACTAGGATACTGTCTGCAAGGACACTCTTCCCAGACTTCATCACTGTGATACTGTCTGCAAGGACACTCTTCCCAGACTTCATCACTGCGATACTGTCTGCAAGGACACTCTTCCCAGACTAAATCACTGCGATACTGTCTGCAAGGACACTCTTCCCAGACTGCATCACTGCGTTACTGCCTGCAAGGACATACTTCCCAGACTTCATCACTGCAATTCTGTCTGCAAGGACACTCTTCCCAGACTGCATCACTGTGATACTGCCTGCAAGGACACACTTCCCAGACTTCATCACTGCAATTCTGCCTGCAAGGACACTCTTCCCAGACAGCATCACTGCAATTCTGTCTGCAAGAAAACTCTTCCCAGACTGCATCACTGCAATACTGCCTGCAAGGACACTCTACCCACACTGCATCACTGCATTTCTGTCTGCAAGGACACTCTTCCCAGACTGCATCACTGCGATACTGTCTGCAAGGACACTCTTCGCAGACTGCATCACTGCAATTCTGCCCTGCAAGGACACACTTCCCAGACTTCATCACTGCGATACTGCCTGCAGGGACACTCTTCCCAGACTGCATCACTGCGATACTGTCTGCAAGGACACTCTTCCCAGACTGCATCACTGCGATACTGCCTACAAGAAAACTCTTCCCAGACTGCATCACTGCGAAACTGACTGCAAGGACACACTTCCCAGGCTGCATCACTGCGATACTGCCTGCAAGGACACTCTTCCCAGACTGCATCACTGCGAAACTGTCTGCAAGGACACTCTTCCCAGACTGCATCACTGCGATACTGCCTGCAGGGACACTCTTCCCAGACCGCATCACTGTGATACGATCTGCAAGGACACTCTTCCCAGACAGCATCACTGCGATACTGCCTGCAAGGACACTCTTCCCAGACTGCATCACTGCGGTACTGTCTGCACGGACACTCTTCCAAGACTGCATCACTGAGATACTGCCTGCAAGGACACTCTTCCCAGACTTCATCACTGCTATACTGTCTGCAAGGACACTCTTCCCTGACTGCATCACTGTGATACTGTCTGCAAGCACACTCTTCCCGGACTGCATCACTGCGATACTGTCTGCAAGGACACTCTTCCCAGACTTCATCACTGCGATACTGTCTGAAAGGACACTCTTCCCAGACTGCATCACTGCGATACTGTCTGCAAGAACACTCTTCCCAGGCTACAACACTGCAATACTGTCTGCAAGGACACTCTTCCCATGCTGCATCACTGTGATACTGTCTGCAAGGACACTCTTCCCAGACTTCATCACTGCGATACTGTCTACAAGGACACTCTTCCCAGGCTGCATCACTAGGATACTGTCTGCAAGGACACTCTTCCCAGACTTCATCACTGTGATACTGTCTGCAAGGACACTCTTCCCAGACTTCATCACTGCGATACTGTCTGCAAGGACACTCTTCCCATGCTGCATCACTGCGATACTGTCTGCAAGGACACTCTTCCCAGACTGCATCACTGCGTTACTGCCTGCAAGGACATACTTCCCAGACTTCATCACTGCAATTCTGTCTGCAAGGACACTCTTCCCAGACTGCATCACTGTGATACTGCCTGCAAGGACACACTTCCCAGACTTCATCACTGCAATTCTGCCTGCAAGGACACTCTTCCCAGACAGCATCACTGCAATTCTGTCTGCAAGAAAACTCTTCCCAGACTGCATCACTGCAATACTGCCTGCAAGGACACTCTACCCACACTGCATCACTGCAATTCTGTCTGCAAGGACACTCTTCCCAGACTGCATCACTGCGATACTGTCTGCAAGGACACTCTTCGCAGACTGCATCACTGCAATTCTGCCCTGCAAGGACACACTTCCCAGACTTCATCACTGCGATACTGCCTGCAGGGACACTCTTCCCAGACTGCATCACTGCGATACTGTCTGCAAGGACACTCTTCCCAGACTGCATCACTGCGATACTGCCTACAAGAAAACTCTTCCCAGACTGCATCACTGCGATACTGACTGCAAGGACACTATTCCCAGACTGCATCACTGCGATACTGTCTGCAAGAAAACTCTTCCCAGACTTCATCACTGCAATTCTGTCTGCAAGGACACTCTTCCCAGACTGCATCACTGCGATACTGCCTGCAAGGACACTCTTCCCAGACTGCATCACTGCAATTCTGTCTGCAAGGACACTCTTCCCAGGCTGCATCACTGCGATACTGCCTGCAAGTACACTCTTCCCAGACTTCATCACTGCAATACTGTCTGCAAGGATACTCTTCCCAGACTGCATCACTCGATACTGTCTGCAAGAAAACTCTTCCCAGACTGCATCACTGCGATACTGTCTGCAAGGACACTCTTCCCAGGCTGCATCACTGCGATACTGCCTGCAAGGACACTCTTCCCAGACTGCATCACTGCGATACTGTCTCCAAGGACACTCTTCCCAGACTGCATCACTGCGATACTGTCTGCAAGAAAACTATTCCCAGACTTGCATCACTGCAATACTGCCTGCAAGGACACTCTTCCCAGACTGCATCACTGCAATTCTGACTGCAAGTACACTCTTCCCAGACTGCATCACTGCGATACTGTCTGCAAGGACACTCTTCCCAGACTGCATCACTGCAATTCTGCCTGCAAGGACACTCTTCCCAGACTGCATCACTGCAATTCTGCCTGCAAGGACACTCTTCCCAGACTTCATCACTGCGATACTGCCTGCAAGGACACTCTTCCCAGACTTCATCACTGCGATACTGCCAGCAAGGACACTCTTCCCGACTGCATCACTGCAATTCTGCGTGCAAGGATACTCTTCCCAGACTTCATCACTGCGATACTGTCTGCAGGAAAACGCTTCCCAGACTGCATCACTGCGGATACTGTCTGCAAGGACACTCTTCCCAGGCTGCATCACTGCGATACTGCCTGCAACGACACTCGTCCCAGACTGCATCACTGCAATACTGTCTCCAAGGACACTCTTCCCAGGCTGCATCACTGCGATACTGTCTGCAAGCAAACTCTTCCCAGAGTGCATCACTGCGATACTGTCTGCAAGGACACTCTTCCCAGGCTGCATTACTGCGATACTGTCTGCAAGGACACTCTTCCCAGACTTCATCACTGCGATACTGTCTGCAAGGACACTCTTCCCAGGCTGCATCACTACTATACTGCCTGCAAGGACACTCTTCCCAGACTTCATCACTTCGATACTCTCTGCAAGGACACTCTTCCCAGATTGCATCACTGCGATACTGCCTGCAAGGACACTCTTCCCAGACCGCATCACTGTGATACGGTCTGCAAGGACACTCTTCCCAGACTGCATCACTGCGATACTGCCTGCAAGGACACTCTTCCCAGACTGCATCACTGCGATACTGCCTGCAAGGACTCACTTCCCAGACTTCATCACTGCAATTCTGTCTGCAAGGACACTCTTCCCAGACTGCATCACTGCAATACTGCCTGCAAGGACACACTTCCCAGACTTCATCACTGCAATTCTGCCTGCAAGGACACTCTTACCAGACAGCATCATTGCGATACTGTCTGAAAGAAAACTCTTCCCAGACTGCATCACTGCAATTCTGTCTGCAAGGACACTCTTCCCAGACTTGCATCACTGCAATACTGCCTGCAAGGACACTCTTCCCAGACTGCATCACTGCGATACTGTCTGCAAGGTCACTCTTCCCAGACTGCATCACTGCGATACTGTCTGCAAGGACACTCTTCCCAGACTGCATCACTGCAATTCTGCCTGCAAGGACACTCTTCCCAGACTGCATCACTGCAATTCTGCCTGCAAGGACACTCTTCCCAGACTTCATCACTGCGATACTGCCTGCAAGGACACTCTTCCCAGACTTCATCACTGCGATACTGCCTGCAAGGACACTCTTCCCAGACTTCATCACTGCGATACTGCCTGCAAGGACATTCTTCCCAGTCTGCATCACTGCAATTCTGCCTGCAAGGACACTCTTCCCAGAGTTCATCACTGCGATACTGTCTGCAAGAAAACTCTTCCCAGACTGCATCAGTGCGATACTGTCTGCAAGGACACACTTCCCAGGCTGCATCACTGCGATACTGCCTGAAAGGACACTCTTCCCAGACTGCATCACTGCGATACTGTCTGCAAGGACACTCTTCCCAGTCTGCATCACTGCGATACTGCCTGCAGGGACACTCTTCCCAGACCGCATCACTGTGATACGATCTGCAAGGACACTCTTCCCAGACTGCATCACTGCGATACTGCCTGCAAGGACACTCTTCCCAGACTGCATCACTGCGATACTGCCTGCAAGGACACACTTCCCACACTTCACCACTGCAATTCTGCCTGCAAGGACACTCTTCACAGACTTCAACACTGCGATACTGTCTGCAAGAAAACTCTTCCCAGACTGCATCACTGCAATTCTGTCTGCAAAGACACTCTTCCCATGCTGCATCACTGCGATACTGTCTGCAAGGACACTCTTCCCAGACTTCATCACTGCGATACTGTCTGCAAGGACACTCTTCCCAGGCTGCATCACTAGGATACTGTCTGCAAGGACACTCTTCCCAGACTTCATCACTGTGATACTGTCTGCAAGGACACTCTTCCCAGACTTCATCACTGCGATACTGTCTGCAAGGACACTCTTCCCAGACGGCATCACTGCGATACTGCCTGCAAGGACACTCTTCCCAGACTAAATCCCTGCGATACTGCCTGCAAGGACACTCTTCCCAGACTGCATCACTGCGTTACTGCCTGCAAGGACACACTTCCCAGACTTCATCACTGCAATTCTGTCTGCAAGGACACTCTGCCCAGACTGCATCACTGTGATACTGCCTGCAATGACACACTTCCCAGACTTCATCACTGCAATTCTGCCTGCAAGGACACTCTTCCCAGACAGCATCACTGCGATACTGTCTGCAAGAAAACTCTTCCCAGACTGCATCACTGCAATTCTGTCTGCAAGGACACTCTTCCCAGACTGCATCACTGCGATACTGCCTGCAAGGACACTCTTCCCAGGCTGCATCACTGCAATTCTGCCTGCAAGGACACTCTTCCCAGACTTCATCACTGTGATACTGCCTGCAAGGACATTCTTCCCAGACTGCATCACTACAATTCTGCCTGCAAGGACACACTTCCCAGACTGCAACACTGCAATTATGTCTGCAAGAAAACTCTTCCCAGACTGCATCACTGTGATACTGCCTGCTGGGACTCTCTTCCCAGACTGCATCACTGCGATACTGTCTGCAAGGACACTCTTCCCAGACTGCATCACTGCGATACTGCCTACAAGAAAACTCTTCCCGGACTGCATCACTGCGATACTGCCTGCAAGGACTCTGTTCCCAGACTGCATCTCTGCCATACTGTCTGCAAAACACTCTTCCCAGACTTCACCACTGCAATTCTGCCTGCAAAGACACTCTTCCCAGAGTTCATCACTGCGATACTGTCTGCAAGAAAACTCTTCCCAGACTGCATCAGTGCGATACTGTCTGCAAGGACACACTTCCCAGGCTGCATCACTGCGATACTGCCTGAAAGGACACTCTTCCCAGACTGCATCACTGCGATACTGTCTGCAAGGACACTCTTCCCAGACTTCATCACTGCGATACTGCCTGCAAGGACATTCTTCCCAGTCTGCATCACTGCAATTCTGCCTGCAAGGACACTCTTCCCAGAGTTCATCACTGCGATACTGTCTGCAAGAAAACTCTTCCCAGACTGCATCAGTGCGATATTGTCTGCAAGGACACACTTCCCAGGCTGCATCACTGCGATACTGCCTGAAAGGACACTCTTCCCAGACTGCATCACTGCGATACTGTCTGCAAGGACACTCTTCCCAGTCTGCATCACTGCGATACTGCCTGCAGGGACACTCTTCCCAGACCGCATCACTGTGATACGATCTGCAAGGACACTCTTCCCAGACTGCATCACTGCGATACTGCCTGCAAGGACACTCTTCCCAGACTGCATCACTGCGATACTGCCTGCAAGGACACACTTCCCACACTTCATCACTGCAATTCTGCCTGCAAGGACACTCTTCACAGACAGCATCACTGCGATACTGTCTGCAAGAAAACTCTTCCCAGACTGCATCACTGCAATTCTGTCTGCAAAGACACTCTTCCCATGCTGCATCACTGCGATACTGTCTGCAAGGACACTCTTCCCAGACTTCATCACTGCGATACTGTCTGCAAGGACACTCTTCCCAGGCTGCATCACTAGGATACTGTCTGCAAGGACACTCTTCCCAGACTTCATCACTGTGATACTGTCTGCAAGGACACTCTTCCCAGACTTCATCACTGCGATACTGTCTGCAAGGACACTCTTCCCAGACTGCATCACTGCGATACTGCCTGCAAGGACACTCTTCCCAGACTAAATCCCTGCGATACTGCCTGCAAGGACACTCTTCCCAGACTGCATCACTGCGTTACTGCCTGCAAGGACACACTTCCCAGACTTCATCACTGCAATTCTGTCTGCAAGGACACTCTTCCCAGACTGCATCACTGTGATACTGCCTGCAATGACACACTTCCCAGACTTCATCACTGCAATTCTGCCTGCAAGGACACTCTTCCCAGACAGCATCACTGCGATACTGTCTGCAAGAAAACTCTTCCCAGACTGCATCACTGCAATTCTGTCTGCAAGGACACTCTTCCCAGACTGCATCACTGCGATACTGCCTGCAAGGACACTCTTCCCAGGCTGCATCACTGCAATTCTGCCTGCAAGGACACTCTTCCCAGACTTCATCACTGTGATACTGCCTGCAAGGACATTCTTCCCAGACTGCATCACTACAATTCTGCCTGCAAGGACACACTTCCCAGACTGCAACACTGCAATTATGTCTGCAGGAAAACTCTTCCCAGACTGCATCACTGTGATACTGCCTGCTGGGACTCTCTTCCCAGACTGCATCACTGCGATACTGTCTGCAAGGACACTCTTCCCAGACTGCATCACTGCGATACTGCCTACAAGAAAACTCTTCCCGGACTGCATCACTGCGATACTGCCTGCAAGGACTCTGTTCCCAGACTGCATCTCTGCCATACTGTCTGCAAAACACTCTTCCCAGACTTCACCACTGCAATTCTGCCTGCAAGGACACTCTTCCCAGAGTTCATCACTGCGATACTGTCTGCAAGAAAACTCTTCCCAGACTGCATCAGTGCGATACTGTCTGCAAGGACACACTTCCCAGGCTGCATCACTGCGATACTGCCTGAAAGGACACTCTTCCCAGACAGCATCACTGCGATACTGTCTGCAAGGACACTCTTCCCAGTCTGCATCACTGCGATACTGCCTGCAGGGACACTCTTCCCAGACCGCATCACTGTGATACGATCTGCAAGGACACTCTTCCCAGACTGCATCACTGCGATACTGCCTGCAAGGACACTCTTCCCAGACTGCATCACTGCGATACTGCCTGCAAGGACACACTTCCCACACTTCATCACTGCAATTCTGCCTGCAAGGACACTCTTCACAGACAGCATCACTGCGATACTGTCTGCAAGAAAACTCTTCCCAGACTGCATCACTGCAATTCTGTCTGCAAAGACACTCTTCCCATGCTGCATCACTGCGATACTGTCTGCAAGGACACTCTTCCCAGACTTCATCACTGCGATACTGTCTGCAAGGACACTCTTCCCAGACTGCATCACTGCGATACTGTCTGCAAGAAAACTCTTCCCAGACTGCATCACTGCGATACTGTCTGCAAGGACACTCTTCCCAGGCTGCATCACTGTGATACTGCCTGCAAGGACTCTCTTCCCAGACTGCATCACTGCGATACTGTCTCCAAGGACACTCTTCCCAGACTGCATCACTGCGATACTGTCTGCAAGAAAACTCTTCCCAGACTGCATCACTGCAATTCTGTCTGCAAGTACACTCTTCCCAGACTGCATCACTGCGATACTGTCTGCAAGGACACTCTTCCCAGACTGCATCACTGCAATTCTGCCTGCAAGGACACTCTTCCCAGACTGCATCACTGCAATTCTGCCTGCAAGGACACTCTTCCCAGACTTCATCACTGCGATACTGCCTGCAAGGACACTCTTCCCAGACTTCATCACTGCGATAAAGCCGGCAAGGACACTCTTCCCAGACTGCATCACTGCAATTCTGCCTGCAAGGATACTCTTCCCAGACTTCATCACTGCGATACTGCCTGCAAGGACATTCTTCCCAGACTGCATCACTGCAATTCTGCCTGCAAGGACACTCTTCCCGGAATTCATCACTGCGATACTGTCTGCAAGAAAACTCTTGCCAGACTGCATCACAGCGATACTGTCCGCAAGGACACACTTCCCAGGCTGCATCACTGCGAAACTGTCTGCACGGACACTCTTCCCAGACTGCATCACTGCGATACTGCCTGCAAGGACACTCTTCCCAGACTTCATCACTGCGATACTGTCTGCAAGGACACTCTTCCCTGACTACATCACTGTGATACTGTCTGCAAGCACACTCTTCCCGGACTGCATCACTGCGATACTGTCTGCAAGGACACTCTTCCCTGACTTCATCACTGCGATACTGTCTGCAAGGACACTCTTCCCAGGCTGCATCACTGCGATCCTGCCTGCAAGGACACTCTTCCCAGACTGCATCACTGCGATACTGTCTGCAAGGACACTCTTCCCAGGCTGCATCACTGCGATACTGTCTGCAAGGACACTCTTCCCAGACTTCATCACTGCCAAACTGTCTGCAAGGACACTCTTCCCAGGCTGCATCACTGCGATCCTGCCTGCAAGGACACTCTTCCCAGACTTCATCACTGCGATACTGTCTGCAAGGACACTCTTCCCAGACTGCATCACTGCGATACTGCCTGTAAGGACACTCTTCCCTGACCGCATCACTGTGATACAGTCTGCAAGGACACTCTTCCCAGACTGCATCACTGCGATACTGCCTGCAAGGACACTCTTCCCAGACTGCATCACTGCGATACTGTCTGCAAGGACACTCTTCCCAGACTGCATCACTGCGATACTGCCTGCAAGGACACACTTCCCAGACTTCATCACTGCAATTCTACCTGCAAGGACACTCTTCCCAGACAGCATCACTGCGATACTGTCTGCAAGAAAACTCTTCCCAGACTGCATCACTGCAATACTGTCTTCAAGGACACTCTTCCCAGACTGCATCACTGCAATACTGCCTGCAAGGACACTCTTCCCAGACTGCATCACTGCAATTCTGTCTGGAAGGACACTCTTCCCAGACAGCATCACTGCGATACTGTCTGCAAGAAAACTCTTCCCAGACTGCATCACTGCAATTCTGTCTGCAAGGACACACTTCCCAGACTGCATCACTGCAATACTGTCTGCAAGGACACTCTTCCCAGACTTCATCACTGCGATACTGCCTGCAAGGACACTCTTCCCAGGCTGCATCACTGCGATACTGCCTGCAAGGACATTCTTCCCAGACTGCATCACTGCAATGCAGCCTGCAAGGACACTCTTCCCAGAGTTCATCACTGCGATACTGTCTGCAAGAAAACGCTTCCCAGACTGCATCACTGCGATACTGTCTGCAAGGACACTCTTCCCAGGCTGCATCACTGCGATACTGCCTGCAACGACACTCTTCACAGACTGCATCACTGCAATACTGTCTCCAAGGACACACTTCCCAGACTGCATCACTGCGATACTGTCTGCAAGCAAACTCTTCCCAGACTGCATCACTGCGATACTGTCTGCAAGGACACTCTTCCCAGGCTGCATTACTGCGATACAGTCTGCAAGGACACTCTTCCCAGACTTCATCACGGCGATACTGTCTGCAAGGACACTCTTCCCAGGCTGCATCACTGCTATACTGCCTGCAAGGACACTCTTCCCAGACTTCATTACTGCGATACTCTCTGCAAGGACACTCTTCCCAGATTGCATCACTGCGATACTGCCTGCAAGGACACTCTTCCCAGACCGCATCACTTTGATACGGTCTGCAAGGACACTCTTCCCAGACTGCATCACTGCGATACTGCCTGCAAGGACACTCTTCCCAGACTGCATCACTGCGATACTGCCTGCAAGGACTCACTTCCCAGACTTCATCACTGCAATTCTGTCTGCAAGGACACTCTTCCCAGACTGCATCACTACGATACTGCCTGCAAGGACACACTTCCCAGACTTCATCACTGCAATTCTGCCTGCAAGGACACTCTTCCCAGACAGCATCATTGCGATACTGTCTGCAAGAAAACTCTTCCCAGACTGCATCACTACAATTCTGTCTGCAAGGACACTCTTCCCAGACTTGCATCACTGCAATACTGCCTGCAAGGACACTCTTCCCAGACAGCATCATTGCGATACTGTCTGCAAGAAAACTCTTCCCAGACTGCATCACTGCGATACTGTCTGCAAGGACACTCTTCCCAGGCTGCATTACTGCGATACAGTCTGCAAGGACACTCTTCCCAGACTTCATCACTGCGATACTGTCTGCAAGGACACTCTTCCCAGGCTGCATCACTGCTATACTGCCTGCAAGGACACACTTCCCAGACTTCCTCACTGTGATACTGTCTGCAAGGACACTCTTCCCAGACTTCACCACTGCGATACTGTCTGCAAGGACACTCTTCCCAGACTGCATCATTGCGATACTGCCTGCAAGGACACTCTTCCCAGACTGCATCACTGCGATACTGTCTGCAAGGACACTCTTCCCAGACTGCATCACTGCGATACTGCCTGCAAGGACTCACTTCCCAGACTTCATCACTGCAATTCTGTCTGAAAGGACACTCTTCCCAGACTGCATCACAGCGATACTGTCTGCAAGAAAACTCTTCCCAGACTATGCGATACTGCCTGCAAGGACACACTTCCCAGACTTCATCACTGCAATTCTGCCTGCAAGGACACTCTTCCCAGACAGCATCACTGCGATACTGTCTGCAAGAAAAAAATTCCCAGACTATGCGATACTGCCTGCAAGGACACACTTCCCACACTTCATCACTGCAATTCTGCCTGCAAGGACACTCTTCCCAGACAGCATCACTGCGATACTGTCTGCAAGAAAACTCTTCCCAGACTGCATCACTGCAATTCTGTCTGCAAGGACACTCTTCCCAGACTGCATCACTGCGATACTGTCTGCAAGGACACTCTTCCCAGACCGCATCACTGTGATACGGTCTGCACGGACACTCTTCCCAGACTGCATCACTGCGATACTGCCTGCAAGGAAACTCTTCCCAGGCTGCATCTCTGCGATACTGTCTGCAAGGACTCTCTTCCCAGACTGCATCACTGCGATACTGTCTGCAAGGACACACTTCCCAGACTTCATCACTGCAATTCTGTCTGCAAGGACACTCTTCCCAGACTGCATCACTGCGATACTGCCTGCAAGGACACACTTCTCAGACTTCATCACTGCAATTCTGCCTGCAAGGACGCTCTTCCCAGACAGCATCACTGCGATACTGTCTGCAACAAAATTCTTCCCAGACTGCATCACTGCAATTCTGTCTGCAAGGACACTCTTCCCAGACTGCGTCACTGCAATACTGCCTGCAAGGACACTCTTCCCAGACTGCATCACTGCAATTCTGCCTGCAAGGACACTCTTCCCAGACTGCATCACTGCGATACTGCCTGCAAGGACACTCTTCCCAGATTTCATCACTGCGATACTGCCTGCAAGGACACTCTTCCCAGGCTGCATCACTGCAATTCTGCCTGCAAGGACACTCTTCCCAGACTTCATCACTGTGATACTGCCTGCAAGGACATTCTTCCCAGACTGCATCACTACAATTCTGCCTGCAAGGACACACTTCCCAGACTGCAACACTGCAATTATGTCTGCAAGAAAACTCTTCCCAGACTGCATCACTGTGATACTGCCTGCTGGGACTCTCTTCCCAGACTGCATCACTGTGATACTGTCTGCAAGGACACTCTTCCCAGACTGCATCACTGCGATACTGCCTACAAGAAAATTCTTCCCGGACTGCATCACTGCGATACTGCCTGCAAGGACTCTGTTCCCAGACTGCATCTCTGCCATACTGTCTGCAAAACACTCTTCCCAGACTTCACCACTGCAATTCTGCCTGCAAGGACACTCTTCCCAGAGTTCATCACTGCGATACTGTCTGCAAGAAAACTCTTCCCAGACTGCATCAGTGCGATACTGTCTGCAAGGACACACTTCCCAGGCTGCATCACTGCGATACTGCCTGAAAGGACACTCTTCCCAGACTGCATCACTGCGATACTGTCTGCAAGGACACTCTTCCCAGTCTGCATCACTGCGATACTGCCTGCAGGGACACTCTTCCCAGACCGCATCACTGTGATACGATCTGCAAGGACACTCTTCCCAGACTGCATCACTGCGATACTGCCTGCAAGGACACTCTTCCCAGACTGCATCACTGCGATACTGCCTGCAAGGACACACATCCCACACTTCATCACTGCAATTCTGCCTGCAAGGACACTCTTCACAGACAGCATCACTGCGATACTGTCTGCAAGAAAACTCTTCCCAGACTGCATCACTGCAATTCTGTCTGCAAAGACACTCTTCCCATGCTGCATCACTGCGATACTGTCTGCAAGGACACTCTTCCCAGACTTCATCACTGCGATACTGTCTGCAAGGACACTCTTCCCAGGCTGCATCACTAGGATACTGTCTGCAAAGACACTCTTCCCAGACTTCATCACTGTGATACTGTCTGCACGGACACTCTTCCCAGACTTCATCACTGCGATACTGTCTGCAAGGACACTCTTCCCAGACTGCATCACTGCGATACTGCCTGCAAGGACACTCTTCCCAGACTAAATCCCTGCGATACTGCCTGCAAGGACACTCTTCCCAGACTGCATCACTGCGTTACTGCCTGCAAGGACACACTTCCCAGACTTCATCACTGCAATTCTGTCTGCAAGGACACTCTTCCCAGACTGCATCACTGTGATACTGCCTGCAATGACACACTTCCCAGACTTCATCACTGCAATTCTGCCTGCAAGGACACTCTTCCCAGACAGCATCACTGCGATACTGTCTGCAAGAAAACTCTTCCCAGACTGCATCACTGCAATTTTGTCTGCAAGGACACTCTTCCCAGACTGCATCACTGCGATACTGCCTGCAAGGACACTTTTCCCAGACTTCATCACTGCAATTCTGCCTGGAAGGACACTCTTCCCAGACAGCATCACTGCGATACTGTCTGCAAGAAAACTCTTCCCAGACTGCATCACTGCAATTCTGTCTGCATGAAAACTCTTCCCAGACTGCATCACTGCAATACTGCCTGCAAGGACACTCTACCCAGACTGCATCACTGCAATTCTGTCTGCAAGGACACTCTTCCCAGACTGCATCACTGCGATACTGTCTGCAAGGACACTCTTCGCAGACAGCATCACTGCAATTCTGCCCTGCAAGGACACTCTTCCCAGACTTCATCACTGCGATACTGCCTGCAGGGACTCTCTTCCCAGACTGCATCACTGCGATACTGTCTGCAAGGACACTCTTCCCAGACTGCATCACTGCGATACTGCCTACAAGAAAACTCTTGCCAGACTGCATCACTGCGATACTGACTGCAAGGACACTGTTCCCAGACTGCATCACTGCGATACTGTCTGCAAGAAAACTCTTCCCAGACTTCATCACTGCAATTCTGTCTGCAAGGACACTCTTCCCAGACTGCATCACTGCAATACTGCCTGCAAGGACACTCTTCCCAGACTGCATCACTGCAATTCTGTCTGCAAGGACACTCTTCCCAGGCTGCATCACTGCGATACTGCCTGCAAGTACACTCTTCCCAGACTTCATCACTGCGATACTGTCTGCAAGGACACTCTTCCCAGACTGCATCACTGCGATGCTGTCTGCAAGAAAACTCTTCCCAGACTGCATCACTGCGATACTGTCTGCAAGGACACTCTTCCCAGGCTGCATCACTGTGATACTGCCTGCAAGGACACTCTTCCCAGACTGCATCACTGCGATACTGTCTCCAAGGACACTCTTCCCAGACTGCATCACTGCGATACTGTCTGCAAGAAAACTCTTCCCAGACTGCATCACTGCAATTCTGTCTGCAAGTACACTCTTCCCAGACTGCATCACTGCGATACTGTCTGCAAGGACACTCTTCCCAGACTGCATCACTGCAATTCTGCCTGCAAGGACACTCTTCCCAGACTGCATCACTGCAATTCTGCCTGCAAGGACACTCTTCCCAGACTTCATCACTGCGATACTGCCTGCAAGGACACTCTTCCCAGACTTCATCACTGCGATAAAGCCGGCAAGGACACTCTTCCCAGACTGCATCACTGCAATTCTGCCTGCAAGGATACTCTTCCCAGACTTCATCACTGCGATACTGCCTGCAAGGACATTCTTCCCAGACTGCATCACTGCAATTCTGCCTGCAAGGTCACTCTTCCCGGAATTCATCACTGCGATACTGTCTGCAAGAAAACTCTTGCCAGACTGCATCACTGCGATACTGTCCGCAAGGACACACTTCCCAGGCTGCATCACTGCGAAACTGTCTGCACGGACACTCTTCCCAGACTGCATCACTGCGATACTGCCTGCAAGGACACTCTTCCCAGACTTCATCACTGCGATACTGTCTGCAAGGACACTCTTCCCTTACTACATCACTGTGATACTGTCTGCAAGCACACTCTTCCCGGACTGCATCACTGCGATACTGTCTGCAAGGACACTCTTCCCTGACTTCATCACTGCGATACTGTCTGCAAGGACACTCTTCCCAGACTGCATCACTGCGATACTGTCTGCAAGGACACTCTTCCCAGGCTGCATCACTGCGATACTGTCTGCAAGGACACTCTTCCCAGACTTCATCACTGCCAAACTGTCTGCAAGGACACTCTTCCCAGGCTGCATCACTGCGATACTGCCTGCAAGGACACTCTTCCCAGACTTCATCACTGCGATACTGTCTGCAAGGACACTCTTCCCAGACTGCATCACTGCGATACTGCCTGTAAGGACACTCTTCCCTGACCGCATCACTGTGATACAGTCTGCAAGGACACTCTTCCCAGACTGCATCACTGCGATACTGCCTGCAAGGACACTCTTCCCAGACTGCATCACTGCGATACTGTCTGCAAGGACACTCTTCCCAGACTGCATCACTGCGATACTGCCTGCAAGGACACACTTACCAGACTTCATCACTGCAATTCTACCTGCAAGGACACTGTTCCCAGACTGCATCACTGCGATACTGTCTGCAAGAAAACTCTTCCCAGACTTCATCACTGCAATTCTGTCTGCAAGGACACTCTTCCCAGACTGCATCACTGCAATACTGCCTGCAAGGACACTCTTCCCAGACTGCATCACTGCAATTCTGTCTGCAAGGACACTCTTCCCAGGCTGCATCACTGCGATACTGCCTGCAAGTACACTGTTCCCAGACTTCATCACTGCGATACTGTCTGCAAGGACACTCTTCCCAGACTGCATCACTGCGATACTGTCTGCAAGAAAACTCTTCCCAGACTGCATCACTGCGATACTGTCTGCAAGGACACTCTTCCCAGGCTGCATCACTGTGATACTGCCTGCAAGGACACTCTTCCCAGACTGCATCACTGCGATACTGTCTCCAAGGACACTCTTCCCAGACTGCATCACTGCGATACTGTCTGCAAGAAAACTCTTCCCAGACTGCATCACTGCAATTCTGTCTGCAAGTATACTCTTCCCAGACTGCATCACTGCGATACTGTCTGCAAGGACACTCTTCCCAGACTGCATCACTGCAATTCTGCCTGCAAGGACACTCTTCCCAGACTGCATCACTGCAATTCTGCCTGCAAGGACACTCTTCCCAGACTTCATCACTGCGATACTGCCTGCAAGGACACTCTTCCCAGACTTCATCACTGCGATAAAGCCGGCAAGGACACTCTTCCCAGACTGCATCACTGCAATTCTGCCTGCAAGGATACTCTTCCCAGATTTCATCACTGCGATACTGCCTGCAAGGACATTCTTCCCAGACTGCATCACTGTAATTCTGCCTGCAAGGTCACTCTTCCCGGAATTCATCACTGCGATACTGTCTGCAAGAAAACTCTTGCCAGACTGCATCACTGCGATACTGTCTGCAAGGACACACTTCCCAGGCTGCATCACTGCGAAACTGTCTGCACGGACACTCTTCCCAGACTGCATCACTGCGATACTGCCTGCAAGGACACTCTTCCCAGACTTCATCACTGCGATACTGTCTGCAAGGACACTCTTCCCTTACTACATCACTGTGATACTGTCTGCAAGCACACTCTTCCCGGACTGCATCACTGCGATACTGTCTGCAAGGACACTCTTCCCTGACTTCATCACTGCGATACTGTCTGCAAGGACACTCTTCCCAGACTGCATCACTGCGATACTGTCTGCAAGGACACTCTTCCCAGGCTGCATCACTGCGATACTGTCTGCAAGGACACTCTTCCCAGACTTCATCACTGCCAAACTGTCTGCAAGGACACTCTTCCCAGGCTGCATCACTGCGATACTGCCTGCAAGGACACTCTTCCCAGACTTCATCACTGCGATACTGTCTGCAAGGACACTCTTCCCAGACTGCATCACTGCGATACTGCCTGTAAGGACACTCTTCCCTGACCGCATCACTGTGATACAGTCTGCAAGGACACTCTTCCCAGACTGCATCACTGCGATACTGCCTGCAAGGACACTCTTCCCAGACTGCATCACTGCGATACTGTCTGCAAGGACACTCTTCCCAGACTGCATCACTGCGATACTGCCTGCAAGGACACACTTACCAGACTTCATCACTGCAATTCTACCTGCAAGGACACTCTTCCCAGACAGCATCACTGCGATACTGTCTGCAAGAAAACTCTTCCCAGACTGCATCACTGCAATACTGTCTTCAAGGACACTCTTCCCAGACTGCATCACTGCAATACTGCCTGCAAGGACACTCTTCCCAGACTGCATCACTGCAATTCTGTCTGGAAGGACACTCTTCCCAGACAGCATCACTGCGATACTGTCTGCAAGAAAACTCTTCCCAGACTGCATCACTGCAATTCTGTCTGCAAGGACACTCTTCCCAGACTGCATCACTGCAATACTGTCTGCAAGGACACTCTTCCCAGACTTCATCACTGCGATACTGCCTGCAAGGACACTCTTCCCAGGCTGCATCACTGCGATACTGCCTGCAAGGACATTCTTCCCAGACTGCATCACTGCAATGCAGCCTGCAAGGACACTCTTCCCAGAGTTCATCACTGCGATACTGTCTGCAAGAAAACGCTTCCCAGACTGCATCACTGCGATACTGTCTGCAAGGACACTCTTCCCAGGCTGCATCACTGCGATACTGCCTGCAACGACACTCTTCCCAGACTGCATCACTGCAATACTGTCTCCAAGGACACACTTCCCAGACTGCATCACTGCGATACTGTCTGCAAGCAAACTCTTCCCAGACTGCATCACTGCGATACTGTCTGCAAGGACACTCTTCCCAGGCTGCATTACTGCGACACAGTCTGCAAGGACACTCTTCCCAGACTTCATCACGGCGATACTGTCTGCAAGGACACTCTTCCCAGGCTGCATCACTGCTATACTGCCTGCAAGGACACTCTTCCCAGACTTCATTACTGCGATACTCTCTGCAAGGACACTCTTCCCAGATTGCATCACTGCGATACTGCCTGCAAGGACACTCTTCCCAGACCGCATCACTGTGATACGGTCTGCAAGGACACTCTTCCCAGACTGCATCACTGCGATACTGCCTGCAAGGACACTCTTCCCAGACTGCATCACTGCGATACTGCCTGCAAGGACTCACTTCCCAGACTTCATCACTGCAATTCTGTCTGCAAGGACACTCTTCCCAGACTGCATCACTACGATACTGCCTGCAAGGACACACTTCCCAGACTTCATCACTGCAATTCTGCCTGCAAGGACACTCTTCCCAGACAGCATCATTGCGATACTGTCTGCAAGAAAACTCTTCCCAGACTGCATCACTACAATTCTGTCTGCAAGGACACTCTTCCCAGACTTGCATCACTGCAATACTGCCTGCAAGGACACTCTTCCCAGACAGCATCATTGCGATACTGTCTGCAAGAAAACTCTTCCCAGACTGCATCACTGCGATACTGTCTGCAAGGACACTCTTCCCAGGCTGCATTACTGCGATACTGTCTGCAAGGACACTCTTCCCAGACTTCACCACTGCGATACTGTCTGCAAGGACACTCTTCCCAGACTGCATCATTGCGATACTGTCTGCAAGGACACTCTTCCCAGACTGCATCACTGCGATACTGTCTGCAAGGACACTCTTCCCAGACTGCATCACTGCGATACTGCCTGCAAGGACTCACTTCCCAGACTTCATCACTGCAATTCTGTCTGAAAGGACACTCTTCCCAGACTGCATCACAGCGATACTGTCTGCAAGAAAACTCTTCCCAGACTATGCGATACTGCCTGCAAGGACACACTTCCCAGACTTCATCACTGCAATTCTGCCTGCAAGGACACTCTTCCCAGACAGCATCACTGCGATACTGTCTGCAAGAAAAATCTTCCCAGACTATGCGATACTGCCTGCAAGGACACACTTCCCACACTTCATCACTGCAATTCTGCCTGCAAGGACACTCTTCCCAGACAGCATCACTGCGATACTGTCTGCAAGAAAACTCTTCCCAGACTGCATCACTGCAATTCTGTCTGCAAGGACACTCTTCCCAGACTGCATCACTGCAATTCTGTCTGCAAGGACACTCTTCCCAGACTGCATCACTGCGATAATGTCTGCAAGGACAATCTTCCCAGACTGCATCACTGCGATACTGCCTGCAAGGATACTCTTCCCAGACTGCATCACTGCGATACTGTCTGCAAGGACACTCTTCCCAGACCGCATCACTGTCATACGGTCTGCACGGACACTCTTCCCAGACTGCATCACAGCGATACTGCCTGCAAGGAAACTCTTCCCAGGCTGCATCTCTGCGATACTGTCTGCAAGGACTCTCTTCCCAGACTGCATCACTGCGATACTGTCTGCAAGGACACACTTCCCAGACTTCATCACTGCAATTCTGTCTGCAAGGACACTCTTCCCAGACTGCATCACTGCGACACTGCCTGCAAGGACACACTTCTCAGACTTCATCACTGCAATTCTGCCTGCAAGGACGCTCTTCCCAGACAGCATCACTGCGATACTGTCTGCAACAAAATTCTTCCCAGACTGCATCACTGCAATTCTGTCTGCAAGGACACTCTTCCCAGACTGCGTCACTGCAATACTGCCTGCAAGGACACTCTTCCCAGACTGCATCACTGCAATTCTGCCTGCAAGGACACTCTTCCCAGACTGCATCACTGCGATACTGCCTGCAAGGACACTCTTCCCAGACTTCATCACTGCGATACTGCCTGCAAGGACACTCTTCCCAGGCTGCATCACTGCAATTCTGCCTGCAAGGACACTCTTCCCAGACTTCATCACTGTGATACTGCCTGCAAGGACATTCTTCCCAGACTGCATCACTACAATTCTGCCTGCAAGGACACACTTCCCAGACTGCAACACTGCAATTATGTCTGCAAGAAAACTCTTCCCAGACTGCATCACTGTGATACTGCCTGCTGGGACTCTCTTCCCAGACTGCATCACTGCGATACTGTCTGCAAGGACACTCTTCCCAGACTGCATCACTGCGATACTGCCTACAAGAAAACTCTTCCCGGACTGCATCACTGCGATACTGCCTGCAAGGACTCTGTTCCCAGACTGCATCTCTGCCATACTGTCTGCAAAACACTCTTCCCAGACTTCACCACTGCAATTCTGCCTGCAAGGACACTCTTCCCAGAGTTCATCACTGCGATATTGTCTGCAAGAAAACTCTTCCCAGACTGCATCACTGCGATACTGCCTGCAGGGACTCTCTTCCCCGACTGCATCACTGCGATACTGACTCCAGCGACACTCTTCCCAGACTGCATCACTGCGATACTGTCTGCAAGAAAACTCTTCCCAGACTGCATCACTGCGATACTGTCTGCAAGCGGACTCTTCCCAGGCTGCATCACTGCGATACTGCCTGCAAGGATACTCTTCCCAGACTGCATCACTGCGATACTGTCTGCAAGGACACTCTTCCCAGACTGCATCACTGCGATACTGCCTGCAAGGACAAACTTCCCAGACTTCATCACTGCAATTCTGTCTGCAAGGACACTCTTCCCAGACTGCATCACTGCGATACTGCCTGCAAGGACACACTTCCCAGACTTCATCACTGCAATTCTGCCTGCAAGATCACTCTTCCCAGACAGCATCACTGCGATACTGTCTGCAAGAAAACTCTTCCCAGACTGCATCACTGCAATACTGCCTGCAAGGACACTCTTCCCAGACTGCGTCACTGCAATTCTGTCTGCAAGGACACTTTTCCCAGAGTAAATCACTGCGATACTGTCTGCAAGGACACTCTTCCCAGACTGCATCACTGCGATACTGCCTGCAAGGACACTCTTCCCAGACTTCATCACTGCGATACTGCCTGCAAGGACATTCTTCCCAGACTGCATCACTGCAATTCTGACTGCTAGGACACTCTTCCCAGAGTTCATCACTGCGATACTGCCTGCAAGAAAACTCTTCCCAGACTGCATCACTGCGATACTGCCTGCAGGGACTCTCTTCCCAGACTGCATCACTGCGATACTGTCTGCAAGGACACTCTTCCCAGACTGCATCACTGCGATACTGCCTACAAGAAAACTCTTCCCAGACTGCATCACTGCGATACTGCCTGCAAGGACATTGTTCCCAGACTGCATCACTGCCATACTGTCTGCAAGAAAACTCTTCCCAAACTGCATCACTGCGATACTGCCTGCAAGGACACTCTTCCCAGACTGCATCACTGCGATACTGTCTCCAAGGACACTCTTCCCAGACTGCATCACTACGATACTGTCTGCAAGAAATCTCTTCCCAGACTGCATCACTCCGATACTGTCTGCAAGGACACTCTTCCCAGGCTGCATCACTGCGATTCTGCCTGCAAGGACACTCTTCCCAGACTTCATCACTGCGATACTGTCTGCAAGGACACTCTTCCCAGGCTGCATCACTGCGATACTGTCTGCAAGGACACTCTTCCCAGACTTCATCACTGTGATACTGTCTGCAAGGACACCCTTCCCAGACTTCATCACTGCGATACTGTCTGCAAGGACACTCTTCCCAGACTGCATCACTGCGATACTGCGATGGTTTACACCTGAACCAGAGGGGAATCAATATCCTGGGGGGTAAATTTGCAAAGGCTATGCGGGGAGGTTTAAACTGATTTGGGGGGGGGGGGGGATATTGAGTAGAGGGGGTGAAAGGGAGGGGGGCATAGATGGGGAATGCAAGGCACGGCGTAGTGGGGGTGGGGCGGAGCAGGGTTTGAAATGCATGTGCTTTAATACTTTAAAGGTAGGGGAGGACCGCAGGAAACATGGGAGGGAGGTTAGACAGGAGGTGGAGAAGGGAAATGCCCAGACTGAGGGGCTGAAGTGTGTATACTTTAATGCAAGGAGTATAGTAAATAAGGTAGATGAGCTTAGGGCGTGGATAGCTGCTTGGGAATGTGATGTGGTGGCCATTACGGAGACTTGGATGTCTCAGGGACAGGACTGGGTACTTCAGGTGCCAGGTTTCAGATGTTTCAGGAAGGACAGGGAGGCTGGCGGAAGAGGTGGTGGAGTGGCACTGTTAATAAGGGACAGTGTCATGGCTGCAGAGAAAGAGGATGCCGTGGAGGGACTTTCTACAGAGTCTCTGTGGGTGGAAGTTACGAACAGCATAGGGTCGAAAACTTTGCTGGGTGTATTCTATAGGCCGCCCAATAGTGACAGGGAAGTTGAAGTGCAGATAGGGAACCAGATTCTGGAGAAATGTATTAAAAACAGAGTGGTCGTGATGGGAGACTTCAATTTCCCAAACATCGACTGGAATATCCCTAGAGTAAGGGGTTTGGCTGGAGAGGAGTTTGTTAGGTGTGTTCAGGAAGGTTTCCTGACACAGTATGTGGACAAGCCTACGAGGGGTGAGGCAGTACTTGACCTGGTACTGGCGAATGAACCAGGGCAGGTGATGGATCTCTCGGTTGGAGAGCATCTTGGGAATGGTGACCATAATTCTATCTCCTTCACAATTGCATTGGAACGAGATAGGATCAGACAGGCTAGGAAGGTGTTTGTCTGGAGTAAGGGGAGATACGAAGAAGTCAGGAAGTTACTTGGACAAATAAACTGGAAGGAGGCATTCTTAGGGAAGAGTACCGAAGGAAGGTGGTGGATATTCAAGGAATGTTTGTCTGGCGCTCTGCATGACAATGTTCCGATAAGGCAAGGGGGTTTTGGTAGGTCGCGGGAACCGTGGTGCACGAAGGCTGTGTTGAACCTAGTCAGGAGGAAAAGGAAGGTGTACAAAAGGTTCAGGGAACTAGGAGAGGTTAAGGATCTTGAAGAATATAAGGACTGTAGAAAGGAGGTTAAAAGGGAAATTAGGAGAGCCAGAAGGGGTCATGAGAAGACCTTGGCGGGTAAGATTAAAGAAAATCCCAAGGCCTTCTATAAGTATGTGAAAGGTAAAAGGGTGAGAAGGGAAAGGATAGGACCTATAAAAGATGAAGGGGGAAAGATCTGTGTAGAACCAGAAGAAATGGCGGAGGTGCTTAATGAGTACTTTGCATCAGTATTCACAGTGGAAGCTGATTTGGGAGATCTTGCTATGGACTTGCAGCAGGTGGAAAAGATTGAGTACGTGGACATTAAGGAGGAGGATGTGTTAGAACTTTTGAATTCTATCAAGGTAGATAAGTCGCCGGGACCAGATGGGATGTACCCCAGGATACTGTGGGAGGCCAGGGAAGTGATTGCAGAGCCCTTGGCGATGATCTTTGCGTCGTCAATGGAGACGGGAGAGGTTCCGGAAGATTGGAGGATTGCGGATGTAGTCCCTATTTTCAAGAAAGGGAACAGAGATAGCCCGGGAAATTACCGCCCGGTGAGTCTGACCTCAGTGGTTGGTAAGCTGATGGAGAGGCTTCTGAGGGACAAGATTTACGACCATTTGGAGAGGTTTGACATGATCAGGAATAGTCAGCATGGATTTGTCAAGGGCAGGTCGTGCCTTACGAGCCTAGTTGAGTTCTTCGATAATGTGACTAAACACATTGACGAAGGAAGTGCCGTGGACGTAGTGTACATGGACTTCAGCAAGGCTTTTGATAAGGTCCCCCATGCAAGACTTCTTGAGAAGGTGAGAGGGCATGGGATCCAAGGGCCTTTGGCCTTGTGGATCCAGAACTGGCTTGCCTGCAGAAGGCAGAGAGTGGTTGTGGATGGGTCTTTTTCGGAATGGAGGTCAGTCACCAGTGGGGTGCCCCAGGGATCTGTTCTGGGACCCTTGTTGTTTGTCATTTTCATAAATGACCTGGATGAGGAAGTGGAGGGATGGGTTAGCAAGTTCGCTGATGACACGAAGGTCGGCGGTGTTGTGGATGGTCTGGAAGGATGTCAAAAGTTGCAGCAGGACATAGATAGGATGCAGGAATGGGCGGAGAAGTGGCAGATGGACTTCAATGCGGATAAATGTGTAGTAGTCCATTTCGGCAGAACCAACGGGATGAACGAGTACACTATTAAGGGCAGGGGTCTTAGTAGCGTTGAAGAGCAGAAGGATCTCGGGGTCCGGGTTCACAGGACTCTTAAATCGGCCTCGCAGGTGGAGGAGGTGGTCAAGAAGGCGTATGGTGTACTGGCCTTCATTAATCGAGGGATTGAGTTTAGGAGTCGGGAGGTAATGCTGCAACTTTACAGGACCCTCGTCAGGCCTCATTTGGAGTACTGTGCGCAGTTCTGGTCGCCTCACTATAGGAAAGACGTGGAAGCTATTGAAAGGGTGCAGAGGAGATTTACAAGGATGTTGCCTGGACTGGGAGGCATGCCTTATGAAGATAGGTTGAGGGAGCTGGGACTCTTTTCCCTGGAGAGGCGAAGGTTGAGAGGCGACCTGATAGAAGTTTATAAAATGTTGAGAGGAATAGATAGGGTGGACTCTCAGAGGCTATTTCCCCGGGTTGAAATGGTCGCTACGAGAGGACACAGATTTAAGGTGCGGGGAGGGAAGTACAGAGGTGATGTTAGGGGTAAGTTTTTCACTCAGAGGGTAGTGAGTGATTGGAATCGGCTGCCGAGGTCGGTGGTGGAGGTGAACTCGCTGGGGTCTTTTAAAAGACTTCTGGATGAGTATATGGGGTTTAATGGGATTGGGGGTTATAGATAGGTCTATAGATTGGTGGGGTTGATGCGATCGGCGCAACTCGAGGGCCGAAGGGCCTGTTTGTGCTGTAATGTTCTATGTTCTATGTTCTTCCCAGACTGCATTACTGCGATACTGCCTGCAAGGACACTGTTCCCAGACTGCATCACTGCCATAATGTCTGCAAAACACACTTCCCAGACTTCATCACTGCAATTCTGTCTGCAAGGACACTCTTCCCAGACTGCATCACTGCGATACTGCCTGCAAGGACAAACTTCCCAGACTGCATCACTGCGATACTGCCTGCAAGGACACACTTCCCAGACTTCATCACTGCAATTCTGCCTGCAAGGACACTCTTCCCAGACAGCATCACTGCGATACTGTCTGCAAGAAAACTCTTCCCAGACTGCATCACTGCAATTCTGTCTGCAAGGACACTCTTCCCAGACTGCATCACTGCAATACTGCCTGCAAGGACACTCTTCCCAGACTGCATCAGTGCAATTCTGTCTGCAAGGACACTCTTCCCAGACTGCATCACTGCAATCCTGCCTGCAAGGACACTCTTCCCAGACTTCATCACTACGATACTGCCTGCAAGGACACTCTCATAGACTTCATCACTGCGATACTGCCTGCAAGGACACTCTTCCCAGACTGCATCACTCCAATTATGTCTGCAAGAAAACTCTTCCCAGACTGCATCACTGCGATACTGACTGCAGGGACTCTCGTCCCAGACTGCATCACTGCGATACTGTCTGCAAGGACACTCTTCCCAGACTGCATCACTGCGATACTGCCTACAAGAAAACTCTTCACGGACTGCATCACTGCGATACTGCCTGCAAGGACACTGTTCCCAGACTGCATCTCTGCCATACTGTCTGCAAAACACTCTTCCCAGACTTCACCACTGCAATTCTGCCTGCAAGGACACTCTTCCCAGAGTTCATCACTGCGATATTGTCTGCAAGAAACCTCTTCCCAGACTCCATCACTGCGATACTGCCTACAGGGACTCTCTTCCCAGACTGCATCACTGCGATACTGACTCCAACGACACTCTGCCCTAACTGCATCACTGCGATACTGTCTGCAAGAAAACTCTTCCCAGACTGCATCACTGCGATACTGTCTGCAAGCGGACTCTTCCCAGGCTGCATCACTGCGATACTGCCTGCAAGGATACTCTTCCCAGACTGCATCACTGCGATACTGTCTGCAAGGACACTCTTCCCAGACTGCATCACTGCGATACTGCCTGCAAGGACAACCTTCCCAGACTTCATCACTGCAATTCTGTCTGCAAGGACACTCTTCCCAGACTGCATCACTGCGATGCTGCCTGCAATGACACACTTCCCAGACTGCATCACTGCAATTCTGCCTGCAAGGTCACTCTTCCCAGACAGCATCACTGCGATACTGTCTGCAAGAAAACTCTTCCCAGACTGCATCACTGCAATTCTGTCTGCAAGGACACTCTTCCCAGACTGCATCACTGCAATACTGCCTGCAAGGACACTCTTACCAGACTGCATCACTGCAATTCTGTCTGCAAGGACACTCTTCCCAGACTAAATCACTGCGATACTGTCTGCAAGGACCCGCTTCCCAGACTGCATCACTGTAATTCTGCCTGCAAGGACACTCTTCCCAGACTTCATCACTGCGATACTGCCTGCAAGGACACTCTTCCCAGACTTCATCACTGCGATACTGCCTGCAAGGACACTCTTCCCAGACTGCATCACTGCAATTATGCCTGCAAGGACACTCTTCCCAGAGTTCATCACTGCGATTCTGCCTGCAAGAAAACTCTTCTCAGACTGCATCACTGCGATACTGCCTGCAGGGACTCTCTTCCCAGACTGCATCACTGCGATACTGTCTGCAAGGACACTCTTCCCAGACTGCATCACTGCGATACTGCCTACAAGAAAACTCTTCCCAGACTGCATCACTGCGATACTGCCTACAAGAAAACTCTTCCCAGACTGCATCACTGCGATACTGCCTGCAAGGACACTGTTCCCAGACTGCATCACTGCCATACTGTCTGCAAGAAAACTCTTCCCAAACTGCATCACTGCGATACTGCGTGCAAGGACACTCTTCCCAGACTGCATCACTGCAATACTGTCTCCAAGGACACTCTTCCCAGACTGCATCACTACGATACTGTCTGCAAGAAAACACTTCCCAGACTGCATCACTGCGATACTGTCTGCAAGGACACTCTTCCCCGGCTGCATCACTGCGATACTGTCTGCAAGGACACTCGTCCCAGACTTCATCACTGCGATACTGTCTGCAAGGACACTCTTCCCAGGCTGCATCACTGCGATACTGTCTGCAAGGACACTCTTCCCAGACTTCATCACTGTGATACTGTCTGCAAGGACACTCTTCCCAGGCTGCATCACTGCGATACTGTCTGCAAGGACACTCTTCCCAGACTGCATCATTGCGATACTGCCTGCAAGGACACTCTTCACAGACAGCATCACTGCGATACTGTCTGCAAGGACACTCTTCCCAGACTGCATCACTGTGATACTGCCTGCAAGGACACACTTCCCATACTTCATCACTGCAATTCTGCCTGCAAGGACACTCTTCCCAGACAGCATCACTGCGATACTGTCTGCAAGAAAACTCTTCCCAGACTGCATCACTGCAATTCTGTCTGCAAGGACACTCTTCCCAGACTGCATCACTGCGATACTGCCTGCAAGGACACACTTCCCAGACTTCATCACTGCAATTCTGCCTGCAAGGACACTCTTCCCAGACAGCATCACTGCGATACTGTCTGCAAGAAAACTCTTCCCAGACTGCAACACTGCAATTCTGTCTGCAAGGACACTCTTCCCAGACTGCATCACTGCGATACTGCCTGCAAGGACACACTTCCCAGACAGCATCACTGCAATTCTGCCTGCAAGGACACTCTTCCCAGACAGCATCACTGCGGTACTGTCTGCAAGAAAACTGTTCCCAGACTGCATCACAGCAATTCTGTCTGCAAGGACACTCTTCCCAGACTGCACCACTGCGGTACTGTCTGCAAGAAAACTGTTCCCAGACTGCATCACAGCAATTCTGTCTGCAAGGACACTCTTCCCAGACTGCATCACTGCAATACTGCCTGCAAGGACACACTTCCCAGACAGCATCACTGCAATTCTGCCTGCAAGGACACTCTTCCCAGACAGCATCACTGCGATACTGTCTGCAAGAAAACGCTTCCCAGACAGCATCACTGCAATTCTGTCTGCAAGGACACTCTTCCCAGACTGCATCACTGCGACACTGCCTGCAAGGACACACTTCCCAGACAGCATCACTGCAATTCTGCCTGCAAGGACACTCTTCCCAGACAGCATCACTGCGCTACTGTCTGCAAGAAAACTGTTCCCAGACTGCATCACAGCAATTCTGTCTGCAAGGACACTCTTCCCAGACTGCATCACTGCGGTACTGTCTGCAAGAAAACTGTTCCCAGACTGCATCACATCAATTCTGTCTGCAAGGACACTCTTCCCAGACTGCATCACTGCAATACTGCCTGCAAGGACACTCTTCCCAGACTGCATCACTGCAATTCTGTCTGCAAGGACACTCTTCCCAGACTGCATCACTGCAATACTGCCTGCAAGGACACTCTTCCCAGACTTCATCACTGCGATACTGCCTGCAAGGACACTCTACCCAGACTGCATCACTGCAATTCTGTCTGCAAGGACACTCTTCCCAGACTGCATCACTGCAATTCTGCCTGCAAGGACACTCTTCCCAGACTTCATCACTGCGATACTGCCTGCAAGGACACTCTTCCCAGACTTCATCACTGCGATACTGCCTGCAAGGACACTCTTCCCAGACTGCATCACTGCAATTAAGTCTGCAAGAAAACTCTTCCCAGACTGCATCACTGCGATACTGCCTGCAGGGACTCTCTTCCCAGACTGCATCACTGCGATACTGTCTGCAAGGACACTCTTCCCAGACTGCATCACTGCGATACTGCCTACAAGAAAACTCTTCCCGGACTGCATCACTGCGATACTGCCTGCAAGGACACTGTTCCCAGACTGCATCTCTGCCATACTGTCTGCAAAACACTCTTCCCAGACTTCACCACTGCAATTCTGCCTGCAAGGACACTCTTCCCAGAGTTCATCACTGCGATATTGTCTGCAAGAAAACTCTTCCCAGACTGCATCACTGCGATACTGCCGGCAGGGACTCTCTTCCCAGACTGCATCACTGCGATACTGACTCCAGCGACACTCTTCCCAGACTGCATCACTGCGATACTGTGTGCAAGAAAACTCTTCCCAGACTGCATCACTGCGATACTGTCTGCAAGCGGACACTTCCCAGGCTGCATCACTGCGATACTGCCTGCAAGGATACTCTTCCCAGACTGCATCACTGCGATACTGTCTGCAAGGACACTCTTCCCAGACTGCATCACTGCGATACTACCTGCAAGGACAAACTTCCCAGACTTCATCACTGCAATTCTGTCTGCAAGGACACTCTTCCCAGACTGCATCACTGCGATATTGCCTGCAAGGACACACTTCCCAGACTTCATCACTGCAATTCTGCCTGCAAGGTCACTCTTCCCAGACAGCATCACTGCGATACTGTCTGCAAGAAAACTCTTCCCAGACTGCATCACTGCAATTCTGTCTGCAAGGACACTCTTCCCAGACTGCATCACTGCAATACTGCCTGCAAGGACACTCTTCCCAGTCTGCATCACTGCAATTCTGTCTGCAAGGACACTCTTCCCAGACTAAATCACTACGATACTGCCTGCAGGGACTCTCTTCCCAGACTGCATCACTGCGATACTGTCTGCAAGGACACTCTTCCCAGACTGCATCACTGCGATACTGCCTACAAGGAAACTATTCACAGACTGCATCACTGCGATACTGCCTACAAGAAAACTCTTCCCAGACTGCATCACTGCGATACTGCCTGCCAGGACACTGTTCCCAGACTGCATCACTGCCATACTGTCTGCAAGAAATCTCTTCCCAAACTGCATCACTACGATACTGCCTGCAAGGACATTCTTCCCAGACTGCATCACTGCAATGCTGCCTGCTAGGACACTCTTCCCAGAGTTCATCACTGCGATATTGTCTGCAAGAAAACTCTTCCCAGACTGCATCACTGCGATACTGCCGGCAGGGACTCTCTTCCCAGACTGCATCACTGCGATACTGACTCCAGCGACACTCTTCCCAGACTGCATCACTGCGATACTGTGTGCAAGAAAACTCTTCCCAGACTGCATCACTGCGATACTGTCTGCAAGCGGACACTTCCCAGGCTGCATCACTGCGATACTGCCTGCAAGGATACTCTTCCCAGACTGCATCACTGCGATACTGTCTGCAAGGACACTCTTCCCAGACTGCATCACTGCGATACTACCTGCAAGGACAAACTTCCCAGACTTCATCACTGCAATTCTGTCTGCAAGGACACTCTTCCCAGACTGCATCACTGCGATATTGCCTGCAAGGACACACTTCCCAGACTTCATCACTGCAATTCTGCCTGCAAGGTCACTCTTCCCAGACAGCATCACTGCGATACTGTCTGCAAGAAAACTCTTCCCAGACTGCATCACTGCAATTCTGTCTGCAAGGACACTCTTCCCAGACTGCATCACTGCAATACTGCCTGCAAGGACACTCTTCCCAGTCTGCATCACTGCAATTCTGTCTGCAAGGACACTCTTCCCAGACTAAATCACTACGATACTGCCTGCAGGGACTCTCTTCCCAGACTGCATCACTGCGATACTGTCTGCAAGGACACTCTTCCCAGACTGCATCACTGCGATACTGCCTACAAGGAAACTATTCACAGACTGCATCACTGCGATACTGCCTACAAGAAAACTCTTCCCAGACTGCATCACTGCGATACTGCCTGCCAGGACACTGTTCCCAGACTGCATCACTGCCATACTGTCTGCAAGAAATCTCTTCCCAAACTGCATCACTACGATACTGCCTGCAAGGACATTCTTCCCAGACTGCATCACTGCAATGCTGCCTGCTAGGACACTCTTCCCAGAGTTCATCACTGCGATTCTGCCTGCAAGAAAACTCTTCCCAGACTGCATCACTGCGATACTGCCTGCAGGGACTCTCTTCCCAGACTGCATCACTGCGATACTGTCTGCAAGGACACTCTTCCCAGACTGCATCACTACGATACTGTCTGCAAGAAAACACTTCCCAGACTGCATCACTGCGATACTGTCTGCAAGGACACTCTTCCCCGGCTGCATCACTGCGATACTGTCTGCAAGGACACTCGTCCCAGACTTCATCACTGCGATACTGTCTGCAAGGACACTCTTCCCAGGCTGCATCACTGCGATACTGTCTGCAAGGACACTCTTCCCAGACTTCATCACTGTGATACTGTCTGCAAGGACACTCTTCCCAGGCTGCATCACTGCGATACTGTCTGCAAGGACACTCTTCCCAGACTGCATCATTGCGATACTGCCTGCAAGGACACTCTTCACAGACAGCATCACTGCGATACTGTCTGCAAGGACACTCTTCCCAGACTGCATCACTGCGATACTGCCTGCAAGGACACACTTCCCAGACGTCATCACTGCAATTCTGTCTGCAAGGACACTCTTGCCAGACTGCATCACTGTGATACTGCCTGCAAGGACACACTTCCCATACTTCATCACTGCAATTCTGCCTGCAAGGACACTCTTCCCAGACAGCATCACTGCGATACTGTCTGCAAGAAAACTCTTCCCAGACTGCATCACTGCAATTCTGTCTGCAAGGACACTCTTCCCAGACTGCATCACTGCGATACTGCCTGCAAGGAAACACTTCCCAGACAGCATCACTGCAATTCTGCTTGCAAGGACACTCTTCCCAGACAGCATCACTGCGATACCGTCTGCAAGAAAACTCTTCCCAGACTGCATCACTGCAATTCTGTCTGCAAGGACACTCTTCCCAGACTGCATCACTGCGACACTGCCTGCAAGGACACACTTCCCAGACAGCATCACTGCAATTCTGCCTGCAAGGACACTCTTCCCAGACAGCATCACTGCGGTACTGTCTGCAAGAAAACTGTTCCCAGACTGCATCACAGCAATTCTGTCTGCAAGGACACTCTTCCCAGACTGCATCACTGCGGTACTGTCTGCAAGAAAACTGTTCCCAGACTGCATCACAGCAATTCTGTCTGCAAGGACACTCTTCCCAGACTGCATCACTGCAATACTGCCTGCAAGGACACACTTCCCAGACAGCATCACTGCAATTCTGCCTGCAAGGACACTCTTCCCAGACAGCATCACTGCGATACTGTCTGCAAGAAAACTCTTCCCAGACTGCATCACTGCAATTCTGTCTGCAAGGACACTCTTCCCAGACTGCATCACTGCGACACTGCCTGCAAGGACACACTTCCCAGACAGCATCACTGCAATTCTGCCTGCAAGGACACTCTTCCCAGACAGCATCACTGCGGTACTGTCTGCAAGAAAACTGTTCCCAGACTGCATCACAGCAATTCTGTCAGCAAGGACACTCTTCCCAGACTGCATCACTGCGGTACTGTCTGCAAGAAAACTGTTCCCAGACTGCATCACATCAATTCTGTCTGCAAGGACACTCTTCCCAGACTGCATCACTGCAATACTGCCTGCAAGGACACTCTTCCCAGACTGCATCACTGCAATTCTGTCTGCAAGGACACTCTTCCCAGACTGCATCACTGCAATTCTGCCTGCAAGGACACTCTTCCCAGACTTCATCACTGCGATACTGCCTGCAAGGACACTCTACCCAGACTGCATCACTGCAATTCTGTCTGCAAGGACACTCTTCCCAGACTGCATCACTGCAATTGTGCCTGCAAGGACACTCTTCCCAGACTTCATCACTGCGATACTGCCTGCAAGGACACTCTTCCTAGACTTCATCACTGCGATACTGCCTGCAAGGACACTCTTCCCAGACTGCATCACTGCAATTAAGTCTGCAAGGACACTCTTCCCAGACTGCATCACTGCGATACTGCCTGCAGGGACTCTCTTCCCAGACTGCATCACTGCGATACTGTCTGCAAGGACACTCTTCCCAGACTGCATCACTGCGATACTGCCTAAAAGAAAACTCTTCCCGGACTGCATCACTGCGATACTGCCTGCAAGGACACTGTTCCCAGACTGCATCTCTGCCATACTGTCTGCAAAACACACTTCCCAGACTTCACCACTGCAATTCTGCCTGCAAGGACACTCTTCCCAGAGTTCATCACTGCGATATTGTCTGCAAGAAAACTCTTCCCAGACTGCATCACTGCGATACTGCCTGCAGGGACTCTCTTCCCAGACTGCATCACTGCGATACTGACTCCAGCGACACTCTTCCCAGACTGCATCACTGCGATACTGTCTGCAAGAAAACTCTTCCCAGACTGCATCACTGCGATACTGCCTGCAAGGATACTCTTCCCAGACTGCATCACTGCGATACTGTCTGCAAGGACACTCTTCCCAGACTGCATCACTGCGATACTACCTGCAAGGACAAACTTCCCAGACTTCATCACTGCAATTCTGTCTGCAAGGACACTCTTCCCAGACTGCATCACTGCGATACTGCCTGCAAGGACACACTTCCCAGACTTCATCACTGCAATTCTGCCTGCAAGGTCACTCTTCCCAGACAGCATCACTGCGATACTGTCTGCAAGAAAACTCTTCCCAGACTGCATCACTGCAATTCTGTCTGCAAGGACACTCTTCCCAGACTGCATCACTGCAATACTGCCTGCAAGGACACTCTTCCCAGTCTGCATCACTGCAATTCTGTCTGCAAGGACACTCTTCCCAGACTAAATCACTGCGATACTGCCTGCAGGGACTCTCTTCCCAGACTGCATCACTGCGATACTGTCTGCAAGGACACTCTTCCCAGACTGCATCACTGCGATACTGCCTACAAGGAAACTATTCACAGACTGCATCACTGCGATACTGCCTACAAGAAAACTCTTCCCAGACTGTTTCACTGCGATACTGCCTGCCAGGACACTGTTCCCAGACTGCATCACTGCCATACTGTCTGCAAGAAATCTCTTCCCAAACTGCATCACTACGATACTGCGTGCAAGGACACTCTTCCCAGACTGCATCACTGCGATACTGTCTCCAAGGACACTCTTCCCAGACTGCATCACTACGATACTGTCTGCAAGAAAACTCTTCCCAGACTGCATCACTGCGATACTGTCTGCAAGGACACTCTTCCCAGGCTGCATCACTGCGATACTGTCTGCAAGGACACTCTTCCCAGACTTCATCACTGCGATACTGTCTGCAAGGACACTCTTCCCAGACTGCATCATTACGATACTGCCTGCAAGGACACTCTTCCCAGACTGCATCACTGCGATACTGTCAGCAAGGACACTCTTCCCAGACTGCATCACTGCAATACTGCCTGCAAGGACACACTTCCCAGACGTCATCACTGCAATTCTGTCTGCAAGGACACTCTTCCCAGACTGCATCACTGTGATACTGCCTGCAAGGACACACTTCCCAGCCTTCATCACTGCAATTCTGCCTGCAAGGACACTCTTCCCAGACAGCATCACTGCGATACTGTCTGCAAAAAAACTCTTCCCAGACTGCATCACTGCAATTCTGTCTGCAAGGACACTCTTCCCAGACTGCATCACTGCGATACAGCCTGCAAGGACACACTTCCCAGACTTCATCACTGCAATTCTGCCTGCAAGGACACTCTTCCCAGACAGCATCACTGCGATACTGTCTGCAAGAAAACTCTTCCCAGATTGCATCACTGCAATTCTGCCTGCAAGGACACTCTTCCCAGACTTCACCACTGCGATACTGCCTGCAGGGACTCTCTTCCCAGACTGCATCACTGCGATACTGTCTGCAAGGACACTCTTCCCAGACTGCATCACTGCAATACTGCATGCAAGGACACTCTTACCAGACTGCATCACTGCGATACTGTCTGCAAGGACACTCTTCCCAGACCGCATCACTGTGATACGGTCTGCAAGGACACTCTTCCCAGACTGCATCACTGCGATACTGCCTGCAAGGACACTCTTCCCAGGCTGCATCTCTGCGATACTGTCTGCAAGGACACACTTCCCAGACTTCATCACTGCAATTCTGTCTGCAAGGACACTCTTCCCAGACTGCATCACAGCGATACTGCCTGCAAGGACACACTTCTCAGACTTCATCACTGCAATTCTGCCTGCAAGGACACTCTTCCCAGACAGCATCACTGCGATACTGTCTGCAAGAAAATTCTTCCCAGACTGCATCACTGCGATACTGTCGGCAAGGACACTCTTCCCAGACTGCATCACTGCGATACTGTCTGCAAAGACACTCTTCCCAGACTGCATCACTGCGATACTGCCTACAAGAAAACTCTTCCCAGACTGCATCAATGCGATACTGCCTACAAGAAAACTCTTCCCAGACTGCATCACTGCGATACTGCCTGCAAGGACACTGTTCCCAGACTGCATCACTGCCATACTGTCTGCAAGAAAACTCTTCCCAAACTGCATCACTACGATACTGCGTGCAAGGACACTCTTCCCAGACTGCATCACTGCGATACTGTCTCCAAGGACACTCTTCCCAGACTGCATCACTACGATACTGTCTGCAAGAAAACTCTTCCCAGACTGCATCACTGCGATACTGTCTGCAAGGACACTCTTCCCAGGCTGCATCACTGCGATACTGTCTGCAAGGACACTCTTCCCAGACTTCATCACTGCGATACTGTCTGCAAGGACACTCTTCCCAGGCTGCATCACTGCGATACTTTCTGCAAGGACACTCTTCTCAGACTTCATCACTGTGATACTGTCTGCAAGGACACTCTTCCCAGGCTGCATCACTGCGATACTGTCTGCAAGGACACTCTTCCCAGACTGCATCATTGCGATACTGCCTGCAAGGACACTCTTCCCAGACTGCATCACTGCGATACTGCCTGCAAGGACACACTTCCCAGACGTCATCACTGCAATTCTGTCTGCAAGGACACTCTTCCCAGACTGCATCACTGTAATACTGCCTGCAAGGACACACTTCCCAGACTTCATCACTGCAATTTTGCCTGCAAGGACACTCTTCCCAGACAGCATCACTGCGATACTGTCTGCAAGAAAACTCTTCCCAGACTGCATCACTGCAATTCTGTCTGCAAGGACACTCTTCCCAGACTGCATCACTGCGATACAGCCTGCAAGGACACACTTCCCAGACTTCATCACTGCAATTCTGCCTGCAAGGACACTCTTCCCAGACAGCATCACTGCGATACTGTCTGCAAGAAAACTCTTCCCAGACTGCATCACTGCAATTCTGTCTGCAAGGACACTCTTCCCAGACTGCATCACTGCAATTCTGCCTGCAAGGACACTCTTCCCAGACTTCATCACTGCGATACTGTCTGCAAGGACACTCTTCCCAGACTGCATCACTGCGATACTGCGTGCAAGGGCACTCTTCCCAGACTGCATCACTGCGATACTGTCTGCAAGGACACTCTTCCCAGACCGCATCACTGTGATACGGTCTGCAAGGACACTCTTCCCAGACTGCATCACTGCGATACTGCCTGCAAGGACACTCTTCCCAGGCTGCATCTCTGCGATACTGTCTGCAAGGACACACTTCCCAGACTTCATCACTGCAATTCTGTCTGCAAGGACACTCTTCCCAGACTGCATCACTGCGATACTGCCTGCAAGGACACACTTCTCAGACTTCATCACTGCAATTCTGCCTGCAAGGACACTCTTCCCAGACACCATCACTGCGATACTGTCTGCAAGAAAATTCTTCCCAGACTGCATCACTGCAATTCTGTCTGCAAGGACACTCTTCCCAGACTGCATCACTGCAATACTGCCTGCAAGGACACTCTTCCCAGACTGCATCACTGCGATACTGTCGGCAAGGAAACTCTTCCCAGACTGCATCACTGCGATACTGTCTGCAAGAAAACTCTTCCCAGACTGCATCACTGCGATACTGTCTGCAAGCGGACTCTTCCCAGGCTGCATCACTGCGATACTGCCTGCAAGGATACTCTTCCCAGACTGCATCACTGCGATACTGTCTGCAAGGACACTCTTCCCAGACTGCATCACTGCGATACTACCTGCAAGGACAAACTTCCCAGACTTCATCACTGCAATTCTGTCTGCAAGGACACTCTTCCCAGACTGCATCACTGCGATACTGCCTGCAAGGACACACTTCCCAGACTTCATCACTGCAATTCTGCCTGCAAGGTCACTCTTCCCAGACAGCATCACTGCGATACTGTCTGCAAGAAAACTCTTCCCAGACTGCATCACTGCAATTCTGTCTGCAAGGACACTCTTCTCAGACTGCATCACTGCAATACTGCCTGCAAGGACACTCTTCCCAGTCTGCATCACTGCAATTCTGTCTGCAAGGACACTCTTCCCAGACTAAATCACTGCGATACTGCCTGCAGGGACTCTCTTCCCAGACTGCATCACTGCGATACTGTCTGCAAGGACACTCTTCCCAGACTGCATCACTGCGATACTGCCTACAAGGAAACTATTCACAGACTGCATCACTGCGATACTGCCTACAAGAAAACTCTTCCCAGACTGCATCACTGCGATACTGCCTACCAGGTCACTGTTCCCAGACTGCATCACTGCCATACTGTCTGCAAGAAATCTCTTCCCAAACTGCATCACTATGATACTGCGTGCAAGGACACTCTTCCCAGACTGCATCACTGCGATACTGTCTCCAAGGACACTCTTCCCAGACTGCATCACTACGATACTGTCTGCAAGAAAACTCTTCCCAGACTGCATCACTGCGATACTGTCTGCAAGGACACTCTTCCCAGGCTGCATCACTGCGATACTGTCTGCAAGGACACTCTTCCCAGACTTCATCACTGCGATACTGTCTGCAAGGACACTCTTCCCAGACTGCATCACTGCGATACAGCCTGCAAGGACACACTTCCCAGACTTCATCACTGCAATTCTGCCTGCAAGGACACTCTTCCCAGACAGCATCACTGCGATACTGTCTGCAAGAAAACTCTTCCCAGATTGCATCACTGCAATTCTGCCTGCAAGGACACTCTTCCCAGACTTCACCACTGCGATACTGCCTGCAGGGACTCTCTTCCCAGACTGCATCACTGCGATACTGTCTGCAAGGACACTCTTCCCAGACTGCATCACTGCAATACTGCATGCAAGGACACTCTTACCAGACTGCATCACTGCGATACTGTCTGCAAGGACACTCTTCCCAGACCGCATCACTGTGATACGGTCTGCAAGGACACTCTTCCCAGACTGCATCACTGCGATACTGCCTGCAAGGACACTCTTCCCAGGCTGCATCTCTGCGATACTGTCTGCAAGGACACACTTCCCAGACTTCATCACTGCAATTCTGTCTGCAAGGACACTCTTCCCAGACTGCATCACAGCGATACTGCCTGCAAGGACACACTTCTCAGACTTCATCACTGCAATTCTGCCTGCAAGGACACTCTTCCCAGACAGCATCACTGCGATACTGTCTGCAAGAAAATTCTTCCCAGACTGCATCACTGCGATACTGTCGGCAAGGACACTCTTCCCAGACTGCATCACTGCGATACTGTCTGCAAAGACACTCTTCCCAGACTGCATCACTGCGATACTGCCTACAAGAAAACTCTTCCCAGACTGCATCAATGCGATACTGCCTACAAGAAAACTCTTCCCAGACTGCATCACTGCGATACTGCCTGCAAGGACACTGTTCCCAGACTGCATCACTGCCATACTGTCTGCAAGAAAACTCTTCCCAAACTGCATCACTACGATACTGCGTGCAAGGACACTCTTCCCAGACTGCATCACTGCGATACTGTCTCCAAGGACACTCTTCCCAGACTGCATCACTACGATACTGTCTGCAAGAAAACTCTTCCCAGACTGCATCACTGCGATACTGTCTGCAAGGACACTCTTCCCAGGCTGCATCACTGCGATACTGTCTGCAAGGACACTCTTCCCAGACTTCATCACTGCGATACTGTCTGCAAGGACACTCTTCCCAGGCTGCATCACTGCGATACTTTCTGCAAGGACACTCTTCTCAGACTTCATCACTGTGATACTGTCTGCAAGGACACTCTTCCCAGGCTGCATCACTGCGATACTGTCTGCAAGGACACTCTTCCCAGACTGCATCATTGCGATACTGCCTGCAAGGACACTCTTCCCAGACTGCATCACTGCGATACTGCCTGCAAGGACACACTTCCCAGACGTCATCACTGCAATTCTGTCTGCAAGGACACTCTTCCCAGACTGCATCACTGTGATACTGCCTGCAAGGACACACTTCCCAGACTTCATCACTGCAATTTTGCCTGCAAGGACACTCTTCCCAGACAGCATCACTGCGATACTGTCTGCAAGAAAACTCTTCCCAGACTGCATCACTGCAATTCTGTCTGCAAGGACACTCTTCCCAGACTGCATCACTGCGATACAGCCTGCAAGGACACACTTCCCAGACTTCATCACTGCAATTCTGCCTGCAAGGACACTCTTCCCAGACAGCATCACTGCGATACTGTCTGCAAGAAAACTCTTCCCAGACTGCATCACTGCAATTCTGTCTGCAAGGACACTCTTCCCAGACTGCATCACTGCAATTCTGCCTGCAAGGACACTCTTCCCAGACTTCATCACTGCGATACTGTCTGCAAGGACACTCTTCCCAGACTGCATCACTGCGATACTGCGTGCAAGGGCACTCTTCCCAGACTGCATCACTGCGATACTGTCTGCAAGGACACTCTTCCCAGACCGCATCACTGTGATACGGTCTGCAAGGACACTCTTCCCAGACTGCATCACTGCGATACTGCCTGCAAGGACACTCTTCCCAGGCTGCATCTCTGCGATACTGTCTGCAAGGACACACTTCCCAGACTTCATCACTGCAATTCTGTCTGCAAGGACACTCTTCCCAGACTGCATCACTGCGATACTGCCTGCAAGGACACACTTCTCAGACTTCATCACTGCAATTCTGCCTGCAAGGACACTCTTCCCAGACACCATCACTGCGATACTGTCTGCAAGAAAATTCTTCCCAGACTGCATCACTGCAATTCTGTCTGCAAGGACACTCTTCCCAGACTGCATCACTGCAATACTGCCTGCAAGGACACTCTTCCCAGACTGCATCACTGCGATACTGTCGGCAAGGAAACTCTTCCCAGACTGCATCACTGCGATACTGTCTGCAAGAAAACTCTTCCCAGACTGCATCACTGCGATACTGTCTGCAAGCGGACTCTTCCCAGGCTGCATCACTGCGATACTGCCTGCAAGGATACTCTTCCCAGACTGCATCACTGCGATACTGTCTGCAAGGACACTCTTCCCAGACTGCATCACTGCGATACTACCTGCAAGGACAAACTTCCCAGACTTCATCACTGCAATTCTGTCTGCAAGGACACTCTTCCCAGACTGCATCACTGCGATACTGCCTGCAAGGACACACTTCCCAGACTTCATCACTGCAATTCTGCCTGCAAGGTCACTCTTCCCAGACAGCATCACTGCGATACTGTCTGCAAGAAAACTCTTCCCAGACTGCATCACTGCAATTCTGTCTGCAAGGACACTCTTCTCAGACTGCATCACTGCAATACTGCCTGCAAGGACACTCTTCCCAGTCTGCATCACTGCAATTCTGTCTGCAAGGACACTCTTCCCAGACTAAATCACTGCGATACTGCCTGCAGGGACTCTCTTCCCAGACTGCATCACTGCGATACTGTCTGCAAGGACACTCTTCCCAGACTGCATCACTGCGATACTGCCTACAAGGAAACTATTCACAGACTGCATCACTGCGATACTGCCTACAAGAAAACTCTTCCCAGACTGCATCACTGCGATACTGCCTACCAGGTCACTGTTCCCAGACTGCATCACTGCCATACTGTCTGCAAGAAATCTCTTCCCAAACTGCATCACTACGATACTGCGTGCAAGGACACTCTTCCCAGACTGCATCACTGCGATACTGTCTCCAAGGACACTCTTCCCAGACTGCATCACTACGATACTGTCTGCAAGAAAACTCTTCCCAGACTGCATCACTGCGATACTGTCTGCAAGGACACTCTTCCCAGGCTGCATCACTGCGATACTGTCTGCAAGGACACTCTTCCCAGACTTCATCACTGCGATACTGTCTGCAAGGACACTCTTCCCAGACTGCATCATTACGATACTGCCTGCAAGGACACTCTTACCAGACTGCATCACTGCGATACTGTCTGCAAGGACACACTTCCCAGACTTCATCACTGCAATTCTGCCTGCAAGGACACTCTTCCCAGACAGCATCACTGCGATACTGTCTGCAAGAAAACTCTTCCCAGACTGCATCACTGCAATTCTGTCTGCAAGGACACTCTTCCCAGACTGCATCACTGCAATACTGCCTGCAAGGACACTCTTCCCAGACTGCATCACTGCAATTCTGCCTGCAAGGACACTCTTCCCAGACTTCATCACTACGATACTGCCTGCAAGGACACTCTCATAGACTTCATCACTGCGATACTGCCTGCAAGGACACTCTTCCCAGACTGCATCACTCCAATTATGTCTGCAAGAAAACTCTTCCCAGACTGCATCACTGCGATACTGACTGCAGGGACTCTCGTCCCAGACTGCATCACTGCGATACTGTCTGCAAGGACACTCTTCCCAGACTGCATCACTGCGATACTGCCTACAAGAAAACTCTTCACGGACTGCATCACTGCGATACTGCCTGCAAGGACACTGTTCCCAGACTGCATCTCTGCCATACTGTCTGCAAAACACTCTTCCCAGACTTCACCACTGCAATTCTGCCTGCAAGGACACTCTTCCCAGAGTTCATCACTGCGATATTGTCTGCAAGAAACCTCTTCCCAGACTCCATCACTGCGATACTGCCTACAGGGACTCTCTTCCCAGACTGCATCACTGCGATACTGACTCCAACGACACTCTGCCCTAACTGCATCACTGCGATACTGTCTGCAAGAAAACTCTTCCCAGACTGCATCACTGCGATACTGTCTGCAAGCGGACTCTTCCCAGGCTGCATCACTGCGATACTGCCTGCAAGGATACTCTTCCCAGACTGCACCACTGCGATACTGTCTGCAAGGACACTCTTCCCAGACTGCATCACTGCGATACTGCCTGCAAGGACAACCTTCCCAGACTTCATCACTGCAATTCTGTCTGCAAGGACACTCTTCCCAGACTGCATCACTGCGATGCTGCCTGCAAGGACACACTCCCCAGACTTCATCACTGCAATTCTGCCTGCAAGGTCACTCTTCCCAGACAGCATCACTGCGATACTGTCTGCAAGAAAACTCTTCCCAGACTGCATCACTGCAATTCTGTCTGCAAGGACACTCTTCCCAGACTGCATCACTGCAATACTGCCTGCAAGGACACTCTTACCAGACTGCATCACTGCAATTCTGTCTGCAAGGACACTCTTCCCAGACTAAATCACTGCGATACTGTCTGCAAGGACCCGCTTCCCAGACTGCATCACTGTAATTCTGCCTGCAAGGACACTCTTCCCAGACTTCATCACTGCGATACTGCCTGCAAGGACACTCTTCCCAGACTTCATCACTGCGATACTGCCTGCAAGGACACTCTTCCCAGACTGCATCACTGCAATTATGCCTGCAAGGACACTCTTCCCAGACTTCATCACTGCGATACTGCCTGCAAGGACATTCTTCCCAGACTGCATCACTGCAATGCTGCCTGCTAGGACACTCTTCCCAGAGTTCATCACTGCGATTCTGCCTGCAAGAAAACTCTTCTCAGACTGCATCACTGCGATACTGCCTGCAGGGACTCTCTTCCCAGACTGCATCACTGCGATACTGTCTGCAAGGACACTCTTCCCAGACTGCATCACTGCGATACTGCCTACAAGAAAACTCTTCCCAGACTGCATCACTGCGATACTGCCTACAAGAAAACTCTTCCCAGACTGCATCACTGCGATACTGCCTGCAAGGACACTGTTCCCAGACTGCATCACTGCCATACTGTCTGCAAGAAAACTCTTCCCAAACTGCATCACTGCGATACTGCGTGCAAGGACACTCTTCCCAGACTGCATCACTGCAATACTGTCTCCAAGGACACTCTTCCCAGACTGCATCACTACGATACTGTCTGCAAGAAAACACTTCCCAGACTGCATCACTGCGATACTGTCTGCAAGGACACACTTCCCCGGCTGCATCACTGCGATACTGTCTGCAAGGACACTCGTCCCAGACTTCATCACTGCGATACTGTCTGCAAGGACACTCTTCCCAGGCTGCATCACTGCGATACTGTCTGCAAGGACACTCTTCCCAGACTTCATCACTGTGATACTGTCTGCAAGGACACTCTTCCCAGGCTGCATCACTGTGATACTGTCTGCAAGGACACTCTTCCCAGACTGCATCATTGCGATACTGCCTGCAAGGACACTCTTCACAGACAGCATCACTGCGATACTGTCTGCAAGGACACTCTTCCCAGACTGCATCACTGTGATACTGCCTGCAAGGACACACTTCCCATACTTCATCACTGCAATTCTGCCTGCAAGGACACTCTTCCCAGACAGCATCACTGCGATACTGTCTGCAAGAAAACTCTTCCCAGACTGCATCACTGCAATTCTGTCTGCAAGGACACTCTTCCCAGACTGCATCACTGCGATACTGCCTGCAAGGACACACTTCCCAGACTTCATCACTGCAATTCTGCCTGCAAGGACACTCTTCCCAGACAACATCACTGCGATACTGTCTGCAAGAAAACTCTTCCCAGACTGCAACACTGCAATTCTGTCTGCAAGGACACTCTTCCCAGACTGCATCACTGCGATACTGCCTGCAAGGACACACTTCCCAGACAGCATCACTGCAATTCTGCCTGCAAGGACACTCTTCCCAGACAGCATCACTGCGGTACTGTCTGCAAGAAAACTGTTCCCAGACTGCATCACAGCAATTCTGTCTGCAAGGACACTCTTCCCAGACTGCACCACTGCGGTACTGTCTGCAAGAAAACTGTTCCCAGACTGCATCACAGCAATTCTGTCTGCAAGGACACTCTTCCCAGACTGCATCACTGCAATACTGCCTGCAAGGACACACTTCCCAGACAGCATCACTGCAATTCTGCCTGCAAGGACACTCTTCCCAGACAGCATCACTGCGATACTGTCTGCAAGAAAACGCTTCCCAGACAGCATCACTGCAATTCTGTCTGCAAGGACACTCTTCCCAGACTGCATCACTGCGACAATGCCTGCAAGGACACACTTCCCAGACAGCATCACTGCAATTCTGCCTGCAAGGACACTCTTCCCAGACAGCATCACTGCGCTACTGTCTGCAAGAAAACTGTTCCCAGACTGCATCACAGCAATTCTGTCTGCAAGGACACTCTTCCCAGACTGCATCACTGCGGTACTGTCTGCAAGAAAACTGTTCCCAGACTGCATCACATCAATTCTGTCTGCAAGGACACTCTTCCCAGACTGCATCACTGCAATACTGCCTGCAAGGACACTCTTCCCAGACTGCATCACTGCAATTCTGTCTGCAAGGACACTCTTCCCAGACTGCATCACTGCAATACTGCCTGCAAGGACACTCTTCCCAGACTTCATCACTGCGATACTGCCTGCAAGGACACTCTACCCAGACTGCATCACTGCAATTCTGTCTGCAAGGACACTCTTCCCAGACTGCATCACTGCAATTCTGCCTGCAAGGACACTCTTCCCAGACTTCATCACTGCGATACTGCCTGCAAGGACACTCTTCCCAGACTTCATCACTGCGATACTGCCTGCAAGGACACTCTTCCCAGACTGCATCACTGCAATTAAGTCTGCAAGAAAACTCTTCCCAGACTGCATCACTGCGATACTGCCTGCAGGGACTCTCTTCCCAGACTGCATCACTGCGATACTGTCTGCAAGGACACTCTTCCCAGACTGCATCACTGCGATACTGCCTACAAGAAAACTCTTCCCGGACTGCATCACTGCGATACTGCCTGCAAGGACACTGTTCCCAGACTGCATCTCTGCCATACTGTCTGCAAAACACTCTTCCCAGACTTCACCACTGCAATTCTGCCTGCAAGGACACTCTTCCCAGAGTTCATCACTGCGATATTGTCTGCAAGAAAACTCTTCCCAGACTGCATCACTGCGATACTGCCGGCAGGGACTCTCTTCCCAGACTGCATCACTGCGATACTGACTCCAGCGACACTCTTCCCAGACTGCATCACTGCGATACTGTGTGCAAGAAAACTCTTCCCAGACTGCATCACTGCGATACTGTCTGCAAGCGGACACTTCCCAGGCTGCATCACTGCGATACTGCCTGCAAGGATACTCTTCCCAGACTGCATCACTGCGATACTGTCTGCAAGGACACTCTTCCCAGACTGCATCACTGCGATACTACCTGCAAGGACAAACTTCCCAGACTTCATCACTGCAATTCTGTCTGCAAGGACACTCTTCCCAGACTGCATCACTGCGATATTGCCTGCAAGGACACACTTCCCAGACTTCATCACTGCAATTCTGCCTGCAAGGTCACTCTTCCCAGACAGCATCACTGCGATACTGTCTGCAAGAAAACTCTTCCCAGACTGCATCACTGCAATTCTGTCTGCAAGGACACTCTTCCCAGACTGCATCACTGCAATACTGCCTGCAAGGACACTCTTCCCAGTCTGCATCACTGCAATTCTGTCTGCAAGGACACTCTTCCCAGACTAAATCACTACGATACTGCCTGCAGGGACTCTCTTCCCAGACTGCATCACTGCGATACTGTCTGCAAGGACACTCTTCCCAGACTGCATCACTGCGATACTGCCTACAAGGAAACTATTCACAGACTGCATCACTGCGATACTGCCTACAAGAAAACTCTTCCCAGACTGCATCACTGCGATACTGCCTGCCAGGACACTGTTCCCAGACTGCATCACTGCCATACTGTCTGCAAGAAATCTCTTCCCAAACTGCATCACTACGATACTGCCTGCAAGGACATTCTTCCCAGACTGCATCACTGCAATGCTGCCTGCTAGGACACTCTTCCCAGAGTTCATCACTGCGATTCTGCCTGCAAGAAAACTCTTCCCAGACTGCATCACTGCGATACTGCCTGCAGGGACTCTCTTCCCAGACTGCATCACTGCGATACTGTCTGCAAGGACACTCTTCCCAGACTGCATCACTACGATACTGTCTGCAAGAAAACACTTCCCAGACTGCATCACTGCGATACTGTCTGCAAGGACACTCTTCCCCGGCTGCATCACTGCGATACTGTCTGCAAGGACACTCGTCCCAGACTTCATCACTGCGATACTGTCTGCAAGGACACTCTTCCCAGGCTGCATCACTGCGATACTGTCTGCAAGGACACTCTTCCCAGACTTCATCACTGTGATACTGTCTGCAAGGACACTCTTCCCAGGCTGCATCACTGCGATACTGTCTGCAAGGACACTCTTCCCAGACTGCATCATTGCGATACTGCCTGCAAGGACACTCTTCACAGACAGCATCACTGCGATACTGTCTGCAAGGACACTCTTCCCAGACTGCATCACTGCGATACTGCCTGCAAGGACACACTTCCCAGACGTCATCACTGCAATTCTGTCTGCAAGGACACTCTTGCCAGACTGCATCACTGTGATACTGCCTGCAAGGACACACTTCCCATACTTCATCACTGCAATTCTGCCTGCAAGGACACTCTTCCCAGACAGCATCACTGCGATACTGTCTGCAAGAAAACTCTTCCCAGACTGCATCACTGCAATTCTGTCTGCAAGGACACTCTTCCCAGACTGCATCACTGCGATACTGCCTGCAAGGAAACACTTCCCAGACAGCATCACTGCAATTCTGCTTGCAAGGACACTCTTCCCAGACAGCATCACTGCGATACCGACTGCAAGAAAACTCTTCCCAGACTGCATCACTGCAATTCTGTCTGCAAGGACACTCTTCCCAGACTGCATCACTGCGACACTGCCTGCAAGGACACACTTCCCAGACAGCATCACTGCAATTCTGCCTGCAAGGACACTCTTCCCAGACAGCATCACTGCGGTACTGTCTGCAAGAAAACTGTTCCCAGACTGCATCACAGCAATTCTGTCTGCAAGGACACTCTTCCCAGACTGCATCACTGCGGTACTGTCTGCAAGAAAACTGTTCCCAGACTGCATCACAGCAATTCTGTCTGCAAGGACACTCTTCCCAGACTGCATCACTGCAATACTGCCTGCAAGGACACACTTCCCAGACAGCATCACTGCAATTCTGCCTGCAAGGACACTCTTCCCAGACAGCATCACTGCGATACTGTCTGCAAGAAAACTCTTCCCAGACTGCATCACTGCAATTCTGTCTGCAAGGACACTCTTCCCAGACTGCATCACTGCGACACTGCCTGCAAGGACACACTTCCCAGACAGCATCACTGCAATTCTGCCTGCAAGGACACTCTTCCCAGACAGCATCACTGCGGTACTGTCTGCAAGAAAACTGTTCCCAGACTGCATCACAGCAATTCTGTCAGCAAGGACACTCTTCCCAGACTGCATCACTGCGGTACTGTCTGCAAGAAAACTGTTCCCAGACTGCATCACATCAATTCTGTCTGCAAGGACACTCTTCCCAGACTGCATCACTGCAATACTGCCTGCAAGGACACTCTTCCCAGACTGCATCACTGCAATTCTGTCTGCAAGGACACTCTTCCCAGACTGCATCACTGCAATTCTGCCTGCAAGGACACTCTTCCCAGACTTCATCACTGCGATACTGCCTGCAAGGACACTCTACCCAGACTGCATCACTGCAATTCTGTCTGCAAGGACACTCTTCCCAGACTGCATCACTGCAATTGTGCCTGCAAGGACACTCTTCCCAGACTTCATCACTGCGATACTGCCTGCAAGGACACTCTTCCTAGACTTCATCACTGCGATACTGCCTGCAAGGACACTCTTCCCAGACTGCATCACTGCAATTAAGTCTGCAAGAAAACTCTTCCCAGACTGCATCACTGCGATACTGCCTGCAGGGACTCTCTTCCCAGACTGCATCACTGCGATACTGTCTGCAAGGACACTCTTCCCAGACTGCATCACTGCGATACTGCCTAAAAGAAAACTCTTCCCGGACTGCATCACTGCGATACTGCCTGCAAGGACACTGTTCCCAGACTGCATCTCTGCCATACTGTCTGCAAAACACACTTCCCAGACTTCACCACTGCAATTCTGCCTGCAAGGACACTCTTCCCAGAGTTCATCACTGCGATATTGTCTGCAAGAAAACTCTTCCCAGACTGCATCACTGCGATACTGCCTGCAGGGACTCTCTTCCCAGACTGCATCACTGCGATACTGACTCCAGCGACACTCTTCCCAGACTGCATCACTGCGATACTGTCTGCAAGAAAACTCTTCCCAGACTGCATCACTGCGATACTGCCTGCAAGGATACTCTTCCCAGACTGCATCACTGCGATACTGTCTGCAAGGACACTCTTCCCAGACTGCATCACTGCGATACTACCTGCAAGGACAAACTTCCCAGACTTCATCACTGCAATTCTGTCTGCAAGGACACTCTTCCCAGACTGCATCACTGCGATACTGCCTGCAAGGACACACTTCCCAGACTTCATCACTGCAATTCTGCCTGCAAGGTCACTCTTCCCAGACAGCATCACTGCGATACTGTCTGCAAGAAAACTCTTCCCAGACTGCATCACTGCAATTCTGTCTGCAAGGACACTCTTCCCAGACTGCATCACTGCAATACTGCCTGCAAGGACACTCTTCCCAGTCTGCATCACTGCAATTCTGTCTGCAAGGACACTCTTCCCAGACTAAATCACTGCGATACTGCCTGCAGGGACTCTCTTCCCAGACTGCATCACTGCGATACTGTCTGCAAGGACACTCTTCCCAGACTGCATCATTGCGATACTGCCTGCAAGGACACTCTTCACAGACAGCATCACTGCGATACTGTCTGCAAGGACACTCTTCCCAGACTGCATCACTGCGATACTGCCTGCAAGGACACACTTCCCAGACGTCATCACTGCAATTCTGTCTGCAAGGACACTCTTGCCAGACTGCATCACTGTGATACTGCCTGCAAGGACACACTTCCCATACTTCATCACTGCAATTCTGCCTGCAAGGACACTCTTCCCAGACAGCATCACTGCGATACTGTCTGCAAGAAAACTCTTCCCAGACTGCATCACTGCAATTCTGTCTGCAAGGACACTCTTCCCAGACTGCATCACTGCGATACTGCCTGCAAGGAAACACTTCCCAGACAGCATCACTGCAATTCTGCTTGCAAGGACACTCTTCCCAGACAGCATCACTGCGATACCGTCTGCAAGAAAACTCTTCCCAGACTGCATCACTGCAATTCTGTCTGCAAGGACACTCTTCCCAGACTGCATCACTGCGACACTGCCTGCAAGGACACACTTCCCAGACAGCATCACTGCAATTCTGCCTGCAAGGACACTCTTCCCAGACAGCATCACTGCGGTACTGTCTGCAAGAAAACTGTTCCCAGACTGCATCACAGCAATTCTGTCTGCAAGGACACTCTTCCCAGACTGCATCACTGCGGTACTGTCTGCAAGAAAACTGTTCCCAGACTGCATCACAGCAATTCTGTCTGCAAGGACACTCTTCCCAGACTGCATCACTGCAATACTGCCTGCAAGGACACACTTCCCAGACAGCATCACTGCAATTCTGCCTGCAAGGACACTCTTCCCAGACAGCATCACTGCGATACTGTCTGCAAGAAAACTCTTCCCAGACTGCATCACTGCAATTCTGTCTGCAAGGACACTCTTCCCAGACTGCATCACTGCGACACTGCCTGCAAGGACACACTTCCCAGACAGCATCACTGCAATTCTGCCTGCAAGGACACTCTTCCCAGACAGCATCACTGCGGTACTGTCTGCAAGAAAACTGTTCCCAGACTGCATCACAGCAATTCTGTCAGCAAGGACACTCTTCCCAGACTGCATCACTGCGGTACTGTCTGCAAGAAAACTGTTCCCAGACTGCATCACATCAATTCTGTCTGCAAGGACACTCTTCCCAGACTGCATCACTGCAATACTGCCTGCAAGGACACTCTTCCCAGACTGCATCACTGCAATTCTGTCTGCAAGGACACTCTTCCCAGACTGCATCACTGCAATTCTGCCTGCAAGGACACTCTTCCCAGACTTCATCACTGCGATACTGCCTGCAAGGACACTCTACCCAGACTGCATCACTGCAATTCTGTCTGCAAGGACACTCTTCCCAGACTGCATCACTGCAATTGTGCCTGCAAGGACACTCTTCCCAGACTTCATCACTGCGATACTGCCTGCAAGGACACTCTTCCTAGACTTCATCACTGCGATACTGCCTGCAAGGACACTCTTCCCAGACTGCATCACTGCAATTAAGTCTGCAAGAAAACTCTTCCCAGACTGCATCACTGCGATACTGCCTGCAGGGACTCTCTTCCCAGACTGCATCACTGCGATACTGTCTGCAAGGACACTCTTCCCAGACTGCATCACTGCGATACTGCCTAAAAGAAAACTCTTCCCGGACTGCATCACTGCGATACTGCCTGCAAGGACACTGTTCCCAGACTGCATCTCTGCCATACTGTCTGCAAAACACACTTCCCAGACTTCACCACTGCAATTCTGCCTGCAAGGACACTCTTCCCAGAGTTCATCACTGCGATATTGTCTGCAAGAAAACTCTTCCCAGACTGCATCACTGCGATACTGCCTGCAGGGACTCTCTTCCCAGACTGCATCACTGCGATACTGACTCCAGCGACACTCTTCCCAGACTGCATCACTGCGATACTGTCTGCAAGAAAACTCTTCCCAGACTGCATCACTGCGATACTGCCTGCAAGGATACTCTTCCCAGACTGCATCACTGCGATACTGTCTGCAAGGACACTCTTCCCAGACTGCATCACTGCGATACTACCTGCAAGGACAAACTTCCCAGACTTCATCACTGCAATTCTGTCTGCAAGGACACTCTTCCCAGACTGCATCACTGCGATACTGCCTGCAAGGACACACTTCCCAGACTTCATCACTGCAATTCTGCCTGCAAGGTCACTCTTCCCAGACAGCATCACTGCGATACTGTCTGCAAGAAAACTCTTCCCAGACTGCATCACTGCAATTCTGTCTGCAAGGACACTCTTCCCAGACTGCATCACTGCAATACTGCCTGCAAGGACACTCTTCCCAGTCTGCATCACTGCAATTCTGTCTGCAAGGACACTCTTCCCAGACTAAATCACTGCGATACTGCCTGCAGGGACTCTCTTCCCAGACTGCATCACTGCGATACTGTCTGCAAGGACACTCTTCCCAGACTGCATCACTGCGATACTGCCTACAAGGAAACTATTCACAGACTGCATCACTGCGATACTGCCTACAAGAAAACTCTTCCCAGACTGCATCACTGCGATACTGCCTGCCAGGACACTGTTCCCAGACTGCATCACTGCCATACTGTCTGCAAGAAATCTCTTCCCAAACTGCATCACTACGATACTGCGTGCAAGGACACTCTTCCCAGACTGCATCACTGCGATACTGTCTCCAAGGACACTCTTCCCAGACTGCATCACTACGATACTGTCTGCAAGAAAACTCTTCCCAGACTGCATCACTGCGATACTGTCTGCAAGGACACTCTTCCCAGGCTGCATCACTGCGATACTGTCTGCAAGGACACTCTTCCCAGACTTCATCACTGCGATACTGTCTGCAAGGACACTCTTCCCAGACTGCATCATTACGATACTGCCTGCAAGGACACTCTTCCCAGACTGCATCACTGCGATACTGTCAGCAAGGACACTCTTCCCAGACTGCATCACTGCAATACTGCCTGCAAGGACACACTTCCCAGACGTCATCACTGCAATTCTGTCTGCAAGGACACTCTTCCCAGACTGCATCACTGTGATACTGCCTGCAAGGACACACTTCCCAGCCTTCATCACTGCAATTCTGCCTGCAAGGACACTCTTCCCAGACAGCATCACTGCGATACTGTCTGCAAAAAAACTCTTCCCAGACTGCATCACTGCAATTCTGTCTGCAAGGACACTCTTCCCAGACTGCATCACTGCGATACAGCCTGCAAGGACACACTTCCCAGACTTCATCACTGCAATTCTGCCTGCAAGGACACTCTTCCCAGACAGCATCACTGCGATACTGTCTGCAAGAAAACTCTTCCCAGACTGCATCACTGCAATTCTGCCTGCAAGGACACTCTTCCCAGACTTCACCACTGCGATACTGCCTGCAGGGACTCTCTTCCCAGACTGCATCACTGCGATACTGTCTGCAAGGACACTCTTCCCAGACTGCATCACTGCAATACTGCATGCAAGGACACTCTTACCAGACTGCATCACTGCGATACTGTCTGCAAGGACACTCTTCCCAGACCGCATCACTGTGATACGGTCTGCAAGGACACTCTTCCCAGACTGCATCACTGCGATACTGCCTGCAAGGACACTCTTCCCAGGCTGCATCTCTGCGATACTGTCTGCAAGGACACACTTCCCAGACTTCATCACTGCAATTCTGTCTGCAAGGACACTCTTCCCAGACTGCATCACAGCGATACTGCCTGCAAGGACACACTTCTCAGACTTCATCACTGCAATTCTGCCTGCAAGGACACTCTTCCCAGACAGCATCACTGCGATACTGTCTGCAAGAAAATTCTTCCCAGACTGCATCACTGCGATACTGTCGGCAAGGACACTCTTCCCAGACTGCATCACTGCGATACTGTCTGCAAAGACACTCTTCCCAGACTGCATCACTGCGATACTGCCTACAAGAAAACTCTTCCCAGACTGCATCAATGCGATACTGCCTACAAGAAAACTCTTCCCAGACTGCATCACTGCGATACTGCCTGCAAGGACACTGTTCCCAGACTGCATCACTGCCATACTGTCTGCAAGAAAACTCTTCCCAAACTGCATCACTACGATACTGCGTGCAAGGACACTCTTCCCAGACTGCATCACTGCGATACTGTCTCCAAGGACACTCTTCCCAGACTGCATCACTACGATACTGTCTGCAAGAAAACTCTTCCCAGACTGCATCACTGCGATACTGTCTGCAAGGACACTCTTCCCAGACTGCATCACTGCGATACTACCTGCAAGGACAAACTTCCCAGACTTCATCACTGCAATTCTGTCTGCAAGGACACTCTTCCCAGACTGCATCACTGCGATACTGCCTGCAAGGACACACTTCCCAGACTTCATCACTGCAATTCTGCCTGCAAGGTCACTCTTCCCAGACAGCATCACTGCGATACTGTCTGCAAGAAAACTCTTCCCAGACTGCATCACTGCAATTCTGTCTGCAAGGACACTCTTCCCAGACTGCATCACTGCAATACTGCCTGCAAGGACACTCTTCCCAGTCTGCATCACTGCAATTCTGTCTGCAAGGACACTCTTCCCAGACTAAATCACTGCGATACTGCCTGCAGGGACTCTCTTCCCAGACTGCATCACTGCGATACTGTCTGCAAGGACACTCTTCCCAGACTGCATCACTGCGATACTGCCTACAAGGAAACTATTCACAGACTGCATCACTGCGATACTGCCTACAAGAAAACTCTTCCCAGACTGCATCACTGCGATACTGCCTGCCAGGACACTGTTCCCAGACTGCATCACTGCCATACTGTCTGCAAGAAATCTCTTCCCAAACTGCATCACTACGATACTGCGTGAAAGGACACTCTTCCCAGACTGCATCACTGCGATACTGTCTCCAAGGACACTCTTCCCAGACTGCATCACTACGATACTGTCTGCAAGAAAACTCTTCCCAGACTGCATCACTGCGATACTGTCTGCAAGGACACTCTTCCCAGGCTGCATCACTGCGATACTGTCTGCAAGGACACTCTTCCCAGACTTCATCACTGCGATACTGTCTGCAAGGACACTCTTCCCAGACTGCATCATTACGATACTGCCTGCAAGGACACTCTTCCCAGACTGCATCACTGCGATACTGTCAGCAAGGACACTCTTCCCAGACTGCATCACTGCAATACTGCCTGCAAGGACACACTTCCCAGACGTCATCACTGCAATTCTGTCTGCAAGGACACTCTTCCCAGACTGCATCACTGTGATACTGCCTGCAAGGACACACTTCCCAGCCTTCATCACTGCAATTCTGCCTGCAAGGACACTCTTCCCAGACAGCATCACTGCGATACTGTCTGCAAAAAAACTCTTCCCAGACTGCATCACTGCAATTCTGTCTGCAAGGACACTCTTCCCAGACTGCATCACTGCGATACAGCCTGCAAGGACACACTTCCCAGACTTCATCACTGCAATTCTGCCTGCAAGGACACTCTTCCCAGACAGCATCACTGCGATACTGTCTGCAAGAAAACTCTTCCCAGACTGCATCACTGCAATTCTGCCTGCAAGGACACTCTTCCCAGACTTCACCACTGCGATACTGCCTGCAGGGACTCTCTTCCCAGACTGCATCACTGCGATACTGTCTGCAAGGACACTCTTCCCAGACTGCATCACTGCAATACTGCATGCAAGGACACTCTTACCAGACTGCATCACTGCGATACTGTCTGCAAGGACACTCTTCCCAGACCGCATCACTGTGATACGGTCTGCAAGGACACTCTTCCCAGACTGCATCACTGCGATACTGCCTGCAAGGACACTCTTCCCAGGCTGCATCTCTGCGATACTGTCTGCAAGGACACACTTCCCAGACTTCATCACTGCAATTCTGTCTGCAAGGACACTCTTCCCAGACTGCATCACAGCGATACTGCCTGCAAGGACACACTTCTCAGACTTCATCACTGCAATTCTGCCTGCAAGGACACTCTTCCCAGACAGCATCACTGCGATACTGTCTGCAAGAAAATTCTTCCCAGACTGCATCACTGCGATACTGTCGGCAAGGACACTCTTCCCAGACTGCATCACTGCGATACTGTCTGCAAAGACACTCTTCCCAGACTGCATCACTGCGATACTGCCTACAAGAAAACTCTTCCCAGACTGCATCAATGCGATACTGCCTACAAGAAAACTCTTCCCAGACTGCATCACTGCGATACTGCCTGCAAGGACACTGTTCCCAGACTGCATCACTGCCATACTGTCTGCAAGAAAACTCTTCCCAAACTGCATCACTACGATACTGCGTGCAAGGACACTCTTCCCAGACTGCATCACTGCGATACTATCTCCAAGGACACTCTTCCCAGACTGCATCACTACGATACTGTCTGCAAGAAAACTCTTCCCAGACTGCATCACTGCGATACTGTCTGCAAGGACACTCTTCCCAGGCTGCATCACTGCGATACTGTCTGCAAGGACACTCTTCCCAGACTTCATCACTGCGATACTGTCTGCAAGGACACTCTTCCCAGGCTGCATCACTGCGATACTTTCTGCAAGGACACTCTTCTCAGACTTCATCACTGTGATACTGTCTGCAAGGACACTCTTCCCAGGCTGCATCACTGCGATACTGTCTGCAAGGACACTCTTCCCAGACTGCATCACTGCAATACTGCCTGCAAGGACACACTTCCCAGACGTCATCACTGCAATTCTGTCTGCAAGGACACTCTTCCCAGACTGCATCACTGTGATACTGCCTGCAAGGACACACTTCCCAGCCTTCATCACTGCAATTCTGCCTGCAAGGACACTCTTCCCAGACAGCATCACTGCGATACTGTCTGCAAAAAAACTCTTCCCAGACTGCATCACTGCAATTCTGTCTGCAAGGACACTCTTCCCAGACTGCATCACTGCGATACAGCCTGCAAGGACACACTTCCCAGACTTCATCACTGCAATTCTGCCTGCAAGGACACTCTTCCCAGACAGCATCACTGCGATACTGTCTGCAAGAAAACTCTTCCCAGACTGCATCACTGCAATTCTGCCTGCAAGGACACTCTTCCCAGACTTCACCACTGCGATACTGCCTGCAGGGACTCTCTTCCCAGACTGCATCACTGCGATACTGTCTGCAAGGACACTCTTCCCAGACTGCATCACTGCAATACTGCATGCAAGGACACTCTTACCAGACTGCATCACTGCGATACTGTCTGCAAGGACACTCTTCCCAGACCGCATCACTGTGATACGGTCTGCAAGGACACTCTTCCCAGACTGCATCACTGCGATACTGCCTGCAAGGACACTCTTCCCAGGCTGCATCTCTGCGATACTGTCTGCAAGGACACACTTCCCAGACTTCATCACTGCAATTCTGTCTGCAAGGACACTCTTCCCAGACTGCATCACAGCGATACTGCCTGCAAGGACACACTTCTCAGACTTCATCACTGCAATTCTGCCTGCAAGGACACTCTTCCCAGACAGCATCACTGCGATACTGTCTTGAAGAAAATTCTTCCCAGACTGCATCACTGCGATACTGTCGGCAAGGACACTCTTCCCAGACTGCATCACTGCGATACTGTCTGCAAAGACACTCTTCCCAGACTGCATCACTGCGATACTGCCTACAAGAAAACTCTTCCCAGACTGCATCAATGCGATACTGCCTACAAGAAAACTCTTCCCAGACTGCATCACTGCGATACTGCCTGCAAGGACACTGTTCCCAGACTGCATCACTGCCATACTGTCTGCAAGAAAACTCTTCCCAAACTGCATCACTACGATACTGCGTGCAAGGACACTCTTCCCAGACTGCATCACTGCGATACTATCTCCAAGGACACTCTTCCCAGACTGCATCACTACGATACTGTCTGCAAGAAAACTCTTCCCAGACTGCATCACTGCGATACTGTCTGCAAGGACACTCTTCCCAGGCTGCATCACTGCGATACTGTCTGCAAGGACACTCTTCCCAGACTTCATCACTGCGATACTGTCTGCAAGGACACTCTTCCCAGGCTGCATCACTGCGATACTTTCTGCAAGGACACTCTTCTCAGACTTCATCACTGTGATACTGTCTGCAAGGACACTCTTCCCAGGCTGCATCACTGCGATACTGTCTGCAAGGACACTCTTCCCAGACTGCATCATTGCGATACTGCCTGCAAGGACACTCTTCCCAGACTGCATCACTGCGATACTGCCTGCAAGGACACACTTCCCAGACGTCATCACTGCAATTCTGTCTGCAAGGACACTCTTCCCAGACTGCATCACTGTGATACTGCCTGCAAGGACACACTTCCCAGACTTCATCACTGCAATTTTGCCTGCAAGGACACTCTTCCCAGACAGCATCACTGCGATACTGTCTGCAAGAAAACTCTTCCCAGACTGCATCACTGCAATTCTGTCTGCAAGGACACTCTTCCCAGACTGCATCACTGCGATACAGCCTGCAAGGACACACTTCCCAGACTTCATCACTGCAATTCTGCCTGCAAGGACACTCTTCCCAGACAGCATCACTGCGATACTGTCTGCAAGAAAACTCTTCCCAGACTGCATCACTGCAATTCTGTCTGCAAGGACACTCTTCCCAGACTGCATCACTGCAATTCTGCCTGCAAGGACACTCTTCCCAGACTTCATCACTGCGATACTGTCTGCAAGGACACTCTTCCCAGACTGCATCACTGCGATACTGCGTGCAAGGGCACTCTTCCCAGACTGCATCACTGCGATACTGTCTGCAAGGACACTCTTCCCAGACCGCATCACTGTGATACGGTCTGCAAGGACACTCTTCCCAGACTGCATCACTGCGATACTGCCTGCAAGGACACTCTTCCCAGGCTGCATCTCTGCGATACTGTCTGCAAGGACACACTTCCCAGACTTCATCACTGCAATTCTGTCTGCAAGGACACTCTTCCCAGACTGCATCACTGCGATACTGCCTGCAAGGACACACTTCTCAGACTTCATCACTGCAATTCTGCCTGCAAGGACACTCTTCCCAGACAGCATCACTGCGATACTGTCTGCAAGAAAATTCTTCCCAGACTGCATCACTGCAATTCTGTCTGCAAGGACACTCTTCCCAGACTGCATCACTGCAATACTGCCTGCAAGGACACTCTTCCCAGACTGCATCACTGCGATACTGTCGGCAAGGAAACTCTTCCCAGACTGCATCACTGCGATACTTTCTGCAAGAAAACTCTTCCCAGACTGCATCACTGCGATACTGTCTGCAAGCGGACTCTTCCCAGGCTGCATCACTGCGATACTGCCTGCAAGGATACTCTTCCCAGACTGCATCACTGCGATACTGTCTGCAAGGACACTCTTCCCAGACTGCATCACTGCGATACTACCTGCAAGGACAAACTTCCCAGACTTCATCACTGCAATTCTGTCTGCAAGGACACTCTTCCCAGACTGCATCACTGCGATACTGCCTGCAAGGACACACTTCCCAGACTTCATCACTGCAATTCTGCCTGCAAGGTTACTCTTCCCAGACAGCATCACTGCGATACTGTCTGCAAGAAAACTCTTCCCAGACTGCATCACTGCAATTCTGTCTGCAAGGACACTCTTCCCAGACTGCATCACTGCAATACTGCCTGCAAGGACACTCTTCCCAGTCTGCATCACTGCAATTCTGTCTGCAAGGACACTCTTCCCAGACTAAATCACTGCGATACTGCCTGCAGGGACTCTCTTCCCAGACTGCATCACTGCGATACTATCTGCAAGGACACTCTTCCCAGACTGCATCACTGCGATACTGCCTACAAGGAAACTATTCACAGACTGCATCACTGCGATACTGCCTACAAGAAAACTCTTCCCAGACTGCATCACTGCGATACTGCCTACCAGGTCACTGTTCCCAGACTGCATCACTGCCATACTGTCTGCAAGAAATCTCTTCCCAAACTGCATCACTACGATACTGCGTGCAAGGACACTCTTCCCAGACTGCATCACTGCGATACTGTCTCCAAGGACACTCTTCCCAGACTGCATCACTACGATACTGTCTGCAAGAAAACTCTTCCCAGACTGCATCACTGCGATACTGTCTGCAAGGACACTCTTCCCAGGCTGCATCACTGCGATACTGTCTGCAAGGACACTCTTCCCAGACTTCATCACTGCGATACTGTCTGCAAGGACACTCTTCCCAGACTGCATCATTACGATACTGCCTGCAAGGACACTCTTACCAGACTGCATCACTGCGATACTGTCTGCAAGGACACTCTTCCCAGACCGCATCACTGTGATACGGTCTGCAAGGACACTCTTCCCAGACTGCATCACTGCGATACTGCCTGCAAGGACACTCTTCCCAGGCTGCATCTCTGCGATACTGTCTGCAAGGACACACTTCCCAGACTTCATCACTGCAATTCTGTCTGCAAGGACACTCTTCCCAGACTGCATCACTGCGATACTGTCTGCAAGGACACTCTTCCCAGGCTGCATCACTGCGATACTGTCTGCAAGGACACTCTTCCCAGACTTCATCACTGCGATACTGTCTGCAAGGACACTCTTCCCAGACTGCATCACTGTGATACTGCCTGCAAGGACACACTTCCCAGCCTTCATCACTGCAATTCTGCCTGCAAGGACACTCTTCCCAGACAGCATCACTGCGATACTGTCTGCAAAAAAACTCTTCCCAGACTGCATCACTGCAATTCTGTCTGCAAGGACACTCTTCCCAGACTGCATCACTGCGATACAGCCTGCAAGGACACACTTCCCAGACTTCATCACTGCAATTCTGCCTGCAAGGACACTCTTCCCAGACAGCATCACTGCGATACTGTCTGCAAGAAAACTCTTCCCAGACTGCATCACTGCAATTCTGCCTGCAAGGACACTCTTCCCAGACTTCACCACTGCGATACTGCCTGCAGGGACTCTCTTCCCAGACTGCATCACTGCGATACTGTCTGCAAGGACACTCTTCCCAGACTGCATCACTGCAATACTGCATGCAAGGACACTCTTACCAGACTGCATCACTGCGATACTGTCTGCAAGGACACTCTTCCCAGACCGCATCACTGTGATACGGTCTGCAAGGACACTCTTCCCAGACTGCATCACTGCGATACTGCCTGCAAGGACACTCTTCCCAGGCTGCATCTCTGCGATACTGTCTGCAAGGACACACTTCCCAGACTTCATCACTGCAATTCTGTCTGCAAGGACACTCTTCCCAGACTGCATCACAGCGATACTGCCTGCAAGGACACACTTCTCAGACTTCATCACTGCAATTCTGCCTGCAAGGACACTCTTCCCAGACAGCATCACTGCGATACTGTCTGCAAGAAAATTCTTCCCAGACTGCATCACTGCGATACTGTCGGCAAGGACACTCTTCCCAGACTGCATCACTGCGATACTGTCTGCAAAGACACTCTTCCCAGACTGCATCACTGCGATACTGCCTACAAGAAAACTCTTCCCAGACTGCATCAATGCGATACTGCCTACAAGAAAACTCTTCCCAGACTGCATCACTGCGATACTGCCTGCAAGGACACTGTTCCCAGACTGCATCACTGCCATACTGTCTGCAAGAAAACTCTTCCCAAACTGCATCACTACGATACTGCGTGCAAGGACACTCTTCCCAGACTGCATCACTGCGATACTATCTCCAAGGACACTCTTCCCAGACTGCATCACTACGATACTGTCTGCAAGAAAACTCTTCCCAGACTGCATCACTGCGATACTGTCTGCAAGGACACTCTTCCCAGGCTGCATCACTGCGATACTGTCTGCAAGGACACTCTTCCCAGACTTCATCACTGCGATACTGTCTGCAAGGACACTCTTCCCAGGCTGCATCACTGCGATACTTTCTGCAAGGACACTCTTCTCAGACTTCATCACTGTGATACTGTCTGCAAGGACACTCTTCCCAGGCTGCATCACTGCGATACTGTCTGCAAGGACACTCTTCCCAGACTGCATCATTGCGATACTGCCTGCAAGGACACTCTTCCCAGACTGCATCACTGCAATACTGCCTGCAAGGACACACTTCCCAGACGTCATCACTGCAATTCTGTCTGCAAGGACACTCTTCCCAGACTGCATCACTGTGATACTGCCTGCAAGGACACACTTCCCAGACTTCATCACTGCAATTTTGCCTGCAAGGACACTCTTCCCAGACAGCATCACTGCGATACTGTCTGCAAGAAAACTCTTCCCAGACTGCATCACTGCAATTCTGTCTGCAAGGACACTCTTCCCAGACTGCATCACTGCGATACAGCCTGCAAGGACACACTTCCCAGACTTCATCACTGCAATTCTGCCTGCAAGGACACTCTTCCCAGACAGCATCACTGCGATACTGTCTGCAAGAAAACTCTTCCCAGACTGCATCACTGCAATTCTGTCTGCAAGGACACTCTTCCCAGACTGCATCACTGCAATTCTGCCTGCAAGGACACTCTTCCCAGACTTCATCACTGCGATACTGTCTGCAAGGACACTCTTCCCAGACTGCATCACTGCGATACTGCGTGCAAGGGCACTCTTCCCAGACTGCATCACTGCGATACTGTCTGCAAGGACACTCTTCCCAGACCGCATCACTGTGATACGGTCTGCAAGGACACTCTTCCCAGACTGCATCACTGCGATACTGCCTGCAAGGACACTCTTCCCAGGCTGCATCTCTGCGATACTGTCTGCAAGGACACACTTCCCAGACTTCATCACTGCAATTCTGTCTGCAAGGACACTCTTCCCAGACTGCATCACTGCGATACTGCCTGCAAGGACACACTTCTCAGACTTCATCACTGCAATTCTGCCTGCAAGGACACTCTTCCCAGACAGCATCACTGCGATACTGTCTGCAAGAAAATTCTTCCCAGACTGCATCACTGCAATTCTGTCTGCAAGGACACTCTTCCCAGACTGCATCACTGCAATACTGCCTGCAAGGACACTCTTCCCAGACTGCATCACTGCGATACTGTCGGCAAGGAAACTCTTCCCAGACTGCATCACTGCGATACTTTCTGCAAGAAAACTCTTCCCAGACTGCATCACTGCGATACTGTCTGCAAGCGGACTCTTCCCAGGCTGCATCACTGCGATACTGCCTGCAAGGATACTCTTCCCAGACTGCATCACTGCGATACTGTCTGCAAGGACACTCTTCCCAGACTGCATCACTGCGATACTACCTGCAAGGACAAACTTCCCAGACTTCATCACTGCAATTCTGTCTGCAAGGACACTCTTCCCAGACTGCATCACTGCGATACTGCCTGCAAGGACACACTTCCCAGACTTCATCACTGCAATTCTGCCTGCAAGGTTACTCTTCCCAGACAGCATCACTGCGATACTGTCTGCAAGAAAACTCTTCCCAGACTGCATCACTGCAATTCTGTCTGCAAGGACACTCTTCCCAGACTGCATCACTGCAATACTGCCTGCAAGGACACTCTTCCCAGTCTGCATCACTGCAATTCTGTCTGCAAGGACACTCTTCCCAGACTAAATCACTGCGATACTGCCTGCAGGGACTCTCTTCCCAGACTGCATCACTGCGATACTATCTGCAAGGACACTCTTCCCAGACTGCATCACTGCGATACTGCCTACAAGGAAACTATTCACAGACTGCATCACTGCGATACTGCCTACAAGAAAACTCTTCCCAGACTGCATCACTGCGATACTGCCTACCAGGTCACTGTTCCCAGACTGCATCACTGCCATACTGTCTGCAAGAAATCTCTTCCCAAACTGCATCACTACGATACTGCGTGCAAGGACACTCTTCCCAGACTGCATCACTGCGATACTGTCTCCAAGGACACTCTTCCCAGACTGCATCACTACGATACTGTCTGCAAGAAAACTCTTCCCAGACTGCATCACTGCGATACTGTCTGCAAGGACACTCTTCCCAGGCTGCATCACTGCGATACTGTCTGCAAGGACACTCTTCCCAGACTTCATCACTGCGATACTGTCTGCAAGGACACTCTTCCCAGACTGCATCATTACGATACTGCCTGCAAGGACACTCTTACCAGACTGCATCACTGCGATACTGTCTGCAAGGACACTCTTCCCAGACCGCATCACTGTGATACGGTCTGCAAGGACACTCTTCCCAGACTGCATCACTGCGATACTGCCTGCAAGGACACTCTTCCCAGGCTGCATCTCTGCGATACTGTCTGCAAGGACACACTTCCCAGACTTCATCACTGCAATTCTGTCTGCAAGGACACTCTTCCCAGACTGCATCACTGCGATACTGTCTGCAAGGACACTCTTCCCAGGCTGCATCACTGCGATACTGTCTGCAAGGACACTCTTCCCAGACTTCATCACTGCGATACTGTCTGCAAGGACACTCTTCCCAGACTGCATCACTGTGATACTGCCTGCAAGGACACACTTCCCAGCCTTCATCACTGCAATTCTGCCTGCAAGGACACTCTTCCCAGACAGCATCACTGCGATACTGTCTGCAAAAAAACTCTTCCCAGACTGCATCACTGCAATTCTGTCTGCAAGGACACTCTTCCCAGACTGCATCACTGCGATACAGCCTGCAAGGACACACTTCCCAGACTTCATCACTGCAATTCTGCCTGCAAGGACACTCTTCCCAGACAGCATCACTGCGATACTGTCTGCAAGAAAACTCTTCCCAGACTGCATCACTGCAATTCTGCCTGCAAGGACACTCTTCCCAGACTTCACCACTGCGATACTGCCTGCAGGGACTCTCTTCCCAGACTGCATCACTGCGATACTGTCTGCAAGGACACTCTTCCCAGACTGCATCACTGCAATACTGCATGCAAGGACACTCTTACCAGACTGCATCACTGCGATACTGTCTGCAAGGACACTCTTCCCAGACCGCATCACTGTGATACGGTCTGCAAGGACACTCTTCCCAGACTGCATCACTGCGATACTGCCTGCAAGGACACTCTTCCCAGGCTGCATCTCTGCGATACTGTCTGCAAGGACACACTTCCCAGACTTCATCACTGCAATTCTGTCTGCAAGGACACTCTTCCCAGACTGCATCACAGCGATACTGCCTGCAAGGACACACTTCTCAGACTTCATCACTGCAATTCTGCCTGCAAGGACACTCTTCCCAGACAGCATCACTGCGATACTGTCTGCAAGAAAATTCTTCCCAGACTGCATCACTGCGATACTGTCGGCAAGGACACTCTTCCCAGACTGCATCACTGCGATACTGTCTGCAAAGACACTCTTCCCAGACTGCATCACTGCGATACTGCCTACAAGAAAACTCTTCCCAGACTGCATCAATGCGATACTGCCTACAAGAAAACTCTTCCCAGACTGCATCACTGCGATACTGCCTGCAAGGACACTGTTCCCAGACTGCATCACTGCCATACTGTCTGCAAGAAAACTCTTCCCAAACTGCATCACTACGATACTGCGTGCAAGGACACTCTTCCCAGACTGCATCACTGCGATACTATCTCCAAGGACACTCTTCCCAGACTGCATCACTACGATACTGTCTGCAAGAAAACTCTTCCCAGACTGCATCACTGCGATACTGTCTGCAAGGACACTCTTCCCAGGCTGCATCACTGCGATACTGTCTGCAAGGACACTCTTCCCAGACTTCATCACTGCGATACTGTCTGCAAGGACACTCTTCCCAGGCTGCATCACTGCGATACTTTCTGCAAGGACACTCTTCTCAGACTTCATCACTGTGATACTGTCTGCAAGGACACTCTTCCCAGGCTGCATCACTGCGATACTGTCTGCAAGGACACTCTTCCCAGACTGCATCATTGCGATACTGCCTGCAAGGACACTCTTCCCAGACTGCATCACTGCAATACTGCCTGCAAGGACACACTTCCCAGACGTCATCACTGCAATTCTGTCTGCAAGGACACTCTTCCCAGACTGCATCACTGTGATACTGCCTGCAAGGACACACTTCCCAGACTTCATCACTGCAATTTTGCCTGCAAGGACACTCTTCCCAGACAGCATCACTGCGATACTGTCTGCAAGAAAACTCTTCCCAGACTGCATCACTGCAATTCTGTCTGCAAGGACACTCTTCCCAGACTGCATCACTGCGATACAGCCTGCAAGGACACACTTCCCAGACTTCATCACTGCAATTCTGCCTGCAAGGACACTCTTCCCAGACAGCATCACTGCGATACTGTCTGCAAGAAAACTCTTCCCAGACTGCATCACTGCAATTCTGTCTGCAAGGACACTCTTCCCAGACTGCATCACTGCAATTCTGCCTGCAAGGACACTCTTCCCAGACTTCATCACTGCGATACTGTCTGCAAGGACACTCTTCCCAGACTGCATCACTGCGATACTGCGTGCAAGGGCACTCTTCCCAGACTGCATCACTGCGATACTGTCTGCAAGGACACTCTTCCCAGACCGCATCACTGTGATACGGTCTGCAAGGACACTCTTCCCAGACTGCATCACTGCGATACTGCCTGCAAGGACACTCTTCCCAGGCTGCATCTCTGCGATACTGTCTGCAAGGACACACTTCCCAGACTTCATCACTGCAATTCTGTCTGCAAGGACACTCTTCCCAGACTGCATCACTGCGATACTGCCTGCAAGGACACACTTCTCAGACTTCATCACTGCAATTCTGCCTGCAAGGACACTCTTCCCAGACAGCATCACTGCGATACTGTCTGCAAGAAAATTCTTCCCAGACTGCATCACTGCAATTCTGTCTGCAAGGACACTCTTCCCAGACTGCATCACTGCAATACTGCCTGCAAGGACACTCTTCCCAGACTGCATCACTGCGATACTGTCGGCAAGGAAACTCTTCCCAGACTGCATCACTGCGATACTTTCTGCAAGAAAACTCTTCCCAGACTGCATCACTGCGATACTGTCTGCAAGCGGACTCTTCCCAGGCTGCATCACTGCGATACTGCCTGCAAGGATACTCTTCCCAGACTGCATCACTGCGATACTGTCTGCAAGGACACTCTTCCCAGACTGCATCACTGCGATACTACCTGCAAGGACAAACTTCCCAGACTTCATCACTGCAATTCTGTCTGCAAGGACACTCTTCCCAGACTGCATCACTGCGATACTGCCTGCAAGGACACACTTCCCAGACTTCATCACTGCAATTCTGCCTGCAAGGTTACTCTTCCCAGACAGCATCACTGCGATACTGTCTGCAAGAAAACTCTTCCCAGACTGCATCACTGCAATTCTGTCTGCAAGGACACTCTTCCCAGACTGCATCACTGCAATACTGCCTGCAAGGACACTCTTCCCAGTCTGCATCACTGCAATTCTGTCTGCAAGGACACTCTTCCCAGACTAAATCACTGCGATACTGCCTGCAGGGACTCTCTTCCCAGACTGCATCACTGCGATACTATCTGCAAGGACACTCTTCCCAGACTGCATCACTGCGATACTGCCTACAAGGAAACTATTCACAGACTGCATCACTGCGATACTGCCTACAAGAAAACTCTTCCCAGACTGCATCACTGCGATACTGCCTACCAGGTCACTGTTCCCAGACTGCATCACTGCCATACTGTCTGCAAGAAATCTCTTCCCAAACTGCATCACTACGATACTGCGTGCAAGGACACTCTTCCCAGACTGCATCACTGCGATACTGTCTCCAAGGACACTCTTCCCAGACTGCATCACTACGATACTGTCTGCAAGAAAACTCTTCCCAGACTGCATCACTGCGATACTGTCTGCAAGGACACTCTTCCCAGGCTGCATCACTGCGATACTGTCTGCAAGGACACTCTTCCCAGACTTCATCACTGCGATACTGTCTGCAAGGACACTCTTCCCAGACTGCATCATTACGATACTGCCTGCAAGGACACTCTTACCAGACTGCATCACTGCGATACTGTCTGCAAGGACACTCTTCCCAGACCGCATCACTGTGATACGGTCTGCAAGGACACTCTTCCCAGACTGCATCACTGCGATACTGCCTGCAAGGACACTCTTCCCAGGCTGCATCTCTGCGATACTGTCTGCAAGGACACACTTCCCAGACTTCATCACTGCAATTCTGTCTGCAAGGACACTCTTCCCAGACTGCATCACAGCGATACTGCCTGCAAGGACACACTTCTCAGACTTCATCACTGCAATTCTGCCTGCAAGGACACTCTTCCCAGACAGCATCACTGCGATACTGTCTGCAAGAAAATTCTTCCCAGACTGCATCACTGCGATACTGTCGGCAAGGACACTCTTCCCAGACTGCATCACTGCGATACTGTCTGCAAAGACACTCTTCCCAGACTGCATCACTGCGATACTGCCTACAAGAAAACTCTTCCCAGACTGCATCAATGCGATACTGCCTACAAGAAAACTCTTCCCAGACTGCATCACTGCGATACTGCCTGCAAGGACACTGTTCCCAGACTGCATCACTGCCATACTGTCTGCAAGAAAACTCTTCCCAAACTGCATCACTACGATACTGCGTGCAAGGACACTCTTCCCAGACTGCATCACTGCGATACTGTCTCCAAGGACACTCTTCCCAGACTGCATCACTACGATACTGTCTGCAAGAAAACTCTTCCCAGACTGCATCACTGCGATACTGTCTGCAAGGACACTCTTCCCAGGCTGCATCACTGCGATACTGTCTGCAAGGACACTCTTCCCAGACTTCATCACTGCGATACTGTCTGCAAGGACACTCTTCCCAGGCTGCATCACTGCGATACTGTCTGCAAGGACACTCTTCTCAGACTTCATCACTGTGATACTGTCTGCAAGGACACTCTTCCCAGGCTGCATCACTGCGATACTGTCTGCAAGGACACTCTTCCCAGACTGCATCATTGCGATACTGCCTGCAAGGACACTCTTCCCAGACTGCATCACTGCGATACTGTCTGCAAGGACACTCTTCCCAGACTGCATCACTGCGATACTGCCTGCAAGGACACACTTCCCAGACGTCATCACTGCAATTCTGTCTGCAGGGACACTCTTCCCAGACTGCATCACTGCGATACTGCCTGCAAGGACACACTTCCCAGACGTCATCACTGCAATTCTGTCTGCAAGGACACTCTTCCCAGACTGCATCACTGTGATACTGCCTGCAAGGACACACTTCCCAGACTTCATCACTGCAATTTTCCCTGCAAGGACACTCTTCCCAGACAGCATCACTGCGATACTGTCTGCAAGAAAACTCTTCCCAGACTGCATCACTGCAATTCTGTCTGCAAGGACACTCTTCCCAGACTGCATCACTGCGATACAGCCTGCAAGGACACACTTCCCAGACTTCATCACTGCAATTCTGCCTGCAAGGACACTCTTCCCTGACAGCATCACTGCGATACTGTCTGCAAGAAAACTCTTCCCAGACTGCATCACTGCAATTCTGCCTGCAAGGACACTCTTCCCAGACTGCATCACTGCAATTCTGCCTGCAAGGACACTCTTCCCAGACTTCATCACTGCGATACTGTCTGCAAGGACACTCTTCCCAGACTGCATCACTGCGATACTGCGTGCAAGGGCACTCTTCCCAGACTGCATCACTGCGATACTGTCTGCAAGGACACTCTTCCCAGACCGCATCACTGTGATACGGTCTGCAAGGACACTCTTCCCAGACTGCATCACTGCGATACTGCCTGCAAGGACACTCTTCCCAGGCTGCATCTCTGCGATACTGTCTGCAAGGACACACTTCCCAGACTTCATCACTGCAATTCTGTCTGCAAGGACACTCTTCCCAGACTGCATCACTGCGATACTGCCTGCAAGGACACACTTCTCAGACTTCATCACTGCAATTCTGCCTGCAAGGACACTCTTCCCAGACAGCATCACTGCGATACTGTCTGCAAGAAAATTCTTCCCAGACTGCATCACTGCAATTCTGTCTGCAAGGACACTCTTCCCAGACTGCATCACTGCAATACTGCCTGCAAGGACACTCTTCCCAGACTGCATCACTGCGATACTGTCGGCAAGGAAACTCTTCCCAGACTGCATCACTGCGATACTGTCTGCAAGAAAACTCTTCCCAGACTGCATCACTGCGATACTGTCTGCAAGCGGACTCTTCCCAGGCTGCATCACTGCGATACTGCCTGCAAGGATACTCTTCCCAGACTGCATCACTGCGATACTGTCTGCAAGGACACTCTTCCCAGACTGCATCACTGCGATACTACCTGCAAGGACAAACTTCCCAGACTTCATCACTGCAATTCTGTCTGCAAGGACACTCTTCCCAGACTGCATCACTGCGATACTGCCTGCAAGGACACACTTCCCAGACTTCATCACTGCAATTCTGCCTGCAAGGTCACTCTTCCCAGACAGCATCACTGCGATACTGTCTGCAAGAAAACTCTTCCCAGACTGCATCACTGCAATACTGCCTGCAAGGACACTCTTCCCAGTCTGCATCACTGCAATTCTGTCTGCAAGGACACTCTTCCCAGACTAAATCACTGCGATACTGCCTGCAGGGACTCTCTTCCCAGACTGCATCACTGCGATACTGTCTGCAAGGACACTCTTCCCAGACTGCATCACTGCGATACTGCCTACAAGGAAACTATTCACAGACTGCATCACTGCGATACTGCCTACAAGAAAACTCTTCCCAGACTGCATCACTGCGATACTGCCTGCCAGGACACTGTTCCCAGACTGCATCACTGCCATACTGTCTGCAAGAAATCTCTTCCCAAACTGCATCACTACGATACTGCGTGCAAGGACACTCTTCCCAGACTGCATCACTGCGATACTGTCTCCAAGGACACTCTTCCCAGACTGCATCACTACGATACTGTCTGCAAGAAAACTCTTCCCAGACTGCATCACTGCGATACTGTCTGCAAGGACACTCTTCCCAGGCTGCATCACTGCGATACTGTCTGCAAGGACACTCTTCCCAGACTTCATCACTGCGATACTGTCTGCAAGGACACTCTTCCCAGACTGCATCATTACGATACTGCCTGCAAGGACACTCTTCCCAGACTGCATCACTGCGATACTGTCAGCAAGGACACTCTTCCCAGACTGCATCACTACGATACTGCCTGCAAGGACACACTTCCCAGACGTCATCACTGCAATTCTGTCTGCAAGGACACTCTTCCCAGACTGCATCACTGTGATACTGCCTGCAAGGACACACTTCCCAGCCTTCATCACTACAATTCTGCCTGCAAGGACACTCTTCCCAGACAGCATCACTGCGATACTGTCTGCAAAAAAACTCTTCCCAGACTGCATCACTGCAATTCTGTCTGCAAGGACACTCTTCCCAGACTGCATCACTGCGATACAGCCTGCAAGGACACACTTCCCAGACTTCATCACTGCAATTCTGCCTGCAAGGACACTCTTCCCAGACAGCATCACTGCGATACTGTCTGCAAGAAAACTCTTCCCAGACTGCATCACTGCAATTCTGCCTGCAAGGACACTCTTCCCAGACTTCATCACTGCGATACTGCCTGCAGGGACTCTCTTCCCAGACTGCATCACTGCGATACTGTCTGCAAGGACACTCTTCCCAGACTGCATCACTGCAATACTGCATGCAAGGACACTCTTACCAGACTGCATCACTGCAATACTGTCTGCAAGGACACTCTTCCCAGGCTGCATCTCTGCGATACTGTCTGCAAGGACACACTTCCCAGACTTCATCACTGCAATTCTGTCTGCAAGGACACTCTTCCCAGACTGCATCACAGCGATACTGCCTGCAAGGACACACTTCTCAGACTTCATCACTGCAATTCTGCCTGCAAGGACACTCTTCCCAGACAGCATCACTGCGATACTGTCTGCAAGAAAATTCTTCCCAGACTGCATCACTGCGATACTGTCGGCAAGGACACTCTTCCCAGACTGCATCACTGCGATACTGTCTGCAAAGACACTCTTCCCAGACTGCATCACTGCGATACTGCCTACAAGAAAACTCTTCCAAGACTGCATTAATGCGATACTGCCTACAAGAAAACTCTTCCCAGACTGCATCACTGCGATACTGCCTGCAAGGACACTGTTCCCAGACTGCATCACTGCCATACTGTCTGCAAGAAAACTCTTCCCAAACTGCATCACTACGATACTGCGTGCAAGGACACTCTTCCCAGATTGCATCACTGCGATACTGTCTCCAAGGACACTCTTCCCAGACTGCATCACTACGATACTGTCTGCAAGAAAACTCTTCCCAGACTGCATCACTGCGATACTGTCTGCAAGGACACTCTTCCCAGGCTGCATCACTGCGATACTGTCTGCAAGGACACTCTTCCCAGACTTCATCACTGCGATACTGTCTGCAAGGACACTCTTCCCAGGCTGCATCACTGCGATACTGTCTGCAAGGACACTCTTCTCAGACTTCATCACTGTGATACTGTCTGCAAGGACACTCTTCCCAGGCTGCATCACTGCGATACTGTCTGCAAGGACACTCTTCCCAGACTGCATCATTGCGATACTGCCTGCAAGGACACTCTTCCCAGACTGCATCACTGCGATACTGTCTGCAAGGACACTCTTCCCAGACTGCATCACTGCGATACTGCCTGCAAGGACACACTTCCCAGACGTCATCACTGCAATTCTGTCTGCAAGGACACTCTTCCCAGACTGCATCACTGTGATACTGCCTGCAAGGACACACTTCCCAGACTTCATCACTGCAATTTTGCCTGCAAGGACACTCTTCCCAGACAGCATCACTGCGATACTGTCTGCAAGAAAACTCTTCCCAGACTGCATCACTGCAATTCTGTCTGCAAGGACACTCTTCCCAGACTGCATCACTGCGATACAGCCTGCAGGGACACACTTCCCAGACTTCATCACTGCAATTCTGCCTGCAAGGACACTCTTCCCAGACAGCATCACTGCGATACTGTCTGCAAGAAAACTCTTCCCAGACTGCATCACTGCAATTCTGTCTGCAAGGACACTCTTCCCAGACTGCATCACTGCAATTCTGCCTGCAAGGACACTCTTCCCAGACTTCATCACTGCGATACTGTCTGCAAGGACACTCTTCCCAGACTGCATCACTGCGATACTGCGTGCAAGGGCACTCTTCCCAGACTGCATCACTGCGATACTGTCTGCAAGGACACTCTTCCCAGACCGCATCACTGTGATACGGTCTGCAAGGACACTCTTCCCAGACTGCATCACTGCGATACTGCCTGCAAGGACACTCTTCCCAGGCTGCATCTCTGCGATACTGTCTGCAAGGACACACTTCCCAGACTTCATCACTGCAATTCTGTCTGCAAGGACACTCTTCCCAGACTGCATCACTGCGATACTGCCTGCAAGGACACACTTCTCAGTCTTCATCACTGCAATTCTGCCTGCAAGGACACTCTTCCCAGACAGCATCACTGCGATACTGTCTGCAAGAAAATTCTTCCCAGACTGCATCACTGCAATTCTGTCTGCAAGGACACTCTTCCCAGACTGCATCACTGCAATACTGCCTGCAAGGACACTCTTGCCAGACTGCATCACTGCGATACTGTCGGCAAGGAAACTCTTCCCAGACTGCATCACTGCAGTACTGCCTGCAAGGACACTCTTCCCAGACTTCATCACTGCAATTCTGCCGGCAAGGACACTCTTCCCAGACTGCATCACTGCGATACTGCGTGCAAGGACACTCTTCCCAGACTTGATCACTGCGATACTGCCTGCAAGGACACTCTTCCAAGACTGCATCACTGCGATACTGCCTACAAGAAAACTCTTCCCAGACTGCATCACTGCGATACTGTCTGCAAGGACACTCTTCCCAGACTGCATCACTGTGATACTGCCTGCAAGGACACACTTCCCAGACTTCATCACTGCAATTTTGCCTGCAAGGACACTCTTCCCAGACAGCATCACTGCGATACTGTCTGCAAGAAAACTCTTCCCAGACTGCATCACTGCAATTCTGTCTGCAAGGACACTCTTCCCAGACTGCATCACTGCGATACAGCCTGCAAGGACACACTTCCCAGACTTCATCACTGCAATTCTGCCTGCAAGGACACTCTTCCCAGACAGCATCACTGCGATACTGTCTGCAAGAAAACTCTTCCCAGACTGCATCACTGCAATTCTGTCTGCAAGGACACTCTTCCCAGACTGCATCACTGCAATTCTGCCTGCAAGGACACTCTTCCCAGACTTCATCACTGCGATACTGTCTGCAAGGACACTCTTGCCAGACTGCATCACTGCGATACTGCGTGCAAGGGCACTCTTCCCAGACTGCATCACTGCGATACTGTCTGCAAGGACACTCTTCCCAGACCGCATCACTGTGATACGGTCTGCAAGGACACTCTTCCCAGACTGCATCACTGCGATACTGCCTGCAAGGACACTCTTCCCAGACAGCATCACTGCGATACTGTCTGCAAGAAAATTCTTCCCAGACTGCATCACTGCAATTCTGTCTGCAAGGACACTCTTCCCAGACTGCATCACTGCAATACTGCCTGCAAGGACACTCTTGCCAGACTGCATCACTGCGATACTGTCGGCAAGGAAACTCTTCCCAGACTGCATCACTGCAGTACTGCCTGCAAGGACACTCTTCCCAGACTTCATCACTGCAATTCTGCCGGCAAGGACACTCTTCCCAGACTGCATCACTGCGATACTGCGTGCAAGGACACTCTTCCCAGACTTCATCACTGCGATACTGCCTGCAAGGACACTCTTCCAAGACTGCATCACTGCGATACTGCCTACAAGAAAACTCTTCCCAGACTGCATCACTGCGATACTGTCTGCAAGGACACTCTTCCCAGACTGCATCACTGTGATACTGCCTGCAAGGACACACTTCCCAGACTTCATCACTGCAATTTTGCCTGCAAGGACACTCTTCCCAGACAGCATCACTGCGATACTGTCTGCAAGAAAACTCTTCCCAGACTGCATCACTGCAATTCTGTCTGCAAGGACACTCTTCCCAGACTGCATCACTGCGATACAGCCTGCAAGGACACACTTCCCAGACTTCATCACTGCAATTCTGCCTGCAAGGACACTCTTCCCAGACAGCATCACTGTGATACTGTCTGCAAGAAAACTCTTCCCAGACTGCATCACTGCAATTCTGTCTGCAAGGACACTCTTCCCAGACTGCATCACTGCAATTCTGCCTGCAAGGACACTCTTCCCAGACTTCATCACTGCGATACTGTCTGCAAGGACACTCTTGCCAGACTGCATCACTGCGATACTGCGTGCAAGGGCACTCTTCCCAGACTGCATCACTGCGATACTGTCTGCAAGGACACTCTTCCCAGACCGCATCACTGTGATACGGTCTGCAAGGACACTCTTCCCAGACTGCATCACTGCGATACTGCCTGCAAGGACACTCTTCCCAGGCTGCATCTCTGCGATACTGTCTGCAAGGACACACTTCCCAGACTTCATCACTGCAATTCTGTCTGCAAGGACACTCTTCCCAGACTGCATCACTGCGATACTGCCTGCAAGGACACACTTCTCAGACTTCATCACTGCAATTCTGCCTGCAAGGACACTCTTCCCAGACAGCATCACTGCGATACTGTCTGCAAGAAAATTCTTCCCAGACTGCATCACTGCAATTCTGTCTGCAAGGACACTCTTCCCAGACTGCACCACTGCAATACTGCCTGCAAGGACACTCTTCCCAGACTGCATCACTGCGATACTGTCGGCAAGGAAACTCTTCCCAGACTGCATCACTGCGATACTGTCTGCAAGAAAACTCTTCCCAGACTGCATCACTGCGATACTGTCTGCAAGCGGACTCTTCCCAGGCTGCATCACTGCGATACTGCCTGCAAGGATACTCTTCCCAGACTCCATCACTGCGATACTGTCTGCAAGGACACTCTTCCCAGACTGCATCACTGCGATACTACCTGCAAGGACAAACTTCCCAGACTTCATCACTGCAATTCTGTCTGCAAGGACACTCTTCCCAGACTGCATCACTGCGATACTGCCTGCAAGGACACACTTCCCAGACTTCATCACTGCAATTCTGCCTGCAAGGTCACTCTTCCCAGACAGCATCACTGCGATACTGTCTGCAAGAAAACTCTTCCCAGACTGCATCACTGCAATTCTGTCTGCAAGGACACTCTTCCCAGACTGCATCACTGCAATACTGCCTGCAAGGACACTCTTCCCAGTCTGCATCACTGCAATTCTGTCTGCAAGGACACTCTTCCCAGACTAAATCACTGCGATACTGCCTGCAGGGACTCTCTTCCCAGACTGCATCACTGCGATACTGTCTGCAAGGACACTCTTCCCAGACTGCATCACTGCGATACTGCCTACAAGGAAACTATTCACAGACTGCATCACTGCGATACTGCCTACAAGAAAACTCTTCCCAGACTGCATCACTGCGATACTGCCTACCAGGACACTGTTCCCAGACTGCATCACTGCCATACTGTCTGCAAGAAATCTCTTCCCAAACTGCATCACTACGATACTGCGTGCAAGGACACTCTTCCCAGACTGCATCACTGCGATACTGTCTCCAAGGACACTCTTCCCAGACTGCATCACTACGATACTGTCTGCAAGAAAACTCTTCCCAGACTGCATCACTGCGATACTGTCTGCAAGGACACTCTTCCCAGGCTGCATCACTGCGATACTGTCTGCAAGGACACTCTTCCCAGACTTCATCACTGCGATACTGTCTGCAAGGACACTCTTCCCAGACTGCATCATTACGATACTGCCTGCAAGGACACTCTTACCAGACTGCATCACTGCGATACTGTCTGCAAGGACACTCTTCCCAGACCGCATCACTGTGATACGGTCTGCAAGGACACTCTTCCCAGACTGCATCACTGCGATACTGCCTGCAAGGACACTCTTCCCAGGCTGCATCTCTGCGATACTGTCTGCAAGGACACACTTCCCAGACTTCATCACTGCAATTCTGTCTGCAAGGACACTCTTCCCAGACTGCATCACAGCGATACTGCCTGCAAGGACACACTTCTCAGACTTCATCACTGCAATTCTGCCTGCAAGGACACTCTTCCCAGACAGCATCACTGCGATACTGTCTGCAAGAAAATTCTTCCCAGACTGCATCACTGCGATACGGTCGGCAAGGACACTCTTCCCAGACTGCATCACTGCGATACTGTCTGCAAAGACACTCTTCCCAGACTGCATCACTGCGATACTGCCTACAAGAAAACTCTTCCCAGACTGCATCAATGCGATACTGCCTACAAGAAAACTCTTCCCAGACTGCATCACTGCGATACTGCCTGCAAGGACACTGTTCCCAGACTGCATCACTGCCATACTGTCTGCAAGAAAACTCTTCCCAAACTGCATCACTACGATACTGCGTGCAAGGACACTCTTCCCAGACTGCATCACTGCGATACTGTCTCCAAGGACACTCTTCCCAGACTGCATCACTGCAATACTGCCTGCAAGGACACTCTTCCCAGACTGCATCACTGCGATACTGTCGGCAAGGAAACTCTTCCCAGACTGCATCACTGCGATACTTTCTGCAAGAAAACTCTTCCCAGACTGCATCACTGCGATACTGTCTGCAAGCGGACTCTTCCCAGGCTGCATCACTGCGATACTGCCTGCAAGGATACTCTTCCCAGACTGCATCACTGCGATACTGTCTGCAAGGACACTCTTCCCAGACTGCATCACTGCGATACTACCTGCAAGGACAAACTTCCCAGACTTCATCACTGCAATTCTGTCTGCAAGGACACTCTTCCCAGACTGCATCACTGCGATACTGCCTGCAAGGACACACTTCCCAGACTTCATCACTGCAATTCTGCCTGCAAGGTTACTCTTCCCAGACAGCATCACTGCGATACTGTCTGCAAGAAAACTCTTCCCAGACTGCATCACTGCAATTCTGTCTGCAAGGACACTCTTCCCAGACTGCATCACTGCAATACTGCCTGCAAGGACACTCTTCCCAGTCTGCATCACTGCAATTCTGTCTGCAAGGACACTCTTCCCAGACTAAATCACTGCGATACTGCCTGCAGGGACTCTCTTCCCAGACTGCATCACTGCGATACTATCTGCAAGGACACTCTTCCCAGACTGCATCACTGCGATACTGCCTACAAGGAAACTATTCACAGACTGCATCACTGCGATACTGCCTACAAGAAAACTCTTCCCAGACTGCATCACTGCGATACTGCCTACCAGGTCACTGTTCCCAGACTGCATCACTGCCATACTGTCTGCAAGAAATCTCTTCCCAAACTGCATCACTACGATACTGCGTGCAAGGACACTCTTCCCAGACTGCATCACTGCGATACTGTCTCCAAGGACACTCTTCCCAGACTGCATCACTACGATACTGTCTGCAAGAAAACTCTTCCCAGACTGCATCACTGCGATACTGTCTGCAAGGACACTCTTCCCAGGCTGCATCACTGCGATACTGTCTGCAAGGACACTCTTCCCAGACTTCATCACTGCGATACTGTCTGCAAGGACACTCTTCCCAGACTGCATCATTACGATACTGCCTGCAAGGACACTCTTACCAGACTGCATCACTGCGATACTGTCTGCAAGGACACTCTTCCCAGACCGCATCACTGTGATACGGTCTGCAAGGACACTCTTCCCAGACTGCATCACTGCGATACTGCCTGCAAGGACACTCTTCCCAGGCTGCATCTCTGCGATACTGTCTGCAAGGACACACTTCCCAGACTTCATCACTGCAATTCTGTCTGCAAGGACACTCTTCCCAGACTGCATCACTGCGATACTGTCTGCAAGGACACTCTTCCCAGGCTGCATCACTGCGATACTGTCTGCAAGGACACTCTTCCCAGACTTCATCACTGCGATACTGTCTGCAAGGACACTCTTCCCAGACTGCATCACTGTGATACTGCCTGCAAGGACACACTTCCCAGCCTTCATCACTGCAATTCTGCCTGCAAGGACACTCTTCCCAGACAGCATCACTGCGATACTGTCTGCAAAAAAACTCTTCCCAGACTGCATCACTGCAATTCTGTCTGCAAGGACACTCTTCCCAGACTGCATCACTGCGATACAGCCTGCAAGGACACACTTCCCAGACTTCATCACTGCAATTCTGCCTGCAAGGACACTCTTCCCAGACAGCATCACTGCGATACTGTCTGCAAGAAAACTCTTCCCAGACTGCATCACTGCAATTCTGCCTGCAAGGACACTCTTCCCAGACTTCACCACTGCGATACTGCCTGCAGGGACTCTCTTCCCAGACTGCATCACTGCGATACTGTCTGCAAGGACACTCTTCCCAGACTGCATCACTGCAATACTGCATGCAAGGACACTCTTACCAGACTGCATCACTGCGATACTGTCTGCAAGGACACTCTTCCCAGACCGCATCACTGTGATACGGTCTGCAAGGACACTCTTCCCAGACTGCATCACTGCGATACTGCCTGCAAGGACACTCTTCCCAGGCTGCATCTCTGCGATACTGTCTGCAAGGACACACTTCCCAGACTTCATCACTGCAATTCTGTCTGCAAGGACACTCTTCCCAGACTGCATCACAGCGATACTGCCTGCAAGGACACACTTCTCAGACTTCATCACTGCAATTCTGCCTGCAAGGACACTCTTCCCAGACAGCATCACTGCGATACTGTCTGCAAGAAAATTCTTCCCAGACTGCATCACTGCGATACTGTCGGCAAGGACACTCTTCCCAGACTGCATCACTGCGATACTGTCTGCAAAGACACTCTTCCCAGACTGCATCACTGCGATACTGCCTACAAGAAAACTCTTCCCAGACTGCATCAATGCGATACTGCCTACAAGAAAACTCTTCCCAGACTGCATCACTGCGATACTGCCTGCAAGGACACTGTTCCCAGACTGCATCACTGCCATACTGTCTGCAAGAAAACTCTTCCCAAACTGCATCACTACGATACTGCGTGCAAGGACACTCTTCCCAGACTGCATCACTGCGATACTATCTCCAAGGACACTCTTCCCAGACTGCATCACTACGATACTGTCTGCAAGAAAACTCTTCCCAGACTGCATCACTGCGATACTGTCTGCAAGGACACTCTTCCCAGGCTGCATCACTGCGATACTGTCTGCAAGGACACTCTTCCCAGACTTCATCACTGCGATACTGTCTGCAAGGACACTCTTCCCAGGCTGCATCACTGCGATACTTTCTGCAAGGACACTCTTCTCAGACTTCATCACTGTGATACTGTCTGCAAGGACACTCTTCCCAGGCTGCATCACTGCGATACTGTCTGCAAGGACACTCTTCCCAGACTGCATCATTGCGATACTGCCTGCAAGGACACTCTTCCCAGACTGCATCACTGCAATACTGCCTGCAAGGACACACTTCCCAGACGTCATCACTGCAATTCTGTCTGCAAGGACACTCTTCCCAGACTGCATCACTGTGATACTGCCTGCAAGGACACACTTCCCAGACTTCATCACTGCAATTTTGCCTGCAAGGACACTCTTCCCAGACAGCATCACTGCGATACTGTCTGCAAGAAAACTCTTCCCAGACTGCATCACTGCAATTCTGTCTGCAAGGACACTCTTCCCAGACTGCATCACTGCGATACAGCCTGCAAGGACACACTTCCCAGACTTCATCACTGCAATTCTGCCTGCAAGGACACTCTTCCCAGACAGCATCACTGCGATACTGTCTGCAAGAAAACTCTTCCCAGACTGCATCACTGCAATTCTGTCTGCAAGGACACTCTTCCCAGACTGCATCACTGCAATTCTGCCTGCAAGGACACTCTTCCCAGACTTCATCACTGCGATACTGTCTGCAAGGACACTCTTCCCAGACTGCATCACTGCGATACTGCGTGCAAGGGCACTCTTCCCAGACTGCATCACTGCGATACTGTCTGCAAGGACACTCTTCCCAGACCGCATCACTGTGATACGGTCTGCAAGGACACTCTTCCCAGACTGCATCACTGCGATACTGCCTGCAAGGACACTCTTCCCAGGCTGCATCTCTGCGATACTGTCTGCAAGGACACACTTCCCAGACTTCATCACTGCAATTCTGTCTGCAAGGACACTCTTCCCAGACTGCATCACTGCGATACTGCCTGCAAGGACACACTTCTCAGACTTCATCACTGCAATTCTGCCTGCAAGGACACTCTTCCCAGACAGCATCACTGCGATACTGTCTGCAAGAAAATTCTTCCCAGACTGCATCACTGCAATTCTGTCTGCAAGGACACTCTTCCCAGACTGCATCACTGCAATACTGCCTGCAAGGACACTCTTCCCAGACTGCATCACTGCGATACTGTCGGCAAGGAAACTCTTCCCAGACTGCATCACTGCGATACTTTCTGCAAGAAAACTCTTCCCAGACTGCATCACTGCGATACTGTCTGCAAGCGGACTCTTCCCAGGCTGCATCACTGCGATACTGCCTGCAAGGATACTCTTCCCAGACTGCATCACTGCGATACTGTCTGCAAGGACACTCTTCCCAGACTGCATCACTGCGATACTACCTGCAAGGACAAACTTCCCAGACTTCATCACTGCAATTCTGTCTGCAAGGACACTCTTCCCAGACTGCATCACTGCGATACTGCCTGCAAGGACACACTTCCCAGACTTCATCACTGCAATTCTGCCTGCAAGGTTACTCTTCCCAGACAGCATCACTGCGATACTGTCTGCAAGAAAACTCTTCCCAGACTGCATCACTGCAATTCTGTCTGCAAGGACACTCTTCCCAGACTGCATCACTGCAATACTGCCTGCAAGGACACTCTTCCCAGTCTGCATCACTGCAATTCTGTCTGCAAGGACACTCTTCCCAGACTAAATCACTGCGATACTGCCTGCAGGGACTCTCTTCCCAGACTGCATCACTGCGATACTATCTGCAAGGACACTCTTCCCAGACTGCATCACTGCGATACTGCCTACAAGGAAACTATTCACAGACTGCATCACTGCGATACTGCCTACAAGAAAACTCTTCCCAGACTGCATCACTGCGATACTGCCTACCAGGTCACTGTTCCCAGACTGCATCACTGCCATACTGTCTGCAAGAAATCTCTTCCCAAACTGCATCACTACGATACTGCGTGCAAGGACACTCTTCCCAGACTGCATCACTGCGATACTGTCTCCAAGGACACTCTTCCCAGACTGCATCACTACGATACTGTCTGCAAGAAAACTCTTCCCAGACTGCATCACTGCGATACTGTCTGCAAGGACACTCTTCCCAGGCTGCATCACTGCGATACTGTCTGCAAGGACACTCTTCCCAGACTTCATCACTGCGATACTGTCTGCAAGGACACTCTTCCCAGACTGCATCATTACGATACTGCCTGCAAGGACACTCTTACCAGACTGCATCACTGCGATACTGTCTGCAAGGACACTCTTCCCAGACCGCATCACTGTGATACGGTCTGCAAGGACACTCTTCCCAGACTGCATCACTGCGATACTGCCTGCAAGGACACTCTTCCCAGGCTGCATCTCTGCGATACTGTCTGCAAGGACACACTTCCCAGACTTCATCACTGCAATTCTGTCTGCAAGGACACTCTTCCCAGACTGCATCACAGCGATACTGCCTGCAAGGACACACTTCTCAGACTTCATCACTGCAATTCTGCCTGCAAGGACACTCTTCCCAGACAGCATCACTGCGATACTGTCTGCAAGAAAATTCTTCCCAGACTGCATCACTGCGATACTGTCGGCAAGGACACTCTTCCCAGACTGCATCACTGCGATACTGTCTGCAAAGACACTCTTCCCAGACTGCATCACTGCGATACTGCCTACAAGAAAACTCTTCCCAGACTGCATCAATGCGATACTGCCTACAAGAAAACTCTTCCCAGACTGCATCACTGCGATACTGCCTGCAAGGACACTGTTCCCAGACTGCATCACTGCCATACTGTCTGCAAGAAAACTCTTCCCAAACTGCATCACTACGATACTGCGTGCAAGGACACTCTTCCCAGACTGCATCACTGCGATACTGTCTCCAAGGACACTCTTCCCAGACTGCATCACTACGATACTGTCTGCAAGAAAACTCTTCCCAGACTGCATCACTGCGATACTGTCTGCAAGGACACTCTTCCCAGGCTGCATCACTGCGATACTGTCTGCAAGGACACTCTTCCCAGACTTCATCACTGCGATACTGTCTGCAAGGACACTCTTCCCAGGCTGCATCACTGCGATACTGTCTGCAAGGACACTCTTCTCAGACTTCATCACTGTGATACTGTCTGCAAGGACACTCTTCCCAGGCTGCATCACTGCGATACTGTCTGCAAGGACACTCTTCCCAGACTGCATCATTGCGATACTGCCTGCAAGGACACTCTTCCCAGACTGCATCACTGCGATACTGTCTGCAAGGACACTCTTCCCAGACTGCATCACTGCGATACTGCCTGCAAGGACACACTTCCCAGACGTCATCACTGCAATTCTGTCTGCAGGGACACTCTTCCCAGACTGCATCACTGCGATACTGCCTGCAAGGACACACTTCCCAGACGTCATCACTGCAATTCTGTCTGCAAGGACACTCTTCCCAGACTGCATCACTGTGATACTGCCTGCAAGGACACACTTCCCAGACTTCATCACTGCAATTTTCCCTGCAAGGACACTCTTCCCAGACAGCATCACTGCGATACTGTCTGCAAGAAAACTCTTCCCAGACTGCATCACTGCAATTCTGTCTGCAAGGACACTCTTCCCAGACTGCATCACTGCGATACAGCCTGCAAGGACACACTTCCCAGACTTCATCACTGCAATTCTGCCTGCAAGGACACTCTTCCCTGACAGCATCACTGCGATACTGTCTGCAAGAAAACTCTTCCCAGACTGCATCACTGCAATTCTGCCTGCAAGGACACTCTTCCCAGACTGCATCACTGCAATTCTGCCTGCAAGGACACTCTTCCCAGACTTCATCACTGCGATACTGTCTGCAAGGACACTCTTCCCAGACTGCATCACTGCGATACTGCGTGCAAGGGCACTCTTCCCAGACTGCATCACTGCGATACTGTCTGCAAGGACACTCTTCCCAGACCGCATCACTGTGATACGGTCTGCAAGGACACTCTTCCCAGACTGCATCACTGCGATACTGCCTGCAAGGACACTCTTCCCAGGCTGCATCTCTGCGATACTGTCTGCAAGGACACACTTCCCAGACTTCATCACTGCAATTCTGTCTGCAAGGACACTCTTCCCAGACTGCATCACTGCGATACTGCCTGCAAGGACACACTTCTCAGACTTCATCACTGCAATTCTGCCTGCAAGGACACTCTTCCCAGACAGCATCACTGCGATACTGTCTGCAAGAAAATTCTTCCCAGACTGCATCACTGCAATTCTGTCTGCAAGGACACTCTTCCCAGACTGCATCACTGCAATACTGCCTGCAAGGACACTCTTCCCAGACTGCATCACTGCGATACTGTCGGCAAGGAAACTCTTCCCAGACTGCATCACTGCGATACTGTCTGCAAGAAAACTCTTCCCAGACTGCATCACTGCGATACTGTCTGCAAGCGGACTCTTCCCAGGCTGCATCACTGCGATACTGCCTGCAAGGATACTCTTCCCAGACTGCATCACTGCGATACTGTCTGCAAGGACACTCTTCCCAGACTGCATCACTGCGATACTACCTGCAAGGACAAACTTCCCAGACTTCATCACTGCAATTCTGTCTGCAAGGACACTCTTCCCAGACTGCATCACTGCGATACTGCCTGCAAGGACACACTTCCCAGACTTCATCACTGCAATTCTGCCTGCAAGGTCACTCTTCCCAGACAGCATCACTGCGATACTGTCTGCAAGAAAACTCTTCCCAGACTGCATCACTGCAATACTGCCTGCAAGGACACTCTTCCCAGTCTGCATCACTGCAATTCTGTCTGCAAGGACACTCTTCCCAGACTAAATCACTGCGATACTGCCTGCAGGGACTCTCTTCCCAGACTGCATCACTGCGATACTGTCTGCAAGGACACTCTTCCCAGACTGCATCACTGCGATACTGCCTACAAGGAAACTATTCACAGACTGCATCACTGCGATACTGCCTACAAGAAAACTCTTCCCAGACTGCATCACTGCGATACTGCCTGCCAGGACACTGTTCCCAGACTGCATCACTGCCATACTGTCTGCAAGAAATCTCTTCCCAAACTGCATCACTACGATACTGCGTGCAAGGACACTCTTCCCAGACTGCATCACTGCGATACTGTCTCCAAGGACACTCTTCCCAGACTGCATCACTACGATACTGTCTGCAAGAAAACTCTTCCCAGACTGCATCACTGCGATACTGTCTGCAAGGACACTCTTCCCAGGCTGCATCACTGCGATACTGTCTGCAAGGACACTCTTCCCAGACTTCATCACTGCGATACTGTCTGCAAGGACACTCTTCCCAGACTGCATCATTACGATACTGCCTGCAAGGACACTCTTCCCAGACTGCATCACTGCGATACTGTCAGCAAGGACACTCTTCCCAGACTGCATCACTACGATACTGCCTGCAAGGACACACTTCCCAGACGTCATCACTGCAATTCTGTCTGCAAGGACACTCTTCCCAGACTGCATCACTGTGATACTGCCTGCAAGGACACACTTCCCAGCCTTCATCACTACAATTCTGCCTGCAAGGACACTCTTCCCAGACAGCATCACTGCGATACTGTCTGCAAAAAAACTCTTCCCAGACTGCATCACTGCAATTCTGTCTGCAAGGACACTCTTCCCAGACTGCATCACTGCGATACAGCCTGCAAGGACACACTTCCCAGACTTCATCACTGCAATTCTGCCTGCAAGGACACTCTTCCCAGACAGCATCACTGCGATACTGTCTGCAAGAAAACTCTTCCCAGACTGCATCACTGCAATTCTGCCTGCAAGGACACTCTTCCCAGACTTCATCACTGCGATACTGCCTGCAGGGACTCTCTTCCCAGACTGCATCACTGCGATACTGTCTGCAAGGACACTCTTCCCAGACTGCATCACTGCAATACTGCATGCAAGGACACTCTTACCAGACTGCATCACTGCAATACTGTCTGCAAGGACACTCTTCCCAGGCTGCATCTCTGCGATACTGTCTGCAAGGACACACTTCCCAGACTTCATCACTGCAATTCTGTCTGCAAGGACACTCTTCCCAGACTGCATCACAGCGATACTGCCTGCAAGGACACACTTCTCAGACTTCATCACTGCAATTCTGCCTGCAAGGACACTCTTCCCAGACAGCATCACTGCGATACTGTCTGCAAGAAAATTCTTCCCAGACTGCATCACTGCGATACTGTCGGCAAGGACACTCTTCCCAGACTGCATCACTGCGATACTGTCTGCAAAGACACTCTTCCCAGACTGCATCACTGCGATACTGCCTACAAGAAAACTCTTCCAAGACTGCATTAATGCGATACTGCCTACAAGAAAACTCTTCCCAGACTGCATCACTGCGATACTGCCTGCAAGGACACTGTTCCCAGACTGCATCACTGCCATACTGTCTGCAAGAAAACTCTTCCCAAACTGCATCACTACGATACTGCGTGCAAGGACACTCTTCCCAGATTGCATCACTGCGATACTGTCTCCAAGGACACTCTTCCCAGACTGCATCACTACGATACTGTCTGCAAGAAAACTCTTCCCAGACTGCATCACTGCGATACTGTCTGCAAGGACACTCTTCCCAGGCTGCATCACTGCGATACTGTCTGCAAGGACACTCTTCCCAGACTTCATCACTGCGATACTGTCTGCAAGGACACTCTTCCCAGGCTGCATCACTGCGATACTGTCTGCAAGGACACTCTTCTCAGACTTCATCACTGTGATACTGTCTGCAAGGACACTCTTCCCAGGCTGCATCACTGCGATACTGTCTGCAAGGACACTCTTCCCAGACTGCATCATTGCGATACTGCCTGCAAGGACACTCTTCCCAGACTGCATCACTGCGATACTGTCTGCAAGGACACTCTTCCCAGACTGCATCACTGCGATACTGCCTGCAAGGACACACTTCCCAGACGTCATCACTGCAATTCTGTCTGCAAGGACACTCTTCCCAGACTGCATCACTGTGATACTGCCTGCAAGGACACACTTCCCAGACTTCATCACTGCAATTTTGCCTGCAAGGACACTCTTCCCAGACAGCATCACTGCGATACTGTCTGCAAGAAAACTCTTCCCAGACTGCATCACTGCAATTCTGTCTGCAAGGACACTCTTCCCAGACTGCATCACTGCGATACAGCCTGCAGGGACACACTTCCCAGACTTCATCACTGCAATTCTGCCTGCAAGGACACTCTTCCCAGACAGCATCACTGCGATACTGTCTGCAAGAAAACTCTTCCCAGACTGCATCACTGCAATTCTGTCTGCAAGGACACTCTTCCCAGACTGCATCACTGCAATTCTGCCTGCAAGGACACTCTTCCCAGACTTCATCACTGCGATACTGTCTGCAAGGACACTCTTCCCAGACTGCATCACTGCGATACTGCGTGCAAGGGCACTCTTCCCAGACTGCATCACTGCGATACTGTCTGCAAGGACACTCTTCCCAGACCGCATCACTGTGATACGGTCTGCAAGGACACTCTTCCCAGACTGCATCACTGCGATACTGCCTGCAAGGACACTCTTCCCAGGCTGCATCTCTGCGATACTGTCTGCAAGGACACACTTCCCAGACTTCATCACTGCAATTCTGTCTGCAAGGACACTCTTCCCAGACTGCATCACTGCGATACTGCCTGCAAGGACACACTTCTCAGTCTTCATCACTGCAATTCTGCCTGCAAGGACACTCTTCCCAGACAGCATCACTGCGATACTGTCTGCAAGAAAATTCTTCCCAGACTGCATCACTGCAATTCTGTCTGCAAGGACACTCTTCCCAGACTGCATCACTGCAATACTGCCTGCAAGGACACTCTTGCCAGACTGCATCACTGCGATACTGTCGGCAAGGAAACTCTTCCCAGACTGCATCACTGCAGTACTGCCTGCAAGGACACTCTTCCCAGACTTCATCACTGCAATTCTGCCGGCAAGGACACTCTTCCCAGACTGCATCACTGCGATACTGCGTGCAAGGACACTCTTCCCAGACTTGATCACTGCGATACTGCCTGCAAGGACACTCTTCCAAGACTGCATCACTGCGATACTGCCTACAAGAAAACTCTTCCCAGACTGCATCACTGCGATACTGTCTGCAAGGACACTCTTCCCAGACTGCATCACTGTGATACTGCCTGCAAGGACACACTTCCCAGACTTCATCACTGCAATTTTGCCTGCAAGGACACTCTTCCCAGACAGCATCACTGCGATACTGTCTGCAAGAAAACTCTTCCCAGACTGCATCACTGCAATTCTGTCTGCAAGGACACTCTTCCCAGACTGCATCACTGCGATACAGCCTGCAAGGACACACTTCCCAGACTTCATCACTGCAATTCTGCCTGCAAGGACACTCTTCCCAGACAGCATCACTGCGATACTGTCTGCAAGAAAACTCTTCCCAGACTGCATCACTGCAATTCTGTCTGCAAGGACACTCTTCCCAGACTGCATCACTGCAATTCTGCCTGCAAGGACACTCTTCCCAGACTTCATCACTGCGATACTGTCTGCAAGGACACTCTTGCCAGACTGCATCACTGCGATACTGCGTGCAAGGGCACTCTTCCCAGACTGCATCACTGCGATACTGTCTGCAAGGACACTCTTCCCAGACCGCATCACTGTGATACGGTCTGCAAGGACACTCTTCCCAGACTGCATCACTGCGATACTGCCTGCAAGGACACTCTTCCCAGACAGCATCACTGCGATACTGTCTGCAAGAAAATTCTTCCCAGACTGCATCACTGCAATTCTGTCTGCAAGGACACTCTTCCCAGACTGCATCACTGCAATACTGCCTGCAAGGACACTCTTGCCAGACTGCATCACTGCGATACTGTCGGCAAGGAAACTCTTCCCAGACTGCATCACTGCAGTACTGCCTGCAAGGACACTCTTCCCAGACTTCATCACTGCAATTCTGCCGGCAAGGACACTCTTCCCAGACTGCATCACTGCGATACTGCGTGCAAGGACACTCTTCCCAGACTTCATCACTGCGATACTGCCTGCAAGGACACTCTTCCAAGACTGCATCACTGCGATACTGCCTACAAGAAAACTCTTCCCAGACTGCATCACTGCGATACTGTCTGCAAGGACACTCTTCCCAGACTGCATCACTGTGATACTGCCTGCAAGGACACACTTCCCAGACTTCATCACTGCAATTTTGCCTGCAAGGACACTCTTCCCAGACAGCATCACTGCGATACTGTCTGCAAGAAAACTCTTCCCAGACTGCATCACTGCAATTCTGTCTGCAAGGACACTCTTCCCAGACTGCATCACTGCGATACAGCCTGCAAGGACACACTTCCCAGACTTCATCACTGCAATTCTGCCTGCAAGGACACTCTTCCCAGACAGCATCACTGTGATACTGTCTGCAAGAAAACTCTTCCCAGACTGCATCACTGCAATTCTGTCTGCAAGGACACTCTTCCCAGACTGCATCACTGCAATTCTGCCTGCAAGGACACTCTTCCCAGACTTCATCACTGCGATACTGTCTGCAAGGACACTCTTGCCAGACTGCATCACTGCGATACTGCGTGCAAGGGCACTCTTCCCAGACTGCATCACTGCGATACTGTCTGCAAGGACACTCTTCCCAGACCGCATCACTGTGATACGGTCTGCAAGGACACTCTTCCCAGACTGCATCACTGCGATACTGCCTGCAAGGACACTCTTCCCAGGCTGCATCTCTGCGATACTGTCTGCAAGGACACACTTCCCAGACTTCATCACTGCAATTCTGTCTGCAAGGACACTCTTCCCAGACTGCATCACTGCGATACTGCCTGCAAGGACACACTTCTCAGACTTCATCACTGCAATTCTGCCTGCAAGGACACTCTTCCCAGACAGCATCACTGCGATACTGTCTGCAAGAAAATTCTTCCCAGACTGCATCACTGCAATTCTGTCTGCAAGGACACTCTTCCCAGACTGCACCACTGCAATACTGCCTGCAAGGACACTCTTCCCAGACTGCATCACTGCGATACTGTCGGCAAGGAAACTCTTCCCAGACTGCATCACTGCGATACTGTCTGCAAGAAAACTCTTCCCAGACTGCATCACTGCGATACTGTCTGCAAGCGGACTCTTCCCAGGCTGCATCACTGCGATACTGCCTGCAAGGATACTCTTCCCAGACTCCATCACTGCGATACTGTCTGCAAGGACACTCTTCCCAGACTGCATCACTGCGATACTACCTGCAAGGACAAACTTCCCAGACTTCATCACTGCAATTCTGTCTGCAAGGACACTCTTCCCAGACTGCATCACTGCGATACTGCCTGCAAGGACACACTTCCCAGACTTCATCACTGCAATTCTGCCTGCAAGGTCACTCTTCCCAGACAGCATCACTGCGATACTGTCTGCAAGAAAACTCTTCCCAGACTGCATCACTGCAATTCTGTCTGCAAGGACACTCTTCCCAGACTGCATCACTGCAATACTGCCTGCAAGGACACTCTTCCCAGTCTGCATCACTGCAATTCTGTCTGCAAGGACACTCTTCCCAGACTAAATCACTGCGATACTGCCTGCAGGGACTCTCTTCCCAGACTGCATCACTGCGATACTGTCTGCAAGGACACTCTTCCCAGACTGCATCACTGCGATACTGCCTACAAGGAAACTATTCACAGACTGCATCACTGCGATACTGCCTACAAGAAAACTCTTCCCAGACTGCATCACTGCGATACTGCCTACCAGGACACTGTTCCCAGACTGCATCACTGCCATACTGTCTGCAAGAAATCTCTTCCCAAACTGCATCACTACGATACTGCGTGCAAGGACACTCTTCCCAGACTGCATCACTGCGATACTGTCTCCAAGGACACTCTTCCCAGACTGCATCACTACGATACTGTCTGCAAGAAAACTCTTCCCAGACTGCATCACTGCGATACTGTCTGCAAGGACACTCTTCCCAGGCTGCATCACTGCGATACTGTCTGCAAGGACACTCTTCCCAGACTTCATCACTGCGATACTGTCTGCAAGGACACTCTTCCCAGACTGCATCATTACGATACTGCCTGCAAGGACACTCTTACCAGACTGCATCACTGCGATACTGTCTGCAAGGACACTCTTCCCAGACCGCATCACTGTGATACGGTCTGCAAGGACACTCTTCCCAGACTGCATCACTGCGATACTGCCTGCAAGGACACTCTTCCCAGGCTGCATCTCTGCGATACTGTCTGCAAGGACACACTTCCCAGACTTCATCACTGCAATTCTGTCTGCAAGGACACTCTTCCCAGACTGCATCACAGCGATACTGCCTGCAAGGACACACTTCTCAGACTTCATCACTGCAATTCTGCCTGCAAGGACACTCTTCCCAGACAGCATCACTGCGATACTGTCTGCAAGAAAATTCTTCCCAGACTGCATCACTGCGATACGGTCGGCAAGGACACTCTTCCCAGACTGCATCACTGCGATACTGTCTGCAAAGACACTCTTCCCAGACTGCATCACTGCGATACTGCCTACAAGAAAACTCTTCCCAGACTGCATCAATGCGATACTGCCTACAAGAAAACTCTTCCCAGACTGCATCACTGCGATACTGCCTGCAAGGACACTGTTCCCAGACTGCATCACTGCCATACTGTCTGCAAGAAAACTCTTCCCAAACTGCATCACTACGATACTGCGTGCAAGGACACTCTTCCCAGACTGCATCACTGCGATACTGTCTCCAAGGACACTCTTCCCAGACTGCATCACTACGATACTGTCTGCAAGAAAACTCTTCCCAGACTGCATCACTGCGATACTGTCTGCAAGGACACTCTTCCCAGGCTGCATCACTGCGATACTGTCTGCAAGGACACTCTTCCCAGACTTCATCACTGCGATACTGTCTGCAAGGACACTCTTCCCAGGCTGCATCACTGCGATACTGTCTGCAAGGACACTCTTCTCAGACTTCATCACTGTGATACTGTCTGCAAGGACACTCTTCCCAGGCTGCATCACTGCGATACTGTCTGCAAGGACACTCTTCCCAGACTGCATCATTGCGATACTGCCTGCAAGGACACTCTTCCCAGACTGCATCACTGCGATACTGTCTGCAAGGACACTCTTCCCAGACTGCATCACTGCGATACTGTCTGCAAGGACACTCTTCCCAGACTGCATCACTGCGATACTGCCTGCAAGGACACACTTCCCAGACGTCATCACTGCAATTCTGTCTGCAGGGACACTCTTCCCAGACTGCATCACTGCGATACTGCCTGCAAGGACACTCTTCCCAGACTGCATCACTGCGATACTGTCTGCAAGGACACTCTTCCCAGACTGCATCACTGCGATACTGCCTGCAAGGACACACTTCCCAGACGTCATCACTGCAATTCTGTCTGCAGGGACACTCTTCCCAGACTGCATCACTGCGATACTGCCTGCAAGGACACACTTCCCAGACGTCATCACTGCAATTCTGTCTGCAAGGACACTCTTCCCAGACTGCATCACTGTGATACTGCCTGCAAGGACACACTTCCCAGACTTCATCACTGCAATTTTCCCTCCAAGGACACTCTTCCCAGACAGCATCACTGCGATACTGTCTGCAAGAAAACTCTTCCCAGACTGCATCACTGCAATTCTGTCTGCAAGGACACTCTTCCCAGACTGCATCACTGCGATACAGCCTGCAAGGACACACTTCCCAGACTTCATCACTGCAATTCTGCCTGCAAGGACACTCTTCCCTGACAGCATCACTGCGATACTGTCTGCAAGGATACTCTTCCCAGACTGCATCACTGCAATTCTGTCTGCAAGGACACTCTTCCCAGACTGCATCACTGCAATTCTGCCTGCAAGGACACTCTTCCCAGACTTCATCACTGCGATACTGTCTGCAAGGACACTCTTCCCAGACTGCATCACTGCGATACTGCGTGCAAGGGCACTCTTCCCAGACTGCATCACTGCGATACTGTCTGCAAGGACACTCTTCCCAGACCGCATCACTGTGATACGGTCTGCAAGGACACTCTTCCCAGACTGCATCACTGCGATACTGCCTGCAAGGACACTCTTCCCAGGCTGCATCTCTGCGATACTGTCTGCAAGGACACACTTCCCAGACTTCATCACTGCAATTCTGTCTGCAAGGACACTCTTCCCAGACTGCATCACTGCGATACTGCCTGCAAGGACACACTTCTCAGACTTCATCACTGCAATTCTGCCTGCAAGGACACTCTTCCCAGACAGCATCACTGCGATACTGTCTGCAAGAAAATTCTTCCCAGACTGCATCACTGCAATTCTGTCTGCAAGGACACTCTTCCCAGACTGCATCACTGCAATACTGCCTTCAAGGACACTCTTCCCAGACTGCATCACTGCGATACTGTCGGCAAGGAAACTCTTCCCAGACTGCATCACTGCGATACTGTCTGCAAGAAAACTCTTCCCAGACTGCATCACTGCGATACTGTCTGCAAGCGGACTCTTCCCAGGCTGCATCACTGCGATACTGCCTGCAAGGATACTCTTCCCAGACTGCATCACTGCGATACTGTCTGCAAGGACACTCTTCCCAGACTGCATCACTGCGATACTACCTGCAAGGACAAACTTCCCAGACTTCATCACTGCAATTCTGTCTGCAAGGACACTCTTCCCAGACTGCATCACTGCGATACTGCCTGCAAGGACACACTTCCCAGACTTCATCACTGCAATTCTGCCTGCAAGGTCACTCTTCCCAGACAGCATCACTGCGATACTGTCTGCAAGAAAACTCTTCCCAGACTGCATCACTGCAATACTGCCTGCAAGGACACTCTTCCCAGTCTGCATCACTGCAATTCTGTCTGCAAGGACACTCTTCCCAGACTAAATCACTGCGATACTGCCTGCAGGGACTCTCTTCCCAGACTGCATCACTGCGATACTGTCTGCAAGGACACTCTTCCCAGACTGCATCACTGCGATACTGCCTATAAGGAAACTATTCACAGACTGCATCACTGCGATACTGCCTACAAGAAAACTCTTCCCAGACTGCATCACTGCGATACTGCCTGCCAGGACACTGTTCCCAGACTGCATCACTGCCATACTGTCTGCAAGAAATCTCTTCCCAAACTGCATCACTACGATACTGCGTGCAAGGACACTCTTCCCAGACTGCATCACTGCGATACTGTCTCCAAGGACACTCTTCCCAGACTGCATCACTACGATACTGTCTGCAAGAAAACTCTTCCCAGACTGCATCACTGCGATACTGTCTGCAAGGACACTCTTCCCAGGCTGCATCACTGCGATACTGTCTGCAAGGACACTCTTCCCAGACTTCATCACTGCGATACTGTCTGCAAGGACACTCTTCCCAGACTGCATCATTACGATACTGCCTGCAAGGACACTCTTCCCAGACTGCATCACTGCGATACTGTCAGCAAGGACACTCTTCCCAGACTGCATCACTACGATACTGCCTGCAAGGACACACTTCCCAGACGTCATCACTGCAATTCTGTCTGCAAGGACACTCTTCCCAGACTGCATCACTGTGATACTGCCTGCAAGGACACACTTCCCAGCCTTCATCACTACAATTCTGCCTGCAAGGACACTCTTCCCAGACAGCATCACTGCGATACTGTCTGCAAAAAAACTCTTCCCAGACTGCATCACTGCAATTCTGTCTGCAAGGACACTCTTCCCAGACTGCATCACTGCGATACAGCCTGCAAGGACACACTTCCCAGACTTCATCACTGCAATTCTGCCTGCAAGGACACTCTTCCCAGACAGCATCACTGCGATACTGTCTGCAAGAAAACTCTTCACAGACTGCATCACTGCAATTCTGTCTGCAAGGACACTCGTCCCAGACTGCATCACTGCAATTCTGCCTGCAAGGACACTCTTCCCAGACTTCATCACTGCGATACTGCCTGCAGGGACTCTCTTCCCAGACTGCATCACTGCGATACTGTCTGCAAGGACACTCTTCCCAGACTGCATCACTGCAATACTGCATGCAAGGACACTCTTACCAGACTGGATCACTGCGATACTGTCTGCAAGGACACTCTTCCCAGACCGCATCACTGTGATACGGTCTGCAAGGACACTCTTCCCAGACTGCATCACTGCGATACTGCCTGCAAGGACACTCTTCCCAGGCTGCATCTCTGCGATACTGTCTGCAAGGACACACTTCCCAGACTTCATCACTGCAATTCTGTCTGCAAGGACACTCTTCCCAGACTGCATCACAGCGATACTGCCTGCAAGGACACACTTCTCAGACTTCATCACTGCAATTCTGCCTGCAAGGACACTCTTCCCAGACAGCATCACTGCGATACTGTCTGCAAGAAAATTCTTCCCAGACTGCATCACTGCGATACTGTCGGCAAGGACACTCTTCCCAGACTGCATCACTGCGATACTGTCTGCAAAGACACTCTTCCCAGACTGCATCACTGCGATACTGCCTACAAGAAAACTCTTCCAAGACTGCATTAATGCGATACTGCCTACAAGAAAACTCTTCCCAGACTGCATCACTGCGATACTGCCTGCAAGGACACTGTTCCCAGACTGCATCACTGCCATACTGTCTGCAAGAAAACTCTTCCCAAACTGCATCACTACGATACTGCGTGCAAGGACACTCTTCCCAGACTGCATCACTGCGATACTGTCTCCAAGGACACTCTTCCCAGACTGCATCACTACGATACTGTCTGCAAGAAAACTCTTCCCAGACTGCATCACTGCGATACTGTCTGCAAGGACACTCTTCCCAGGCTGCATCACTGCGATACTGTCTGCAAGGACACTCTTCCCAGACTTCATCACTGCGATACTGTCTGCAAGGACACTCTTCCCAGGCTGCATCACAGCGATACTGTCTGCAAGGACACTCTTCTCAGACTTCATCACTGTGATACTGTCTGCAAGGACACTCTTCCCAGGCTGCATCACTGCGATACTGTCTGCAAGGACACTCTTCCCAGACTGCATCATTGCGATACTGCCTGCAAGGACACTCTTCCCAGACTGCATCGCTGCGATACTGTCTGCAAGGACACTCTTCCCAGACTGCATCACTGCGATACTGCCTGCAAGGACACACTTCCCAGACGTCATCACTGCAATTCTGTCTGCAAGGACACTCTTCCCAGACTGCATCACTGTGATACTGCCTGCAAGGACACACTTCCCAGACTTCATCACTGCAATTTTGCCTGCAAGGACACTCTTCCCAGACAGCATCACTGCGATACTGTCTGCAAGAAAACTCTTCCCAGACTGCATCACTGCAATTCTGTCTGCAAGGACACTCTTCCCAGACTGCATCACTGCGATACAGCCTGCAGGGACACACTTCCCAGACTTCATCACTGCAATTCTGCCTGCAAGGACACTCTTCCCAGACAGCATCACTGCGATACTGTCTGCAAGAAAACTCTTCCCAGACTGCATCACTGCAATTCTGTCTGCAAGGACACTCTTCCCAGACTGCATCACTGCAATTCTGCCTGCAAGGACACTCTTCCCAGACTTCATCACTGCGATACTGTCTGCAAGGACACTCTTCCCAGACTGCATCACTGCGATACTGCGTGCAAGGGCACTCTTCCCAGACTGCATCACTGCGATACTGTCTGCAAGGACACTCTTCCCAGACCGCATCACTGTGATACGGTCTGCAAGGACACTCTTCCCAGACTGCATCACTGCGATACTGCCTGCAAGGACACTCTTCCCAGGCTGCATCTCTGCGATACTGTCTGCAAGGACACACTTCCCAGACTTCATCACTGCAATTCTGTCTGCAAGGACACTCTTCCCAGACTGCATCACTGCGATACTGCCTGCAAGGACACACTTCTCAGACTTCATCACTGCAATTCTGCCTGCAAGGACACTCTTCCCAGACAGCATCACTGCGATACTGTCTGCAAGAAAATTCTTCCCAGACTGCATCACTGCAATTCTGTCTGCAAGGACACTCTTCCCAGACTGCATCACTGCAATACTGCCTGCAAGGACACTCTTCCCAGACTGCATCACTGCGATACTGTCGGCAAGGAAACTCTTCCCAGACTGCATCACTGCAGTACTGCCTGCAAGGACACTCTTCCCAGACTTCATCACTGCAATTCTGCCGGCAAGGACACTCTTCCCAGACTGCATCACTGCGATACTGCGTGCAAGGACACTCTTCCCAGACTTCATCACTGCGATACTGCCTGCAAGGACACTCTTCCCAGACTGCATCACTGCAATTCTGCCTGCAAGGACACTCTTCCCAGACTTCATCACTGTGATACTGCCTGCAAGGACATTCTTCCCAGACTGCATCACTACAATTCTGCCTGCTAGGACACTCTTCCCAGAGTTCATCACTGCGATACTGCCTGCAAGGACACTCTTCCCAGATTTCATCACTGCGATTCTGTCTGCAAGGACACTCTTCCCAGACTGCATCACTGCAATACTGTCTGCAAGCGGACTCTTCCCAGGCTGCATCACTGTGATACTGGCTGCAAGGACACTCTTCCCAGACTGCATCACTGCGATACTGTCTACAAGGACACTCTTCCCAGACTGCATCACTGCGATACTGCCTGCAAGGACAAACTTCCCAGACTTCATCACTGCAATTCTGTCTGCAAGGACACTCTTCCCAGACTGCATCACTGCGACACTGCCTGCAAGGACACACTTCCCAGACAGCATCACTGCAATTCTGCCTGCAAGGACACTCTTCCCAGACAACATCACTGCGGTACTGTCTGCAAGAAAACTGTTCCCAGACTGCATCACTGCAATTCTGTCTGCAAGGACACTCTTCCCAGACTGCATCACTGCAATACTGCCTGCAAGGACACTCTTCCCAGACTGCATAACTGCAATTCTGTCTGCAAGGACGCTCTTCCCAGACTGCATCACTGCGATACTCTCTGCAAGGACACTCTTCCCAGACTTCATCACTGCGATACTGCCTGCAAGGACACTCTTCCCAGACTTCATCACTGCGATACTGCCTGCAAGGACACTCTTCCCAGACTGCATCACTGCAATTATGCCTGCAAGGACACTCTTCCCAGACTTCATCACTGCGATACTGCCTGCAAGGACATTCTTCCCAGACTGCATCACTGCAATTCTGCCTGCAAGGACACTGTTCCCAGAGTTCATCACTGCGATACTGTCTGCAAGAAAACTCTTCCCAGACTGCATCACTGCAATACTGTCTGCAAGAAAACTCTTCCCAAACTGCATCACTGCGATACTGATACAAGAAAACTCTTCCCAGACTGCATCACTGCGATACTGCCTGCAAGGACACTGTTCCCAGACTGCATCACTGCCATACTGTCTGCAAAACACTCTTCCCAGACTTCACCACTGCAATTCTGCCTGCAAGGACACTCTTCCCAGAGTTCATCACTGCGATACTGTCTGCAAGAAAACTCTTCCCAGACGACATCACTGCGATACTGCCTGCAGGGACTCTCTTCCCAGACTGCATCACTGCGATACTGACTCCAGCGACACTCTTCCCAGACTGCATCAGTGCGATACTATCTGCAAGAAAACTCTTCCCAGACTGCATCACTGCGATACTGTCTGCAAGGACACTCTTCCCTGGCTGCATCACTGCGATACTGTCTGCAAGAAAACTCTTCCCAAACTGCATCACTGCGATACTGCCTGCAAGGACACTCTTCCCAGACTGCATCACTGCGATAATGTCTCCAAGGACACTCTTCCCAGACTGCATCACTACGATACTGTCTGCAAGAAAACTCTTCCCAGACTGTATCACTGCGATACTGTCTGCAAGGACACTCTTCCCAGGCTGCATCACTGCGATACTCTCTGCAAGGACACTCTTTCCAGACTTCATCACTGCGATACTGTCTGTAAGGACACTCTTCCCAGGCTGCATCACTGCGATACTGTCTGCAAGGACACTCTTCCCAGACTTCATCACTGTGATACTGTCTGCAAGGACACTCTTCCCAGGCTGCATCTCTGCGATACTGTCTGCAAGGACACACTTCCCAGACTTCATCACTGCAATTCTGTCTGCAAGGACACTCTTCCCAGACTGCATCACTGCGATACTGCCTGCAAGGACACACTTCTCAGACTTCATCACTGCAATTCTGCCTGCAAGGACACTCTTCCCAGACAGCATCACTGCGATACTGTCTGCAAGAAAATTCTTCCCAGACTGCATCACTGCAATTCTGTCTGCAAGGACACTCTTCCCAGACTGCATCACTGCAATCCTGCCTGCAAGGACACTCTTCCCAGACTGCATCACTGCAATTCTGTCTGAAAGGACACTCTTCCCAGACTGCATCACTGGAATACTGCCTGCAAGGACACTCTTCCCAGACTGCATCACTGCGATACTGTCGGCAAGGAAACTCTTCCCAGACTGCATCACTGCAATACTGCCTGCAAGGACACTCTTCCCAGACTTCATCACTGCAATTCTGCCTGCAAGGACACTCTTCCCAGACTGCATCACTGCGATACTGCCTGCAAGGACACTCTTCCCAGACTTCATCACTGCGATACTGCCTGCAAGGACACTCTTCCCAGACTGCATCACTGCAATTCTGCCTGCAAGGACACTCTTCCCAGACTTCATCACTGTGATACTGCCTGCAAGGACATTCTTCCCAGACTGCATCACTACAATTCTGCCTGCTAGGACACTCTTCCCAGAGTTCATCACTGCGATACTGCCTACAAGAAAACTCTTCCCAGACTGCATCACTGCAATACTGCCTGCAAGGACACTCTTCCCAGACTTCATCACTGCGATTCTGTCTGCAAGGACACTCTTCCCAGACTGCATCACTGCAATACTGTCTGCAAGCGGACTCTTCCCAGGCTGCATCACTGTGATACTGGCTGCAAGGACACTCTTCCCAGACTGCATCACTGCGATACTGTCTGCAAGGACACTCTTCCCAGACTGCATCACTGCGATACTGCCTGCAAGGACAAACTTCCCAGACTTCATCACTGCAATTCTGTCTGCAAGGACACTCTTCCCAGACTGCATCACTGCGACACTGCCTGCAAGGACACACTTCCCAGAAAGCATCACTGCAATTCTGCCTGCAAGGACACTCTTCCCAGACAGCATCACTGCGGTACTGTCTGCAAGAAAACTGTTCCCAGACTGCATCACTGCAATTCTGTCTGCAAGGACACTCTTCCCAGACTGCATCACTGCAATACTGCCTGCAAGGACACTCTTCCCAGACTGCATAACTGCAATTCTGTCTGCAAGGACACTCTTCCCAGACTGCATCACTGCAATTCTGCCTGCAAGGACACTCTTCCCAGACTTCATCACTGCGATACTGCCTGCAAGGACACTCTTCCCAGACTGCATCACTGCAATTATGCCTGCAAGGACACTCTTCCCAGACTTCATCACTGCGATACTGCCTGCAAGGACATTCTTCCCAGACTGCATCACTGCAATTCTGCCTGCAAGGACACTGTTCCCAGAGTACATCACTGCGATACTGTCTGCAAGAAAACTCTTCCCAGACTGCATCACTGCAATACTGTCTGCAAGAAAACTCTTCCCAGGCTGCATCACTGCGATACTGCCTGCAAGGACACTGTTCCCAGACTGCATCACTGCCATACTGTCTGCAAAACACTCTTCCCAGACTTCACCACTGCAATTCTGCCCGCAAGGACACTCTTCCCAGAGTTCATCACTGCGATACTGTCTGCAAGAAAACTCTTCCCAGACGACATCACTGCGATACTGCCTGCAGGGACTCTCTTCCCAGACTGCATCACTGCGATACTGTCTGCAAGAAAACTCTTCCCAGACTGCATCACTGCGATACTGTCTGCAAGGACACTCTTCCCTGGCTGCATCACTGCGATACTGTCTGCAAGAAAACTCTTCCCAAACTGCATCACTGCGATACTGCCTGCAAGGACACTCTTCCCAGACTGCATCACTGCGATACTGTCTCCAAGGACACTCTTCCCAGACTGCATCACTACGATACTGTCTGCAAGAAAACTCTTCCCAGACTGTATCACTGCGATACTGTCTGCAAGGACACTCTTCCCAGGCTGCATCACTGCGATACTCTCTGCAAGGACACTCTTCCCAGACTTCATCACTGCGATACTGTCTGTAAGGACACTCTTCCCAGGCTGCATCACTGCGATACTGTCTGCAAGGACACTCTTCCCAGACTTCATCACTGTGATACTGTCTGCAAGGACACTCTTCCCAGACTTCACCACTGCGATACTGTCTGCAAGGACACTCTTCCCAGACTGCATCACTGCGATACTGCCTGCAAGGACACTCTTCCCAGACTGCATCACTGCGATAATGTCTGCAAGGACACTCTTCCCAGACTGCATCACTGCGATACTGCCTGCAAGGACACACTTCCCAGAAGTCATCACTGCAATTCTGTCTGCAAGGACACTCTTCCCAGAACTGCATCACTGTGATACTGCCTGCAAGGACACACTTCACAGACTTCATCACTGCAATTCTGCCTGCAAGGACACTCTTCCCAGACAGAATCACTGCGATACTGTCTGCAAGAAAACTCTTCCCAGACTGCATCACTGCAATTCTGTCTGCAAGGACACTCTTCCCAGGCTGCATCACTGCGATACAGCCTGCAAGGACACACTTCCCAGACTTCATCACTGCAATTCTGCCTGCAAGGACACTCTTCCCAGACAGCATCACTGCGATACTGCCTGCAAGAAAACTCTTCCCAGACTGCATCACTGCAATACTGACTGCAAGGACACTGTTCCCAGACTGCATCACTGCGATACTGTCTGCAAGAAAACTCTTCCCAGACTTCATCACTGCAATTCGGTCTGCAAGGACACTCTTCCCAGACTGCATCACTGCAATACAGCCTGCAAGGACACTCTTCCCAGACTGCATCACTGCAATTCTGTCTGCAAGGACACTCTTCCCAGGCTGCATCACTGCGATACTGCCTGCAAGGACACTCTTCCCAGGCTGCATCACTGCGATACTGCCTGCAAGGACACTCTTCCCAGACTGCATCACTGCGATACTGCCTCCAAGGACACTCTTCCCAGACTGCATCACTGCGATACTGTCTGCAAGAAAACTCTTCCCAGACTGCATCACTGCAATTCTGTCTGCAAGGACACTCTTCCCAGACTTGCATCACTGCAATACTGCCTGCAAGGACACACTTCCCAGACTGCATCACTGCAATTCTGTCTGCAAGGACACTCTTCCCAGACTGCATCACTGCGATACTGTCTGCAAGGACACTCTTCCCAGACTGCATCACTGCAATTCTGCCTGCAAGGACACTCTTCCCAGACTGCATCACTGCAATTCTGTCTGCAAGGACACTCTTCCCAGACTTCCCCACTGCGATACTGTCTGCAAGGACACTCTTCCCAGCCTGCATCATTGCGATACTGCCTGCCAGGACACTCTTCCCAGACTGCATCACTGCGATACTGTCTGCAAGGACACTCTTCCCAGACTGCATCACTGCGATACTGCCTGCAAGGACTCACTTCCCAGACTTCATCACTGCAATTCTGTCTGAAAGGACACTCTTCCCAGACTGCATCACTGCGATACTGTCTGCAAGAAAACTCTTCCCAGACTATGCGTACTGCCTGCAAGGACATACTTCCCAGACTTCATCACTGCAATTCTGCCTGCAAGGACACTCTTCCCAGACAGCATCACTGCGATACTGTCTGCAAGAAAAATCTTCCCAGACTATGCGATACTGCCTGCAAGGACACACTTCCCACACTTCATCACTGCAATTCTGCCTGCAAGGACACTCTTCCCAGACAGCATCACTGCGATACTGTCTGCAAGAAAACTCTTCCCAGACTGCATCACTGCAATTCTGTCTGCAAGGACACTCTTCCCAGACTGCATCACTGCAATACTGCCTGCAAGGACACTCTTCCCAGACTGCATCACTGCAATTCTGTCTGCAAGGACACTCTTCCCAGACTGCATCACTGCGATAATGTCTGCAAGGACACTCTTCCCAGACTGCATCACTGCGATACTGCCTGCAAGGATACTCTTCCCAGACCGCATCACTGTGATACGGTCTGCACGGACACTCTTCCCAGACTGCATCACAGCGATACTGCCTGCAAGGAAACTCTTCCCAGGCTGCATCTCTGCGATACTGTCTGCAAGGACACACTTCCCAGACTTCATCACTGCAATTCTGTCTGCAAGGACACTCTTCCCAGACTGCATCACTGCGATACTGCCTGCAAGGACACACTTCTCAGACTTCATCACTGCAATTCTGCCTGCAAGGACACTCTTCCCAGACAGCATCACTGCGATACTGTCTGCAACAAAATTCTTCCCAGACTGCATCACTGCAATTCTGTCTGCAAGGACACTCTTCCCAGACTGCGTCACTGCAATACTGCCTGCAAGGACACTCTTCCCAGACTGCATCACTGCAATTCTGCCTGCAAGGACACTCTTCCCAGACTGCATCACTGCGATACTGCCTGCAAGGACACTCTTCCCAGACTTCATCACTGCGATACTGCCTGCAAGGACACTCTTCCCAGGCTGCATCACTGCAATTCTGCCTGCAAGGACACTCTTCCCAGACTACATCACTGTGATACTGCCTGCAAGGACATTCTTCCAAGACTGCATCACTACAATTCTGCCTGCAAGGACACACTTCCCAGACTGCAACACTGCAATTATGTCTGCAAGAAAACTCTTCCCAGACTGCATCACTGCGATATTGCCTGCTGGGACTCTCTTCCCAGACTGCATCACTGCGATACTGTCTGCAAGGACACTCTTCCCAGACTGCATCACTGCGATACTGCCTACAAGAAAACTCTTCCCGGACTGCATCACTGCGATACTGCCTGCAAGGACTCTGTTCCCAGACTGCATCTCTGCCATACTGTCTGCAAAACACCCTTCCCAGACTTCACCACTGCAATTCTGCCTGCAAGGACACTCTTCCCAGAGTTCATCACTGCGATATTGTCTGCAAGAAAACTCTTCCCAGACTGCATCACTGCGATACTGCCTGCAGGGACTCTCTTCCCTGACTGCATCACTGCGATACTGTCTGCAAGAAAACTCTTCTCAGACTGCATCACTGCGATACTGTCTGCAAGCGGACTCTTCCCAGGCTGCATCACTGCGATACTGCCTGCAAGGATACTCTTCCCAGACTGCATCACTGCGATACTGTCTGCAAGGACACTCTTCCCAGACTGCATCACTGCAATTCTGCCTGCAAGGACACTCTTCCCAGACTTCATCACTGTGATACTGCCTACAAGGACATTCTTCCCAGACTGCATCACTACAATTCTGCCTGCTAGGACACTCTTCCCAGAGTTCATCACTGCGATACTGCCTGCAAGGACACTCTTCCCAGATTTCATCACTGCGATACTGCCTGCAAGGACACTCTTCCCAGACTTCATCACTGCGATACTGTCTGCAAGGACACTCTTCCCAGACTGCATCACTGCGATACTGCCTACAAGAAAACTCTTCCCAGACTGCATCACTGCAATACTGCCTGCAAGGACACTCTTCCCAGACTTCATCACTGCGATTCTGTCTGCAAGGACACCCTTCCCAGACTGCATCACTGCAATACTGTCTGCAAGCGGACTCTTCCCAGGCTGCATCACTGTGATACTGGCTGCAAGGACACTCTTCCCAGACTGTATCACTGCGATACTGTCTGCAAGGACACTCTTCCCAGACTGCATCACTGCGATACTGCCTGCAAGGACAAACTTCCCAGACTTCATCACTGCAATTCTGTCTGCAAGGACACTCTTCCCAGACTGCATCACTGCGACACTGCCTGCAAGGACACACTTCCCAGACAGCATCACTGCAATTCTGCCTGCAAGGACACTCTTCCCAGACAGCATCACTGCGGTACTGTCTGCAAGAAAACTGTTCCCAGACTGCATCACTGCAATTCTGTCTGCAAGGACACTCTTCCCAGACTGCATCACTGCAATACTGCCTGCAAGGACACTCTTCCCAGACTGCATAACTGCAATTCTGTCTGCAAGGACACTCTTCCCAGACTTCATCACTGCAATTCTGCCTGCAAGGACACTCTTCCCAGACTTCATCACTGCGATACTGCCTGCAAGGACACTCTTCCCAGACTGCATCACTGCAATTATGCCTGCAAGGACACTCTTCCCAGACTTCATCACTGCGATACTGCCTGCAAGGACATTCTTCCCAGACTGCATCACTGCAATTCTGCCTGCAAGGACACTGTTCCCAGAGTTCATCACTGCGATACTGTCTGCAAGAAAACTCTTCCCAGACTGCATCACTGCAATACTGTCTGCAAGAAAACTCTTCCCAAACTGCATCACTGCGATACTGATACAAGAAAACTCTTCCCAGACTGCATCACTGCGATACTGCCTGCAAGGACACTGTTCCCAGACTGCATCACTGCCATACTGTCTGCAAAACACTCTTCCCAGACTTCACCACTGCAATTCTGCCTGCAAGGACACTCTTCCCAGACGACATCACTGCGATACTGCCTGCAGGGACTCTCTTCCCAGACTGCATCACTGCGATACTGACTCCAGCGACACTCTTCCCAGACTGCATCAGTGCGATACTGTCTGCAAGAAAACTCTTCCCAGACTGCATCACTGCGATACTGTCTGCAAGGACATTCTTCCCTGGCTGCATCACTGCGATACTGTCTGCAAGAAAACTCTTCCCAAACTGCATCACTGCGATACTGCCTGCAAGGACACTCTTCCCAGACTGCATCACTGCGATACTGTCTCCAAGGACACTCTTCCCAGACTGCATCACTACGATACTGTCTGCAAGAAAACTCTTCCCAGACTGTATCACTGCGATACTGTCTGCAAGGACACTCTTCCCAGGCTGCATCACTGCGATACTCTCTGCAAGGACACTCTTCCCAGACTTCATCACTGCGATACTGTCTGTAAGGACACTCTTCCCAGGCTGCATCACTGCGATACTGTCTGCAAGGACACTCTTCCCCGACTTCATCACTGTGATACTGCCTGCAAGGACACTCTTCCCAGGCTGCATCTCTGCGATACTGTCTGCAAGGACACACTTCCCAGACTTCATCACTGCAATTCTGTCTGCAAGGACACTCTTCCCAGACTGCATCACTGCGATACTGCCTGCAAGGACACACTTCTCAGACTTCATCACTGCAATTCTGCCTGCAAGGACACTCTTCCCAGACAGCATCACTGCGATACTGTCTGCAAGAAAATTCTTCCCAGACTGCATCACTGCAATTCTGTCTGCAAGGACACACTTCCCAGACTGCATCACTGCAATACTGCCTACAAGGACACTCTTCCCAGACTGCATCACTGCAATTCTGTCTGAAAGGAAACTCTTCCCAGACTGCATCACTGGAATACTGACTGCAAGGACACTCTTCCCAGACTGCATCACTGCGATACTGTCGGCAAGGAAACTCTTCCCAGACTGCATCACTGCAATACTGCCTGCAAGGACACTCTTCCCAGACTTCATCACTGCAATTCTGCCTGCAAGGACACTCTTCCCAGACTGCATCACTGCGATACTGCCTGCAAGGACACTCTTCCCAGACTTCATCACTGCGATACTGCCTGCAAGGACACTCTTCCCAGACTGCATCACTGCAATTCTGCCTGCAAGGACACTCTACCCAGACTTCATCACTGTGATACTGCCTGCAAGGACATTCTTCGCAGACTGCATCACTACAATTCTGCCTGCTAGGACACTCTTCCCAGAGTTCATCACAGCGATACTGCCTGCAAGGACACTCTTCCCAGATTTCATCACTGCGATACTGCCTGCAAGGACACTCTTCCCAGACTTCATCACTGCGATACTGTCTGCAAGGACACTCTTCCCAGACTGCATCACTGCGATACTGCCTACAAGAAAACTCTTCCCAGACTGCATCACTGCAATACTGCCTGCAAGGACACTCTTCCCAGACTTCATCACTGCGATTCTGTCTGCAAGGACACTCTTCCCAGACTGCATCACTGCAATACTGTCTGCAAGCGGACTCTTCCCAGGCTGCATCACTGTGATACTGGCTGCAAGGACACTCTTCCCAGACTGCATCACTGCGATACTGTCTGCAAGGACACTCTTCCCAGACTGCATCACTGCGATACTGCCTGCAAGGACAAACTTCCCAGACTTCATCACTGCAATTCTGTCTGCAAGGACACTCTTCCCAGACTGCATCACTGCGACACTGCCTGCAAGGACACACTTCCCAGACAGCATCACTGCAATTCTGCCTGCAAGAAAACTCTTCCCAGACAGCATCACTGCGGTACTGTCTGCAAGAAAACTGTTCCCAGACTGCATCACTGCAATTCTGTCTGCAAGGACACTCTTCCCAGACTGCATCACTGCAATACTGCCTGCAAGGACACTCTTCCCAGACTGCATAACTGCAATTCTGTCTGCAAGGACACTCTTCCCAGACTGCATCACTGCAATTCTGCCTGCAAGGACACTCTTCCCAGACTGCATCACTGCGATACTGCCTGCAAGGACACTCTTCCCAGACTTCATCACTGCGATACTGCCTGCAAGGACACTCTTCCCAGTCTGCATCACTGCAATTATGCCTGCAAGGACACTCTTCCCAGACTTCATCACTGCGATACTGCCTGCAAGGACATTCTTCCCAGACTGCATCACTGCAATTCTGCCTGCAAGGACACTGTTCCCAGAGTTCATCACTGCGATACTGTCTGCAAGAAAACTCTTCCCAGACTGCATCACTGCAATACTGTCTGCAAGAAAACTCTTCCCAAACTGCATCACTGCGATACTGCCTACAAGAAAACTCTTCCCAGACTGCATCACTGCGATACTGCCTGCAAGGACACTGTTCCCAGACTGCATCACTGCCATACTGTCTGCAAAACACTCTTCCCAGACTTCACCACTGCAATTCTGCCCGCAAGGACACTCTTCCCAGAGTTCATCACTGCGATACTGTCTGCAAGAAAACTCTTCCCAGACGACATCACTGCGATACTGCCTGCAGGGACTCTCTTCCCAGACTGCATCACTGCGATACTGACTCCAGCGACACTCTTCCCAGACTGCATCAGTGCGATACTGTCTGCAAGAAAACTCTTCCCAGACTGCATCACTGCGATACTGTCTGCAAGGACACTCTTCCCTGGCTGCATAACTGCGATACTGTCTGCAAGAAAACTCTTCCCAAACTGCATCACTGCGATACTGCCTGCAAGGACACTCTTCCCAGACTGCATCACTGCGATACTGTCTCCAAGGACACTCTTCCCAGACTGCATCACTGCGATACTGCCTACAAGAAAACTCTTCCCGGACTGCATCACTGCGATACTGCCTGCAAGGACTCTGTTCCCAGACTGCATCTCTGCCATACTGTCTGCAAAACACTCTTCCCAGACTTCACCACTGCAATTCTGCCTGCAAGGACACTCTTCCCAGAGTTCATCACTGCGATATTGTCTGCAAGAAAACTCTTCCCAGACTGCATCACTGCGATACTGCCTGCAGGGACTCTCTTCCCCGACTGCATCAGTGCGATACTGACTCCAGCGACACTCTTCCCAGACTGCATCACTGCGATACTGTCTGCAAGAAAACTCTTCCCAGACTGCATCACTGCGATACTGGCTGCAAGCGGACTCTTCCCAGGCTGCATCACTGCGATACTGCCTGCAAGGATACTCTTCCCAGACTGCATCACTGCGATACTGTCTGCAAGGACACTCTTCCCAGGCTGCATCACTGCGATACTCTCTGCAAGGACACTCTTCCCAGACTTCATCACAGCGGTACTGTCTGTAAGGACACTCTTCCCAGGCTGCATCACTGCGATACTGTCTGCAAGGACACTCTTCCCAGACTTCATCACTGTGATACTGTCTGCAAGGACACTCTTCCCAGACTTCATCACTGCGATACTGTCTGCAAGGACACTCTTCCCAGACTGCATCACTGCGATACTGCCTGCAAGGACACTCTTCCCAGACTGCATCACTGCGATAATGTCTGCAAGAAAACTCTTCCCAGACTGCATCACTGCGATACTGCCTGCAAGGACACACTTCCCAGAAGTCATCACTGCAATTCTGTCTGCAAGGACACTCTTCCCAGAACTGCATCACTGTGATACTGCCTGCAAGGACACACTTCCCAGACTTCATCACTGCAATTCTGCCTGCAAGGACACTCTTCCCAGACAGAATCACTGCGATACTGTCTGCAAGAAAACACTTCCCAGACTGCATCACTGCAATTCTGTCTGCAAGGACACTCTTCCCAGACTGCATCACTGCGATACAGCCTGCAAGGACACACTTCCCAGACTTCATCACTGCAATTCTGCCTGCAAGGACACTCTTCCCAGACAGCATCACTGCGATACTGCCTGCAAGAAAACTCTTCCCAGACTGCATCACTGCAATACTGACTGCAAGGACACTGTTCCCAGACTGCATCACTGCGATACTGTCTGCAAGAAAACTCTTCCCAGACTTCATCACTGCAATTCGGTCTGCAAGGACACTCTTCCCAGACTGCATCACTGCAATACAGCCTGCAAGGACACTCTTCCCAGACTGCATCACTGCAATTCTGTCTGCAAGGACACTCGTCCCAGGCTGCATCACTGCGATACTGCTTGCAAGGACACTCTTCCCAGGCTGCATCACTGCGATACTGCCTGCAAGGACACTCTTCCCAGACTGCATCACTGCGATACTGTCTCCAAGGACACTCTTCCCAGACTGCATCACTGCGATACTGTCTGCAAGAAAACTCTTCCCAGACTGCATCACTGCAATTCTGTCTGCAAGGACACTCTTCCCAGACTTGCATCACTGCAATACTGCCTGCAAGGACACACTTCCCAGACTGCATCACTGCAATTCTGTCTGCAAGGACACTCTTCCCAGACTGCATCACTGCGATACTGTCTGCAAGGACACTCTTCCCAGACTGCATCACTGCAATTCTGCCTGCAAGGACACTCTTCCCAGACTGCATCACTGCAATTCTGTCTGCAAGGACACTCTTCCCAGACTTCACCACTGCGATACTGTCTGCAAGGACACTCTTCCCAGACTGCATCATTGCGATACTGCCTGCAAGGACACTCTTCCCAGACTGCATCACTGCGATACTGTCTGCAAGGACACTCTTCCCAGACTGCATCACTGCGATACTGCCTGCAAGGACTCACTTCCCAGACTTCATCACTGCAATTCTGTCTGAAAGGACACTCTTCCCAGACTGCATCACTGCGATACTGTCTGCAAGAAAACTCTTCCCAGACTATGCGTACTGCCTGCAAGGACACACTTCCCAGACTTCATCACTGCAATTCTGCCTGCAAGGACACTCTTCCCAGACAGCATCACTGCGATACTGTCTGCAAGAAAAATCTTCCCAGACTATGCGATACTGCCTGCAAGGACACACTTCCCACACTTCATCACTGCAATTCTGCCTGCAAGGACACTCTTCCCAGACAGCATCACTGCGATACTGTCTGCAAGAAAACTCTTCCCAGACTGCATCACTGTAATTCTGTCTGCAAGGACACTCTTCCCAGACTGCATCACTGCAATACTGCCTGCAAGGACACTCTTCCCAGACTGCATCACTGCAATTCTGTCTGCAAGGACACTCTTCCCAGACTGCATCACTGCGATAATGTCTGCAAGGACACTCCTCCCAGACTGCATCACTGCGATACTGCCTGCAAGGATACTCTTCCCAGACTGCATCACTGCGATACTGTCTGCAAGGACACTCTTCCCAGACCGCATCACTGTGATACGGTCTGCACGGACACTCTTCCCAGACTGCATCACAGCGATACTGCCTGCAAGGAAACTCTTCCCAGGCTGCATCTCTGCGATACTGTCTGCAAGGACTCTCTTCCCAGACTGCATCACTGCGATACTGTCTGCAAGGACACACTTCCCAGACTTCATCACTGCAATTCTGTCTGCAAGGACACTCTTCCCAGACTGCATCACTGCGATACTGCCTGCAAGGACACACTTCTCAGACTTCATCACTGCAATTCTGCCTGCAAGGACACTCTTCCCAGACAGCATCACTGCGATACTGTCTGCAACAAAATTCTTCCCAGACTGCATCACTGCAATTCTGTCTGCAAGGACACTCTTCACAGACTGCGTCACTGCAATACTGCCTGCAAGGACACTCTTCCCAGACTGCATCACTGCAATTCTGACTGCAAGGACACTCTTCCCAGACTGCATCACTGCGATACTGCCTGCAAGGACACTCTTCCCAGACTTCATCACTGCGATACTGCCTGCAAGGACACTCTTCCCAGACTGCATCACTGCAATTCTGCCTGCAAGGACACTCTTCCCAGACTTCATCACTGTGATACTGCCTGCAAGGACATTCTTCCCAGACTGCATCACTACAATTCTGCCTGCAAGGACACACTTCCCAGACTGCAACACTGCAATTATGTCTGCAAGAAAACTCTTCCCAGACTGCATCACTGCGATACTGCCTGCTGGGACTCTCTTCCCAGACTGCATCACTGCGATACTGTCTGCAAGGACACTCTTCCCAGACTGCATCACTGCGATACTGCCTACAAATAAACTCTTCCCGGACTGCATCACTGCGATACTGCCTGCAAGGACTCTGTTCCCAGACTGCATCTCTGCCATACTGTCTGCAAAACACTCTTCCCAGACTTCACCACTGCAATTCTGCCTGCAAGGACACTCTTCCCAGAGTTCATCACTGCGATATTGTCTGCAAGAAAACTCTTCCCAGACTGCATCACTGCGATACTGCCTGCAGGGACTCTCTTCCCTGACTGCATCACTGCGATACTGACTCCAGCGACACTCTTCCCAGACTGCATCACTGCGATACTGTCTGCAAGAAAACTCTTCCCAGACTGCATCACTGCGATACTGTCTGCAAGCGGACTCTTCCCAGGCTGCATCACTGCGATACTGCCTGCAAGGATACTCTTCCCAGACTGCATCACTGCGATACTGTCTGCAAGGACACTCTTCCCAGACTGCATCACTGCGATACTGCCTGCAAGGACAAACTTCCCAGACTTCATCACTGCAATTCTGTCTGCAAGGACACTCTTCCCAGACTGCATCACTGCGATACTGCCTGCAAGGACACACTTCCCAGACTTCATCACTGCAATTCTGCCTGCAAGATCACTCTTCCCAGACAGCATCACTGCGATACTGTCTGCAAGAAAACTCTTCCCAGACTGCATCACTGCAATACTGCCTGCAAGGACACTCTTCCCAGACTGCGTCACTGCAATTCTGTCTGCAAGGACACTTTTCCCAGAGTAAATCACTGCGATACTGTCTGCAAGGACACTCTTCCCAGACTGCATCACTGCAATTCTGCCTGCAAGGACACTCTTCCCAGACTTCATCACTGCAATACTGCCTGCAAGGACACTCTTCCCAGACTGCATCACTGCGATACTGCCTGCAAGGACACTCTTCCCAGACTGCATCACTGCAATTATGCCTGCAAGGACACTCTTCCCAGACTTCATCACTGCGATACTGCCTGCAAGGACATTCTTCCCAGACTGCATCTCTGCAATTCTGCCTGCTAGTACACTCTTCCCAGAGTTCATCACTGCGATACTGCCTGCAAGAAAACTCTTCCCAGACTGCATCACTGCGATACTGCCTGCAGGGACTCTCTTCCCAGACTGCATCACTGCGATACTGCCTGCAAGGACACTGTTCCCAGACTGCATCACTGCCATACTGTCTGCAAGAAAACTCTTCCCAAACTGCATCACTGCGATACTGCCTGCAAGGACACTCTTCCCAGACTGCATCACTGCGATACTGTCTCCAAGGACACTCTTCCCAGACTGCATCACTACGATACTGTCTGCAAGAAATCTCTTCCCAGACTGCATCACTGCGATACTGTCTGCAAGGACACTCTTCCCAGGCTGCATCACTGCGATTCTGTCTGCAAGGACAATCTTCCCAGACTTCATCACTGCGATACTGTCTGCAAGGACACTCTTCCCAGGCTGCATCACTGCGATACTGTCTGCAAGGACACTCTTCCCAGACTTCATCACTGTGATACTGTCTGCAAGGACACCCTTCCCAGACTTCATCACTGCGATACTGTCTGCAAGGACACTCTTCCCAGACTTCATCACTGTGATACTGTCTGCAAGGACACCCTTCCCAGACTTCATCACTGCGATACTGTCTGCAAGGACACCCTTCCCAGACTTCATCACTGCGATACTGTCTGCAAGGACACTCTTTCCAGACTGCATCACTGCGATACTGCGATGGTTTACACCTGAACCAGAGGGGAATCAATATCCTGGGGGGTAAATTTGCAAAGGCTATGCGGGGAGGTTTAAACTGATTTGGGGGGAGGGATGGGATATTGAGTAGAGGGGGTGAAAGGGAGGGGGGCATAGATGGGGAATGCAAGGCACGGCGTAGTGGGGGTGGGGCGGAGCAGGGTTTGAAATGCATGTGCTTTAATACTTTAAAGGTAGGGGAGGACCGCAGGAAACATGGGAGGGAGGTTAGACAGGAGGTGGAGAAGGGAAATGCCCAGACTGAGGGGCTGAAGTGTGTATACTTTAATGCAAGGAGTGTAGTAAATAAGGTAGATGAGCTTAGGGCGTGGATAGCTGCTTGGGAATGTGATGTGGTGGCCATTACGGAGACTTGGATGTCTCAGGGACAGGACTGGGTACTTCAGGTGCCAGGTTTCAGATGTTTCAGGAAGGACAGGGAGGCTGGCGGAAGAGGTGGTGGAGTGGCACTGTTAATAAGGGACAGTGTCATGGCTGCAGAGAAAGAGGATGCCGTGGAGGGACTTTCTACAGAGTCTCTGTGGGTGGAAGTTACGAACAGCATAGGGTCGAAAACTTTGCTGGGTGTATTCTATAGGCCGCCCAATAGTGACAGGGAAGTTGAAGTGCAGATAGGGAACCAGATTCTGGAGAAATGTATTAAAAACAGAGTGGTCGTGATGGGAGACTTCAATTTCCCAAACATCGACTGGAATATCCCTAGAGTAAGGGGTTTGGCTGGAGAGGAGTTTGTTAGGTGTGTTCAGGAAGGTTTCCTGACACAGTATGTGGACAAGCCTACGAGGGGTGAGGCAGTACTTGACCTGGTACTGGCGAATGAACCAGGGCAGGTGATGGATCTCTCGGTTGGAGAGCATCTTGGGAATGGTGACCATAATTCTATCTCCTTCACAATTGCATTGGAACGAGATAGGATCAGACAGGCTAGGAAGGTGTTTGTCTGGAGTAAGGGGAGATACGAAGAAGTCAGGAAGTTACTTGGACAAATAAACTGGAAGGAGGCATTCTTAGGGAAGAGTACCGAAGGAAGGTGGCGGATATTCAAGGAATGTTTGTCTGGCGCTCTGCATGACAATGTTCCGATAAGGCAAGGGGGTTTTGGTAGGTCGCGGGAACCGTGGTGCACGAAGGCTGTGTTGAACCTAGTCAGGAGGAAAAGGAAGGTGTACAAAAGGTTCAGGGAACTAGGAGAGGTTAAGGATCTTGAAGAATATAAGGACTGTAGAAAGGAGGTTAAAAGGGAAATTAGGAGAGCCAGAAGGGGTCATGAGAAGACCTTGGCGGGTAAGATTAAAGAAAATCCCAAGGCCTTCTATAAGTATGTGAAAGGTAAAAGGGTGAGAAGGGAAAGGATAGGACCTATAAAAGATGAAGGGGGAAAGGTCTGTGTAGAACCAGAAGAAATGGCGGAGGTGCTTAATGAGTACTTTGCATCAGTATTCACAGTGGAAGCTGATTTGGGAGATCTTGCTATGGACTTGCAGCAGGTGGAAAAGATTGAGTACGTGGACATTAAGGAGGAGGATGTGTTAGAACTTTTGAATTCTATCAAGGTAGATAAGTCGCCGGGACCAGATGGGATGTACCCCAGGATACTGTGGGAGGCCAGAGAAGTGATTGCAGAGCCCTTGGCGATGATCTTTGCGTCGTCAATGGAGACGGGAGAGGTTCCGGAAGATTGGAGGATTGCGGATGTAGTCCCTATTTTCAAGAAAGGGAACAGAGATAGCCCGGGAAATTACCGCCCGGTGAGTCTGACCTCAGTGGTTGGTAAGCTGATGGAGAGGCTTCTGAGGGACAAGATTTACGACCATTTGGAGAGGTTTGACATGATCAGGAATAGTCAGCATGGATTTGTCAAGGGCAGGTCGTGCCTTACGAGCCTAGTTGAGTTCTTCGATAATGTGACTGAACACATTGACGAAGGAAGTGCCGTGGACGTAGTGTACATGGACTTCAGCAAGGCTTTTGATAAGGTCCCCCATGCAAGACTTCTTGAGAAGGTGAGAGGGCATGGGATCCAAGGGCCTTTGGCCTTGTGGATCCAGAACTGGCTTGCCTGCAGAAGGCAGAGAGTGGTTGTGGATGGGTCTTTTTCGGAATGGAGGTCAGTCACCAGTGGGGTGCCCCAGGGATCTGTTCTGGGACCCTTGTTGTTTGTCATTTTCATAAATGACCTGGATGAGGAAGTGGAGGGATGGGTTAGCAAGTTCGCTGATGACACGAAGGTCGGCGGTGTTGTGGATGGTCTGGAAGGATGTCAAAAGTTGCAGCAGGACATAGATAGGATGCAGGAATGGGCGGAGAAGTGGCAGATGGACTTCAATGCGGATAAATGTGTAGTAGTCCATTTCGGCAGAACCAACGGGATGAACGAGTACACTATTAAGGGCAGGGGTCTTAGTAGCGTTGAAGAGCAGAAGGATCTCGGGGTCCGGGTTCACAGGACTCTTAAATCGGCCTCGCAGGTGGAGGAGGTGGTCAAGAAGGCGTATGGTGTACTGGCCTTCATTAATCGAGGGATTGAGTTTAGGAGTCGGGAGGTAATGCTGCAACTTTACAGGACCCTCGTCAGGCCTCATTTGGAGTACTGTGCGCAGTTCTGGTCGCCTCACTATAGGAAAGACGTGGAAGCTATTGAAAGGGTGCAGAGGAGATTTACAAGGATGTTGCCTGGACTGGGAGGCATGCCTTATGAAGATAGGTTGAGGGAGCTGGGACTCTTTTCCCTGGAGAGGCGAAGGTTGAGAGGCGACCTGATAGAAGTTTATAAAATGTTGAGAGGAATAGATAGGGTGGACTCTCAGAGGCTATTTCCCCGGGTTGAAATGGTCGCTACGAGAGGACACAGATTTAAGGTGCGGGGAGGGAAGTACAGAGGTGATGTTAGGGGTAAGTTTTTCACTCAGAGGGTAGTGAGTGATTGGAATCGGCTGCCGTCGTCGGTGGTGGAGGCGAACTCGCTGGGGTCTTTTAAAAGACTTCTGGATGAGTATATGGGGTTTAATGGGATTGGGGGTTATAGATAGGTCTATAGATTGGTGGGGTTGATGCGATCGGCGCAACTCGAGGGCCGAAGGGCCTGTTTGTGCTGTAATGTTCTATGTTCTATGTTCTATGTTCTTCCCAGACTGCATCACTGCGATACTGCCTGCAAGGACACTGTTCCCAGACTGCATCACTGCCATAATGTCTGCAAAACACACTTCCCAGACTTCATCACTGCAATTCTGTCTGCAAGGACACTCTTCCCAGACTGCATCACTGCGATACTGCCTGCAAGGACAAACTTCCCAGACTGCATCACTGCGATACTGCCTGCAAGGACACACTTCCCAGACTTCATCACTGCAATTCTGCCTGCAAGGACACTCTTCCCAGACAGCATCACTGCGATACTGTCTGCAAGAAAACTCTTCCCAGACTGCATCACTGCAATTCTGTCTGCAAGGACACTCTTCCCAGACTGCATCACTGCAATACTGCCTGCAAGGACACTCTTCCCAGACTGCATCAGTGCAATTCTGTCTGCAAGGACACTCTTCCCAGACTGCATCACTGCAATTCTGCCTGCAAGGACACTCTTCCCAGACTTCATCACTACGATACTGCCTGCAAGGACACTCTCATAGACTTCATCACTGCGATACTGCCTGCAAGGACACTCTTCCCAGACTGCATCACTCCAATTATGTCTGCAAGAAAACTCTTCCCAGACTGCATCACTGCGATACTGACTGCAGGGACTCTCGTCCCAGACTGCATCACTGCGATACTGTCTGCAAGGACACTCTTCCCAGACTGCATCACTGCGATACTGCCTACAAGGAAACTCTTCACGGACTGCATCACTGCGATACTGCCTCCAAGGACACTGTTCCCAGACTGCATCTCTGCCATACTGTCTGCAAAACACTCTTCCCAGACTTCACCACTGCAATTCTGCCTGCAAGGACACTCTTCCCAGAGTTCATCACTGCGATATTGTCTGCAAGAAAACTCTTCCCAGACTCCATCACTGCGATACTGCCTGCAGGGACTCTCTTCCCAGACTGCATCACTGCGATACTGACTCCAACGACACTCTGCCCTAACTGCATCACTGCGATACTGTCTGCAAGAAAACTCTTCCCAGACTGCATCACTGCGATACTGTCTGCAAGCGGACTCTTCCCAGGCTGCATCACTGCGATACTGCCTGCAAGGATACTCTTCCCAGACTGCATCACTGCGATACTGTCTGCAAGGACACTCTTCCCAGACTGCATCACTGCGATACTGCCTGCAAGGACAACCTTCCCAGACTTCATCACTGCAATTCTGTCTGCAAGGACACTCTTCCCAGACTGCATCACTGCGATGCTGCCTGCAAGGACACACTCCCCAGACTTCATCACTGCAATTCTGCCTGCAAGGTCACTCTTCCCAGACAGCATCACTGCGATACTGTCTGCAAGAAAACTCTTCCCAGACTGCATCACTGCTATTCTGTCTGCAAGGACACTCTTCCCAGACTGCATCACTGCAATACTGCCTGCAAGGACACTCTTACCAGACTGCATCACTGCAATTCTGTCTGCAAGGACACTCTTCCCAGACTAAATCACTGCGATACTGTCTGCAAGGACCCGGTTCCCAGACTGCATCACTGCAATTCTGCCTGCAAGGACACTCTTCCCAGACTTCATCACTGCGATACTGCCTGCAAGGACACTCTTCCCAGACTTCATCACTGCGATACTGCCTGCAAGGACACTCTTCCCAGACTGCATCACTGCAATTATGCCTGCAAGGACACTCTTCCCAGACTTCATCACTGCGATACTGCCTGCAAGGACATTCTTCCCAGACTGCATCACTGCAATGCTGCCTGCTAGGACACTCTTCCCAGAGTTCATCACTGCGATTCTGCCTGCAAGAAAACTCTTCCCAGACTGCATCACTGCGGTACTGCCTGCAGGGACTCTCTTCCCAGACTGCATCACTGCGATACTGTCTGCAAGGACACTCTTCCCAGACTGCATCACTGCGATACTGCCTACAAGAAAACTCTTCCCAGACTGCATCACTGCGATACTGCCTACAAGAAAACTCTTCCCAGACTGCATCACTGCGATACTGCCTGCAAGGACACTGTTCCCAGACTGCATCACTGCCATACTGTCTGCAAGAAAACTCTTCCCAAACTGCATCACTGCGATACTGCGTGCAAAGACACTCTTCCCAGACTGCATCACTGCAATACTGTCTCCAAGGACACTCTTCCCAGACTGCATCACTACGATACTGTCTGCAAGAAAACACTTCCCAGACTGCATCACTGCGATACTGTCTGCAAGGACACTCTTCCCCGGCTGCATCACTGCGATACTGTCTGCAAGGACACTCGTCCCAGACTTCATCACTGCGATACTGTCTGCAAGGACACTCTTCCCAGGTGCATCACTGCGATACTGTCTGCAAGGACACTCTTCCCAGACTTCATCACTGTGATACTGTCTGCAAGGACACTCTTCACAGACAGCATCACTGCGATACTGTCTGCAAGGACACTCTTCCCAGACTGCATCACTGCGATACTGCCTGCAAGGACACACTTCCCAGACGTCATCACTGCAATTCTGTCTGCAAGGACACTCTTGCCAGACTGCATCACTGTGATACTGCCTGCAAGGACACACTTCCCAGACTTCATCACTGCAATTCTGCCTGCAAGGACACTCTTCCCAGACAGCATCACTGCGATACTGTCTGCAAGAAAACTCTTCCCAGACTGCATCACTGCAATTCTGTCTGCAAGGACACTCTTCCCAGACTGCATCACTGCGACACTGCCTGCAAGGACACACTTCCCAGACAGCATCACTGCAATTCTGCCTGCAAGGACACTCTTCCCAGACAGCATCACTGCGGTACTGTCTGCAAGAAATCTGTTCCCAGACTGCATCACAGCAATTCTGTCTGCAAGGACACTCTTCCCAGACTGCATCACTGCGGTACTGTCTGCAAGAAAACTGTTCCCAGACTGCATCACAGCAATTCTGTCAGCAAGGACACTCTTCCCAGACTGCATCACTGCAATACTGCCTGCAAGGACACACTTCCCAGACAGCATCACTGCAATTCTGCCTGCAAGGACACTCTTCCCAGACAGCATCACTGCGATACTGTCTGCAAGAAAACTCTTCCCAGACTGCATCACTGCAATTCTGTCTGCAAGGACACTCTTCCCAGACTGCATCACTGCGACACTGCCTGCAAGGACACACTTCCCAGACAGCATCACTGCAATTCTGCCTGCAAGGACACTCTTCCCAGACAGCATCACTGCGGTACTGTCTGCAAGAAAACTGTTCCCAGACTGCATCACAGCAATTCTGTCTGCAAGGACACTCTTCCCAGACTGCATCACTGCGGTACTGTCTGCAAGAAAACTGTTCCCAGACTGCATCACAGCAATTCTGTCTGCAAGGACACTCTTCCCAGACTGCATCACTGCAATACTGCCTGCAAGGACACTCTTCCCAGACTGCATCACTGCAATTCTGTCTGGAAGGACACTCTTCCCAGACTGCAACACTGCAATTCTGCCTGCAAGGACACTCTTCCCAGACTTCATCACTGCGATACTGCCTGCAAGGACACTCTACCCAGACTGCATCACTGCAATTCTGTCTGCAAGGACACTCTTCCCAGACTGCATCACTGCAATTCTGCCTGCAAGGACACTCTTCCCAGACTTCATCACTGCGATACTGCCTGCAAGGACACTCTTCCCAGACTTCATCACTGCGATACTGCCTGCAAGGACACTCTTCCCAGACTGCATCACTGCAATTAAGTCTGCAAGAAAACTCTTCCCAGACTGCATCACTGCGATACTGCCTGCAGGGACTCTCTTCCCAGACTGCATCACTGCGATACTGTCTGCAAGGACACTCTTCCCAGACTGCATCACTGCGATACTGCCCACAAGAAAACTCTTCCCGGACTGCATCACTGCGATACTGCCTGCAAGGACACTGTTCCCAGACTGCATCTCTGCCATACTGTCTGCAAAACACTCTTCCCAGACTTCACCACTGCAATTCTGCCTGCAAGGACACTCTTCCCAGAGTTCATCACTGCGATATTGTCTGCAAGAAAACTCTTCCCAGACTGCATCACTGCGATACTGCCTGCAGGGACTCTCTTCCCAGACTGCATCACTGCGATACTGACTCCAGCGACACTCTTCCTAGACTGCATCACTGCGATACTGTCTGCAAGAAAACTCTTCCCAGACTGCATCACTGCGATACTGTCTGCAAGCGGACTCTTCCCAGGCTGCATCACTGCGATACTGCCTGCAAGGATACTCTTCCCAGACTGCATCACTGCGATACTGTCTGCAAGGACACTCTTCCCAGACTGCATCACTGCGATACTACCTGCAAGGACAAACTTACCAGACTTCATCACTGCAATTCTGTCTGCAAGGACACTCTTCCCAGACTGCATCACTGCGATACTGCCTGCAAGGACACACTTCCCAGACAGCATCACTGCAATTCTGCCTGCAAGGTCACTCTTCCCAGACAGCATCACTGCGATACTGTCTGCAAGAAAACTCTTCCCAGACTTCATCACTGCAATTCTGTCTGCAAGGACACTCTTCCCAGACTGCATCACTGCAATACTGCCTGCAAGGACACTCTTCCCAGTCTGCATCACCTCAATTCTGTCTGCAAGGACACTCTTCCCAGACTAAATCACTGCGATACTGCCTGCAGGGACTCTCTTCCCAGACTGCATCACTGCGATACTGTCTGCAAGGACACTCTTCCCAGACTGCATCACTGCGATACTGCCTACAAGGAAACTATTCACAGACTGCATCACTGCGATACTGCCTACAAGAAAACTCTCCCCAGACTGCATCACTGCGATACTGCCTGCCAGGACACTGTTCCCAGACTGCATCACTGCCATACTGTCTGCAAGAAATCTCTTCCCAAACTGCATCACTACGATACTGCGTGCAAGGACACTCTTCCCAGACTGCATCACTGCGATACTGTCTCCAAGGACACACTTCCCAGACTGCATCACTACGATACTGTCTGCAAGAAAACTCTTCCCAGACTGCATCACTGCGATACTGTCTGCAAGGACACTCTTCCCAGGCTGCATCACTGCGATACTGTCTGCAAGGACACTCTTCCCAGACTTCATCACTGCGATACTGTCTGCAAGGACACTCTTCCCAGGCTGCATCACTGCGATACTGTCTGCAAGGACACTCTTCCCAGACTTCATCACTGTGATACTGTCTGCAAGGACACTCTTCCCAGGCTGCATCACTGCGATACTGTCTGCAAGGACACTCTTCCCAGACTGCATCATTGCGATACTGCCTGCAAGGACACTCTTCCCAGACTGCATCACTGCGATACTGTCTGCAAGGACACTCTTCCCAAACTGCATCACTGCGATACTGCCTGCAAGGACACACTTCCCAGACGTCATCACTGCAATTCTGTCTGCAAGGACACTCTTCCCAGACTGCATCACTGTGATACTGCCTGCAAGGACACACTTCCCAGCCTTCATCACTGCAATTCTGCCTGCAAGGACACTCTTCCCAGACAGCATCACTGCGATACTCTCTGCAAAAAAACTCTTCCCAGACTGCATCACTGCAATTCTGTCTGCAAGGACACTCTTCCCAGACTGCATCACTGCGATACAGCCTGCAAGGACACACTTCCCAGACTTCATCACTGCAATTCTGCCTGCAAGGACACTCTTCCCAGACAGCATCACTGCGATACTGTCTGCAAGAAAACTCTTCCCAGACTGCATCACTGCAATTCTGTCTGCAAGGACACTCGTCCCAGACTGCATCACTGCAATTCTGCCTGCAAGGACACTCTTCCCAGACTTCATCACTGCGATACTGCCTGCAGGGACTCTCTTCCCAGACTGCATCACTGCGATACTGTCTGCAAGGACACTCTTCCCAGACTGCATCACTGCAATACTGCATGCAAGGACACTCTTACCAGACTGCATCACTGCGATACTGTCTGCAAGGACACTCTTCCCAGACCGCATCACTGTGATACGGTCTGCAAGGACACTCTTACCAGACTGCATCACTGCGATACTGCCTGCAAGGACACTCTTCCCAGGCTGCATCTCTGCGATACTGTCTGCAAGGACACACTTCCCAGACTTCATCACTGCAATTCTGTCTGCAAGGACACTCTTCCCAGACTGCATCACAGCGATACTGCCTGCAAGGACACACTTCTCAGACTTCATCACTGCAATTCTGCCTGCAAGGACACTCTTCCCAGACAGCATCACTGCGATACTGTCTGCAAGAAAATTCTTCCCAGACTGCATCACTGCGATACTGTCGGCAAGGACACTCTTCCCAGACTGCATCACTGCGATACTGTCTGCAAAGACACTCTTCCCAGACTGCATCACTGCGATACTGCCTACAAGAAAACTCTTCCCAGACTGCATCAATGCGATACTGCCTACAAGAAAACTCTTCCCAGACTGCATCACTGCGATACTGCCTGCAAGGACACTGTTCCCAGACTGCATCACTGCCATACTGTCTGCAAGAAATCTCTTCCCAAACTGCATCACTACGATACTGCGTGCAAGGACACTCTTCCCAGGCTGCATCACTGCGATACTGTCTGCAAGGACACTCTTCCCAGACTTCATCACTGTGATACTGTCTGCAAGGACACTCTTCCCAGGCTGCATCACTGCGATACTGTCTGCAAGGACACTCTTCCCAGACTGCATCATTGCGATACTGCCTGCACAGACACTCTTCCCAGACTGCATCACTGCGTTACTGTCTGCAAGGACACTCTTCCCAGACTGCATCACTGCGATACTGCCTGCAAGGACACACTTCCCAGACGTCATCACTGCAATTCTGTCTGCAAGGACACTCTTCCCAGACTGCATCACTGTGATACTGCCTGCAAGGACACACTTCCCAGACTTCATCACTGCAATTTTGCCTGCAAGGACACTCTTCCCAGACAGCATCACTGCGATACTGTCTGCAAGAAAACTCTTCCCAGACTGCATCACTGCAATTCTGTCTGCAAGGACACTCTTCCCAGACTGCATCACTGCGATACAGCCTGCAATGACACACTTCCCAGACTTCATCACTGCAATTCTGCCTGCAAGGACACTCTTCCCAGACAGCATTACTGCGATACTGTCTGCAAGAAAACTCTTCCCAGACTGCATCACTGCAATTCTGTCTGCAAGGACACTCTTCCCAGACTGCATCACTGCAATTCTGCCTGCAAGGACACTCTTCCCTGGCTGCATCACTGCGATACTGTCTGCAAGAAAACTCTTCCCAAACTGCATCACTGCGATACTGCCTGCAAGGACACTCTTCCCAGACTGCATCACTGCGATACTGTCTCCAAGGACACTCTTCCCAGACTGCATCACTACGATACTGTCTGCAAGAAAACTCTTCCCAGACTGTATCACTGCGATACTGTCTGCAAGGACACTCTTCCCAGGCTGCATCACTGCGATACTCTCTGCAAGGACACTCTTCCCAGACTTCATCACTGCGATACTGTCTGTAAGGACACTCTTCCCAGGCTGCATCACTGCGATACTGTCTGCAAGGACACTCTTCCCAGACTTCATCACTGTGATACTGCCTGCAAGGACACTCTTCCCAGGCTGCATCTCTGCGATACTGTCTGCAAGGACACACTTCCCAGACTTCATCACTGCAATTCTGTCTGCAAGGACACTCTTCCCAGACTGCATCACTGCGATACTGCCTGCAAGGACACACTTCTCAGACTTCATCACTGCAATTCTGCCTGCAAGGACACTCTTCCCAGACAGCATCACTGCGATACTGTCTGCAAGAAAATTCTTCCCAGACTGCATCACTGCAATTCTGTCTGCAAGGACACTCTTCCCAGACTGCATCACTGCAATACTGCCTGCAAGGACACTCTTCCCAGACTGCATCACTGCGATATTGCCTGCAAGGACACTCTTCCCAGACTTCATCACTGCGATACTGCCTGCAAGGACACTCTTCCCAGACTGCATCACTGCAATTCTGCCTGCAAGGACACTCTTCCCAGACTTCATCACTGTGATACTGCCGGCAAGGACATTCTTCCCAGACTGCATCACTACAATTCTGCCCGCTAGGACACTCTTCCCAGAGTTCATCACTGCGATACTGCCTGCAAGGACACTCTTCCCACATTTCATCACTGCGATACTGCCTGCAAGGACACTCTTCCCAGACTTCATCACTGCGATACTGTCTGCAAGGACACTCTTCCCAGACTGCATCACTGCGATACTGCCTACAAGAAAACTCTTCCCAGACTGCATCACTGCAATACTGCCTGCAAGGACACTCTTCCCAGACTTCATCACTGCGATTCTGTCTGCAAGGACACTCTTCCCAGACTGCATCACTGCAATACTGTCTGCAAGCGGACTCTTCCCAGGCTGCATCACTGTGATACTGGCTGCAAGGACACTCTTCCCAGACTGCATCACTGCGATACTGTCTGCAAGGACACTCTTCCCAGACTGCATCACTGCGATACTGCCTGCAAGGACAAACTTCCCAGACGTCATCACTGCAATTCTGTCTGCAAGGACACTCTTCCCAGACTGCATCACTGCGACACTGCCTGCAAGGACACACTTCCCAGACAGCATCACTGCAATTCTGCCTGCAAGGACACTCTTCCCAGACAGCATCACTGCGGTACTGTCTGCAAGAAAACTGTTCCCAGACTGCATCACTGCAATTCTGTCTGCAAGGACACTCTTCCCAGACTGCATCACTGCAATACTGCCTGCAAGAACACTCTTCCCAGACTGCATAACTGCAATTCTGTCTGCAAGGACACTCTTCCCAGACTGCATCACTGCAATTCTGCCTGCAAGGACAGTCTTCCCAGACTTCATCACTGCGATACTGCCTGCAAGGACACTCTTCCCAGACTTCATCACTGCGATACTGCCTGCAAGGACACTCTTCCCAGACTGCATCACTGCAATTATGCCTGCAAGGACACTCTTCCCAGACTTCATCACTGCGATACTGCCTGCAAGGACATTCTTCCCAGACTGCATCACTGCAATTATGCCTGCAAGGACACTGTTCCCAGAGTTCATCACTGCGATACTGTCTGCAAGAAAACTCTTCCCAGACTGCATCACTGCAATACTGTCTGCAAGAAAACTCTTCCCAAACTGCATCACTGCGATACTGCCTACAAGAAAACTCTTCCCAGACTGCATCACTGCGATACTGCCTGCAAGGACACTGTTCCCAGACTGCATCACTGCCATACTGTCTGCAAAACACTCTTCCCAGACTTCACCACTGCAATTCTGCCTGCAAGGACACTCTTCCCAGAGTTCATCACTGCGATACTGTCTGCAAGAAAACTCTTCCCAGACGACATCACTGCGATACTGCCTGCAGGGACTCTCTTCCCAGACTGCATCACAGCGATACTGCCTCCAGCGACACTCTTCCCAGACTGCATCAGTGCGATACTGTCTGCAAGAAAACTCTTCCCAGACTGCATCACTGCGATACTGTCTGCAAGGACACTCTTCCCTGGCTGCATCACTGCGATACTGTCTGCAAGAAAACTCTTCCCAAACTGCATCACTGCGATACTGCCTGCAAGGACACTCTTCCCAGACTGCATCACTGCGATAATGCCTCCAAGGACACTCTTCCCAGACTGCATCACTACGATACTGTCTGCAAGAAAACTCTTCCCAGACTGTATCACTGCGATACTGTCTGCAAGGACACTCTTCCCAGGCTGCATCACTGCGATACTCTCTGCAAGGACACTCTTCCCAGACTTCATCACTGCGATACTGTCTGTAAGGACACTCTTCCCAGACTGCATCACTGCGATACTGCCTGCAAGGACACACTTCCCAGAAGTCATCACTGCAATTCTGTCTGCAAGGACACTCTTCCCAGAATTGCATCACTGTGATACTGCCTGCAAGGACACACTTCCCAGACTTCATCACTGCAATTCTGCCTGCAAGGACACTCTTCCCAGACAGAATCACTGCGATACTGTCTGCAAGAAAACTCTTCCCAGACTGCATCACTGCAATTCTGTCTGCAAGGACAATCTTCCCAGACTGTATCACTGCGATACAGCCTGCAAGGACACACTTCCCAGACTTCATCACTGCAATTCTGCCTGCAAGGACACTCTTCCCAGACAGCATCACTGCGATACTGCCGACAAGAAAACTCTTCCCAGACTGCATCACTGCAATACTGACTGCAAGGACACTGTTCCCAGACTGCATCACTGCGATACTGTCTGCAAGAAAACTCTTCCCAGACTTCATCACTGCAATTCGGTCTGCAAGGACACTCTTCCCAGACTGCATCACTGCAATACTGCCTGCAAGGACACTCTTCCCAGACGGTATCACTGCAATTCTGTCTGCAAGGACACTCTTCCCAGGCTGCATCACTGCGATACTGCCTGCAAGGACACTCTTCCCAGACTGCATCACTGCGATACTGCCTGCAAGAAAACTCTTCCCAGACTGCATCACTGCGATACTGTCTGCAAGGACACTCTTCCCAGGCTGCATCACTGCGATACTGCCTGCAAGGACACTCTTCCCAGACTGCATCACTGCGATACTGTCTCCAAGGACACTCTTCCCAGACTGCATCACTGCGATACTGTCTGCAAGAAAACTCTTCCCAGACTGCATCACTGCAATTCTGTCTGCAAGGACACTCTTCCCAGACTTGCATCACTGCAATACTGCTTGCAAGGACACACTTCCCAGACTGCATCACTGCAATTCTGTCTGCAAGGACACTCTTCCCAGACTGCATCACTGCGATACTGTCTGCAAAGACACTCTTCCCAGACTGCATCACTGCGATACTGCCTACAAGAAAACTCTTCCCAGACTGCATCAATGCGATACTGCCTACAAGAAAACTCTTCCCAGACTGCATCACTGCGATACTGCCTGCAAGGACACTGTTCCCAGACTGCATCACTGCCATACTGTCTGCAAGAAATCTCTTCCCAAACTGCATCACTACGATACTGCGTGCAAGGACACTCTTCCCAGGCTGCATCACTGCGATACTGTCTGCAAGGACACTCTTCCCAGACTTCATCACTGTGATACTGTCTGCAAGGACACTCTTCCCAGGCTGCATCACTGCGATACTGTCTGCAAGGACACTCTTCCCAGACTGCATCATTGCGATACTGCCTGCACAGACACTCTTCCCAGACTGCATCACTGCGTTACTGTCTGCAAGGACACTCTTCCCAGACTGCATCACTGCGATACTGCCTGCAAGGACACACTTCCCAGACGTCATCACTGCAATTCTGTCTGCAAGGACACTCTTCCCAGACTGCATCACTGTGATACTGCCTGCAAGGACACACTTCCCAGACTTCATCACTGCAATTTTGCCTGCAAGGACACTCTTCCCAGACAGCATCACTGCGATACTGTCTGCAAGAAAACTCTTCCCAGACTGCATCACTGCAATTCTGTCTGCAAGGACACTCTTCCCAGACTGCATCACTGCGATACAGCCTGCAATGACACACTTCCCAGACTTCATCACTGCAATTCTGCCTGCAAGGACACTCTTCCCAGACAGCATTACTGCGATACTGTCTGCAAGAAAACTCTTCCCAGACTGCATCACTGCAATTCTGTCTGCAAGGACACTCTTCCCAGACTGCATCACTGCAATTCTGCCTGCAAGGACACTCTTCCCTGGCTGCATCACTGCGATACTGTCTGCAAGAAAACTCTTCCCAAACTGCATCACTGCGATACTGCCTGCAAGGACACTCTTCCCAGACTGCATCACTGCGATACTGTCTCCAAGGACACTCTTCCCAGACTGCATCACTACGATACTGTCTGCAAGAAAACTCTTCCCAGACTGTATCACTGCGATACTGTCTGCAAGGACACTCTTCCCAGGCTGCATCACTGCGATACTCTCTGCAAGGACACTCTTCCCAGACTTCATCACTGCGATACTGTCTGTAAGGACACTCTTCCCAGGCTGCATCACTGCGATACTGTCTGCAAGGACACTCTTCCCAGACTTCATCACTGTGATACTGCCTGCAAGGACACTCTTCCCAGGCTGCATCTCTGCGATACTGTCTGCAAGGACACACTTCCCAGACTTCATCACTGCAATTCTGTCTGCAAGGACACTCTTCCCAGACTGCATCACTGCGATACTGCCTGCAAGGACACACTTCTCAGACTTCATCACTGCAATTCTGCCTGCAAGGACACTCTTCCCAGACAGCATCACTGCGATACTGTCTGCAAGAAAATTCTTCCCAGACTGCATCACTGCAATTCTGTCTGCAAGGACACTCTTCCCAGACTGCATCACTGCAATACTGCCTGCAAGGACACTCTTCCCAGACTGCATCACTGCGATACTGCCTGCAAGGACACTCTTCCCAGACTTCATCACTGCGATACTGCCTGCAAGGACACTCTTCCCAGACTGCATCACTGCAATTCTGCCTGCAAGGACACTCTTCCCAGACTTCATCACTGTGATACTGCCGGCAAGGACATTCTTCCCAGACTGCATCACTACAATTCTGCCCGCTAGGACACTCTTCCCAGAGTTCATCACTGCGATACTGCCTGCAAGGACACTCTTCCCACATTTCATCACTGCGATACTGCCTGCAAGGACACTCTTCCCAGACTTCATCACTGCGATACTGTCTGCAAGGACACTCTTCCCAGACTGCATCACTGCGATACTGCCTACAAGAAAACTCTTCCCAGACTGCATCACTGCAATACTGCCTGCAAGGACACTCTTCCCAGACTTCATCACTGCGATTCTGTCTGCAAGGACACTCTTCCCAGACTGCATCACTGCAATACTGTCTGCAAGCGGACTCTTCCCAGGCTGCATCACTGTGATACTGGCTGCAAGGACACTCTTCCCAGACTGCATCACTGCGATACTGTCTGCAAGGACACTCTTCCCAGACTGCATCACTGCGATACTGCCTGCAAGGACAAACTTCCCAGACGTCATCACTGCAATTCTGTCTGCAAGGACACTCTTCCCAGACTGCATCACTGCGACACTGCCTGCAAGGACACACTTCCCAGACAGCATCACTGCAATTCTGCCTGCAAGGACACTCTTCCCAGACAGCATCACTGCGGTACTGTCTGCAAGAAAACTGTTCCCAGACTGCATCACTGCAATTCTGTCTGCAAGGACACTCTTCCCAGACTGCATCACTGCAATACTGCCTGCAAGAACACTCTTCCCAGACTGCATAACTGCAATTCTGTCTGCAAGGACACTCTTCCCAGACTGCATCACTGCAATTCTGCCTGCAAGGACAGTCTTCCCAGACTTCATCACTGCGATACTGCCTGCAAGGACACTCTTCCCAGACTTCATCACTGCGATACTGCCTGCAAGGACACTCTTCCCAGACTGCATCACTGCAATTATGCCTGCAAGGACACTCTTCCCAGACTTCATCACTGCGATACTGCCTGCAAGGACATTCTTCCCAGACTGCATCACTGCAATTCTGCCTGCAAGGACACTGTTCCCAGAGTTCATCACTGCGATACTGTCTGCAAGAAAACTCTTCCCAGACTGCATCACTGCAATACTGTCTGCAAGAAAACTCTTCCCAAACTGCATCACTGCGATACTGCCTACAAGAAAACTCTTCCCAGACTGCATCACTGCGATACTGCCTGCAAGGACACTGTTCCCAGACTGCATCACTGCCATACTGTCTGCAAAACACTCTTCCCAGACTTCACCACTGCAATTCTGCCTGCAAGGACACTCTTCCCAGAGTTCATCACTGCGATACTGTCTGCAAGAAAACTCTTCCCAGACGACATCACTGCGATACTGCCTGCAGGGACTCTCTTCCCAGACTGCATCACAGCGATACTGCCTCCAGCGACACTCTTCCCAGACTGCATCAGTGCGATACTGTCTGCAAGAAAACTCTTCCCAGACTGCATCACTGCGATACTGTCTGCAAGGACACTCTTCCCTGGCTGCATCACTGCGATACTGTCTGCAAGAAAACTCTTCCCAAACTGCATCACTGCGATACTGCCTGCAAGGACACTCTTCCCAGACTGCATCACTGCGATAATGCCTCCAAGGACACTCTTCCCAGACTGCATCACTACGATACTGTCTGCAAGAAAACTCTTCCCAGACTGTATCACTGCGATACTGTCTGCAAGGACACTCTTCCCAGGCTGCATCACTGCGATACTCTCTGCAAGGACACTCTTCCCAGACTTCATCACTGCGATACTGTCTGTAAGGACACTCTTCCCAGACTGCATCACTGCGATACTGCCTGCAAGGACACACTTCCCAGAAGTCATCACTGCAATTCTGTCTGCAAGGACACTCTTCCCAGAATTGCATCACTGTGATACTGCCTGCAAGGACACACTTCCCAGACTTCATCACTGCAATTCTGCCTGCAAGGACACTCTTCCCAGACAGAATCACTGCGATACTGTCTGCAAGAAAACTCTTCCCAGACTGCATCACTGCAATTCTGTCTGCAAGGACAATCTTCCCAGACTGTATCACTGCGATACAGCCTGCAAGGACACACTTCCCAGACTTCATCACTGCAATTCTGCCTGCAAGGACACTCTTCCCAGACAGCATCACTGCGATACTGCCGACAAGAAAACTCTTCCCAGACTGCATCACTGCAATACTGACTGCAAGGACACTGTTCCCAGACTGCATCACTGCGATACTGTCTGCAAGAAAACTCTTCCCAGACTTCATCACTGCAATTCGGTCTGCAAGGACACTCTTCCCAGACTGCATCACTGCAATACTGCCTGCAAGGACACTCTTCCCAGACGGTATCACTGCAATTCTGTCTGCAAGGACACTCTTCCCAGGCTGCATCACTGCGATACTGCCTGCAAGGACACTCTTCCCAGACTGCATCACTGCGATACTGCCTGCAAGAAAACTCTTCCCAGACTGCATCACTGCGATACTGTCTGCAAGGACACTCTTCCCAGGCTGCATCACTGCGATACTGCCTGCAAGGACACTCTTCCCAGACTGCATCACTGCGATACTGTCTCCAAGGACACTCTTCCCAGACTGCATCACTGCGATACTGTCTGCAAGAAAACTCTTCCCAGACTGCATCACTGCAATTCTGTCTGCAAGGACACTCTTCCCAGACTTGCATCACTGCAATACTGCTTGCAAGGACACACTTCCCAGACTGCATCACTGCAATTCTGTCTGCAAGGACACTCTTCCCAGACTGCATCACTGCAATACTGGCTGCAAGGACACTCTTCCCAGACTGCATCACTGCAATTCTGCCTGCAAGGACACTCTTCCAGACTGCATCACTGCAATTCTGCCTGCAAGGACACTCTTCCCAGACTTCATCACTGCGATACTGCCTGCAAGGACACTCTTCCCAGACTCCATCACTGCGATACTGCCTGCAAGGACATTCTTCCCAGACTGCATCACTGCAATTCTGCCTGCAAGGACACTCTTCCCAGAGTTCATCACTGCGATAATGTCTGCAAGAAAACTCTACCCAGACTGCATCACTGCAATACTGTCTGCAAGGACACACTTCCCAGGCTGCATCACTGCGATACTGCCTGCAAGGACACTCTTCCCAGACTGCATCACTGTAATGCAGCCTGAAAGTACACTCTTCCCAGAGTTCATCACTGCGATACTGCCTGCAAGAAAACTCTTCCCAGACTGCATCACTGCGATACTGTCTGCAAGGACACTCTTCCCAGACTTCATCACTGCGATACTGCCTGCAAGGACACTCTTCCCAGACTCCATCACTGCGATACTGCCTGCAAGGACATTCTTCCCAGACTGCATCACTGCAATTCTGCCTGCAAGGACACTCTTCCCAGAGTTCATCACTGCGATAATGTCTGCAAGAAAACTCTACCCAGACTGCATCACTGCAATACTGTCTGCAAGGACACACTTCCCAGGCTGCATCACTGCGATACTGCCTGCAAGGTCACTCTTCCCAGACCGCATCACTGTGATACAGTCTGCAAGGACACTCTTCCCAGACTGCATCACTGCGATACTGCCTGCAAGGACACTCTTCCCAGACTGCATCACTGCGATATTGTCTGCAAGGACACTCTTCCCAGACTGCATCATTGCGATACTGCCTGCAAGTACACATTTCCCAGACTTCATCACTGCAATTCTGCCTGCAAGGACACTCTTCCCAGACTGCATCACTGCGATACTGCCTGCAAGGACACTTTTCCCAGACTAAATCACTGCGATACTGTCTGCAAGGACACTCTTCCCAGACTGCATCACTGCAATACTGTCTGCAAGGACACTCTTCCCAGACTGCATCACTGCAATTCTGTCTGCAAGGACACTCTTCCCAGACAGCATCACTGCGATACTGTCTGCAAGGACACTCTTCCCAGACTTCATCACTGCGATACTGTCTGCAAGGACACTCTTCCCAGGCTGCATCACTGCGATACTGCCTGCAAGGACATTCTTCCCAGACTGCATCACTGCAATGCAGCCTGAAAGTACACTCTTCCCAGAGTTCATCACTGCGATACTGCCTGCAAGAAAACTCTTCCCAGACTGCATCACTGCGATACTGTCTGCAAGGACACTCTTCCCAGGCTGCATCACTGCGATACTGCCTGCAAGGACACTCTTCCCAGGCTGCATCACTGCGATACTGCCTGCAAGGACACTCTTCCCAGACTGCATCACTGCGATACTGTCTGCAGGAAAACTCTTCCCAGACTGCATCACTGCGATACTGTCTGCAAGGACTCTCTTCCCAGGCTGCATCACTGCGATACTGCCTGCAAGGACACTCTTCCCAGACTTCATCACTGCGATACTGTCTGCAAGGACACTCTTCCCAGACTGCATCACTGCGATACTGCCTACAAGAAAACTCTTCCCAGACTGCATCACTGCAATACTGCCTGCAAGGACACTCTTCCCAGACTTCATCACTGCGATTCTGTCTGCAAGGACACTCTTCCCAGACTGCATCACTGCAATACTGTCTGCAAGCGGACTCTTCCCAGGCTGCATCACTGTGATACTGGCTGCAAGGACACTCTTTCCAGACTGCATCACTGCGATACTGTCTGCAAGGACACTCTTCCCAGACTGCATCACTGCGATACTGCCTGCAAGGACAAACTTCCCAGACTTCATCACTGCAATTCTGTCTGCAAGGACACTCTTCCCAGACTGCATCACTGCGACACTGCCTGCAAGGACACACTTCCCAGACAGCATCACTGCAATTCTGCCTGCAAGGACACTCTTCCCAGACAGCATCACTGCGGTACTGTCTGCAAGAAAATTGTTCCCAGACTGCATCACTGCAATTCTGTCTGCAAGGACACTCTTCCCAGACTGCATCACTGCAATACTGCCTGCAAGGACACTCTTCCCAGACTGCATAACTGCAATTCTGTCTGCAAGGACACTCTTCCCAGACTGCATCACTGCAATTCTGCCTGCAAGGACACACTTCCCAGACTTCATCACTGCGATACTGCCTGCAAGGACACTCTTCCCAGACTTCATCACTGCGATACTGCCTGCAAGGACACTCTTCCCAGACTGCATCACTGCAATTATGCCTGCAAGGACACTCTTCCCAGACTTCATCACTGCGATACTGCCTGCAAGGACATTCTTCCCAGACTGCATCACTGCAATTCTGCCTGCAAGGACACTGTTCCCAGAGTTCATCACTGCGATACTGTCTGCAAGAAAACTCTTCCCAGACTGCATCACTGCAATACTGTCTGCAAGAAAACTCTTCCCAAACTGCATCACTGCGATACTGCCTACAAGAAAACTCTTCCCAGACTGCATCACTGCGATACTGCCTGCAAGGACACTGTTCCCAGACTGCATCACTGCCATACTGTCTGCAAAACACTCTTCCCAGACTTCACCACTGCAATTCTGCCCGCAAGGACACTCTTCCCAGAGTTCATCACTGCGATACTGTCTGCAAGAAAACTCTTCCCAGACGACATCACAGCGATACTGCCTGCAGGGACTCTCTTCCCAGACTGCATCACAGCGATACTGACTCCAGCGACACTCTTCCCAGACTGCATCAGTGCGATACTGTCTGCAAGAAAACTCTTCCCAGACTGCATCACTGCGATACTGTCTGCAAGGACACTCTTCCCTGGCTGCATCACTGCGATACTGTCTGCAAGAAAACTCTTCCCAAACTGCATCACTGCGATACTGCCTGCAAGGACACTCTTCCCAGAATGCATCACTGCGATACTGTCTCCAAGGACACTCTTCCCAGACTGCATCACTACGATACTGTCTGCAAGAAAACTCTTCCCAGACTGTATCACTGCGATACTGTCTGCAAGGACACTCTTCCCAGGCTGCATCACTGCGATACTCTCTGCAAGGACACTCTTCCCAGACTTCATCACTGCGATACTGTCTGTAAGGACACTCTTCCCAGGCTGCATCACTGCGATACTGTCTGCAAGGACACTCTTCCCAGACTTCATCACTGTGATACTGTCTGCAAGGACACTCTTCCCAGACTTCATCACTGCGATACTGTCTGCAAGGACACTCTTCCCAGACTGCATCACTGCGATACTGCCTGCAAGGACACTCTTCCCAGACTGCATCACTGCGATAATGTCTGCAAGGACACACTTCCCAGAAGTCATCACTGCAATTCTGTCTGCAAGGACACTCTTCCCAGAACTGCATCACTGTGATACTGCCTGCAAGGACACACTTCCCAGACTTCATCACTGCAATTGTGCCTGCAAGGACACTCTTCCCAGACAGAATCACTGCGATACTGTCTGAAAGAAAACTCTTCCCAGACTGCATCACTGCAATTCTGTCTGCAAGGACACTCTTCCCAGACTGCATCACTGCGATACAGCCTGCAAGGACACACTTCCCAAACTTCATCACTGCAATTCTGCCTGCAAGGACACTCTTCCCAGACAGCATCACTGCGATACTGCCTACAAGAAAACTCTTCCCAGACTGCATCACTGCAATACTGACTGCAAGGACACTGTTCCCAGACTGCACCACTGCGATACTGTCTGCAAGAAAACTCTTCCCAGACTTCATCACTGCAATTCGGTCTGCAAGGACATTCTTCCCAGACTGCATCACTGCAATACTGCCTGCAAGGACACTCTTCCCAGACTGCATCACTGCAATTCTGTCTGCAAGGACACTCTTCCCAGGCTGCATCACTGCGATACTGCCTGCAAGGACACTCTTCCCAGACTGCATCACTGCGATACTGCCTGCAAGAAAACTCTTCCCAGACTGCATCACTGCGATACTGTCTGCAAGGACACTCTTCCCAGGCTGCATCACTGCGATACTGCCTGCAAGGACAATCTTCCCAGACTGCATCACTGCGATACTGTCTCCAAGGACACTCTTCCCAGACTGCATCACTGCGATACTGTCTGCAAGAAAACTCTTCCCAGACTGCATCACTGCAATTCTGTCTGCAAGGACACTCTTCCCAGACTTGCATCACTGCAATACTGCCTGCAAGGACACACTTCCCAGACTGCATCACTGCAATTCTGTCTGCAAGGACACTCTTCCCAGACTGCATCTCTGCGATACTGTCTGCAAGGACACTCTTCCCAGACTGCATCACTGCAATTCTGCCTGCAAGGACACTCTTCCCAGACTGCATCACTGCAATTCTGCCTGCAAGGACACTCTTCCCAGACTTCATCACTGCGATACTGCCTGCAAGGACACTCTTCCCAGACTCCATCACTGCGATACTGCCTGCAAGGACATTCTTCCCAGACTGCATCACTGCAATTCTGCCTGCAAGGACACTCTTCCCAGAGTTCATCACTGCGATAATGTCTGCAAGAAAACTCTACCCAGACTGCATCACTGCAATACTGTCTGCAAGGAAACACTTCCCAGGCTGCATCACTGCGATACTGCCTGCAAGGACACTCTTCCCAGACTGCATCACTGCGTTACTGCCTGCAAGGTCACTCTTCCCAGACCGCATCACTGTGATACAGTCTGCAAGGACACTCTTCCCAGACTGCATCACTGCGATACTGCCTGCAAGGACACTCTTCCCAGACTGCATCACTGCGATATTGTCTGCAAGGACACTCTTCCCAGACTGCATCACTGCGATACTGCCTGCAAGTACACACTTCCCAGACTTCATCACTGCAATTCTGCCTGCAAGGACACTCTTCCCAGACTGCATCACTGCGATACTGCCTGCAAGGACACTCTTCCCAGACTAAATCACTGCGATACTGTCTGCAAGGACACTCTTCCCAGACTGCATCACTGCAATACTGTCTGCAAGGACACTCTTCCCAGACTGCATCACTGCAATTCTGTCTGCAAGGACACTCTTCCCAGACAGCATCACTGCGATACTGTCTGCAAGGACACTCTTCCCAGACTTCATCACTGCGATACTGTCTGCAAGGACACTCTTCCCAGGCTGCATCACTGCGATACTGCCTGCAAGGACATTCTTCCCAGACTGCATCACTGCAATGCAGCCTGAAAGGACACTCTTCCCAGAGTTCATCACTGCGATACTGCCTGCAAGAAAACTCTTCCCAGACTCCATCACTGCGATACTGTCTGCAAGGACACTCTTCCCAGGCTGCATCACTGCGATACTGCCTGCAAGGACACTCTTCCCAGAGTGCATCACTGCGATACTGTCTCCAAGGACACTCTTCCCAGACTGCATCACTGCGATACTGTCTGCAAGAAAACTCTTCCCAGACTGCATCACTGCGATACTGTCTGCAAAGACACTCTTCCCAGACTGCAGCACTGCGATACTGTCTGCAAGGACACTCTTCCCAGGCTGCATCACTGCGATACTGCCTGCAAGGACACTCTTCCCAGACTGCATCACTGCGATACTGTCTGCAGGAAAACTCTTCCCAGACTGCATCACTGCGATACTGTCTGCAAGGACACTCTTCCCAGGCTGCATCACTGCGATACTGCCTGCAAGGACACTCTTCCCAGACTGCATCACTGCGATACTGTCTCCAAGGACACTCTTCCCAGACTGCATCACTGCGATACTGTCTGCAAGAAAACTCTTCCCAGACTGCATCACTGCAATTCTGTCTGCAAGGACACTCTTCCCAGACTTGCATCACTGCAATACTGCCTGCAAGGACACACTTCCCAGACTGCATCACTGCAATTCTGTCTGCAAGGACACTCTTCCCAGACTGCATCACTGCGATACTGTCTGCAAGGACACACTTCCCAGACTGCATCACTGCAATTCTGCCTGCAAGGACACTCTTCCCAGACTGCATCACTGCAATTCTGCCTGCAAGGACACTCTTCCCAGACTTCATCACTGCGATACTGCCTGCAAGGACACTCTTCCCAGACTCCATCACTGCAATACTGTCTGCAAGGACACTCTTCCCAGACTGCATCACTGCAATTCTGTCTGCAAGGACACTATTCCCAGACAGCATCACTGCGATACTGTCTGCAAGGACACTCTTCCCAGACTTCATCACTGCGATACTGTCTGCAAGGACACTCTTCCCAGGCTGCATCACTGCGATACTGCCTGCAAGGACATTCTTCCCAGACTGCATCACTGCAATTCTGCCTGTAAGGACACTCTTCCCAGAGTTCATCACTGCGATACCGTCTGCAAGAAAACTCTACCCAGACTGCATCACTGCAATACTGTCTGCAAGGACACACTTCCCAGGCTGCATCACTGCGATACTGCCTGCAAGGACACTCTTCCCAGACTGCATCACTGCGATACTGCCTGCAAGGACACTCTTCCCAGACCGCATCACTGTGATACAGTCTGCAAGGACACTCTTCCCAGACTGCATCACTGCGATACTGCCTGCAAGGACACTCTTCCCAGACTGCATCACTGCGATATTGTCTGCAAGGACACTCTTCCCAGACTGCATCACTGCGATACTGCCTGCAAGTACACACTTCCCAGACTTCATCACTGCAATTCTGCCTGCAAGGACACTCTTCCCAGACTGCATCACTGCGATACTGCCTGCAAGGACACTCTTCCCAGACTAAATCACTGCGATACTGTCTGCAAGGACACTCTTCCCAGACTTCATCACTTCAATACTGTCTGCAAGAAAACTCTTCCCAGACTGCATCACTGAAATTCTGCCTGCAAGGACACTCTTCCCAGACTGCATCACTGCAATACTGCCTGCAAGGACACTCTTCCCAGACTGCATCACTGCAATTCTGCCTGCAAGGTCACTCTTCCCAGACAGCATCACTGCGACACTGTCTGCAAGAAAACTCTTCCCAGACTTCATCACTGCGATACTGCCTGCAAGGACACTCTTCCCAGACTTCATCACTGCGATACTGCCTGCAAGGCACTCTTCCCAGGCTGCAACACTGCGATATTGCCTGCAAGGACACTCTTCCCAGACTTCATCACTGCGATACTGTCTGCAAGGACACTCTTCCCAGACTGCATCACTGCCTGCAACGACACTCTTCCCAGACCGCATCACTGTGATACTGTCTGCAAGGACACTCTTCCCAGACTTCATCACTGCGATACTGCCTGCAAGGACACTCTTCCCAGACTGCATCACTGCGATACTGTCTGCAAGGACACTGTTCCCAGACTGCATCACTGCGATACTGTCTGCAAGGACACTCTTCCCAGGCTGCATCACTGCGATACTGTCTGCAAGGACACTCTTCCCAGACTTCATCACTACGATACTGTCTGCAAGGACACTCTTCCCAAGCTGCATCACTAGGATACTGTCTGCAAGGACACTCTTCCCAGACTTCATCATTGTGATACTGTCTGCAAGGACACTCTTCCCAGACTTCATCACTGCGATACTGTCTGCAAGGACACTCTTCCCAGACTGCATCACTGCGATACTGCCTGTAAGCACACTCTTCCCAGACTAAATCACTGCGATACTGTCTGCAAGGACACTCTTCCCAGACTGCATCACTGCGATACTGCCTGCAAGGACACACTTCCCAGACTTCATCACTGCAATTCTGTCTGCAAGGACACTCTTCCCAGACTGCATCACTGCGATACTGTCTGCAAGGATACTCTTCCCAGTCTTCATCACTGCAATACTGTCTGCAAGGACAGTCTTCCCAGACTTCATCACTGCGATACTGTCTGCAAGGACACTCTTCCCAGACTTCATCACTGCGATACTGTCTGCAAGGACACTCTTCCCAGGCTGCATCACTGTGATACTGTCTGCAAGGACACTCTTCCCAGGCTGCATCACTGCGATACTGTCTGCAAGGACACTCTTCCCAGACTTCATCACTGCGATACTGTCTGCAAGGACACTCTTCCCAGGCTGCATCACTAGGATACTGTCTGCAAGGATACTCTTCCCAGACTTCATCACTGTGATACTGTCTGCAAGGACACTCTTCCCAGACTTCATCACTGCGATACTGTCTGCAAGGACACTCTTCCCAGACTGCATCACTGCGATACTGCCTGCAAGGACACACTTCCCAGACTTCATCACTGCAATTCTGTCTGCAAGGACACTCTTCCCAGACTGCATCACTGTGATACTGCCTGCAAGGACACACTTCCCAGACTTCATCACTGCAATTCTGCCTGCAAGGACACTCTTCTCAGACAGCATCACTGCGATACTGTCTGCAAGAAAATTCTTCCCAGACTGCATCACTGCAATTCTGTCTGCAAGGACACTCTTCCCAGACTGCATCACTGCGATACTGCCTGCAAGGACACACTTCCCAGACTTAATCACTGCAATTCTGCCTGCAAGGACACTCTTTCCAGACTGCATCACTGCGATACTGTCTGCAAGAAATCTCTTCCCAGACTGCATCACTGCAATTCTGTCTGCAAGGAAACTCTTCCCAGACTGCATCACTGCAATACTGCCTGCAAGGACAATCATCCCAGACTGCATCACTGCAATTCTGTCTGCAAGGACACTCTTCCCAGACTGCATCACAGCGATACTGTCTGCAAGGACACTCTTCGCAGACTGCATCACTGCAATTCTGCCCTGCAAGGACACTCTTCCCAGACATCACCACTGCGATACTGCCTGCAGGGACTCTCTTCCCAGACTGCATCACTGCGATACTGTCTGCAAGGACACTCTTCCCAGCATGCATCACTGCGATACTGCCTACAAGAAAACTCTTCCCAGACTGCATCACTGCGATACTGACTGCAAGGACACTGTTCCCAGTCTGCATCACTGCGATACTGTCTGCAGGAAAACTCTTCCCAGACGTCATCACTGCAATTCTGTCTGCAAGGACACTCTTCCCAGACTGCATCACTGCAATACTGCCTGCAAGGACACTCTTCCCAGACTACATCACTGCAATTCTGTCTGCAAGGACACTCTTCCCAGGCTGCATCACTGCGATACTGCCTGCAAGGACACACTTCCCAGACTTCATCACTGCGATACTGTCTGCAAGGACACTCTTCCCAGACTGCATCACTGCGATACTGTCTGCAAGAAAACTCTTCCCAGAATGCATCACTGCGATACTGTCTGCAAGGACACTCTTCCCAGGCTGCATCACTGCGATACTGCCTGCAAGGACACTCTTCCCAGACTGCATCACTGCGATACTGTCTCCAAGGACACTCTTCCCAGACTGCATCACTGCGATACTGTCTGCAAGAAAACTCTTCCCAGACTGCATCACTGCAATTCTGTCTGCAAGGACACTCTTCCCAGACTTGCATCACTGCAATACTGCCTGCAAGGACACTCTTCCCAGACTGCATCACTGCAATTCTGTCTGCAAGGACACTCTTCCCAGACTGCATCACTGCGATACTGTCTGCAAGGATACTCTTCCCAGTCTGCATCACTGCAATTCTGCCTGCAAGGACACTCTTCCCAGACTGCATCACTGCGATTCTGCCTGCAAGGACACTCTTCCCAGACTTCATCACTGCGATACTGCCTGCAAGGACACTCTTCCCAGACTTCATCACTGCGATACTGCCTGCAAGGACACTCTTCCCAGACTGCATCACTGCAATTCTGCCTGCAAGGATACTCTTCCCAGACTTCATCACTGCGATACTGCCTGCAAGGACATTCTTCCCAGACTGCATCACTGCAATTCTGCCTGCAAGGACACTCTTCCCGGAGTTCATCACTGCGATACTGTCTGCAAGAAAACTCTTCCCAGACTGCATCACTGCGATACTGTCCGCACGGACACACTTCCCAGGCTGCATCACTGCGATACTGCCTGCAAGGACACTCTTCCCAGACTGCATCACTGCGAAACTGTCTGCAAGGACACTCTTCCCAGACTTCATCACTGCGATACTGCCTGCAGGGACATTCTTCCCAGACCGCATCACTGTGATACGATCTGCAAGGACACTCTTCCCAGACAGCATCACTGCGATACTGCCTGCAAGGACACTCTTCCCAGACTGCATCAATGCGATACTGTCTGCACGGACACTCTTCCAAGACTGCATCACTGCGATACTGCCTGCAAGGACACTCTTCCCAGACTTCATCACTGCGATACTGCCTGTAAGGACACTCTTCCCAGACTAAATCACTGCGATACTGTCTGCAAGGACACTCTTCCCAGACTGCATCACTGCGATACTGCCTGCAAGGACACACTTCCCAGACTTCATCACTGCAATTCTGTCTGCAAGGACACTCTTCCCAGACTGCATCACTGCGATACTGTCTGCAAGGATACTCTTCCCAGTCTTCATCACTGCAATACTGTCTGCAAGGACAGTCTTCCCAGACTTCATCACTGCGATACTGTCTGCAAGGACACTCTTCCCAGGCTGCATCACTGCGATACTGCCTGCAAGGACACTCTTCCCAGACTTCATCACTGCAATTCTGCCTGCAAGGACACTCTTCCCAGACAGCATCACTGCGATACTGTCTGCAAGAAAACTCTTCCCAGACTGCATCACTGCAATTCTGTCTGCAAGGACACTCTTCCCAGACTTGCATCACTGCAATACTGCCTGCAAGGACACTCTTCCCAGACTGCATCACTGCGATACTGTCTGCAAGGACACTCTTCCCAGACTGCATCACTGCGATACTGTCTGCAAGGACACTCTTCCCAGACTGCATCACTGCAATTCTGTCTGCAAGGACACTCTTCCCAGACTGCATCACAGCGATACTGTCTGCAAGGATGCTCTTCCCAGACTGCATCACTGCAATTCTGCCTGCAAGGACACTCTTCCCAGACTGCATCACTGCGATTCTGCCTGCAAGGACACTCTTCCCAGACTTCATCACTGCGATACTGCCTGCAAGGACACTCTTCCCAGACTTCATCACTGCGATACTGCCTGCAAGGACACTCTTCCCAGACTGCATCACTGCAATTCTGCCTGCAAGGATACTCTTCCCACACTTCATCACTGCGATACTGCCTGCAAGGACACTCTTCCCAGACTTCATCACTGCGATACTGCCTGCAAGGACATTCTTCCCAGACTGCATCACTGCAATTCTGCCTGCAAGGACACTCTTCCCGGAGTTCATCACTGTGATACTGTCTGCAAGAAAACTCTTCCCAGACTGCATCACTGCGATACTGTCCACACGGACACACTTCCCAGGCTGCATCACTGCGATACTGCCTGCAAGGACACTCTTCCCAGACTGCATCACTGCGAAACTGTCTGCAATGACACTCTTCCCAGACTGCATCACTGCGATACTGCCTGCAGGGACACTCTTCCCAGACCGCATCACTGTGATACGATCTGCAAGGACACTCTTCCCAGACTTCATCACTGTGATACTGGCTGCAAGGACACTCTTCCCAGACTTCATCACTGCGATACTGCCTGCAAGGACACACTTCCCAGACTTCATCACTGCAATTCTGTCTGCAAGGACACTCTTCCCAGACTGCATCACTGTGATACTGCCTGCAAGGACACACTTCCCAGACTTCATCACTGCAATTCTGCCTGCAAGGACACTCTTCCCAGACAGCATCACTGCGATACTGTCTGCAAGAAAACTCTTCCCAGACTGCATCACTGCAATTCTGTCTGCAAGGACACTCTTCCCAGACTGCATCACTGCAATACTGCCTGCAAGGACACACTTCGCAGACTTCATCACTGCAATTCTGCCTGGAAGGACACTCTTCCCAGACAGCATCACTGCGATACTGTCTGCAAGAAAACTCTTCCCAGACTGCATCACTGCAATTCTGTCTGCAAGAAAACTCTTCCCAGACTGCATCACTGCAATACTGCCTGCAAGGACACTCTACCCAGACTGCATCACTGCAATTCTGTCTGCAAGGACACTCTTCCCAGACTGCATCACTGCGATACTGTCTGCAAGAAAACTCTTCCCAGAATGCATCACTGCAATTCTGCCCTGCAAGGACACTCTTCCCAGACTTCATCACTGCGATACTGGCTGCAGGGACTCTCTTCCCAGACTGCATCACTGCGATACTGCCTACAAGAAAACTCTTCCCAGACTGCATCACTGCGATACTGACTGCAAGGACACTGTTCCCAGACTGCATCACTGCGATACTGTCTGCAAGAAAACTCTTCCCAGACTTCATCACTGCAATTCTGTCTGCAAGGACACTCTTCCCAGACTGCATCACTGCAATACTGCCTGCAAGGACACTCTTCCCAGACTGCATCACTGCAAATCTGTCTGCAAGGACACTCTTCCCAGGCTGCATCACGGCGATACTGCCTGCAAGTACACTCTTCCCAGACTTCATCACTGCAACACTGTCTGCAAGGACACTCTTCCCAGACTGCATCACTCGATACTGTCTGCAAGAAAACTCTTCCCAGACTGCATCACTGCGATACTGTCTGCAAGGACACTCTTCCCAGGCTGCATCACTGCGATACTGCCTGCAAGGACACCCTTCCCAGACTGCATGACTGCGATACTGTCTCCAAGGACACTCTTCCCAGACTGCATCACTGCGATACTGTCTGCAAGAAAACTATTCCCAGACTTGCATCACTGCAATACTGCCTGCAAGGACACTCTTCCCAGACTGCATCACTGCAATTCTGACTGCAAGTACACCCTTCCCAGACTGCATCACTGCGATACTGTCTGCAAGGGCACTCTTCCCAGACTGCATCACTGCAATTCTGCCTGCAAGGACACTCTTCCCAGACTGCATCACTGCAATTCTGCCTGCAAGGACACTCTTCCCAGACTTCATCACTGCGATACTGCCTGCAAGGACACACTTCCCAGACTTCATCACTGCGATACTGCAGGCAATGACACTCTTCCCGACTGCATCACTGCAATTCTGCCTGCAAGGATACTCTTCCCAGACTTCATCACTGCGATACTGCCTGCAAGGACATTCTTCCCAGACTGCATCACTGCAATTCTGCCTGCAAGGACACTCTTCCCGGAATTCATCACTGCGATACTGTCTGCAAGAAAACTCTTGCCAGACTGCATCACTGCGATACTGTCCGCAAGGACACACTTCCCAGGCTGCATCACTGTGATACTGTCCGCAAGGACACACTTCCCAGACTGCATCACTGCGATACTGCCTGCAAGGACACTCTTCCCAGACCGCATCACTGTGATACGATCTGCAAGGACACTCTTCCCAGACTGCATCACTGCGATACTGCCTGCAAGGACACTCTTCCCAGACTTCATCACTGCGGTACTGTCTGCAAGGACACTCTTCCCAGACTGCATCAGTGCGATACTGTCTGCACGGACACTCTTCCCAGACTGCATCACTGCGATACTGCCTGCAAGGACACTCTTCCCAGACTTCATCACTGCGATACTGTCTGCAAGGACACTCTTCCCTGACTACATCACTGTGATACTGTCTGCAAGCACACACTTCCCGGACTGCATCACTGCGATACTGTCTGCAAGGACACTCTTCCCTGACTGCAACACTGCGATACTGTCTGCAAGGACACTCTTCCCAGGCTGCATCACTGCGATACTGTCTGCAAGGACACTCTATCCAGACTTCATCACTGCCAAACTGTCTGCAAGGACACTCTTCCCAGGCTGCATCACTGCGATACTGCCTGCAAGGACACTCTTCCCAGACTTCATCACTGCGATACTGTCTGCAAGGACACTCTTCCCAGACTGCATCACTGCGATACTGCCTGCAAGGACACTCTTCCCTGACCGCATCACAGTGATACAGTCTGCAAGGACACTCTTCCCAGACTGCATCACTGCGATACTGCCTGCAAGGACACTCTTCCCAGACTGCATCACTGCGATACTGTCTGCAAGGACACTCTTCCCAGACTGCATCACTGCGATACTTCCTGCAAGGACACACTTCCCAGACTTCATCACTGCAATTCTGCCTACAAGGACACTCTTCCCAGACAGCATCACTGCGATACTGTCTGCAAGAAAACTCTTCCCAGACTGCATCACTGCGATACTGTCTGCAAGGACACTCTTCCCAGACTGCATCACTGCGATACTGTCTGCACGGACACTCTTCCCAGACTGCATCACTGCGATACTGCCTGCAAGGACACTCTTCCCAGACTTCATCACTGCGATACTGTCTGCACGGACACTCTTCCCAGACTACATCACTGTGATACTGTCTGCAAGCACACTCTTCCCGGACTGCATCACTGCGATACTGTCTGCAAGGACACTCTTCCCTGACTTCATCACTGCGATACTGTCTGCAAGGACACTCTTCCCAGACTGCAACACTGCGATACTGTCTGCAAGGACACTCTTCCCAGGCTGCATCACTGCGAAACTGTCTGCAAGGACACTCTACCCAGACTTCATCACTGCCAAACTGTCTGCAAGGACACTCTTCCCAGGCTGCATCACTGCGATACTGCCTGCAAGGACACTCTTCCCAGACTTCATCACTGCGATACTGTCTGCAAGGACACTCTTCCCAGACTGCATCACTGCGATACTGCCTGCAAGGACACTCTTCCCTGACCGCATCACTGTGATACAGTCTGCAAGGACACTCTTCCCAGACTGCATCACTGCGATACTACCTGCAAGGACACTCTTCCCAGACTGCATCACTGCGATACTGTCTGCAAGGACACTCTTCCCAGACTGCATCACTGCGATACTGCCTGCAAGCACACACTTCCCAGACTTCATCACTGCAATTCTGCCTGCAAGGACACTCTTCCCAGACAGCATCACTGCGATACTGTCTGCAAGAAAACTCTTCCCAGACTGCATCACTGCAATTCTGTCTGCAAGGACACTCTTCCCAGACTGCATCACTGCAATACTGCCTGCAAGGACACTCTTCCCAGACTGCATCACTGCAATTCTGTCTGCAAGGACACTCTACCCAGACAGCATCACTGCGATACTGTCTGCAAGAAAACTCTTCCCAGACTGCATCACTGCAATTCTGTCTGCAAGGACACTCTTCCCAGACTGCATCACTGCAATACTGCCTGCAAGGACACTCTTCCCAGACTGCATCACTGCAATTCTGTCTGCAAGGACACTCTTCCCAGACTGCATCACTGCAATACTGTCTGCAACGACACTCTTCCCAGACTTCATCACTGCGATACTGTCTGCAACGACACTGTTCCCAGGCTGCATCACTGCGATACTGCCTGCAAGGACATTCTTCCCAGACTGCATCACTGCAATGCAGGCTGCAAGGACACTCCTCCCAGAGTTCATCACTGCGATACTGTCTGCAAGAAAACGCTTCCCAGACTGCATCACTGCGATACTGTCTGCAAGGACACTCTTCCCAGGCTGCATCACTGCGATACTGCCTGCAACGACACTCGTCCCAGACTGCATCACTGCAATACTGTCTCCAAGGACACTCTTCCCAGACTGCATCACTGCGATACTGTCTGCAAGCAAACTCTTCCCAGACTGCATCACTGCGATACTGTCTGCAAGGACACTCTTCCCAGGCTGCATCACTGCGATACTGCCTGCAACGACACTCTTCCCAGACTGCATCACTGCAATACTGTCTGCAAGAACACTCTTCCCAGGCTACAACACTGCAATACTGTCTGCAAGGACACTCTTCCCATGCTGCATCACTGCGATACTGTCTGCAAGGACACTCTTCCCAGACTTCATCACTGCTATACTGTCTGCAAGGACACTCTTCCCAGGCTGCATCACTGTGATACTGTCTGCAAGGACACTCTTCCCAGACTTCATCACTGTGATACTGGCTGCAAGGACACTCTTCCCAGACTTCATCACTGCGATACTGTCTGCAAGGACACTCTTCCCAGACTGCATCACTGCGATACTGCCTGCAAGGACACTCTTCCCAGACTAAATCACTGCGATACTGTCTGCAAGGACACTCTTCCCAGACTGCATCACTGCGTTACTGCCTGCAAGGACACACTTCCCAGACTTCATCACTGCAATTCTGTCTGCAAGGACACTCTTCCCAGACTGCATCACTGTGATACTGCCTGCAAGGACACACTTCCCAGACTTCATCACTGCAATTCTGCCTGCAAGGACACTCTTCCCAGACAGCATCACTGCGATACTGTCTGCAAGAAAACTCTTCCCAGACTGCATCACTGCGATACTGTCTGCAAGGACACTCTTCCCAGACTGCATCACTGCGATACTGTCTGCACGGACACTCTTCCCAGACTGCATCACTGCGATACTGCCTGCAAGGACACTCTTCCCAGACTTCATCACTGCGATACTGTCTGCACGGACACTCTTCCCAGACTACATCACTGTGATACTGTCTGCAAGCACACTCTTCCCGGACTGCATCACTGCGATACTGTCTGCAAGGACACTCTTCCCTGACTTCATCACTGCGATACTGTCTGCAAGGACACTCTTCCCAGACTGCAACACTGCGATACTGTCTGCAAGGACACTCTTCCCAGGCTGCATCACTGCGAAACTGTCTGCAAGGACACTCTACCCAGACTTCATCACTGCCAAACTGTCTGCAAGGACACTCTTCCCAGGCTGCATCACTGCGATACTGCCTGCAAGGACACTCTTCCCAGACTTCATCACTGCGATACTGTCTGCAAGGACACTCTTCCCAGACTGCATCACTGCGATACTGCCTGCAAGGACACTCTTCCCTGACCGCATCACTGTGATACAGTCTGCAAGGACACTCTTCCCAGACTGCATCACTGCGATACTACCTGCAAGGACACTCTTCCCAGACTGCATCACTGCGATACTGTCTGCAAGGACACTCTTCCCAGACTGCATCACTGCGATACTGCCTGCAAGCACACACTTCCCAGACTTCATCACTGCAATTCTGCCTGCAAGGACACTCTTCCCAGACAGCATCACTGCGATACTGTCTGCAAGAAAACTCTTCCCAGACTGCATCACTGCAATTCTGTCTGCAAGGACACTCTTCCCAGACTGCATCACTGCAATACTGCCTGCAAGGACACTCTTCCCAGACTGCATCACTGCAATTCTGTCTGCAAGGACACTCTACCCAGACAGCATCACTGCGATACTGTCTGCAAGAAAACTCTTCCCAGACTGCATCACTGCAATTCTGTCTGCAAGGACACTCTTCCCAGACTGCATCACTGCAATACTGCCTGCAAGGACACTCTTCCCAGACTGCATCACTGCAATTCTGTCTGCAAGGACACTCTTCCCAGACTGCATCACTGCAATACTGTCTGCAACGACACTCTTCCCAGACTTCATCACTGCGATACTGTCTGCAACGACACTGTTCCCAGGCTGCATCACTGCGATACTGCCTGCAAGGACATTCTTCCCAGACTGCATCACTGCAATGCAGGCTGCAAGGACACTCCTCCCAGAGTTCATCACTGCGATACTGTCTGCAAGAAAACGCTTCCCAGACTGCATCACTGCGATACTGTCTGCAAGGACACTCTTCCCAGGCTGCATCACTGCGATACTGCCTGCAACGACACTCGTCCCAGACTGCATCACTGCAATACTGTCTCCAAGGACACTCTTCCCAGACTGCATCACTGCGATACTGTCTGCAAGCAAACTCTTCCCAGACTGCATCACTGCGATACTGTCTGCAAGGACACTCTTCCCAGGCTGCATCACTGCGATACTGCCTGCAACGACACTCTTCCCAGACTGCATCACTGCAATACTGTCTGCAAGAACACTCTTCCCAGGCTACAACACTGCAATACTGTCTGCAAGGACACTCTTCCCATGCTGCATCACTGCGATACTGTCTGCAAGGACACTCTTCCCAGACTTCATCACTGCTATACTGTCTGCAAGGACACTCTTCCCAGGCTGCATCACTGTGATACTGTCTGCAAGGACACTCTTCCCAGACTTCATCACTGTGATACTGGCTGCAAGGACACTCTTCCCAGACTTCATCACTGCGATACTGTCTGCAAGGACACTCTTCCCAGACTGCATCACTGCGATACTGCCTGCAAGGACACTCTTCCCAGACTAAATCACTGCGATACTGTCTGCAAGGACACTCTTCCCAGACTGCATCACTGCGTTACTGCCTGCAAGGACACACTTCCCAGACTTCATCACTGCAATTCTGTCTGCAAGGACACTCTTCCCAGACTGCATCACTGTGATACTGCCTGCAAGGACACACTTCCCAGACTTCATCACTGCAATTCTGCCTGCAAGGACACTCTTCCCAGACAGCATCACTGCGATACTGTCTGCAAGAAAACTCTTCCCAGACTGCATCACTGCAATTCTGTCTGCAAGGACACTCTTCCCAGACTGCATCACTGCGATACTGCCTGCAAGGACACACTTCGCAGACTTCATCACTGCAATTCTGCCTGGAAGGACACTCTTCCCAGACAGCATCACTGCGATACTGTCTGCAAGAAAACTCTTCCCAGACTGCATCACTGCAATTCTGTCTGCAAGAAAACTCTTCCCAGACTGCATCACTGCAATACTGCCTGCAAGGACACTCTACCCAGACTGCATCACTGCAATTCTGTCTGCAAGGACACTCTTCCCAGACTGCATCACTGCGATACTGTCTGCAAGGACACTCTTCGCAGACTGCATCACTGCAATTCTGCCCTGCAAGGACACTCTTCCCAGACTTCATCACTGCGATACTGGCTGCAGGGACTCTCTTCCCAGACTGCATCACTGCGATACTGTCTGCAAGGACACTCTTCCCAGACTGCATCACTGCGATACTGCCTACAAGAAAACTCTTCCCAGACTGCATCACTGCGATACTGACTGCAAGGACACTGTTCCCAGACTGCATCACTGCGATACTGTCTGAAAGAAAACTCTTCCCAGACTTCATCACTGCAATTCTGTCTGCAAGGACACTCTTCCCAGACTGCATCACTGCAATACTGCCTGCAAGGACACTCTTCCCAGACTGCATCACTGCAACACTGTCTGCAAGGACACTCTTCCCAGACTGCATCACTCGATACTGTCTGCAAGAAAACTCTTCCCAGACTGCATCACTGCGATACTGTCTGCAAGGACACTCTTCCCAGGCTGCATCACTGCGATACTGCCTGCAAGGACACTCTTCCCAGACTGCATGACTGCGATACTGTCTCCAAGGACACTCTTCCCAGACTGCATCACTGCGTTACTGTCTGCAAGAAAACTATTCCCAGACTTGCATCACTGCAATACTGCCTGCAAGGACACTCTTCCCAGACTGCATCACTGCAATTCTGACTGCAAGTACACCCTTCCCAGACTGCATCACTGCGATACTGTCTGCAAGGACACTCTTCCCAGACTGCATCACTGCAATTCTGCCTGCAAGGACACTCTTCCCAGACTGCATCACTGCAATTCTGCCTGCAAGGACACTCTTCCCAGACTTCATCACTGCGATACTGCCTGCAAGGACACCCTTCCCAGACTTCATCACTGCGATACTGCAGGCAAGGAAACTCTTCCCGACTGCATCACTGCAATTCTGCCTGCAAGGATACTCTTCCCAGACTTCATCACTGCGATACTGCCTGCAAGGACATTCTTCCCAGACTGCATCACTGCAATTCTGCCTGCAAGGACACTCTTCCCGGAATTCATCACTGCGATACTGTCTGCAAGAAAACTCTTGCCAGACTGCATCACTGCGATACTGTCCGCAAGGACACACTTCCCAGGCTGCATCACTGTGATACTGTCCGCAAGGACACACTTCCCAGACTGCATCACTGCGATACTGCCTGCAAGGACACTCTTCCCAGACCGCATCACTGTGATACGATCTGCAAGGACACTCTTCCCAGACTGCATCACTGCGATACTGCCTGCAAGGACACTCTTCCCAGACTTCATCACTGCGATACTGTCTGCAAGGACACTCTTCCCAGACTGCATCACTGCGATACTGTCTGCATGGACACTCTTCCCAGACTGCATCACTGCGATACTGCCTGCAAGGACACTCTTCCCAGACTTCATCACTGCGATACTGTCTGCAAGGACACTCTTCCCTGACTACATCACTGTGATACTGTCTGCAAGCACACTCTTCCCGGACTGCAACACTGCGATACTGTCTGCAAGGACACTCTTCCCAGGCTGCATCACTGCGATACTGTCTGCAAGGACACTCTATCCAGACTTCATCACTGCCAAACTGTCTGCAAGGACACTCTTCCCAGGCTGCATCACTGCGATACTGCCTGCAAGGACACTCTTCCCAGACTTCATCACTGCGATACTGTCTGCAAGGACACTCTTCCCAGACTGCATCACTGCGATACTGCCTGCAAGGACACTCTTCCCTGACCGCATCACTGTGATACAGTCTGCAAGGACACTCTTCCCAGACTGCATCACTGCGATACTGCCTGCAAGGACACTCTTCCCAGACTGCATCACTGCGATACTGTCTGCAAGGACACTCTTCCCAGACTGCATCACTGCGATACTGCCTGCAAGGACACACTTCCCAGACTTCATCACTGCAATTCTGCCTACAAGGACACTCTTCCCAGACAGCATCACTGCGATACTGTCTGCAAGAAAACTCTTCCCAGACTGCATCACTGCGATACTGTCTGCAAGGACACTCTTCCCAGACTGCATCACTGCGATACTGTCTGCACGGACACTCTTCCCAGACTGCATCACTGCGATACTGCCTGCAAGGACACTCTTCCCAGACTTCATCACTGCGATACTGTCTGCAAGGACACTCTTCCCTGACTACATCACTGTGATACTGTCTGCAAGCACACTCTTCCCGGACTGCATCACTGCGATACTGTCTGCAAGGACACTCTTCCCTGACTTCATCACTGCGATACTGTCTGCAAGGACACTCTTCCCAGACTGCAACACTGCGATACTGTCTGCAAGGACACTCTTCCCAGGCTGCATCACTGCGAAACTGTCTGCAAGGACACTCTACCCAGACTTCATCACTGCCAAACTGTCTGCAAGGACACTCTTCCCAGGCTGCATCACTGCGATACTGCCTGCAAGGACACTCTTCCCAGACTTCATCACTGCGATACTGTCTGCAAGGACACTCTTCCCAGACTGCATCACTGCGATACTGCCTGCAAGGACACTCTTCCCTGACCGCATCACTGTGATACAGTCTGCAAGGACACTCTTCCCAGACTGCATCACTGCGATACTACCTGCAAGGACACTCTTCCCAGACTGCATCACTGCGATACTGTCTGCAAGGACACTCTTCCCAGACTGCATCACTGCGATACTTCCTGCAAGCACACACTTCCCAGACTTCATCACTGCAATTCTGCCTGCAAGGACACTCTTCCCAGACAGCATCACTGCGATACTGTCTGCAAGAAAACTCTTCCCAGACTGCATCACTGCAATACTGTCTGCAAGGACACTCTTCCCAGACTGCATCACTGCAATACTGCCTGCAAGGACACTCTTCCCAGACTGCATCACTGCAATTCTGTCTGCAAGGACACTCTACCCAGACAGCATCACTGCGATACTGTCTGCAAGAAAACTCTTCCCAGACTGCATCACTGCAATTCTGTCTGCAAATACACTCTTCCCAGACTGCATCACTGCAATACTGCCTGCAAGGACACTCTTCCCAGACTGCATCACTGCAATTCTGTCTGCAAGGACACTCTTCCCAGACTGCATCACTGCAATACTGTCTGCAACGACACTCTTCCCAGACTTCATCACTGCGATACTGTCTGCAAGGACACTCTTCCCAGGCTGCATCACTGCGATACTGCCTGCAAGGACATTCTTCCCAGACTGCACCACTGCAATGCAGGCTGCAAGGACACTCCTCCCAGAGTTCATCACTGCGATACTGTCTGCAAGAAAACGCTTCCCAGACTGCATCACTGCGATACTGTCTGCAAGGACACTCTTCCCAGGCTGCATCACTGCGATACTGCCTGCAACGACACTCTTCCCAGACTGCATCACTGCAATACTGTCTGCAAGAACACTCTTCCCAGGCTACAACACTGCAATACTGTCTGCAAGGACACTCTTCCCATGCTGCATCACTGCGATACTGTCTGCAAGGACACTCTTCCCAGACTTCATCACTGCTATACTGTCTGCAAGGACACTCTTCCCAGGCTGCATCACTAGGATACTGTCTGCAAGGACACTCTTCCCAGACTTCATCACTGTGATACTGGCTGCAAGGACACTCTTCCCAGACTTCATCACTGCGATACTGTCTGCAAGGACACTCTTCCCAGACTGCATCACTGCGATACTGCCTGCAAGGACACTCTTCCCAGACTAAATCACTGCGATACTGTCTGCAAGGACACTCTTCCCAGACTGCATCACTGCGTTACTGCCTGCAAGGACACACTTCCCAGACTTCATCACTGCAATTCTGTCTGCAAGGACACTCTTCCCAGACTGCATCACTGTGATACTGCCTGCAAGGACACACTTCCCAGACTTCATCACTGCAATTCTGCCTGCAAGGACACTCTTCCCAGACAGCATCACTGCGATACTGTCTGCAAGAAAACTCTTCCCAGACTGCATCACTGCAATTCTGTCTGCAAGAAAACTCTTCCCAGACTGCATCACTGCAATACTGCCTGCAAGGACACTCTACCCAGACTGCATCACTGCAATTCTGTCTGCAAGGACACTCTTCCCAGACTGCATCACTGCGATACTGTCTGCAAGGACACTCTTCGCAGACTGCATCACTGCAATTCTGCCCTGCAAGGACACTCTTCCCAGACTTCATCACTGCGATACTGGCTGCAGGGACTCTCTTCCCAGACTGCATCACTGCGATACTGTCTGCAAGGACACTCTTCCCAGACTGCATCACTGCGATACTGCCTACAAGAAAACTCTTCCCAGACTGCATCACTGCGATACTGACTGCAAGGACACTGTTCCCAGACTGCATCACTGCGATACTGTCTGCAAGAAAACTCTTCCCAGACTTCATCACTGCAATTCTGTCTGCAAGGACACTCTTCCCAGACTGCATCACTGCAATACTGCCTGCAAGGACACTCTTCCCAGACTGCATCACTGCAAATCTGTCTGCAAGGACACTCTTCCCAGGCTGCATCACGGCGATACTGCCTGCAAGTACACTCTTCCCAGACTTCATCACTGCAACACTGTCTGCAAGGACACTCTTCCCAGACTGCATCACTCGATACTGTCTGCAAGAAAACTCTTCCCAGACTGCATCACTGCGATACTGTCTGCAAGGACACTCTTCCCAGGCTGCATCACTGCGATACTGCCTGCAAGGACACTCTTCCCAGACTGCATGACTGCGATACTGTCTCCAAGGACACTCTTCCCAGACTGCATCACTGCGATACTGTCTGCAAGAAAACTATTCCCAGACTTGCATCACTGCAATACTGCCTGCAAGGACACACTTCCCAGACTGCATCACTGCAATTCTGACTGCAAGTACACCCTTCCCAGACTGCATCACTGCGATACTGTCTGCAAGGACACTCTTCCCAGACTGCATCACTGCAATTCTGCCTGCAAGGACACTCTTCCCAGACTGCATCACTGCAATTCTGCCTGCAAGGACACTCTTCCCAGACTTCATCACTGCGATACTGCCTGCAAGGACACCCTTCCCAGACTTCATCACTGCGATACTGCAGGCAAGGACACTCTTCCCGACTGCATCACTGCAATTCTGCCTGCAAGGATACTCTTCCCAGACTTCATCACTGCGATACTGCCTGCAAGGACATTCTTCCCAGACTGCATCACTGCAATTCTGCCTGCAAGGACACTCTTCCCGGAATTCATCACTGCGATACTGTCTGCAAGAAAACTCTTGCCAGACTGCATCACTGCGATACTGTCCGCAAGGACACACTTCCCAGGCTGCATCACTGTGATACTGTCCGCAAGGACACACTTCCCAGACTGCATCACTGCGATACTGCCTGCAAGGACACTCTTCCCAGACTTCATCACTGCGATACTGTCTGCAAGGACACTCTTCCCAGACTGCATCACTGCGATACTGTCTGCACGGACACTCTTCCCAGACTGCATCACTGCGATACTGCCTGCAAGGACACTCTTCCCAGACTTCATCACTGCGATACTGTCTGCAAGGCCACTCTTCCCTGACTACATCACTGTGATACTGTCTGCAAGCACACTCTTCCCGGACTGCATCACTGCGATACTGTCTGCAAGGACACTCTTCCCTGACTTCATCACTGCGATACTGTCTGCAAGGACACTCTTCCCAGACTGCAACACTGCGATACTGTCTGCAAGGACAGTCTTCCCAGGCTGCATGACTGCGATACTGTCTGCAAGGACACTCTATCCAGACTTCATCACTGCCAAACTGTCTGCAAGGACACTCTTCCCAGGCTGCATCACTGCGATACTGCCTGCAAGGACACTCTTCCCAGACTTCATCACTGCGATACTGTCTGCAAGGACACTCTTCCCAGACTGCATCACTGCGATACTGCCTGCAAGGACACTCTTCCCTGACCGCATCACTGTGATACAGTCTGCAAGGACACTCTTCCCAGACTGCATCACTGCGATACTGCCTGCAAGGACACTCTTCCCAGACTGCATCACTGCGATACTGTCTGCAAGGACACTCTTCCCAGACTGCATCACTGCGATACTGCCTGCAAGGACACACTTCCCAGACTTCATCACTGCAATTCTGCCTACAAGGACACTCTTCCCAGACAGCATCACTGCGATACTGTCTGCAAGAAAACTCTTCCCAGACTGCATCACTGCGATACTGTCTGCAAGGACACTCTTCCCAGACTGCATCACTGCGATACTGTCTGCACGGACACTCTTCCCAGACTGCATCACTGCGATACTGCCTGCAAGGACACTCTTCCCAGACTTCATCACTGCGATACTGTCTGCAAGGACACTCTTCCCTGACTACATCACTGTGATACTGTCTGCAAGCACACTCTTCCCGGACTGCATCACTGCCAAACTGTCTGCAAGGACACTCTTCCCAGGCTGCATCACTGCGATACTGCCTGCAAGGACACTCTTCCCAGACTTCATCACTGCGATACTGTCTGCAAGGACACTCTTCCCAGACTGCATCACTGCGATACTGCCTGCAAGGACACTCTTCCCTGACCGCATCACTGTGATACAGTCTGCAAGGACACTCTTCCCAGACTGCATCACTGCGATACTACCTGCAAGGACACTCTTCCCAGACTGCATCACTGCGATACTGTCTGCAAGGACACTCTTCCCAGACTGCATCACTGCGATACTTCCTGCAAGCACACACTTCCCAGACTTCATCACTGCAATTCTGCCTGCAAGGACACTCTTCCCAGACAGCATCACTGCGATACTGTCTGCAAGAAAACTCTTCCCAGACTGCATCACTGCAATACTGTCTGCAAGGACACTCTTCCCAGACTGCATCACTGCAATACTGCCTGCAAGGACACTCTTCCCAGACTGCATCACTGCAATTCTGTCTGCAAGGACACTCTACCCAGACAGCATCACTGCGATACTGTCTGCAAGAAAACTCTTCCCAGACTGCATCACTGCAATTCTGTCTGCAAGGACACTCTTCCCAGACTGCATCACTGCAACACTGCCTGCAAGGACACTCTTCCCAGACTGCATCACTGCAATTCTGTCTGCAAGGACACTCTTCCCAGACTGCATCACTGCAATACTGTCTGCAACGACACTCTTCCCAGACTTCATCACTGCGATACTGCCTGCAAGGACATTCTTCCCAGACTGCATCACTGCAATGCAGGCTGCAAGGACACTCCTCCCAGAGTTCATCACTGCGATACTGTCTGCAAGAAAACGCTTCCCAGACTGCATCACTGCGATACTGTCTGCAAGGACACTCTTCCCAGGCTGCATCACTGCGATACTGCCTGCAACGACACTCTTCCCAGACTTCATCACTGCGATACTGTCTGCAAGGACACTCTTCCCAGACTGCATCACTGCGATACTGCCTGCAAGGACACTCTTCCCTGACCGCATCACTGTGATACAGTCTGCAAGGACACTCTTCCCAGACTGCATCACTGCGATACTGTCTGCAAGGACACTCTTCCCAGACTGCATCACTGCGATACTTCCTGCAAGCACACACTTCCCAGACTTCATCACTGCAATTCTGCCTGCAAGGACACTCTTCCCAGACAGCATCACTGCGATACTGTCTGCAAGAAAACTCTTCCCAGACTGCATCACTGCAATACTGTCTGCAAGGACACTCTTCCCAGACTGCATCACTGCAATACTGCCTGCAAGGACACTCTTCCCAGACTGCATCACTGCAATTCTGTCTGCAAGGACACTCTACCCAGACAGCATCACTGCGATACTGCCTGCAAGGACACTCTTCCCAGACTTCATCACTGCGATACTGTCTGCAAGGACACTCTTCCCAGACTGCATCACTGCGATACTGCCTGCAAGGACACTCTTCCCTGACCGCATCACTGTGATACAGTCTGCAAGGACACTCTTCCCAGACTGCATCACTGCGATACTACCTGCAAGGACACTCTTCCCAGACTGCATCACTGCGATACTGTCTGCAAGGACACTCTTCCCAGACTGCATCACTGCGATACTTCCTGCAAGCACACACTTCCCAGACTTCATCACTGCAATTCTGCCTGCAAGGACACTCTTCCCAGACAGCATCACTGCGATACTGTCTGCAAGAAAACTCTTCCCAGACTGCATCACTGCAATACTGTCTGCAAGGACACTCTTCCCAGACTGCATCACTGCAATACTGCCTGCAAGGACACTCTTCCCAGACTGCATCACTGCAATTCTGTCTGCAAGGACACTCTACCCAGACAGCATCACTGCGATACTGTCTGCAAGAAAACTCTTCCCAGACTGCATCACTGCAATTCTGTCTGCAAGGACACTCTTCCCAGACTGCATCACTGCAACACTGCCTGCAAGGACACTCTTCCCAGACTGCATCACTGCAATTCTGTCTGCAAGGACACTCTTCCCAGACTGCATCACTGCAATACTGTCTGCAACGACACTCTTCCCAGACTTCATCACTGCGATACTGCCTGCAAGGACATTCTTCCCAGACTGCATCACTGCAATGCAGGCTGCAAGGACACTCCTCCCAGAGTTCATCACTGCGATACTGTCTGCAAGAAAACGCTTCCCAGACTGCATCACTGCGATACTGTCTGCAAGGACACTCTTCCCAGGCTGCATCACTGCGATACTGCCTGCAACGACACTCGTCCCAGACTGCATCACTGCAATACTGTCTCCAAGGACACTCTTCCCAGACTGCATCACTGCGATACTGTCTGCAAGCAAACTCTTCCCAGACTGCATCACTGCGATACTGTCTGCAAGGACACTCTTCCCAGGCTGCATCACTGCGATACTGCCTGCAATGACACTCTTCCCAGACTGCATCACTGCAATACTGTCTGCAAGAACACTCTTCCCAGGCTACAACACTGCAATACTGTCTGCAAGGACACTCTTCCCATGCTGCATCACTGCGATACTGTCTGCAAGGACACTCTTCCCAGACTTCATCACTGCTATACTGTCTGCAAGGACACTCTTCCCAGGCTGCATCACTAGGATACTGTCTGCAAGGACACTCTTCCCAGACTTCATCACTGTGATACTGGCTGCAAGGACACTCTTCCCAGACTTCATCACTGCGATACTGTCTGCAAGGACACTCTTCCCAGACTGCATCACTGCGATACTGCCTGCAAGGACACTCTTCCCAGACTAAATCACTGCGATACTGTCTGCAAGGACACTCTTCCCAGACTGCATCACTGCGTTACTGCCTGCAAGGACACACTTCCCAGACTTCATCACTGCAATTCTGTCTGCAAGGACACTCTTCCCAGACTGCATCACTGTGATACTGCCTGCAAGGACACACTTCCCAGACTTCATCACTGCAATTCTGCCTGCAAGGACACTCTTCCCAGACAGCATCACTGCGATACTGTCTGCAAGAAAACTCTTCCCAGACTGCATCACTGCAATTCTGTCTGCAAGAAAACTCTTCCCAGACTGCATCACTGCAATACTGCCTGCAAGGACACTCTACCCAGACTGCATCACTGCAATTCTGTCTGCAAGGACACTCTTCCCAGACTGCATCACTGCGATACTGTCTGCAAGGACACTCTTCGCAGACTGCATCACTGCAATTCTGCCCTGCAAGGACACTCTTCCCAGACTTCATCACTGCGATACTGGCTGCAGGGACTCTCTTCCCAGACTGCATCACTGCGATACTGTCTGCAAGGACACTCTTCCCAGACTGCATCACTGCGATACTGCCTACAAGAAAACTCTTCCCAGACTGCATCACTGCGATACTGACTGCAAGGACACTGTTCCCAGACTGCATCACTGCGATACTGTCTGCAAGAAAACTCTTCCCAGACTTCATCACTGCAATTCTGTCTGCAAGGACACTCTTCCCAGACTGCATCACTGCAATACTGCCTGCAAGGACACTCTTCCCAGACTGCATCACTGCAAATCTGTCTGCAAGGACACTCTTCCCAGGCTGCATCACGGCGATACTGCCTGCAAGTACACTCTTCCCAGACTTCATCACTGCAACACTGTCTGCAAGGACACTCTTCCCAGACTGCATCACTCGATACTGTCTGCAAGAAAACTCTTCCCAGACTGCATCACTGCGATACTGTCTGCAAGGACACTCTTCCCAGGCTGCATCACTGCGATACTGCCTGCAAGGACACTCTTCCCAGACTGCATGACTGCGATACTGTCTCCAAGGACACTCTTCCCAGACTGCATCACTGCGATACTGTCTGCAAGAAAACTATTCCCAGACTTGCATCACTGCAATACTGCCTGCAAGGACACACTTCCCAGACTGCATCACTGCAATTCTGACTGCAAGTACACCCTTCCCAGACTGCATCACTGCGATACTGTCTGCAAGGACACTCTTCCCAGACTGCATCACTGCAATTCTGCCTGCAAGGACACTCTTCCCAGACTGCATCACTGCAATTCTGCCTGCAAGGACACTCTTCCCAGACTTCATCACTGCGATACTGCCTGCAAGGACACCCTTCCCAGACTTCATCACTGCGATACTGCAGGCAAGGACACTCTTCCCGACTGCATCACTGCAATTCTGCCTGCAAGGATACTCTTCCCAGACTTCATCACTGCGATACTGCCTGCAAGGACATTCTTCCCAGACTGCATCACTGCAATTCTGCCTGCAAGGACACTCTTCCCGGAATTCATCACTGCGATACTGTCTGCAAGAAAACTCTTGCCAGACTGCATCACTGCGATACTGTCCGCAAGGACACACTTCCCAGGCTGCATCACTGTGATACTGTCCGCAAGGACACACTTCCCAGACTGCATCACTGCGATACTGCCTGCAAGGACACTCTTCCCAGACTTCATCACTGCGATACTGTCTGCAAGGACACTTTTCCCAGACTGCATCACTGCGATACTGTCTGCACGGACACTCTTCCCAGACTGCATCACTGCGATACTGCCTGCAAGGACACTCTTCCCAGACTTCATCACTGCGATACTGTCTGCAAGGCCACTCTTCCCTGACTACATCACTGTGATACTGTCTGCAAGCACACTCTTCCCGGACTGCATCACTGCGATACTGTCTGCAAGGACACTCTTCCCTGACTTCATCACTGCGATACTGTCTGCAAGGACACTCTTCCCAGACTGCAACACTGCGATACTGTCTGCAAGGACAGTCTTCCCAGGCTGCATGACTGCGATACTGTCTGCAAGGACACTCTATCCAGACTTCATCACTGCCAAACTGTCTGCAAGGACACTCTTCCCAGGCTGCATCACTGCGATACTGCCTGCAAGGACACTCTTCCCAGACTTCATCACTGCGATACTGTCTGCAAGGACACTCTTCCCAGACTGCATCACTGCGATACTGCCTGCAAGGACACTCTTCCCTGACCGCATCACTGTGATACAGTCTGCAAGGACACTCTTCCCAGACTGCATCACTGCGATACTGCCTGCAAGGACACTCTTCCCAGACTGCATCACTGCGATACTGTCTGCAAGGACACTCTTCCCAGACTGCATCACTGCGATACTGCCTGCAAGGACACACTTCCCAGACTTCATCACTGCAATTCTGCCTACAAGGACACTCTTCCCAGACAGCATCACTGCGATACTGTCTGCAAGAAAACTCTTCCCAGACTGCATCACTGCGATACTGTCTGCAAGGACACTCTTCCCAGACTGCATCACTGCGATACTGTCTGCACGGACACTCTTCCCAGACTGCATCACTGCGATACTGCCTGCAAGGACACTCTTCCCAGACTTCATCACTGCGATACTGTCTGCAAGGACACTCTTCCCTGACTACATCACTGTGATACTGTCTGCAAGCACACTCTTCCCGGACTGCATCACTGCCAAACTGTCTGCAAGGACACTCTTCCCAGGCTGCATCACTGCGATACTGCCTGCAAGGACACTCTTCCCAGACTTCATCACTGCGATACTGTCTGCAAGGACACTCTTCCCAGACTGCATCACTGCGATACTGCCTGCAAGGACACTCTTCCCTGACCGCATCACTGTGATACAGTCTGCAAGGACACTCTTCCCAGACTGCATCACTGCGATACTACCTGCAAGGACACTCTTCCCAGACTGCATCACTGCGATACTGTCTGCAAGGACACTCTTCCCAGACTGCATCACTGCGATACTTCCTGCAAGCACACACTTCCCAGACTTCATCACTGCAATTCTGCCTGCAAGGACACTCTTCCCAGACAGCATCACTGCGATACTGTCTGCAAGAAAACTCTTCCCAGACTGCATCACTGCAATACTGTCTGCAAGGACACTCTTCCCAGACTGCATCACTGCAATACTGCCTGCAAGGACACTCTTCCCAGACTGCATCACTGCAATTCTGTCTGCAAGGACACTCTACCCAGACAGCATCACTGCGATACTGTCTGCAAGAAAACTCTTCCCAGACTGCATCACTGCAATTCTGTCTGCAAGGACACTCTTCCCAGACTGCATCACTGCAACACTGCCTGCAAGGACACTCTTCCCAGACTGCATCACTGCAATTCTGTCTGCAAGGACACTCTTCGCAGACTGCATCACTGCAATACTGTCTGCAACGACACTCTTCCCAGACTTCATCACTGCGATACTGCCTGCAAGGACATTCTTCCCAGACTGCATCACTGCAATGCAGGCTGCAAGGACACTCCTCCCAGAGTTCATCACTGCGATACTGTCTGCAAGAAAACGCTTCCCAGACTGCATCACTGCGATACTGTCTGCAAGGACATTCTTCCCAGGCTGCATCACTGCGATACTGCCTGCAACGACACTCGTCCCAGACTGCATCACTGCAATACTGTCTCCAAGGACACTCTTCCCAGACTGCATCACTGCGATACTGTCTGCAAGCAAACTCTTCCCAGACTGCATCACTGCGATACTGTCTGCAAGGACACTCTTCCCAGGCTGCATCACTGCGATACTGCCTGCAACGACACTCTTCCCAGACTGCATCACTGCGATACTGTCTGCAAGAACACTCTTCCCAGGCTACAACACTGCAATACTGTCTGCAAGGACACTCTTCCCAGACTGCATCACTGCGATACTGCCTGCAGGGACACTCTTCCCAGACCGCATCACTGTGATACGATCTGCAAGGACACTCTTCCCAGACTTCATCACTGTGATACTGGCTGCAAGGACACTCTTCCCAGACTTCATCACTGCGATACTGTCTGCAAGGACACTCTTCCCAGACTGCATCACTGCGATACTGCCTGCAAGGACACTCTTCCCAGACTAAATCACTGCGATACTGTCTGCAAGGACACTCTTCCCAGACTGCATCACTGCGTTACTGCCTGCAAGGACACACTTCCCAGACTTCATCACTGCAATTCTGTCTGCAAGGACACTCTTCCCAGACTGCATCACTGTGATACTGCCTGCAAGGACACACTTCCCAGACTTCATCACTGCAATTCTGCCTGCAAGGACACTCTTCCCAGACAGCATCACTGCGATACTGTCTGCAAGAAAACTCTTCCCAGACTGCATCACTGCAATTCTGTCTGCAAGGACACTCTTCCCAGACTGCATCACTGCGATACTGCCTGCAAGGACACACTTCGCAGACTTCATCACTGCAATTCTGCCTGGAAGGACACTCTTCCCAGACAGCATCACTGCGATACTGTCTGCAAGAAAACTCTTCCCAGACTGCATCACTGCAATTCTGTCTGCAAGAAAACTCTTCCCAGACTGCATCACTGCAATACTGCCTGCAAGGACACTCTACCCAGACTGCATCACTGCAATTCTGTCTGCAAGGACACTCTTCCCAGACTGCATCACTGCGATACTGTCTGCAAGGACACTCTTCGCAGACTGCATCACTGCAATTCTGCCCTGCAAGGACACTCTTCCCAGACTTCATCACTGCGATACTGGCTGCAGGGACTCTCTTCCCAGACTGCATCACTGCGATACTGTCTGCAAGGACACTCTTCCCAGACTGCATCACTGCGATACTGCCTACAAGAAAACTCTTCCCAGACTGCATCACTGCGATACTGACTGCAAGGACACTGTTCCCAGACTGCATCACTGCGATACTGTCTGCAAGAAAACTCTTCCCAGACTTCATCACTGCAATTCTGTCTGCAAGGACACTCTTCCCAGACTGCATCACTGCAATACTGCCTGCAAGGACACTCTTCCCAGACTGCATCACTGCAAATCTGTCTGCAAGGACACTCTTCCCAGGCTGCATCACGGCGATACTGCCTGCAAGTACACTCTTCCCAGACTTCATCACTGCAACACTGTCTGCAAGGACACTCTTCCCAGACTGCATCACTCGATACTGTCTGCAAGAAAACTCTTCCCAGACTGCATCACTGCGATACTGTCTGCAAGGACACTCTTCCCAGGCTGCATCACTGCGATACTGACTGCAAGGACACTCTTCCCAGACTGCATGACTGCGATACTGTCTCCAAGGACACTCTTCCCAGACTGCATCACTGCGATACTGTCTGCAAGAAAACTATTCCCAGACTTGCATCACTGCAATACTGCCTGCAAGGACACTCTTCCCAGACTGCATCACTGCAATTCTGACTGCAAGTACACCCTTCCCAGACTGCATCACTGCGATACTGTCTGCAAGGACACTCTTCCCAGACTGCATCACTGCAATTCTGCCTGCAAGGACACTCTTCCCAGACTGCATCACTGCAATTCTGCCTGCAAGGACACTCTTCGCAGACTTCATCACTGCGACACTGCCTGCAAGGACACCCTTCCCAGACTTCATCACTGCGATACTGCAGGCAAGGACACTCTTCCCGACTGCATCACTGCAATTCTGCCTGCAAGGATACTCTTCCCAGACTTCATCACTGCGATACTGCCTGCAAGGACATTCTTCCCAGACTGCATCACTGCAATTCTGCCTGCAAGGACACTCTTCCCGGAATTCATCACTGCGATACTGTCTGCAAGAAAACTCTTGCCAGACTGCATCACTGCGATACTGTCCGCAAGGACACACTTCCCAGGCTGCATCACTGTGATACTGTCTGCAAGCACACTCTTCCCGGACTGCATCACTGCGATACTGTCTGCAAGGACACTCTTCCCAGACTGCATCACTGCGATACTGTCTGCAAGGACACTCTTCGCAGACTGCATCACTGCAATTCTGCCCTGCAAGGACACTCTTCCCAGACTGCATCACTGCGATACTGCCTGCAAGGACACTCTTTCCAGACCGCATCACTGTGATACGATCTGCAAGGACACTCTTCCCAGACTGCATCACTGCGATACTGCCTGCAAGGACACTCTTCCCAGACTTCATCACTGCGATACTGTCTGCAAGGAAACTCTTCCCAGACTGCATCATTGCGATACTGTCTGCACGGACACTCTTCCCAGACTGCATCACTGCGATACTGCCTGCAAGGACACTCTTCCCAGACTTCATCACTGCGATACTGTCTGCAAGGACACTCTTCCCTGACTACATCACTGTGATACTGTCTGCAAGCACACTCTTCCCGGACTGCATCACTGCGATACTGTCTGCAAGGACACTCTTCCCTGACTTCATCACTGCGATACTGTCTGCAAGGACACTCTTCCCAGACTGCAACACTGCGATACTGTCTGCAAGGACACTCTTCCCAGGCTGCATCACTGCGATACTGTCTGCAAGGACACTCTACCCAGACTTCATCACTGCCAAACTGTCTGCAAGGACACTCTTCCCAGGCTGCATCACTGCGATACTGCCTGCAAGGACACTCTTCCCAGACTTCATCACTGCGATACTGCCTGCAAGGACACTCTTCCCAGACTGCATCACTGCGATACTGTCTGCAAGGACACTCTTCCCAGACTGCATCACTGCGATACTGCCTGCAAGGACACACTTCCCAGACTTCATCACTGCAATTCTGCCCACAAGGACACTCTTCCCAGACAGCATCACTGCGATACTGTCTGCAAGAAAACTCTTCCCAGACTGCATCACTGCGATACTGTCTGCACGGACACTCTTCCCAGACTGCATCACTGCGATACTGCCTGCAAGGACACTCTTCCCAGACTTCATCACTGCGATACTGTCTGCAAGGACACTCTTCCCTGACTACATCACTGTGATACTGTCTGCAAGCACACTCTTCCCGGACTGCATCACTGCGATACTGTCTGCAAGGACACTCTTCCCAGACTGCAACACTGCGATACTGTCTGCAAGGACACTCTTCCCAGGCTGCATCACTGCGAAACTGTCTGAAAGGACACTCTACCCAGACTTCATCACTGCCAAACTGTCTGCAAGGACACTCTTCCCAGGCTGCATCACTGCGATACAGCCTGCAAGGACACTCTTCCCAGACTTCATCACTGCGATACTGTCTGCAAGGACACTCTTCCCAGACTGCATCACTGCGATACTGCCTGCAAGGACACTCTTCCCTGACCGCATCACTGTGATACAGTCTGCAAGGACACTCTTCCCAGACTGCATCACTGCGATACTACCTGCAAGGACACTCTTCCCAGACTGCATCACTGCGATACTGTCTGCAAGGACACTCTTCCCAGACTGCATCACTGCGATACTGCCTGCAAGCACACACTTCCCAGACTTCATCACTGCAATTCTGCCTGCAAGGACACTCTTCCCAGACAGCATCACTGCGATACTGTCTGCAAGAAAACTCTTCCCAGACTGCATCACTGCAATACTGTCTGCAAGGACACTCTTCCCAGACTGCATCACTGCAATACTGCCTGCAAGGACACTCTTCCCAGACTGCATCACTGTAATTCTGTCTGCAAGGACACTCTACCCAGACAGCATCACTGCGATACTGACTGCAAGAAAACTCTTCCCAGACTGCATCACTGCAATTCTGTCTGCAAGGACACTCTTCCCAGACTGCATCACTGCAATACTGTCTGCAACGACACTCTTCCCAGACTTCATCACTGCGATACTGTCTGCAAGGACACTCTTCCCAGGCTGCATCACTGCGATACTGCCTGCAAGGACATTCTTCCCAGACTGCATCACAGCAATGCAGGCTGCAAGGACACTCTTCCCAGAGTTCATCACTGCGATACTGTCTGCAAGAAAACGCTTCCCAGACTGCATCACTGCGATACTGTCTGCAAGGACACTCTTCCCAGGCTGCATCACTGCGATACTGCCTGCAACGACACTCGTCCCAGACTGCATCACTGCAATACTGTCTCCAAGGACACTCTTCCCAGACTGCATCACTGCGATACTGTCTGCAAGCAAACTCTTCCCAGACTGCATCACTGCGATACTGTCTGCAAGGACACTCATCCCAGGCTGCATTACTGCGATACTGTCTGAAAGGACACTCTTCCCAGACTTCATCACTGCGATACTGTCTGCAAGGACACTCTTCCAAGGCTGCATCACTACTATACTGCCTGCAAGGACACTCTTCCCAGACTTCATCACTGCGATACTCTCTGCAAGGACACTCTTCCCAGATTGCATCACTGCGATACTGCCTGCAAGGACACTCTTCCCAGACCGCATCACTGTGATACGGTCTGCAAGGACACTCTTCCCAGACTGCATCACTGCGATACTGCCTGCAAGGACACTCTTCCCAGACTGCATCACTGCGATACTGCCTGCAAGGACTCACTTCCCAGACTTCATCACTGCAATTCTGTCTGCAAGGACACTCTTCCCAGACTGCATCACTGCGATACTGCCTGCAAGGACACACTTCCCAGACTTCATCACTGCAATTCTGCCTGCAAGGACACTCTTCCCAGACAGCATCATTGCGATACTGTCTGAAACAAAACTCTTCCCAGACTGCATCACTGCAATTCTGTCTGCAAGGACACTCTTCCCAGACTTGCATCACTGCAATACTGCCTGCAAGGACACTCTTCCCAGACTGCATCACTGCGATACTGTCTGCAAGGACACTCTTCCCAGACTGCATCACTGCGATACTGTCTGCAAGGACACTCTTCCCAGACTGCATCACTGCAATTCTGCCTGCAAGGACACTCTTCCCAGACTGCATCACTGCAATTCTGCCTGCAAGGACACTCTTCCCAGACTTCATCACTGCGATACTGCCTGCAAGGACACTCTTCCCAGACTTCATCACTGCGATACTGCCTGCAAGGACACTCTTCCCAGAGTTCATCACTGCGATACTGTCTGCAAGAAAACTCTTCCCAGACTGCATCAGTGCGATACTGTCTGCAAGGACACACTTCCCAGGCTGCATCACTGCGATACTGCCTGAAAGGACACTCTTCCCAGACTGCATCACTGCGATACTGTCTGCAAGGACACTCTTCCCAGTCTGCATCATTGCGATACTGCCTGCAGGGACACTCTTCCCAGACCGCATCACTGTGATACGATCTGCAAGGACACTCTTCCCAGACTGCATCACTGCGATGCTGCCTGCAAGGACACTCTTCCCAGACTGCATCACTGCGATACTGCCTGCAAGGACACACTTCCCACACTTCATCACTGCAATTCTGCCTGCAAGGACACTCTTCACAGACAGCATCACTGCGATACTGTCTGCAAGAAAACTCTTCCCAGACTGCATCACTGCAATTCTGTCTGCAAGGACACTCTTCCCAGACTGCATCACTGCAATACTGCCTGCAAGGACACTCTTCCCAGACTGCATCACTGCAATTCTGTCTGCAAGGACACTCTTCCCAGACAGCATCACTGCGATACTGTCTGCAAGAAAACTCTTCCCAGACTGCATCACTGCAATTCTGTCTGCAAAGACACTCTTCCCATGCTGCATCACCGCGATACTGTCTGCAAGGACACTCTTCCCAGACTTCATCACTGCGATACTGTCTGCAAGGACACTCTTCCCAGGCTGCATCACTAGGATACTGTCTGCAAGGACACTCTTCCCAGACTTCATCACTGTGATACTGTCTGCAAGGACACTCTTCCCAGACTTCATCACTGCGATACTGTCTGCAAGGACACTCTTCCCAGACTGCATCACTGCGATACTGCCCGCAAGGACACTCTTCCCAGACTAAATCCCTGCGATACTGTCTGCAAGGACACTCTTCCCAGACTGCATCACTGCGTTACTGCCTGCAAGGACACACTTCCCAGACTTCATCACTGCAATTCTGTCTGCAAGGACATTCTTCCCAGACTGCATCACTGTGATACTGCCTGCAATGACACACTTCCCAGACTTCATCACTGCAATTCTGCCTGCAAGGACACTCTTCCCAGACAGCATCACTGCGATACTGTCTGCAAGAAAACTCTTCCCACACTGCATCACTGCAATTCTGTCTGCAAGGACACTCTTCCCAGACTGCATCACTGCGATACTGCCTGCAAGGACACTCTTCCCAGACTTCATCACTGCAATTCTGCCTGGAAGGACACTCTTCCCAGACAGCATCACTGCGATACTGTCTGCAAGAAAACTCTTCCCAGACTGCATCACTGCAATTCTGTCTGCAAGAAAACTCTTCCCAGACTGCATCACTGCAATACTGCCTGCAAGGACACTCTACCCAGACTGCATCACTGCAATTCTGTCTGCAAGGACACTCTTCCCAGACTGCATCACTGCGATACTGTCTGCAAGGACACTCTTCGCAGACTGCATCACTGCAATTCTGCCCTGCAAGGACACTCTTCCCAGACTTCATCACTGCGATACTGCCTGCAGGGACTCTCTTCCCAGACTGCATCACTGCGATACTGTCTGCAAGGACACTCTTCCCAGACTGCATCACTGCGATACTGCCTACAAGAAAACTCTTCCCAGACTGCATCACTGCGATACTGACTGCAAGGACACTGTTCCCAGACTGCATCACTGCGATACTGTCGGCAAGAAAACTCTTCCCAGACTTCATCACTGCAATTCTGTCTGCAAGGACACTCTTCCCAGACTGCATCACTGCAATTCTGCCTGCAAGGACACTCTTCCCAGACTGCATCACTGCAATTCTGTCTGCAAGGACACTCTTCCCAGGCTGCATCACTGCGATACTGCCTGCAAGTACACTCTTCCCAGACTTCATCACTGCGATACTGTCTGCAAGGACACTCTTCCCAGACTGCATCACTGCGATACTGTCTGCAAGAAAACTCTTCCCAGACTGCATCACTGCGATACTGTCTGCAAGGACACTCTTCCCAGGCTGCATCACTGTGATACTGCCTGCAAGGACACTCTTCCCAGACTGCATCACTGCGATACTGTCTCCAAGGACACTCTTCCCAGACTGCATCACTGCGATACTGTCTGCAAGAAAACTCTTCCCAGACTTGCATCACTGCAATACTGCCTGCAAGGACACTCTTCCCAGACTGCATCACTGCGATACTGTCTGCACGGTCACTCTTCCCAGACTGCATCACAGCGATACTGCCTGCAAGGACACTCTTCCCAGACTGCATCACTGCGATACTGTCTGCACGGACACTCTACCCAGACTTCATCACTGCCAAACTGTCTGCAAGGACACTCTTCCCAGGCTGCATCACTGCGATACAGCCTGCAAGGACACTCTTCCCAGACTTCATCACTGCGATACTGTCTGCAAGGACACTCTTCCCAGACTGCATCACTGCGATACTGCCTGCAAGGACACTCTTCCCTGACCGCATCACTGTGATACAGTCTGCAAGGACACTCTTCCCAGACTGCATCACTGCGATACTACCTGCAAGGACACTCTTCCCAGACTGCATCACTGCGATACTGTCTGCAAGGACACTCTTCCCAGACTGCATCACTGCGATACTGCCTGCAAGCACACACTTCCCAGACTTCATCACTGCAATTCTGCCTGCAAGGACACTCTTCCCAGACAGCATCACTGCGATACTGTCTGCAAGAAAACTCTTCCCAGACTGCATCACTGCAATACTGTCTGCAAGGACACTCTTCCCAGACTGCATCACTGCAATACTGCCTGCAAGGACACTCTTCCCAGACTGCATCACTGTAATTCTGTCTGCAAGGACACTCTACCCAGACAGCATCACTGCGATACTGACTGCAAGAAAACTCTTCCCAGACTGCATCACTGCAATTCTGTCTGCAAGGACACTCTTCCCAGACTGCATCACTGCAATACTGTCTGCAACGACACTCTTCCCAGACTTCATCACTGCGATACTGTCTGCAAGGACACTCTTCCCAGGCTGCATCACTGCGATACTGCCTGCAAGGACATTCTTCCCAGACTGCATCACTGCAATGCAGGCTGCAAGGACACTCTTCCCAGAGTTCATCACTGCGATACTGTCTGCAAGAAAACGCTTCCCAGACTGCATCACTGCGATACTGTCTGCAAGGACACACTTCCCAGGCTGCATCACTGCGATACTGCCTGCAACGACACTCGTCCCAGACTGCATCACTGCAATACTGTCTCCAAGGACACTCTTCCCAGACTGCATCACTGCGATACTGTCTGCAAGCAAACTCTTCCCAGACTGCATCACTGCGATACTGTCTGCAAGGACACTCATCCCAGGCTGCATTACTGCGATACTGTCTGAAAGGACACTCTTCCCAGACTTCATCACTGCGATACTGTCTGCAAGGACACTCTTCCAAGGCTGCATCACTACTATACTGCCTGCAAGGACACTCCTCCCAGACTTCATCACTGCGATACTCTCTGCAAGGACACTCTTCCCAGATTGCATCACTGCGATACTGCCTGCAAGGACACTCTTCCCAGACCGCATCACTGTGATACGGTCTGCAAGGACACTCTTCCCAGACTGCATCACTGCGATACTGCCTGCAAGGACACTCTTCCCAGACTTCATCACTGCGATACTGTCTGCAAGGACACTCTTCCCAGACTGCATCACTGCGATACTGCCTGCAAGGACACTCTTCCCAGACTAAATCCCTGCGATACTGTCTGCAAGGACACTCTTCCCAGACTGCATCACTGCGTTACTGCCTGCAAGGACACACTTCCCAGACTTCATCACTGCAATTCTGTCTGCAAGGACATTCTTCCCAGACTGCATCACTGTGATACTGCCTGCAATGACACACTTCCCAGACTTCATCACTGCAATTCTGCCTGCAAGGACACTCTTCCCAGACAGCATCACTGCGATACTGTCTGCAAGAAAACTCTTCCCACACTGCATCACTGCAATTCTGTCTGCAAGGACACTCTTCCCAGACTGCATCACTGCGATACTGCCTGCAAGGACACTCTTCCCAGACTTCATCACTGCAATTCTGCCTGGAAGGACACTCTTCCCAGACAGCATCACTGCGATACTGTCTGCAAGAAAACTCTTCCCAGACTGCATCACTGCAATTCTGTCTGCAAGAAAACTCTTCCCAGACTGCATCACTGCAATACTGCCTGCAAGGACACTCTACCCAGACTGCATCACTGCAATTCTGTCTGCAAGGACACTCTTCCCAGACTGCATCACTGCGATACTGTCTGCAAGGACACTCTTCGCAGACTGCATCACTGCAATTCTGCCCTGCAAGGACACTCTTCCCAGACTTCATCACTGCGATACTGCCTGCAGGGACTCTCTTCCCAGACTGCATCACTGCGATACTGTCTGCAAGGACACTCTTCCCAGACTGCATCACTGCGATACTGCCTACAAGAAAACTCTTCCCAGACTGCATCACTGCGATACTGACTGCAAGGACACTGTTCCCAGACTGCATCACTGCGATACTGTCGGCAAGAAAACTCTTCCCAGACTTCATCACTGCAATTCTGTCTGCAAGGACACTCTTCCCAGACTGCATCACTGCAATTCTGCCTGCAAGGACACTCTTCCCAGACTGCATCACTGCAATTCTGTCTGCAAGGACACTCTTCCCAGGCTGCATCACTACGATACTGCCTGCAAGTACACTCTTCCCAGACTTCATCACTGCGATACTGTCTGCAAGGACACTCTTCCCAGACTGCATCACTGCGATACTGTCTGCAAGAAAACTCTTCCCAGACTGCATCACTGCGATACTGTCTGCAAGGACACTCTTCCCAGGCTGCATCACTGTGATACTGCCTGCAAGGACACTCTTCCCAGACTGCATCACTGCGATACTGTCTCCAAGGACACTCTTCCCAGACTGCATCACTGCGATACTGTCTGCAAGAAAACTCTTCCCAGACTTGCATCACTGCAATACTGCCTGCAAGGACACTCTTCCCAGACTGCATCACTGCGATACTGTCTGCACGGACACTCTTCCCAGACTGCATCACAGCGATACTGCCTGCAAGGACACTCTTCCCAGACTTCATCACTGCGATACTGTCTGCAAGGACACTCTTCCCTGACTACATCACTGTGATACTGTCTGCAAGCACACTCTTCCCGGACTGCATCACTGCGATACTGTCTGCAAGGACACTCTTCCCAGACTGCAACACTGCGATACTGTCTGCAAGGACACTCTTCCCAGGCTGCATCACTGCGAAACTGTCTGAAAGGACACTCTACCCAGACTTCATCACTGCCAAACTGTCTGCAAGGACACTCTTCCCAGGCTGCATCACTGCGATACAGCCTGCAAGGACACTCTTCCCAGACTTCATCACTGCGATACTGTCTGCAAGGACACTCTTCCCAGACTGCATCACTGCGATACTGCCTGCAAGGACACTCTTCCCTGACCGCATCACTGTGATACAGTCTGCAAGGACACTCTTCCCAGACTGCATCACTGCGATACTACCTGCAAGGACACTCTTCCCAGACTGCATCACTGCGATACTGTCTGCAAGGACACTCTTCCCAGACTGCATCACTGCGATACTGCCTGCAAGCACACACTTCCCAGACTTCATCACTGCAATTCTGCCTGCAAGGACACTCTTCCCAGACAGCATCACTGCGATACTGTCTGCAAGAAAACTCTTCCCAGACTGCATCACTGCAATACTGTCTGCAAGGACACTCTTCCCAGACTGCATCACTGCAATACTGCCTGCAAGGACACTCTTCCCAGACTGCATCACTGTAATTCTGTCTGCAAGGACACTCTACCCAGACAGCATCACTGCGATACTGACTGCAAGAAAACTCTTCCCAGACTGCATCACTGCAATTCTGTCTGCAAGGACACTCTTCCCAGACTGCATCACTGCAATACTGTCTGCAACGACACTCTTCCCAGACTTCATCACTGCGATACTGTCTGCAAGGACACTCTTCCCAGGCTGCATCACTGCGATACTGCCTGCAAGGACATTCTTCCCAGACTGCATCACTGCAATGCAGGCTGCAAGGACACTCTTCCCAGAGTTCATCACTGCGATACTGTCTGCAAGAAAACGCTTCCCAGACTGCATCACTGCGATACTGTCTGCAAGGACACACTTCCCAGGCTGCATCACTGCGATACTGCCTGCAACGACACTCGTCCCAGACTGCATCACTGCAATACTGTCTCCAAGGACACTCTTCCCAGACTGCATCACTGCGATACTGTCTGCAAGCAAACTCTTCCCAGACTGCATCACTGCGATACTGTCTGCAAGGACACTCATCCCAGGCTGCATTACTGCGATACTGTCTGAAAGGACACTCTTCCCAGACTTCATCACTGCGATACTGTCTGCAAGGACACTCTTCCAAGGCTGCATCACTACTATACTGCCTGCAAGGACACTCCTCCCAGACTTCATCACTGCGATACTCTCTGCAAGGACACTCTTCCCAGATTGCATCACTGCGATACTGCCTGCAAGGACACTCTTCCCAGACCGCATCACTGTGATACGGTCTGCAAGGACACTCTTCCCAGACTGCATCACTGCGATACTGCCTGCAAGGACACTCTTCCCAGACTTCATCACTGCGATACTGTCTGCAAGGACACTCTTCCCAGACTGCATCACTGCGATACTGCCTGCAAGGACACTCTTCCCAGACTAAATCCCTGCGATACTGTCTGCAAGGACACTCTTCCCAGACTGCATCACTGCGTTACTGCCTGCAAGGACACACTTCCCAGACTTCATCACTGCAATTCTGTCTGCAAGGACATTCTTCCCAGACTGCATCACTGTGATACTGCCTGCAATGACACACTTCCCAGACTTCATCACTGCAATTCTGCCTGCAAGGACACTCTTCCCAGACAGCATCACTGCGATACTGTCTGCAAGAAAACTCTTCCCACACTGCATCACTGCAATTCTGTCTGCAAGGACACTCTTCCCAGACTGCATCACTGCGATACTGCCTGCAAGGACACTCTTCCCAGACTTCATCACTGCAATTCTGCCTGGAAGGACACTCTTCCCAGACAGCATCACTGCGATACTGTCTGCAAGAAAACTCTTCCCAGACTGCATCACTGCAATTCTGTCTGCAAGAAAACTCTTCCCAGACTGCATCACTGCAATACTGCCTGCAAGGACACTCTACCCAGACTGCATCACTGCAATTCTGTCTGCAAGGACACTATTCCCAGACTGCATCACTGCGATACTGTCTGCAAGGACACTCTTCGCAGACTGCATCACTGCAATTCTGCCCTGCAAGGACACTCTTCCCAGACTTCATCACTGCGATACTGCCTGCAGGGACTCTCTTCCCAGACTGCATCACTGCGATACTGTCTGCAAGGACACTCTTCCCAGACTGCATCACTGCGATACTGCCTACAAGAAAACTCTTCCCAGACTGCATCACTGCGATACTGACTGCAAGGACACTGTTCCCAGACTGCATCACTGCGATACTGTCGGCAAGAAAACTCTTCCCAGACTTCATCACTGCAATTCTGTCTGCAAGGACACTCTTCCCAGACTGCATCACTGCAATTCTGCCTGCAAGGACACTCTTCCCAGACTGCATCACTGCAATTCTGTCTGCAAGGACACTCTTCCCAGGCTGCATCACTGCGATACTGCCTGCAAGTACACTCTTCCCAGACTTCATCACTGCGATACTGTCTGCAAGGACACTCTTCCCAGACTGCATCACTGCGATACTGTCTGCAAGAAAACTCTTCCCAGACTGCATCACTGCGATACTGTCTGCAAGGACACTCTTCCCAGGCTGCATCACTGTGATACTGCCTGCAAGGACACTCTTCCCAGACTGCATCACTGCGATACTGTCTCCAAGGACACTCTTCCCAGACTGCATCACTGCGATACTGTCTGCAAGAAAACTCTTCCCAGACTTGCATCACTGCAATACTGCCTGCAAGGACACTCTTCCCAGACTGCATCACTGCGATACTGTCTGCACGGACACTCTTCCCAGACTGCATCACAGCGATACTGCCTGCAAGGACACTCTTCCCAGACTTCATCACTGCGATACTGTCTGCAAGGACACTCTTCCCTGACTACATCACTGTGATACTGTCTGCAAGCACACTCTTCCCGGACTGCATCACTGCGATACTGTCTGCAAGGACACTCTTCCCAGACTGCAACACTGCGATACTGTCTGCAAGGACACTCTTCCCAGGCTGCATCACTGCGAAACTGTCTGAAAGGACACTCTACCCAGACTTCATCACTGCCAAACTGTCTGCAAGGACACTCTTCCCAGGCTGCATCACTGCGATACAGCCTGCAAGGACACTCTTCCCAGACTTCATCACTGCGATACTGTCTGCAAGGACACTCTTCCCAGACTGCATCACTGCGATACTGCCTGCAAGGACACTCTTCCCTGACCGGATCACTGTGATACAGTCTGCAAGGACACTCTTCCCAGACTGCATCACTGCGATACTACCTGCAAGGACACTCTTCCCAGACTGCATCACTGCGATACTGTCTGCAAGGACACTCTTCCCAGACTGCATCACTGCGATACTGCCTGCAAGCACACACTTCCCAGACTTCATCACTGCAATTCTGCCTGCAAGGACACTCTTCCCAGACAGCATCACTGCGATACTGTCTGCAAGAAAACTCTTCCCAGACTGCATCACTGCAATACTGTCTGCAAGGACACTCTTCCCAGACTGCATCACTGCAATACTGCCTGCAAGGACACTCTTCCCAGACTGCATCACTGTAATTCTGTCTGCAAGGACACTCTACCCAGACAGCATCACTGCGATACTGACTGCAAGAAAACTCTTCCCAGACTGCATCACTGCAATTCTGTCTGCAAGGACACTCTTCCCAGACTGCATCACTGCAATACTGTCTGCAACGACACTCTTCCCAGACTTCATCACTGCGATACTGTCTGCAAGGACACTCTTCCCAGGCTGCATCACTGCGATACTGCCTGCAAGGACATTCTTCCCAGACTGCATCACTGCAATGCAGGCTGCAAGGACACTCTTCCCAGAGTTCATCACTGCGATACTGTCTGCAAGAAAACGCTTCCCAGACTGCATCACTGCGATACTGTCTGCAAGGACACTCTTCCCAGGCTGCATCACTGCGATACAGCCTGCAACGACACTCGTCCCAGACTGCATCACTGCAATACTGTCTCCAAGGACACTCTTCCCAGACTGCATCACTGCGATACTGTCTGCAAGCAAACTCTTCCCAGACTGCATCACTGCGATACTGTCTGCAAGGACACTCATCCCAGGCTGCATTACTGCGATACTGTCTGAAAGGACACTCTTCCCAGACTTCATCACTGCGATACTGTCTGCAAGGACACTCTTCCAAGGCTGCATCACTACTATACTGCCTGCAAGGACACTCTTCCCAGACTTCATCACTGCGATACTCTCTGCAAGGACACTCTTCCCAGATTGCATCACTGCGATACTGCCTGCAAGGACACTCTTCCCAGACCGCATCACTGTGATACGGTCTGCAAGGACACTCTTCCCAGACTGCATCACTGCGATACTGCCTGCAAGGACACTCTTCCCAGACTTCATCACTGCGATACTGTCTGCAAGGACACTCTTCCCAGACTGCATCACTGCGATACTGCCTGCAAGGACACTCTTCCCAGACTGCATCACTGCGATACTGCCTGCAAGGACACTCTTCCCAGACCGCATCACTGTGATACGGTCTGCAAGGACACTCTTCCCAGACTGCATCACTGCGATACTGCCTGCAAGGACACTCTTCCCAGACTGCATCACTGCGATACTGCCTGCAAGGACACACTTCCCAGACTTCATCACTGCAATTCTGCCTGCAAGGACACTCTTCCCAGACAGCATCATTGCGATACTGTCTGAAACAAAACTCTTCCCAGACTGCATCACTGCAATTCTGTCTGCAAGGACACTCTTCCCAGACTTGCATCACTGCAATACTGCCTGCAAGGACACTCTTCCCAAACTGCATCACTGCGATACTGTCTGCAAGGACACTCTTCCCAGACTGCATCACTGCGATACTGTCTGCAAGGACACTCTTCCCAGACTGCATCACTGCAATTCTGCCTGCAAGGACACTCTTCCCAGACTGCATCACTGCAATTCTGCCTGCAAGGACACTCTTCCCAGACTTCATCACTGCGATACTGCCTGCAAGGACACTCTTCCCAGACTTCATCACTGCGATACTGCCTGCAAGGACACTCTTCCCAGAGTTCATCACTGCGATACTGTCTGCAAGAAAACTCTTCCCAGACTGCATCAGTGCGATACTGTCTGCAAGGACACACTTCCCAGGCTGCATCACTGCGATACTGCCTGAAAGGACACTCTTCCCAGACTGCATCACTGCGATACTGTCTGCAAGGACACTCTTCCCAGTCTGCATCATTGCGATACTGCCTGCAGGGACACTCTTCCCAGACCGCATCACTGTGATACGATCTGCAAGGACACTCTTCCCAGACTGCATCACTGCGATACTGCCTGCAAGGACACTCTTCCCAGACTGCATCACTGCGATACTGCCTGCAAGGACACACTACCCACACTTCATCACTGCAATTCTGCCTGCAAGGACACTCTTCACAGACAGCATCACTGCGATACTGTCTGCAAGAAAACTCTTCCCAGACTGCATCACTGCAATTCTGTCTGCAAGGACACTCTTCCCAGACTGCATCACTGCAATACTGCCTGCAAGGACACTCTTCCCAGACTGCATCACTGCAATTCTGTCTGCAAGGACACTCTTCCCAGACAGCATCACTGCGATACTGTCTGCAAGAAAACTCTTCCCAGACTGCATCACTGCAATTCTGTCTGCAAAGACACTCTTCCCATGCTGCATCACCGCGATACTGTCTGCAAGGACACTCTTCCCAGACTTCATCACTGCGATACTGTCTGCAAGGACACTCTTCCCAGGCTGCATCACTAGGATACTGTCTGCAAGGACACTCTTCCCAGACTTCATCACTGTGATACTGTCTGCAAGGACACTCTTCCCAGACTTCATCACTGCGATACTGTCTGCAAGGACACTCTTCCCAGACTGCATCACTGCGATACTGCCTGCAAGGACACTCTTCCCAGACTAAATCCCTGCGATACTGTCTGCAAGGACACTCTTCCCAGACTGCATCACTGCGTTACTGCCTGCAAGGACACACTTCCCAGACTTCATCACTGCAATTCTGTCTGCAAGGACACTCTTCCCAGACTGCATCACTGTGATACTGCCTGCAATGACACACTTCCCAGACTTCATCACTGCAATTCTGCCTGCAAGGACACTCTTCCCAGACAGCATCACTGCGATACTGTCTGCAAGAAAACTCTTCCCACACTGCATCACTGCAATTCTGTCTGCAAGGACACTCTTCCCAGACTGCATCACTGCGATACTGCCTGCAAGGACACTCTTCCCAGACTTCATCACTGCAATTCTGCCTGGAAGGACACTCTTCCCAGACAGCATCACTGCGATACTGTCTGCAAGAAAACTCTTCCCAGACTGCATCACTGCAATTCTGTCTGCAAGAAAACTCTTCCCAGACTGCATCACTGCAATACTGCCTGCAAGGACACTCTACCCAGACTGCATCACTGCAATTCTGTCTGCAAGGACACTCTTCCCAGACTGCATCACTGCGATACTGTCTGCAAGGACACTCTTCGCAGACTGCATCACTGCAATTCTGCCCTGCAAGGACACTCTTCCCAGACTTCATCACTGCGATACTGCCTGCAGGGACTCTCTTCCCAGACTGCATCACTGCGATACTGTCTGCAAGGACACTCTTCCCAGACTGCATCACTGCGATACTGCCTACAAGAAAACTCTTCCCAGACTGCATCACTGCGATACTGACTGCAAGGACACTGTTCCCAGACTGCATCACTGCGATACTGTCGGCAAGAAAACTCTTCCCAGACTTCATCACTGCAATTCTGTCTGCAAGGACACTCTTCCCAGACTGCATCACTGCAATTCTGCCTGCAAGGACACTCTTCCCAGACTGCATCACTGCAATTCTGTCTGCAAGGACACTCTTCCCAGGCTGCATCACTGCGATACTGCCTGCAAGTACACTCTTCCCAGACTTCATCACTGCGATACTGTCTGCAAGGACACTCTTCCCAGACTGCATCACTGCGATACTGTCTGCAAGAAAACTCTTCCCAGACTGCATCACTGCGATACTGTCTGCAAGGACACTCTTCCCAGGCTGCATCACTGTGATACTGCCTGCAAGGACACTCTTCCCAGACTGCATCACTGCGATACTGTCTCCAAGGACACTCTTCCCAGACTGCATCACTGCGATACTGTCTGCAAGAAAACTCTTCCCAGACTTGCATCACTGCAATACTGCCTGCAAGGACATTCTTCCCAGACTGCATCACTGCAATTCTGTCTGCAAGTACACTCTTCCCAGACTGCATCACTGCGATACTGTCTGCAAGGAGACTCGTCCCAGACTGCATCACTGCAATTCTGCCTGCAAGGACACTCTTCCCAGACTGCATCACTGCAATTCTGCCTGCAAGGGCACTCTTCCCAGACTTCATCACTGCGATACTGCCTGCAAGGACACTCTTCCCAGACTTCATAACTGCGATAAAGCCGGCAAGGACACTCTTCCCAGACTGCATCACTGCAATTCTGCCTGCAAGGATACTCTTCCCAGACTTCATCACTGCGATACTGCCTGCAAGGACATTCTTCCCAGACTGCATCACTGCAATTCTGCCTGCAAGGACACTCTTCCCGGAATTCATCACTGCGATACTGTCTGCAAGAAAACACTTGCCAGACTGCATCACTGCGATACTGTCCGCAAGGACACACTTCCCAGGCTGCATCACTGCGAAACTGTCTGCACGGACACTCTTCCCAGACTGCATCACTGCGATACTGCCTGCAAGGACACTCTTCCCAGACTTCATCACTGCGATACTGTCTGCAAGGACACTCTTCCCTGACTACATCACTGTGATACTGTCTGCAAACACACTCTTCCCGGACTGCATCACTGCGATACTGTCTGCAAGGACACTCTTCCCTGACTTCATCACTGCGATACTGTCTGCAAGGACACTCTTCCCAGACTGCATCACTGCGATACTGTCTGCAAGGACACTCTTCCCAGGCTGCATCACTGCGATACTGTCTGCAAGGACACTCTTCCCAGACTTCATCACTGCCAAACTGTCTGCAAGGACACTCTTCCCAGGCTGCATCACTGCGATACTGCCTGCAAGGACACTCTTCCCAGACTTCATCACTGCGATACTGTCTGCAAGGACACTCTTCCCAGACTGCATCACTGCGATACTGCCTGCAGGGACACTCTTCCCTGACCGCATCACTGTGATACAGTCTGCAAGGACACTCTTCCCAGACTGCATCACTGCGATACTGCCTGCAAGGACACTCTTCCCAGACTGCATCACTGCGATACTGTCTGCAAGGACACTCTTCCCAGACTGCATCACTGCGATACTGCCTGCAAGGACACACTTCCCAGACTTCACCACTGCAATTCTACCTGCAAGGACACTCTTACCAGACAGCATCACTGCAATACTGTCTGCAAGAAAACTCTTCCCAGACTGCATCACTGCAATACTGTCTGCAAGGACACTCTTCCCAGACTGCATCACTGCAATACTGCCTGCAAGGACACTCTTCCCAGACTGCATCACTGCAATCCTGTCTGGAAGGACACTCTTCCCAGACAGCATCACTGCGATACTGTCTGCAAGAAAACTCTTCCCAGACTGCATCACTGCAATTCTGTCTGCAAGGACACTCTTCCCAGACTGCATCACTGCAATACTTTCTGCAAGGACACTCTTCCCAGACTTCATCACTGCGATACTGTCTGCAAGGACACTCTTCCCAGGCTGCATCACTGCGATACTGCCTGCAAGGACATTCTTCCCAGACTGCATCACTGCAATGCAGCCTGCAAGGACACTCTTCCCAGAGTTCATCACTGCGATACTGTCTGCAAGAAAACGCTTCCCAGACTGCATCACTGCGATACTGTCTGCAAGGACACTCTTCCCAGGCTGCATCACTGCGATACTGCCTGCAACGACACTCTTCCCAGACTGCATCACTGCAATACTGTCTCCAAGGACACTCTTGCCAGACTGCATCACTGCGATACTGTCTGCAAGCAAACTCTTCCCAGACTGCATCACTGCGATACTGTCTGCAAGGACACTCTTCCCAGGCTGCATTACTGCGATACAGTCTGCAAGGACACTCTTCCCAGACTTCATCACTGCGATACTGTCTGCAAGGACACTCTTCCCAGGCTGCATCACTGCTATACTGCCTGCAAGGACACTCTTCCCAGACTTCATTACTGCGATACTCTCTGCAAGGACACTCTTCCCAGATTGCATCACTGCGATACTGCCTGCAAGGACACTCTTCCCAGACCGCATCACTGTGATACGGTCTGCAAGGACACTCTTCCCAGACTGCATCACTGCGATACTGCCTGCAAGGACACTCTTCCCAGACTGCATCACTGCGATACTGCCTGCAAGGACTCACTTCCCAGACTTCATCACTGCAATTCTGTCTGCAAGGACACTCTTCCCAGACTGCATCACTGCGATACTGCCTGCAAGGACACACTTCCCAGACTTCATCACTGCAATTCTGCCTGCAAGGACACTCTTCCCAGACAGCATCATTGCGATACTGTCTGCAAGAAAACTCTTCCCAGACTGCATCACTGCAATTCTGTCTGCAAGGACACTCTTCCCAGACTTGCATCACTGCAATACTGCCTGCAAGGACACTCTTCCCAGACTGCATCACTGCAATTCTGTCTGCAAGGACACTCTTCCCAGACTGCATCACTGCGATACTGTCTGCAAGGACACTCTTCCCAGACTGCATCACTGCAATTCTGCCTGCAAGGACACTCTTCCCAGACTGCATCACTGCAATTCTGCCTGCAAGGACACTCTTCCCAGACTTCATCACTGCGATACTGCCTGCAAGGACACTCTTCCCAGACTTCATCACTGCGATACTGCCTGCAAGGACACTCTTCCCAGACTTCATCACTGCGATACTGTCTGCAAGGACATTCTTCCCAGTCTGCATCACTGCAATTCTGCCTGCAAGGACACTCTTCCTAGAGTTCATCACTGCGATACTGTCTGCAAGAAAACTCTTCCCAGACTGCACCAGTGCGATACTGTCTGCAAGGACACACTTCCCAGGCTGCATCACTGCGATACTGCCTGAAAGGACACTCTTCCCAGACTGCATCACTGCGATACTGTCTGCAAGGACACTCTTCCCAGTCTGCATCACTGCGATACTGCCTGCAGGGACACTCTTCCCAGACCGCATCACTGTGATACGATCTGCAAGGACACTCTTCCCAGACTGCATCACTGCGATACTGCCTGCAAGGACACTCTTCCCAGACTGCATCACTGCGATACTGCCTGCAAGGACACACTTCCCAGAGTTCATCACTGCAATTCTGCCTGCAAGGACATTCTTCACAGACAGCATCACTGCGATACTGTCTGCAAGAAAACTCTTCCCAGACTGCATCACTGCAATTCTGTCTGCAAGGACACTCTTCCCAGACTGCATCACTGCAATACTGCCTGCAAGGACACTCTTCCCAGACTGCATCACTGCAATTCTGTCTGCAAGGACACTCTTCCCAGACTTCATCATTGCGATACTGTCTGCAAGGACACTCTTCCCAGACTGCATCACTGCAATTCTGCCTGCAAGTACACTCTTCCCAGACTTCATCACTGCGATTCTGCCTGCAAGGACACTCTTCCCAGACTGCATCACTGCAATTCTGCCTGCAAGGACACTCTTCCCAGACTGCATCACTGCAATTCTGCCTGCAAGGACACTCTTCCCAGACTGCATCACTGCAATTCTGCCTGCAAGGACACTCTTCCCGGAATTCATCACTGCGATACTGTCTGCAAGAAAACTCTTGCCAGACTGCATCACTGCGATACTGTCCGCAAGGACACACTTCCCAGGCTGCATCACTGCGAAACTGTCTGCACGGACACTCTTCCCAGACTGCATCACTGCGATACTGCCTGCAAGGACACTCTTCCCAGACTTCATCACTGCGATACTGTCTGCAAGGACACTCTTCCCTGACTACATCACTGTGATACTGTCTGCAAACACACTCTTCCCGGACTGCATCACTGCGATACTGTCTGCAAGGACACTCTTCCCTGACTTCATCACTGCGATACTGTCTGCAAGGACACTCTTCCCAGACTGCATCACTGCGATACTGTCTGCAAGGACACTCTTCCCAGGCTGCATCACTGCGATACTGTCTGCAAGGACACTCTTCCCAGACTTCATCACTGCCAAACTGTCTGCAAGGACACTCTTCCCAGGCTGCATCACTGCGATACTGCCTGCAAGGACACTCTTCCCAGACTTCATCACTGCGATACTGTCTGCAAGGACACTCTTCCCAGACTGCATCACTGCGATACTGCCTGCAAGGACACTCTTCCCTGACCGCATCACTGTGATACAGTCTGCAAGGACACTCTTCCCAGACTGCATCACTGCGATACTGCCTGCAAGGACACTCTTCCCAGACTGCATCACTGCGATACTGTCTGCAAGGACACTCTTCCCAGACTGCATCACTGCGATACTGCCTGCAAGGACACACTTCCCAGACTTCATCACTGCAATTCTACCTGCAAGGACACTCTTACCAGACAGCATCACTGCGATACTGTCTGCAAGAAAACTCTTCCCAGACTGCATCACTGCAATACTGTCTGCAAGGACACTCTTCCCAGACTGCATCACTGCAATACTGCCTGCAAGGACACTCTTCCCAGACTGCATCACTGCAATTCTGTCTGGAAGGACACTCTTCCCAGACAGCATCACTGCGATACTGTCTGCAAGAAAACTCTTCCCAGACTGCATCACTGCAATTCTATCTGCAAGGACACTCTTCCCAGACTGCATCACTGCAATACTGTCTGCAAGGACACTCTTCCCAGACTTCATCACTGCGATACTGTCTGCAAGGACACTCTTCCCAGGCTGCATCACTGCGATACTGCCTGCAAGGACATTCTTCCCAGACTGCATCACTGCAATGCAGCCTGCAAGGACACTCTTCCCAGAGTTCATCACTGCGATACTGTCTGCAAGAAAACGCTTCCCAGACTGCATCACTGCGATACTGTCTGCAAGGACACTCTTCCCAGGCTGCATCACTGCGATACTGCCTGCAACGACACTCTTCCCAGACTGCATCACTGCAATACTGTCTCCAAGGACACTCTTCCCAGACTGCATCACTGTGATACTGTCTGCAAGCAAACTCTTCCCAGACTGCATCACTGCGATACTGTCTGCAAGGACACTCTTCCCAGGCTGCATTACTGCGATACAGTCTGCAAGGACACTCTTCCCAGACTTCATCACTGCGATACTGTCTGCAAGGACACTCTTCCCAGGCTGCATCACTGCTATACTGCCTGCAAGGACACTCTTCCCAGACTTCATTACTGCGATACTCTCTGCAAGGACACTCTTCCCAGATTGCATCACTGCGATACTGCCTGCAAGGACACTCTTCCCAGACCGCATCACTGTGATACGGTCTGCAAGGACACTCTTCCCAGACTGCATCACTGCGATACTGCCTGCAAGGACACTCTTCCCAGACTGCATCACTGCGATACTGCCTGCAAGGACTCACTTCCCAGACTTCATCACTGCAATTCTGTCTGCAAGGACACTCTTCCCAGACTGCATCACTGCGATACTGCCTGCAAGGACACTCTTCCCAGACTGCATCACTGCGATACTGCCTGCAAGGACTCACTTCCCAGACTTCATCACTGCAATTCTGTCTGCAAGGACACTCTTCCCAGACTGCATCACTGCGATACTGCCTGCAAGGACACACTTCCCAGACTGCATCACTGCAATTCTGTCTGCAAGGACACTCTTCCCAGACTTGCATCACTGCAATACTGCCTGCAAGGACACTCTTCCCAGACTGCATCACTGCAATTCTGTCTGCAAGGACACTCTTCCCAGACTGCATCACTGCGATACTGTCTGCAAGGACACTCTTCCCAGACTGCATCACTGCAATTCTGCCTGCAAGGACACTCTTCCCAGACTGCATCACTGCAGTTCTGCCTGCAAGGACACTCTTCCCAGACTTCATCACTGCGATACTGCCTGCAAGGACACTCTTCCCAGACTTCATCACTGCGATACTGCCTGCAAGGACACTCTTCCCAGACTTCATCACTGCGATACTGTCTGCAAGGACATTCTTCCCAGTCTGCATTACTGCAATTCTGCCTGCAAGGACACTCTTCCCAGAGTTCATCACTGCGATACTGTCTGCAAGAAAACTCTTCCCAGACTGCACCAGTGCGATACTGCCTGCAAGGACACACTTCCCAGGCTGCATCACTGCGATACTGCCTGAAAGGACACTCTTCCCAGACCGCATCACTGTGATACGATCTGCAAGGACACTCTTCCCAGACTGCATCACTGCGATACTGCCTGCAAGGACACTCTTCCCAGACTGCATCACTGCGATACTGCCTGCAAGGACACACTTCCCAGAGTTCATCACTGCAATTCTGCCTGCAAGGACACTCTTCACAGACAGCATCACTGCGATACTGTCTGCAAGAAAACTCTTCCCAGACTGCATCACTGCAATTCTGTCTGCAAGGACACTCTTCCCAGACTGCATCACTGCAATACTGCCTGCAAGGACACTCTTCCCAGACTGCATCACTGCAATTCTGTCTGCAAGTACACTCTTCCCAGACTTCATCATTGCGATACTGTCTGCAAGGACACTCCTCCCAGACTGCATCACTGCAATTCTGCCTGCAAGTACACTCTTCCCAGACTTCATCACTGCGATACTGCCTGCAAGGACACTCTTCCCAGACTTCATCACTGCGATACTGCCTGCAAGGACACTGTTCCCAGACCGCATCACTGCAATTCTGCCTGCAAGGATATTCTTCCCAGACTTCATCACTGCGATACTGCCTGCAAGGACATTCTTCCCAGACTGCATCACTGTAATTCTGCCTGCAAGGACACTCTTCCCAGGCTGCATCACTGCGATACTGCCTGCAAGGACACTCTTCCCAGACAGCATCACTGCGATACTGTCTGCAAGAAAACTCTTCCCAGGCTGCATCACTGCGATACTGTCTGCAAGGTCACTCTTCCCAGGCTGCATCACTGCGATACTGCCTGCAAGGACACTCTTCCCAGACTGCATCACTGCGATACTGTCTGCAAGGACACTCTTCCCAGACTTCATCACTGCGATACTGCCTGCAAGGACACTCTTCCCAGACTTCATCACTGCGATACTGCCTGCAAGGACACTCTTCCCAGGCTGCATCACTGCGATACTGCCTGCAAGGACACTCTTCCCAGACTTCATCACTGCGATACTGTCTGCAAGGACACTCTTCCCAGACTGCATCACTGCGATACTGCCTGCAAGGACACTCTTCCCAGACCGCATCACTGTGATACTGTCTGCAAGGACACTCTTCCCAGACTTCATCACTGCGATACTGTCTGCAAGGACACTCTTCCCAGACTGCATCACTGCGATACTGCCTGCAAGGACACTCTTCCCAGACCGCATCACTGTGATACTGTCTGCAAGGACACTCTTCCCAGACTTCATCACTGCGATACTGTCTGCAAGGACACTCTTCCCAGACTGCATCACTGTGATACTCCCTGCAAGGACACTCTTCCCAGACTTCATCACTGCGATACTGTCTGCAAGGACACTCTTCCCAGACTTCATCACTGTGATACTGTCTGCAAGCACACTCTTCCCGGACTGCATCACTGCGATACTGTCTGCAAGCACACTCTTCCCGGACTGCATCACTGCGATACTGTCTGCAAGGACACTCTTCCCAGACTTCATCACTGTGATACTGTCTGCAAGCACACTCTTCCCGGACTGCATCACTGCGATACTGTCTGCAAGGACACTCTTCCCAGACTTCATCACTGCGATACTGTCTGCAAGGACACTCTTCCCAGACTTCATCACTGCGATACTGCCTGCAAGGACACTCTTCACAGACTGCATCACTGCGATACTGCCTGCAAGGACACTCTTCCCAGACTGCATCACTGCGATACTGCCTGCAAGGACACTCTTCCCAGACTGCATCACTGCGATACTGTCTGCAAGGATACTCTTCCCAGACTGCATCACTGTGATACTGTCTGCAAGGACACTCTTCCCAGACTGCATCACTGCGATACTGCCTGCAAGCACACTCTTCCCTGACTGCAAAACTGTGATACTGTCTGCAAGGACACTCTTCCCAGACTGCATCACTGCGATACTGTCTGCAAGGATACTCTTCCCAGACTGCATCACTGTGATACTGTCTGCAAGGACACTCTTCACAGACTGCATCACTGCGATACTGTCTGCAAGGACACTCTTCCCAGACTTCATCACTGTGATACTGTCTGCAAGCACACTCTTCCCGGACTGCATCACTGCGATACTGTCTGCAAGCACACTCTTCCCGGACTGCATCACTGCGATACTGTCTGCAAGGACACTCTTCCCAGACTTCATCACTGCGATACTGTCTGCAAGCACACTCTTCCCGGACTGCATCACTGCGATACTGTCTGCAAGGACACTCTTCCCAGACTTCATCACTGCGATACTGTCTGCAAGCACACTCTTCCCAGACTTCATCACTGCGATACTGTCTGCAAGGACACTCTTCCCAGACTTCATCACTGCGATACTGCCTGCAAGGACACTCTTCACAGACTGCATCACTGCGATACTGCCTGCAAGGACACTCTTCCCAGACTGCATCACTGCGATACTGTCTGCAAGGATACTCTTCCCAGACTGCATCACTGTGATACTGTCTGCAAGGACACTCTTCCCAGACTGCATCACTGTGATGCTGTCTGCAAGGACAGTTTTCCAAGACACTCCTGACTTGTGTCTTGTAAGTGGTAGACAGTCTTTGAGGCAAGGTGCGGAGGGGGGTGATGGTTGTGGGTCAATAATGAATCCTAGCCTTTGACCTTCTCTTTTAGCTGTGTTGTCAATCCAGCTAATCCAGTTCAGTTTCTGATCAATGGTAACCTAATGTTAATCCTGAGGTTAACTTGCTAAAAGACAGATGCAAAAACTTTCACAATTTGCATTTATATAGCACCTTCAATGCAATAAAGTGTGCTTTTGGAGGGGAGGGTTAGCAAACAAAATTTAACATAAGGAGCAATGAAGCCAACTGATGACAAACTGGGTTTAAGAGGTGAGAGGTTGGGAGGAATGGCAAAGAGTCAGGACGCGGACAGATGAAGGCATTTAGACAAAGTTGCAAAGAGTCTTCCAGATATTGAGAAAAATGTTTTGCCTGCTGTCCCCAGCACAGAATATTGGCTATGGAGAGAGAGGCAAAAGTCCTTGAAGTTTGGAGCGCGATTGTTTCATCAAACCACTGAAAGATCCGAGATGGACAAAGACCTCGACCTTAGATCACCAGTATTTACAGTGGAAAAGGTGGGTGAATATTTAATACCCAACTTGGAGTTCGTTAGCTCGACTCTTGAGTTGTTCAAAGTAGCTTACCTCCCGGGTTCTCAACTGATTTCCTGTACAGCCTCCTGTACGTTTCCAAATCTGGAACGTGAGCGTCTGGCTGGATGATTTGGTCCGGGTGGTAGACCAGCTTGGTGGCGGGCAGTCTTTCGGAAGTCATGTCTCCTGGAGGGGCAGCTCTCCAGCAGAGCCTGCACAGCTAGGAGTAACTACCACCCACTACCTCCCCCCCCCCCCCCCCCCCCACAGACTCCGCCCCGTCTACCTGGCTAGCTCACCCTCCTGGCACACAGTGCCTGCCAACAGGACTGAGGGTTTATTTTCAAACACAAAGCTCTGTCAAATGACACAAGTGCATAGGTCTGTGCAACTTCGGATACATTTCAACACAGCACCGTGTTGCAGAATGTTACTAAAAACAAGATAACTATGTGACGGCCCCTTTATTTGCTGCTTACTTGGGTGGTTCTCGCAATACCTGGTGCCACCCATCAGGTTATATGGTGATGTGGTCTGAAGATTGGACTGTCCAATCGCAACTTAGAAAGCCTCATCCCCCCCCCCCCACCCCCCACCCCCCACCCCCGCATTGTTAAGCAATCAAGTTGCAATGTGGGGAGGACAGGATTATCAGGAATATCAACATGTTGGTTTGTCTTTAGGCACTGCACACAGCTTCCCGTATTTACAGGTGATTTGAATTGTACAGAACCTAAAATCTGTAGGTGTGTGCACGGCTCCCAGCACAGGGGTAAGCCTCTCTCTGATACAAACATGCAGAGACAGGACATGGATTTCAGCTTTACGGGTCGGAGAAAAGTCAATGTTTGAGAAATGCAACGAGAGCAGGCGAGGAAACACTGACATTGGTGGAAACACTCACCGCCGTCGCTTGCAATAAATTATTTAAATAGATGTACGTTTTTGTACTCCTTTCAGTTTAAGGGAAAGGAGATTAAATTAAAAGTTAAAGTTTATGTATTAGTCACAAGTAAGGCTTACATTAACACCAATGAAGTTACTGTGAAATTCCCCTAGTCGCCACAGTCCAGCGCCTGTTCAGGTCAATGCACCTAATCAGCAGGTCTTTGGACTGTGGGAGGAAACAAGAGCACCCAGAGGAAACCCACGCAGACATGGGGAGAACTTGCAAACTCCACACAGACAGTCACCCAAGCCAGGAATCGAACCCTGGAAGTGTGAGGCAGCAGTGCTAACTCTTCACGTTCACCAATAACAGAGAGTGGGCTTTGTCAGAAAGAACACCTCAATTGATATGCAGAGAAAACATGGCTTTATTCAGGAAAGGGAAGACATTCTGGAGGAGTTGTAGTGAGGTACAAATCGATTAATTTACACCATGTTAATCTTATTTTCCAAGATTCACATAAATATCTGTTTTGAAAGATATGTTCCTAGTACTAAGTGATCAACATTGGCTGGTCACATTTATTGCTTATTTCTAGTTTCTTTGATTAACAATTACATGCAAACACCACAGCCTGCAAGTTCCTCGCCAAGTCACTCTCCATCCTGACTTGGAAATATATCGCCGATCTTTCACACCAGCTGGGTCAAAATCCTGGAGTTCCCTCCCTAACGGCAATGTGGGTCAACCCACAGCACATCGGCTGCAGCGATTCAAGAAGGCAGCTCACCATCACCTTCTCAAGAGAGCGCAATTAGACAGGGGAATTAATACTGACCAGCCAGCAACATCCATGTCTCATGAATGAATTTTTAAAAATTGATTTTACAACTTGCAAGGCTGTTTCAGAGGACTTAAAGAGTCAACCACATGTGGTTGGGCTGTAATCACAAGTGGTCTAGTCCAGGTCACTGTGATATGTTGCTTTGTTGTGCTAGTCCGACATATACAATTTATTTTCCGGAGCTAATCCACAAAGTGATATCCTTATTGAGTTCGATTCCACAGCATGCCATGATGGAACTTGAACTCAACACCTCTGAGTTGCGAACCCAGTCTCATCTATCACTCTGCTCTGCTTATTGTCTCATTTTCCCGCCTTCCAACATGAAGCATTCAGTCTTTTACTCATTTATGGTTCCATTAGTATCGGTAACCCTCTCACACACTTCCATTCGAGTAATAACCCTTACTATGAATCCAGAACACACATTACAGAGGATATCACTTCAAACCCAATCCTGTTCACATGCATTTCCAGGGGGAAGTCTTGGAGTTCCCCACAGCCTGAAGTTCTTTTTCAGTTACTGGACTAAATGTAGTCATAGAAACATAGAAAATAGAAGCAGGAAGAGGCCATTTGGCCCTTCAAGCCTCGCCACCATTCATCACAATCATGGCTGATCGTCCAACTCAATCGTCTAATCTTGTTTTCTCCCCATAACCTTTGATCCTATTTGCCCCAAATGCTATATTAGACAGCAGAGCCTTGGAAAGGAAAGGAATACTTGAGAAATATTATTTTATTCTTGAAGCTGTAAAAAAAATGAGCCTTAGCAGAATCTTTATTCCTGAGAAATATACGTTCAGCTCCAGCGGTACCCCAGCTCAGGCATGACCCTTGGGAAGGTCATTGATGATGCAGCTTTCATCTCGGATGGTGATGGCTAACACGAGGGGACATAGCTTTAAATTAAGGGGTGGTAATTATAGGACGGATGTCAGAGGTAGGTTCTTTACTCAGAGGGTAGTAAGGGCATGGAATGCCCTGCCTGCAGCAGTTGTGGACTCGCCAACTTTAAGGGCATTCAGATGGTCAGTGGATAGGCATATGGATAACATTGGAATAGTTTAGGTTGAGGGTCATTAGATTGGTTCCATTGGTCGGCGCAACATCGAGGGCCGAAGGGCCTGTACTGCGCTGTAATGTTCTATGTTCTATGTTCTATGGTTGGACACTACCCTGAGAAATTGCTGCAGTGATGTCTTGGGATGGAGATAACTGATCACCAACACCACAAGTACTTTGGCAGCATCTGTAAGAGGAGAGAAGAGCCGATGTTTTGAGTCCAGTCGGCCCTTTATCAAAGCTAAAAGGCATAGAAAGTGGGAGATATTTATACCACAGGGTGAGGGAATGAAAGATGGGTTAAAGCCACAAAAACAAGGCAAAAGGCTGCTAATGGCAGTCTATAGCGAGAATAAAGGGTGCGAATGGCCAAACAGCAGAGAAGCTGAAATCATAACTTACCCTCTGATTTAGTTTCTCTGCCATTCGGCCATTCACATCCTTTATTCTCTCTATGGTTCTCCCCCCACCACATCTGCCACCTACATCACCCCCTATATCCCCACCAAATCCCCCCCCATATCCCCCCACACATCCCCCCACACCCACTCCCACCTCACTTCTGATTCCCATTCACTCCAGTTCTGCTACAACTCCTCAATGTTCCACTCAGTCAAATGCTGCCTTGAGTTTGGCTGTCTGTCCATGTTTGAACTAAGGCTGTAGTGAGGTCAACCTAGGCAGAATCCAAACTGAGCATCAATGAGTAAGTGTCGCTTGATCTCACTGTTGACAGCGATTGAGAGGAGATTGATGGGTGGTAATTAGGCAGATAGGATTTATGCTGCTTTGTGTGGACAAGATATATCTGGGCAATTTTTTACATGGCTGAGTGGATGCCAGTATTGTAGCTTTGTACCAGCTCAGGTAAGGACGGCAGATTTCCTTCCTCAAAGTACATTAATGAACTAGATCGATCTATACAACAATTGACAACTGTCATTATTAAACTTTTATTGAATTTACATTTCACGATCTGCCATGGTGGGATTTGAACCCAGGTCCCTAGAGCATTACTCTGACTTGCTGGATTACTAATTAACTGACAATGTAGCTGTATATGGTATGGTAGGGGATATTAAATAGGGTCAAACCTCGGGAGACACCGGAAAGGCAGGCTGTAAGATTAATATTTTTGACTTATTCCACAGGTGGAGGTCCACCTCGTGTCAAACGAGGGTCATTCACACGGCAGGTTGTGCCTGGGCTGCTCTTGGAAGTTCCAGGAGTGGCCTAGAACTTCATGTCGGTGTTTGTGCTTGATCCTGGACCGGTAGATGGACGCCGCAACAGCTCAGTGACTAGCACTGCTGGCTGTGCAGGCACATGGATTTGGGCCTGTGTCTGTGGGAGTTTGCGCATTCTCCCTGTGGTTGCGTGGGTTTCCTCCGGGCGCTCCGGTTTCCTCCCACACCCCAAAAATGTGCTCTCAGGCTAATCGGTTTTTACCAAATTGACACCATTTCTTCCCTGAATCTGACTGAGTAGGGTTCCATTCATAGATATGAAGGGTAGAACAGGTGTAGGGTGATGTGGCAGCGCAGGCTCGTTGGGCCGAAGGGCCTGTTTCCCGTGCTGGATTGTTCTTTGTTCTTTGTGCCACCGTCTTCCCATTGGAACAGCTTGGCTAAGGGTGCAGTTTCTTCTAGAGCACAAGTCTTCAGTATTATTACAGAAATGTTGACGCATAGCCTTTGCAGTATCCAGCGCCTTCAACTTTTCCTGATACGTTGAAATTAATGGTCTGAAGAATCGCCTCTTTGATACTGGGGACGTTAGGAGGAAGCTTAGATGGATCATCCACTCGGCATTTCTGGCTGAAGATTGATGCAAATGTTTCAACTTTGTGATGGTTCCTTCATGGTTGCACTCAACCCTGGAACACCTAGATAACAAGGACAACAATGTCAGACTTCTATTTATTGACAATAGAACATAAGAACATAAGAAATAGGAGCAGGAAGCTCAGCCTTCAACACTATTATTCCTACGAAACTCATCTCCAAACTCCATGGCCTGAGCCTCGGCACCTCCCTCTGCGACTGGACCCTGAACTTCCTAACTCACAGACCACAATCAGTAAGGATAGGCAAAAACACGTCCTCCATAATCATCCTCAACACCAGTGTCCCACAAGGCTGTATTCTCAGCCGCCTACTATATTCTTTATATGCTGTGTGTGTGGCCAAATTCCCCCCCAGTTCCATTTTCAAGCTTGCTGACAACACCACCGTACTGGGTGGGATCTCAAACAATGATGAGACAGAGTACAGGAATGGGATAGAGAATCTGGTGAACTGGTGCAGCAATAATAATCTTTCCCTCAATGTCAACAAAATGAAGGAGATAGTCATCAACTTCAGAAAGTGCAAAGGAGAACATGCCCCTATCTACATCAATGGAGATGAAATAGAAAGGTTCGAAAGCTTCATGTTTTTAGGTGTTCAGACCCTGGATCTGTCCTGGTCCCCCCATACCGACACTACAGTTAAGGAAGCCCACCAACGCCTCTACTTTCTCAGAATACTAAGGAAATTTGGCATGTCAGGTACGGTTCTCACCAACCTTTACAGGTGAACCATAGAAAGCATTTGTTCTGGTTGTATCACAGCTTGCTATGGCTCCTGCTGTGCCCAAGACCGCAAGAAACTACAAATTCTATCATGCAAACCAGCCTCTCATCCATTGACTCTGTCTCTATTTCCTGCTGCCTCAGCAAAGCTGCCAACATAATGAAGGACCTCACGCACCCCGAATATTCTCACTTCCACCTTGTTCCTTTGGGAAAAAAATACAAAAATACAGCTTCTTCTCTGTTGCTGTCAGACTTTTGAATGGACTTAGCTTGCATTAAGTTGATCTTTCTCTACACTCTAGCTATGACTATAACACTACATTCTGCATTCACTCATTTCCTTCTCTATGAATGGTATACTTTGTCTGTAAAGCGTGCAAGAAACAATACTTTTCACTATATGTTAATACATGTGACAAAAAATACATCAAATCAAATCATTGAGGATGGTTATGCTTGTGGAGCCTCCTCCTTCAGTTAGTTTTTAATTATCAAGCACCATTCATGTCTGGATGTGCTGGACTGCAGGATTTAGATTTGATTCATTACTTAGGGTTTACTTAGCTCTGTATATCACAAGCTGCTTATGCTGTTCGGTCCCATCTTGTAGCTTCATCAAATTGGCACCTCAATTTTAGATATTAGGCTGCTCCAGGCATGTTTCTCTGCACTCTTCACTGAACCAGGGTTGATCTGTTTGCTGGGGCCTCAGCTATTTACCATTTATATAGATGATCTGGAGGAGGGAACCAAGTGTATGGTGTCGAAATTTGCTGAAGACACCAAGATTGGTGGAACAGCAAATTGTGCGGAGGGTGTGGAGAGTCTGCAGAAGGATCTAGATAGGCAGGAACTGGCAAATGGAATTTAATGTTGGCAAATGTGAGGTTGTCCACTTTGGTAGGAATAATGGTAGGAAGGACTATTACTTACGTGGCAAAAAACTGCAGCATGCGACGGTGCAGAGGGACCTCGGGGTCCTTGTGCATGAGTCGCAAAAACCCAGCCTGCAGGTGCAGCAGGTGGTCAGGAAGGCAAATGGGATGCTGGCCTTCATAGCGAGGGGGATTGAATATAAAAGTAGGGAGGTCTTGCTGCAGCTGTATAGGGCACTGGTGAGGCCGTAGCTGGAGTACTGTGTGCAGTTTTGGTCGCTGCACTTATGCAAGGATATTTTGGCCTTGGAGGGAGTGCAGAGGAGGTTTACTAGGCTGATTCCGGAGTTGAGGGGGTTGAGCTATGAGGAGAGGCTGAATAAACTAGGCTTGTACTCGTTAGAGTTTAGAAGAATGAGGGGAGATCTCATTGAGACATATAAGATGATGAATGGGATGGATAGGATAGAGGTGGAGAGGCTTTTCCCGCTCAGAAAGGACAGTAGAACTAGAGGGCACAGCCTCAAGATAAAGGGGGGCGGTTTAGAACGGAGTTGAGGAGGAACTTCTTCACTCAAAGGGTGGTGAATCTCTGGAATTCTCTGCCCGTTGAAGTGGTGGAGGCTGCCTCGCTAAATATTTTTAAGACGCGGGTTGATAGGTTTTTGGTAGGCAAGGGTATTAAGGGTTATGGGGAGAGGACGGGAATGTGGAACTGAGCCACGACAGATCAGCCATGATCTTATTGAATGGCGGGTCAGGCTCGAAGGGCTAGATGGCCTACTCCTGCTCCTATTTCTTATGTTCTTATGTTCTTATGTTATCTCCTGGCTCAGTGATAATGGTAGAGTGGGGGATATGCTGAGCCATGAGGTTACAGATTGTTATAGAATCATAGAATCCCTACAGTGCAGAAGGAGGCCATTCAGCCCATCAAGTCTGCACCGACCACAATCCCACCCAGGCCCTATCCCTGTAACCCCATGTATTTAGCCTAGCTAGTCCCCCTGACACTAAGGGGCAATTTAACGTGGCCAATCCATCTGACCAGTACATCTTTTGGATTGTGGGAGAAAACCAGAGCACCCAGAGGAAACTCATGCAGACACAGGGAGAACATGCAAACTCCACACAGACAGTGAGCCAAGCCAGGAATCAAACCTGGGTCCCTGGCGCTGTGAGGTAGCAGTGCTAACCACTGTCCCACTGTGCTCCCATGCACCACGTGGTCGAGTACAATTCTGCTGCTGGTGGCCCACAAAGTCTCATGGATGCCTAGTTTTGAGTTGCTAGATCTATTCGAAATTTATCCATTAATAGTGCCACACAACATGATGGATTGGATTATGACTGTGATGACGGAACTTTCTGTCTACAAGAACTGTGTCGTGGTTACTGATACCGTCATGGACAGATGGATAGATGCCTCTGTGGCAGGTGGATTGATGGGGATGTGATCAAGTATGTTTTTTTCTCTTGTCTGTTGGGCTTACTACCGAGCCACTCTTGACGATGGATATGAAAGTTCCCCAACCCAAGTATATTCTGTGCCCTAGCCACCTTCAATGCTTCCTCAATGCACTGAGGGTGTTTAAAATGGAGGAGTACTGCTGAGGGGAGTGCGGATGGTGGTGATCAGCAGGTACCTTCCTTGCCCATGTTTGACATGGTAACCATAGAATTCCTACAGTGCAGAAGGAGGCCACTCGACCCATCGACTCCCCACCCAGACCCTATTCCTGTAACCCCACATATTTACCCAGCTAATTCCTCTGAGACTAAGGGGTAATTTAGCATGGCCAATCAACCTAACCCGCACATCTTTGGACTGTGGGAGGAAACTGGAGCATCCAGAGGAAACCCACACAGACACGGGGAGAATAACCCAAGCTGGGAATTGAACCTGGGTCTCTGGCACTGTGAGGCAGCAGTGCTAACCATGAGACTTCCTGGGATCCAGAGTCGATCTTGAGAAGTTCCAGAGCAACTCCCTCTTGATTGTATACTATTGTGAGACAGTAGTGTTAACCACTGTTCCACTGTGCCGTCCGCTACCAGCCACCTCTCCAGATAACAGTGGGCAGCACAGTGGAACACTGATTAGCACTGCTGCCTCACAGCGCCAGGGACCTGGGTTCGATTCCTGGCTTGGGTCACTGTCTGTGTGGAGTTTGTACGTTCTCCTCATGTCTGCGTAGGTTTCCTCCAGGTGCTCCGGTTTCCTCCAAAAGTCCAAAGATGTGGAGATACCGGTACTGCAAGAAGTCTCACAACACCAAGTTAAAGTCCAACAGGTTTATTTGGTAGCATGAGCTTTCGGAGTGCTGTTCCTTCATGAAGGAGCAGCAGTCCAAAGCTATGCGGGTTAGGTGGATGGGCTGTGTTAAATTGTCCCTTAGTATCAGGGGAACTAGCATTGTGGTCGGTGCAGACTTAGTGGGCTGAATGGCCTCTTTCTTCACTGTAGGATTCTATGATTCTGAACAGTGATGTCTGTGACATTACCTGGAAGGTATGTTTCCATCAGAGCCCTGTGGGGAGCTCTCCCAATGTTGCCACGAGCCCCCAGGTGTTTGAGTAAACAGGATTGTGCCAACAGGGCTGGTTTTGTCGTTGTCACTATTACTTACGTGGCGAAAAACTGCTGCATGCGACGGTGCAGAGGGACCTCAGGGTCCTTGTGCATGAGTCGCAAAAACCCAGCTTGCAGGTGCAGCAGGTGGTCAGGAAGGCGAATGGGATGCTGGTCTTCATAGCGAAGGGGATTGAATATAAAAGTAGGGAGGTCTTGCTGCAGCTGTATAGGGCATTGGTGAGGCCGCAGCTGGAGTACTGTGTGCAGTTTTGGTCGCCACACTTACGCAAGGATATTTTGGCCTTGGAGGGAGTGCAGAGGAGGTTTACTAGGCTGATTCCGGAGTTGAGGGGGTTAAGCTATGAGGAGAGGCTGAATAAACTAGGCTTGTACTCGTTAGAGTTTAGAAAAATGAGGGGAGATCTCATTGAGACGTATAAGATGTTGAATGGGATGGATTGGATAGAGGCGGAGAGGCTCTTCCCGCTCAGAAAGGACAGTAGGACTAGGGGGCACAGCCTCAAGATAAAGGGGGGGCGGTTTAGAACAGAGTTGAGGAGGAACTTCTTCACTCAAAGGGTGGTGAATCTCTGGAATTCTCTGCCCATTGAAGTGGTGGAGGCTGCCTCGCTAAATATTTTTAAGACGCGGGTTGATGGGTTTTTGATAAGCGAGGGGATTAAGGATTATGGGGAGAGGGCAGGAATGTGGAACTGAGCAGCGACAGATCAGCCATGATCTTATTGAATGGCAGGGCAGGCTCGAAGGGCTAAATGGCCTACTCCTGCTCCTATTTCTTATGTTCTTATGTCACTGCCGGTGGTTAGCCTGGCGATCCTAGCCTGGGTGATTCTTCCCGTTTCATTCATTTATTGTAGGTTTCATGACAGTTTGATATAAATGGCTCACTTTGGCAACCACACATTATTGTGAGGCTGGAGTCAGGCTGGATGGAGTATTTTAGTGAATGAAATGGACTTTTCTGGCAATAGTTTCAGGGTCTCTACAATTCCAGATTTTCTTTTTATTCAGTCATGGGACATGGGCATCACTGGCTGGCCAGCATTTATTGCTCTTCCCTAGTTGCCCTTGAGAAGGTGGTGATGAGCTGCCTTCTTGAATTGCTGCAGTCCACGTGCTGTGGGCTGTCCCACAATGCCATTAGAGAGGGAATTCCAGGATATTGACCCAACGATATATTTCCAAGTCAGCATGGTGAGTGGTTTGGAGGGGAAGTCGCAGGCGGTGATGTTCCAATGTACGTCCAGCTCTTGTCCTTCTAGATGGAAGTGATTGTGGGTTTGGGAGGTGCTGTCTAAGGATCTTTGGTAAATTGCTGCAGTCCATCTTGTAGATAGTACACACTGCTGCTACTGAGCGTCAGTGATGGAGGGAGTGGATGTTTGTGGATGTGGTGCCAATCAAATACTTTGTCCTGGAGGTGTCAAGCTTCTTGAGTGTTGTTGGAGCTGCACCATCCAGGCAAGTGGGGAGTATTCCAGCACACTCCTGACTTGTACCTTGTAGATGGTGAATAGGTTTTGGAGAGTCAAGAGATGAGTTGTTCACCACAGAATTCCTTGCCTCTGATCTGCTCTTGTAGCCACTGTCTTTACGTGGCAAGTCCAGTTAAGTTTCTGGTTAATGGTATCCCCAAGGATGTTGACACTGGGGGATTCAGTGGTGGTAACACCATTGAATGTCAATTAACTGAATTTAAATTCCGTCAGCTGCTGTGGTGAAATTTGAATCTGTGTCCCCAGACCATTCACCCAGGCCTCTGAATTATTAGTCTGTTGAGATTACTTCTATACCACTACCTCCCCTCAACTAAAGTAACTTAACAATGCACTGATATAGGATCGAACCAGGGAGATTGCTGGTATGTACACCTCTGTAGCACATAAGAGATCTAATGGAGAACTGGGAGAGCAGCTTTCCTTAAGAAGAAAATATTCCTATTTCTTTTGCAAACAAATGAAGATCGACAAGGACATTCTATGTAGCTATCTAAAAGAGCAATATCACAAAAATCAATGCTTCAAAATTCTTGCTGGCCCTCATTGCTCCTCCAAGTATGTTGTCAATAAGGTTTAAATGTAATTTAAAATATTATTGTAACAAGGGCTTTGTTTGATTTAATTTGATTTATTATTGTCACATTTTTTGGGTTACAGTGAAAAGAATTATTTTTTGTGCAATATACAGACAAAACATACCATAGAGTACATAGGGGAGAAGGAAAGGAGAAGGTGCAGAATGTAATGTTACAGTCATAGTGTAGAGAAAGATTAGCTTAATATGAGGTTGGTCCATTCAAAAATCTGATGGCAGCAGGGAAGAAGTTGTTTTTGAGTCAGTTGGTATGTGATCTGTGGCTTTTGTATCTTTTTCCCAGTGGAAGAAGGTGGAAGTGAGAATGTCTGGAGCGCGTGGAGCTCTAGCTCATGTTGGCTGCTTTTCCGAGATAGCAGGAAGTGTAGACAGAGTCAACGGATGGGAGGCATGATGGACTGGGCTTCGTTCAGAACCCTTTGTAGATTCTTGATCCTTGGTCAGAGCAGGAACCATACCAAGCTGTTATACACCTGGAAAGGATGGTTTCTATGGTGCATCTGTAAAAATTGGTGACAGTCTCTCTGACATCTGTCTATTCAAGACCAGTTACAGTTGTATTTGGGTTAATGGTCCAGTTGTCTCCATTCCCAAACTGCTCAGTAGTATGTAAATGAGAGCTGATAACAAGAGTCAGAAATACATAATTTAGAATTTAGCATGGCCAATGCATCAATTATACACACTCCCTGAACAGCTAAATCATAAGAACATCCAGCAATATGTATCATTCCACTTTAAGAAGGCAAGTGGCAATGGGTTTTCACATTGAAATTGCAATATATGAACCCCTACCAATCCCCCCACATTGGTTTGGTTGCTATAGAAATCATAGAAACCCTACAGTGCAGATGAAGGCCATTCGGCCATTGAGTCTGCACCATCAACTATCCCACCCATGCCCTACCCCCATAATCCTGCCTATTTATCCCGATAATCCTTCTAACCTACACATGCCAGCAATTTAGCATGGCCAATCTACCCAACCCGCATATCTTTGGACTGTCGGAGGAAACTGGAGCACTCGAACGAAACCCACGCAGACACTGGGTTTCTGCTACCATGTGGTGGCATGGGTTAGCGGTGGCATTGCGGTGGCATTGCGGTGTTAATGTAAGCCTTACTTGTGACTAATAAATAAAATATTTTTAACTTTTAGAAATGTGTGAACTCCACACGGACAGTGGTTAGCACAGCTGCCTCACAACACCAGGGACCTGGGTTTGATTCCTGGCTTGGGCCATTGTTTATGCGGAGTTTGCACATTGTCCCCGTTCTGCATGGGTTTCCTTTCGGTGCTCCAGTTTTTACCCACATACTGAAAGAAGTGCTGGTTAGGTGCATTTACCTGAACAGGCGCCAGAGTGTGGTGACTAAGGGAATTTCACAGTAACTTCATTGCGGTGTTAATGTAAGCCTTACTTGTGACTAATAAATAAAATATTTTTAACTTTTAGAAATGTGTGAACTCCACACGGACAGCGACCCAAGCCAGGAATCTAACCCAGGCCCTGGAGCTGTGAGACAGCAGTGCAACCACTGTGCCACCGATTATGCACTGCCCATTGTTACCAAATGTTTGCTACCAAATAAACCTGTTGGACTTTAACCTGGTGTTCTGAGACTTCTTACAGTGTGAACCAGCTCAGGAAAACCCAGTTCAACTCTCTGGCTTGTACAGAGTTTTAACTGACCTCAGTTTAGACTCACAATTAAGACCAATACTTCCTAGGGAAGAGAGGAAGGGTGGAAATCAGTCAGGTTTCCCCTCCTGGCTGCTGATTGGAAAACACATCAGGTAAATAACATACACAGACTCTTATGCAGAAGATTGAGTTCAACTCTGATGCTCCCACAATAAACTAACTTGTTTAATGTGGACTCTCATTTGAATTATGATGGTTTGGCAAGGTACTGGAGCACAAAAGATGGACAAGGCACTTTATCCCTAAAAAGGGTGGGGAAGATAAATTACAAGTGGCATTGCTTATGGTAGCTGCCACTGATATTATAACATTACACGAAAAATTCCTGATTGCTTTTGCCACTTTCTTTCAGCTTTTTAGTCTAATTCCAGTTACGTCAACAGGGGGCACTAGAGACTGTTTCCTAATTTGAGATGCTGTATTGTTTCTTTTCACTAAAATGCTTCATTTATTTATTTTACTGATATTTAAACCTAATTTTTCTGAACACGCAGACATTCTGTAATTGGCCAATGAATTTGATTTCGTTTATTATTGTCACATGTATTAACATATTGTGAAAAGTATTGTTTCTTACACACTGTACGGACAAAGCATATCATTCACAGAGTACTTAGGGGAGAAAGAAAGGAGAGGGTGCAGAATGTAGTGTTTTTTAATGTAGTGTACATAGCTTGGGTGCAGAGGAAGATCGGCTTAATGCAAGGTAGGTCCATTCAAAACAGGGAAGAAGTTGTTCTCGAGTCGGTTGGTACATGCTCTCAGACATTTGTATCTTTTTCTGATGGAAGAAGGTGAGAGAGAGTATGTCTGGGGTGCGCGGTGTCCTTGATTATGTTGGCTGCTTTGCCGAGGCAGCGGGAAGTGTAGACTGAGTCAGTGGATGGGAGATTGGTTTGCATGATGGATTGGGTTATATTCACAACCTTTTGTAGTTTCTTGTGGTCTTGATCAGAGCATGAGCCATGAGTTGAATGTCACTAAAGAACATATTAACAATGCTTGTTAAAATCCTTTTGTCAACAAGAAAGAACCCATGGATTTTACCCTCAGCAATAATCTGCCAGCCAGCACTCATTGTGAACAGTTCCTTGAAGAGAATTCTGAATTGCTGTGTTTTGTTTTCAATTATAAAGGAATTCCATACAAATACATTCACTGCACTCACTATCCGATATCCAGTAGTAGAAGAGCAGAAATTTCTTCCACAGATTTGCTTCTTCTGCACACTTAATAATGAAGTTAGTTACTGTAGTGGCGTACTCATTCAGGCTGGTCACAGAGTTTTTAAATACTGACCAGTCCACTGGCTCAAAGCAGCCACATAGGAGATCATCTGATTCCTCAGACCAACATTGCACGACTTTCTTTGATGGATTCTCCTGTTTCAGTTTCTGCTTATAGAGTCATAGAGGTTTACAGCATGGAAACAGGCCATTTGGCCCAACTTGTCTATGCCACCCTTTTTTTAAAACCCCTAAATTAATCCCAATTGTCCGCATTTGGCCCATATCCCTCAAACCCATCGTACCCATGTAACTGTCTAAATGCTTTTTAAAAAGACAAAATTGTACCCACCTCTAACACTACCTCTGGCAGCTTGTTCCAGACACTCACCACCTTCTGTGTGAAAAAATTGCCCCTCTGGACCCTTTTGTATCTCTCCCCTCTCAACTTAAACCTCTGCCCTCTAGCTTTAGACTCCTCTTGTTCACCCTTGGCCTGAGCTCCTGAGATTCTGCTTTCTCTCCATGCCTGGTTTTGTTTGCTCCACTAACAGTGGCCGCACCTTCAGTTGTCGAAGGCTCAAACTCTGGAATGCCCTCCCACAGCCTCTCCACCTCACTTTCCTTATTTAAGACGCTCCATAAACGTATCTCATTGATCATCTGGCCTGATATCTCCTTAGGTGGTTCAAAGTCACACTTTGTTTTATGATACTTCTGTGAAGTGCTTTTGGATTAATGTTAAAGTTATTATAGTTGTTCTAGGTAATAATATTGTGCTGCACAAAGGTTCATTTCTACTGCTGACTAGTTCCAGAAACCCCGCTGGAGTTTGAATCGCTGCAGATTCTGAGGTGTAGGTACACTCACAATGCTGTTACGGAGGGAGTTCCAGAATTTTGACCCAGTAACAATGAAGGAATGGCAATCTATTTCCAAGGAAGAAGTCTCACAACACCAGGTTAAAGTCCAACCAATTTATTTGATAGTAAACTCACAAGCTTTCGGGGTTTGCCCCTTCATCAGGTGAATGGAGAGTTCTGGTCTCAGACAGAGCATATAACAGCACACACAGTTTACAGATTACTGGTTAGAATGCAAGTCTTTACAATTCCAGTCTTAAAGATGCAGACAATGTGAGTGCAAAGAGCATTAGGCATAGGTTAAAGAGATGTGTCTTGTCTCCAGACAGTACAGTAAGTGAGGTTTTGCAAACCCAGGCAAGTCATGGAGGTTACAGATAGTGCGACACGAACCCCAAATCCCAGTTGAGACTGTCCTCATGTGTGCAGAACTTGGCTATCAGTCTCTGCTCAGCGACTCTGCACTGTCATGTGTCATGAAGGCTGCGTTGGAGAATGCTTACCCGAAGGTCAGAGGCTGAATGCCCGTGCTTTTTAAAAAGACAAAATTGTACCCGCCTCTAACACTACCTCTGGCAGCTTGTTCCAGACACTCACCACCTTCTGTTTTAAAAAATTGCCCCTCTGGACCCTTTTGTATAGAACATAGAACATTACAGCGCAGAACAGGCCCTTCAGCCCACGATGTTGCGCCGACCAATTAAAAAAGCAATGACCCTCTAACCTAAACCAATCCTTTTCCATCCATAAACTTATCCACGGATCTCTTAAAACGCCCCCAAACTAGGCGCATCTACAACTGCAGCAGGCAGGGCATTCCAATCCCTCACCACCCTCTGGGTAAAGAACCTACCTCTGACATCCGTCCTATATCTACCACCCCTTAATTTAAACTATGCCCCCTTGTGCTAGCTTTCTCCATCCGAGGAAAAAGGCTATCACTGTCCATCCTATCTAAACCTCTAATCATCTTATATGTTTCAATAAGGTCCCCTCTTAGCCGCCTTCTTTCTAACAAAAACAACCCCAAATCCCTCAATCTCTCCTCATAGGACCTTCCCTCCATACCAGGCTACATCCTGGTAAACCTCCTCTGCACCCTCTCCAATGCCTCCACATCCTTCCTATAATGTGGGGACCAGAACTGCACACAGTACTCCAAGTGCGGACGCACCAGAGTTTTGTACAGTTGCAACATGATGTTGCGGCTCCTAAATTCAATCCCCCTACCAATAAACGCCAAGACACCGTATGCCTTCCTAACTACCTTATCTACTTGATTCCCAACTTTCAGGGATCTATGTACACATACACCGAGATCCCTCTGTTCATCAACACTATTCAGATTCCTACCGTTAGCCCTATACTCTACACATCTGTTATTCCTGCCAAAGTGAATTACCTCACACTTTCCCGCATTAAACTCCATCTGCCACCTCTCGGCCCAGCTCTGCAACTTGTCCAAGTCTCTCTGTAAACTATGACACCCCTCTTCATTATCTACCACACCTCCAACTTTGGTGTCATCAGCAAATTTACTGATCCACCCAACTATACCCTCATCCAGATCATTTATAAAAATTACAAACAGCAGTGGCCCCAAAACAGATCCCTGAGGCACACCACTTGTAACCGAACTCCATGACGAATACTTTCCATCAACCACCACCCTCTATCTGCTATCCAATTCCTGATCCAATTAACTAAATCACCCCCAATCCCATACATCTGCATTTTCTGCAGAAGCCTTCCATGGTGAACCTTATCAAACGCCTTACTAAAATCCATATATACTGCCTTACCCCCATCCGCCTCTTTGGTCACTTTCTCAAAGTGTATCTCTCCCCTCTCACCTTAAACCTATGCCCGCTAGCTTTAGAGAAGTGTTCACCAACAGGAAGGGAGCTGTCTTGCCTGGTGATTGTCAAGCGATGTTCATTCATCTGTTGTCATAGTGTCTGCGTGGTCTCCCCAATGTACCATGCTTTGGGACATCCTTTCCTACAGTATATTAGGTAGACCATGTTTTCCGAGTTGCAAGAGTATGTGCTGTGTCAGGATTTTCAAGTTAGGATGGTGAGTGACTTGGAAGGGAACCTTCAGGTATACATACCTTCCCATATATCTGTTGCTCTTGGACTGGCTATGTAAGTTAGTATATCAGATGTAGCTAATTATAGATTAAATGTAGATTGGTTGTATAAGATTATATGTCAGATACAGCTGTAGATTAAATATCTGGAAACCAGTATATCAGATACAGCTTGTTAGTTATGGATTCGATGCAGAGGCTGGTTTGATTAACCAGTAGACCAGGTACAGCTGGTTATAGGTTCAGTGCAGTGACTGGTTTTATAAATCAGTATATCAGATACAGCTGGTTATAGATTCAATGCAGAGGCTGGTTTAATTAACCAGTATGTCAGATACACTTAGTTAGTTATGGATTCAGTGCAGAGGCTGGTACAGCTACATGAAATGAATGGGGATGACGCTCTGGATTTGATTGCAGGATCTGTGCGCCAGGTTGTGTAGTGGCTCAGTGATTGTATCGATGCTGGCGGTTGGTGACGCGCCGCCATGTTACTGCCGGGCCTGTGCCGCTCTGTCGCCTCTCACTCGGTAAGGATCGACGCCGTTTGTTAAGTCGCCCCGTTTGGAATTGGAAACGGGGTATTGTTTTATGTTGGGTGGTAGGAGCCGTTTGAAAAGGGGGTGAGTTAGTTAATGCCGCCCGCGGGCCCCAGGCCTGACTGAATCAACATGGCGGCGGGAGCGGCTCGACCTTCAGAGAGAAGCCGGCTTCACCCTGAGCTCCCTCCAGCCCTTCATCACCCAACCAGTAACTCTCACCGCACCGCCAGCTTTCCCCTCAGTTCATCCCATTTATTTCAAACCGTGTCCACTTACTAATCTTGATACCTTTATGCTTTGACAAAAAGTCAACTAGACCCGAAAGGTCAGCTCTTTCCTCTCCTTGCAGGTGCTGTCAGACCTGCTGAGATTTTCCAGCATTTTCTGTTTTGTTTTCAGATTGCAGCATCCGCAGTAATTTGCTCTCTTCGCTTGTTAATTGACTCTGTTTAATAGGGCTTACACTATGTGATTTGGTCACTGTGGCTGAACATCCCCATTCCATTTCCTTTACAATTCAAGTGTTTCAAATTCATTTGCAATTTAAGAATTTGAAATTAAAATTCATGCGTTGGCACTCAATATCTTCACTTTGTTCAGCCCCTGATCCACTTCCTGCTTTGAAAGTGTAGGATTTAATAGGCCCTTTTCAATTTGGCAGGCAGTAATTGGTGGGATTGGTGCTGGGATCCCAGCTATTCAAAATATATATTAATGATTTGGATGAGGGAACAAAATGTAACATGTCAAAGTTTGCAGATGCTACCAAATTGGATGGGAGGGTAAACTGTAATGCTTCAGAATAATTTGGACAGGTTGGGTGAGTGGGCTAATCAATGGCAGATGCAGTATAATTTTGATAAGTGTGAGGTTATTCACTTTGGAAGCAAATACAAGAATGGCTGTAAATTTGAAGAGGGGTGTGAGTAGTGGGACCTGGGTGTCCTTGTGCACTGAAAGTAAGTCTGCAGGTGCAGCAGGTGGTAAGGAAGATGCAGAGGGACCTCAGGGTCCTTGTGCATGAGTCGCAAAAACCCAGCTTGCAGGTGCAGCAGGTGGTCAGGAAGGCGAATGGGATGCTGGCCTTCATAGCGAGGGGGATTGAATATAGGAGTAGGGAGGTCTTGCTACAGCTGTATAGGGCATTGGTGAGGCCTTAGCTGGAGTACTGTGTGCAGTTTTGGGCGCCGCACCTGCACAAGGATATTTTGGCCCTGGAGGGAGTGCAGAGGAGGTTTACTCGGCTGATACCGGAGTTGAGGGGATTGAGCTATGAGGAGAGGCTGAATAAACTAGGCTTGTACTCGTTAGAGTTTAGAAGAATGAGGGGAGATCTCATTGAGACGTATAAGATGATGAATGGGATGGATAGGATAGAGGTGGAGAGACTCTTCCCGCTCAAAAAAGACAGTAGGACTAGGGGGCACAGCCTCAAGATAAAGGGGGGGGCGGTTTAGAACAGAGTTGAGGAGGAACTTCTTCACTCAAAGGGTGGTGAACCTCTGGAATTCTCTGCCCGTTGAAGTGGTGGAGGCTGCCTCGCTAAATATTTTTAAGAAACGGGTTGATGGGTTTTTGATAAGAGAAGGGATTAAGGGTTATGGGGAGAGGGCAGGAAGGTGGAGCTGAGTCATGACAGATCAGCCATGATCTTATTGAATGGCGGGGCAGGCTCGAAGGGCCAGATGGCCTACTCCTGCTCCTATTTCTTATGTTCTTATGTTTTGAGAACAGGAGCAGGAATGTGTTGTTGCAACTATACAGAGCCTTGGTGAGGCTACACCTTTAGAATTGTGTGCTGTCTTGGTCTCATTTTCTGAGGAAGGATGTTCTTGCTCTCGAGGGAGCGTAGTGAAGGTTTACCAGGCTGATTCTGGGAACGGCAGGACTGACGTATGAGGAGAGATTGACTAGCTTACGATTGTCTTAGCTGGAGTTCAGAAAACGAGGAGGGAATCTCAGATTTATTAAATTCTACTAGGTCTAGACAGGGTAGATACAGGGATGATTTTACGGATGGTAGAGAAGTCCAGAACCAGGGGCCACAGTCTGAGGATTCAGGTAGACCATTTAGGACAGAGGTGAGGAGACATTTCTTCCCTCAGTGTTGTGAACCTGTGGAATTCATTACCACAGGAATTAGTTGATGTCAGTACATTGAATGCATTCAAGAGGTGGTTGGACATAGCAGTTGGAGCAAATGGGATCAAAGATTATGGGGGCAAAAGCAGGATTAGGCCATTGAGTTGGATAATCAGCCATGATCTTAATGAATGGTGGAACAGGCTCAAAGGGCCAAATGGCCCCATCTTCTATCTCTGTTTCTATGATTTAGTATTCATTGTTGCTTGAACTAATTGTTTCAGTTGAACTGCCTTGGATACACAAGGTGCTAAATATGATAAATGCTGCTAAATTTTGTCATCAGTTCACTTTTTGTGAACTGTGAGGACCACAAATTAATTTTACTTCAGTTTGTGAATAATGAACTGACTTGTAATTTTAAATATTCACCATTTAGAAACATAGAAAATAGAAGCAAGAGTAGACCTTTTGGCCCTTAGAGCCTGCTGCACCATTCATTTTGATTGTAGCTGATCATATTCAATATCTTGATCTTGCCTTCCCCCATATCCCTTGATCCCTTTAACCCCAAGCACTATGTCTAATTTCTCTTGAAATCAGACATTTTGGCCTCAACTATTTTCTGTGGTAGTGAATTCTACAAATTTACTATTGAAGAAGAAATTTCTCCTCATCTCAGTTCTAAAAGGCCCCTTATCCTCAAACAATGACCCCTAGTTCTGGACTCCTGCACCATCAGGAACATTCTTTATGAATCTCCCCTGTCTAATCTTGTTAGAATTTTATAAATTTCTGAGATCCCCTCTCTCTTTTCTAAACTGTTGAATGCCTTGGATTTATAAGGTGCAAAATACAGCAAATGCTGCCAGATTTTGCCGTCAGTTGACTTTTTATATAAACTGGATCGTGAATTAGATTGTGAATAATAAATTGCCCTTGTACCTCTCAAACATATTTAATGTTTGACAATGTTGTTAATTGGCTCTAGTATTATCCAGTGATTTTGATTTTTAAAGGAGTATAATTGGTGATGAGGTAGTGCTGTGACTAAAAGTGTTTTTAAACCAAAAGAGAGACTGCTGGAAAATCTCAGCAGGTCTGGCAGCATCTGTAAGGAGAGAAAAGAGCTGATGTTTTGAGTTCAGATGACCCTTTGTCAAAGCTAAAAGGCATAGAAAGTATTTCTCTTGATCCTATAAGTATTTTAGGGAGCTATTTATGCTGCAGGGTGAGGGAATGAAAGATGAGTCATAGCCACAAAAACAAGGGGAAAGGCTACTAAGCAGTCCATTGAGAGAACAGAAGGTGTGAATGGCCAAATGCTAGAGAAGCTGAAATCAGAGGATAAGCTGTGACAGATGAAGATTTGGGGCAGAGGGGAGAGGTAAATTTGAGGAAAGGGGGGAGAAAAATGAAGAAAGACAATAAAGAAATAAAAAAGTAGAGAACAGTTAAAAATGAAAACAAATTCATTCAGTCTGGATGGGATACATCCTAGTTAAGGGAAGTAAAGGTGGAAATTGTGGAAGCCACAATCTTCCAATCTGTTTAACTGTGAGAAAAATGCCATATTTTGGGACTCACCTGAGGACGGAGCTCTTCCTCAGGTGAGTCCCAAAATATGGCTCGTGGTTCCAAATAAACCTGTTGGACTTTAACCCAGCATTGTGAGACTATTTAATATATCTGGTGGATTACAAATGTTACAGTACTCTTAAAAAAGAATAGCGAGTTAAAATTACAATTCCAGGCCAGATAAAAATATTCCAGGGAAAAAGTTAATAAATCAAAGCCAATATAGATATGTTAAAAGCAAATCATATTTTACTGATTTGAGTTTCTTGATGAAGTAATGGAGAAAGTTGATGAGGATAGTGTCATCAATGCAGTATATTTGGACTTAGGCTTTTGATACAGGACCAAATAAAACTGAAGCTTGTGGGATTGACAGGGCAGTGACTGTGTAAATATGAAATTAGCAAGGGGGTTGAGAATAGTGCTACAGATAGTTTTTCATACTTGAAGTAAGAGTGTAATGGTATCTCCGGTGATTGGTGTTGGGACAATTGCTCCTTTTGGTGATCTGGACTTTGAAGTACAAGGTATAATTTCAAAGCTTGCAGCTGATGATGTTGTAAATGGAGAGGAAGATTAGTAACAGACTTTAGGAGAAAATGAATGGTAAAATAGACACATGCAGATGAAATGTAACACAAGAAAAGTTGAAATGGTTCATTTTGGGAGAATAATGTTATGATTTTGAACAGAGGAAGGCTGCAAGTCTTTAAAGGTGGCGATGAGTTAAGGTTGGTAAAAATACATATGTGATCCTGAGTTTTGTAAGTAGAGGTACATTGTTTAAAAGCAGGGAATTATGCTCAACATTCATAAAACATTGTTAGGCGTTATGTGGAATGCTGTGGTCAACTCTGGGTAATGCACAATAGGAATTAGATAAAGACCTACAGAAGGGATCACAATTTGGCATTCAAGTACAGCAAATAATTACCAAGACAAATGAAATATTGGTCTTTATTGTAAGTCTTGCTACAACTGTTCAGTGCATTTGTGAGACTAGATCTAGAGTACTGTGCACAGTTTTGATCTCATTTAAGAAGAAATATACTTGTATTTGAGACAGTTCAGAAAAGGTTCACTGGGTTGATTCTGAGGATGAAAGGGCTATCTCGTGAGGAATGGTCAGGGCAGAAATTCCTTGAGTTTGGATGAATCTTATCAAAATATATAAGATCCTGAGGGAACCATTTAGGGTAGATGCTGAGGGGATATGGCATCTTAAGGGACAGTTTCAAAATAAGCAGTTTCACATTTAATACAGTGATGAGAAAGAATTTCTTTCCAATTCAGTCTTTGGAATGCTCTACCATAGAGAGCAGGAGAGGATGGGTCATTGAGGTTATTCAGAGCTGAGTGAGATAAACTTTTATTTGACAAGGAAGCCGAGGGCTATGGGGTGGAAGCAGGAAAGTGGACTTGAGGCCTCGATCATATCAGTTAGTTATCGAATAGTGGAGCAGGCTCAAGGGGTCATGTGGTCTAATCCTCCTAATTCTTTCATTTTTATTTACTAGGATGGCAGCAAAGATGCATGTATATGAATGCCTGCAAATAGTGTTGGTGAACTGAAGACACAGTCTCTTGGGAGCATGGTGTTGAGACAGGATCTACAGGCATTTAGAGACTCAAGGACTGATTAGGGACAGTTAGCATGGCTTTGAGTGGAAAATCGTGTCTCTCAAATTTGAGATTTTTGAAGGGGGTAACCAAGAAGATAGATGAGGGCAGTGCAGTTGATGTTGTCTACGTGGACTTTAGCAAGGCCTTTGACATGGTACCGCATGGTAGATTGTTGCAAATCTCATGGGATCCAGGGTGAGGTAGCTAAATAGATACAAAAATGGCTTCTTCACATAAGTAAAAAGTCTGACAACACCAGGTTTTAGTCCAACCGATTTATTTGATAATATTCTCACAAGCTTTCGAGGTTACCCTCTTCGTCAGGTGAATGGAGAGTTCTGACCTCAGACAGACAGAGCATATTAAGCACAGACAGTTGCTAATTAGAATGCGAATCCTTACACCTAACCTGCTGTTCAAGTCTTAAAGTGGCTGATAATGTGAGTGGAAGGAGCACTGATCACAGTTTAAAGAGATGTGTATTGTCTCCAGACAGTACAGTAAGTGAGGTTTTGCAAACCCAGGCAAGTCACGGGGGTTACAGATAGTGCGACATGAACCCAAGATCCCTGTTGAGACCGTCCTCGTGTGCGGAACTTGGCTATCAGTCTCTGTTCAGCGACTCTGCGCTGCCGTGTGTCATGAAGGCCGCCTTGGAGAATGCTTACCCGAAGGTCAGAGGCTGAATGCCCGTGACCGCTGAAGTGTTCGCCAACAGGAAGGGAACAGTCTTGCCTGGTGACTGTCGAGCGATGTTCATTCATCCGTTGTCGTAGCGTCTGCATGGTCTCCCCAATGTACCATGCTTCGGGACATCCTTTCTTGCAACGTATCAGGTAGACAATGTTGGCCGAGTTGCAAGAGTATTTACCATGTACCTGGTGGATGGTGTTCTCACGTGTGATGATGGTATCCATGTCGATGATCCGGCATGTCTTGCAGAGGTTGCTGTGGCAGGGTTGTGTGGTATTGTGGTCACTGTTCTCCTGAAGGCTGGGTAATTTGCTGCGAACAATGGTCTGTTTGAGGAGGACTCTCCATTCACCTGACGAAGAGGGTAACCTCGAAAGCTTGTGAGAATATTATCAAATAAATCGGTTGGACTAAAACCTGGTGTTGTCAGACTTTTTACTGTGTTTACGCCAGTCCAACGCCGGCAAACCCACATCATTCTTCACATAAGTCATGATGTGGGTATGCCGGTGTTGGACTGGCGTAAACACAGTAAAAAGTCAACACCAGGTTTTAGTCCAACCTATTTATTTGATGATATAGAACATAGAACATAGAACATTACAGCACAAACAGGCCCTTCGGCCCTCGAGTTGCGCCGATCGCATCAACCCCACCAATCTATAGACCTATCTATAACCCCCAATCCCATTAAACCCCATATACTCATCCAGAAGTCTTTTAAAAGACCCCAGCGAGTTCGCCTCCACCACCGACGACGGCAGCCGATTCCAATCACTCACTACCCTCTGAGTGAAAAACTTACCCCTAACATCACCTCTGTACTTCCCTCCCCGCACCTTAAATCTGTGTCCTCTCGTAGCGACCATTTCAACCCGGGGAAATAGCCTCTGAGAGTCCACCCTATCTATTCCTCTCAACATTTTATAAACTTCTATCAGGTCGCCTCTCAACCTTCGCCTCTCCAGGGAAAAGAGTCCCAGCTCCCTCAACCTATCTTCATAAGGCATGCCTCCCAGTCCAGGCAACATCCTTGTAAATCTCCTCTGCACCCTTTCAATAGCTTCTACGTCTTTCCTATAGTGAGGCGACCAGAACTGCGCACAGTACTCCAAATGAGGCCTGACGAGGGTCCTGTAAAGTTGCAGCATTACCTCCCGACTCCTAAACTCAATCCCTCGATTAATGAAGGCCAGTACACCATACGCCTTCTTGACCACCTCCTCCACCTGCGAGGCCGATTTAAGAGTCCTGTGAACCCGGACCCCGAGATCCTTCTGCTCTTCAACGCTACTAAGACCCCTGCCCTTAATAGTGTACTCGTTCATCCCGTTGGTTCTGCCGAAATGGACTACTACACATTTATCCGCGTTGAAGTCCATCTGCCACTTCTCCGCCCATTCCTGCATCCTATCTATGTCCTGCTGCAACTTTTGACATCCTTCCAGACCATCCACAACACCGCCGACCTTCGTGTCATCAGCGAATTTGCTAACCCATCCCTCCACTTCCTCATCCAGGTCATTTATGAAAATGACAAACAACAAGGGTCCCAGAACAGATCCCTGGGGCACCCCACTGGTGACTGACCTCCATTCCGAAAAAGACCCATCCACAACCACTCTCTGCCTTCTGCAGGCAAGCCAGTTCTGGATCCACAAGGCCAAAGGCCCTTGGATCCCATGCCCTCTCACCTTCTCAAGAAGTCTTGCATGGGGGACCTTATCAAAAGCCTTGCTGAAGTCCATGTACACTACGTCCACGGCACTTCCTTCGTCAATGTGTTCAGTCACATTATCGAAGAACTCAACTAGGCTCGTAAGGCACGACCTGCCCTTGACAAATATACTCACAAGCTTTCGGGGTTAGCCCCTTCATCAGGTGAATGGAGAGTTCTGGCCTCAGACAGAGCATATAAAGCACAGACAGCCGCCTTCACAGAAGCCAGAGGGTAGTTGTAGAGGGTTGTTTTTCAAACTGAAGGCCTGTGACCAGCGGTGTGCCTCAGGGATCGATTCTAGGTCCACTGTTATTTGTCATTTATATTAATGATTTGGATGAGAATATAGGCAGCATAGTGTCACCTGCAAATGTACTAACTAAGATTGGTGGCATAATGGACAGTGAAGAAAGTTATCTCCAATTGCAACGGGATCTTGATCAATTGGGCTAGTGGGCTAACAAGTGGCAGATGGCGATAAATGCAAGGTGATGCATTTTGGTAGATTTAATCAGGGTAGGACTTACTCAGTCAATGGTAGGGCATTGGAGAGGGTTACAGAACAATGAGATCCATGAGGTACATGTTCATAGTTCCTTGAAAGAGAAGTCACAGGTGGACAGAGTGGTGAAGAAGACATTCGGCATTCTTCGTTTCATTGGTGGTCAAAACATTGAATACTGGATTTGGGATGTCCTGTTGAAGTTGTAAAGACATTGGTGAGGCCACGCTTGGAATACTTGTATGGTTCTGATCGCCCTATTATATAAAGGATATTATTAAAGTAGAAAGCGTACAGAAAAAAATTAGTAGAATGCTACTGGGACTTGATGGTTTGAATTATAAGGAGAGGCTGGATAGACTGGGATTGTTTTCTCTGGAGCGTAGAAGGCTGAGGGATGACCTTATAGAGGTCTATAAAATAATGAGGGACACAATCAGCTAGATAGTCAATATCTTTTCCCAAAGGTAGGGGAGTCTAAAACTAGAGGACATAGGTTTAAGGTGAGAGGAGAGAGATACAAGTGTCCAGAGGGACAATTTTTTCTCAGAGGGTGGTGAGAGCCTGGAACAAGCTGCCAGAGGTAGTAGTAGAGGTGAATACAATTGTCTTTTAAAAAGCATTTAGATAGTTAAATGGGTAAGATGGGTGTAGAGGAATGTGGGCCAAATGTGGGCAATTGGGACTAACTTATGGTTTTTTAAAAAAGGCAAGGACAAGTTGGGCCGAAGGATGTGTTTCCATGCTGTAAACCTCTATGACTATGATAAGAGACCTCGTACTAAGGATAATATTTCAGTGCTGAAAAGAGAACGTACTAGAGTCAAGGACAGAATCGATTTTGCATAGAACTAAGAAACAACTGAAATGCCATTACACTACTGGGTATATTCTATAGGCCATCAACTAGTAAGAAAGATAAAGGGTTACAAATTTGCAAGGAAGTTAGAGATGTGCAGTACCTATAGAATAGTTGTAATGGAGGACTTTAAATTATCAAAATATAGGCTGGGATAGTAATATTGTGAAGAGCAGAGAAGGGGAAGAATTTCTGAAGAATGTTCAGGACAATTTTTATGTTGATACATTTCTGATCCAAAGAGGAAGCAGGCATTGCTGAATCTGGTTCTGAGGAATGAAGTGGACCACGTGAACCAAATGTCAGTAAGGGAACATCTAGGGATGATTGGTATCATAAGATTTAAGTTAACTATGGAAAAGGACAAAGAGCAATAACTGGTGGAGGGCCAATTTCACTGGGGGCGAGAATGAATCTGACCCAGACAATGGAAATAAGAGACTGATGTTCAAAACTAAATAAAAAATGAGAAGTCTCTCAACACCAGGTAAAGTCCAACAGATTTATTTGGAATCACAGGCCTTCAGAGTGCTGCTTCTTCATCAGGTGAGCACTCGAGACAATCAAGATCCAAGCTTACATGATGAGGCATTGCACGCCATCTTGGGCTTGGTCTGAAACTTCATTCTTGGTCAAAAGGCAGAGATGGCTTTGAAAAATTGCATCAGCTATTCTGATCTTTGACTCCCCCAGCATGGGAGATCAACCTGCCTGATCATTGACTCTCCCCTGCCAATCTAGACTATCCAATCTCTGGTGTGGCCGCACTTGGAGTTTTGTGTGCAGTTCTGGTCCCCACATTACAGGAAGGATGTGGAGGCTTTGGAGAGGGTGCAGAGGAGGTTTACCAGGATGTTGCCTGGTATGGAGGGGAGATCCTATGAGGAGAGATTGAGAGATTTGGGGTTGTTTTCGCTGGAAAGAAGGCGGCTAAGAGGGGATCTCATTGAAACATATAAGATGATTAGAGGTTTAGACAGGGTAGATAGTGATAGCCTTTTTCCTAGGATGGAGAAAGCTAGCACGAGGGGGCACGATTTTAAATTAAGGGGGGGTAGTTATAGGACAGATGTCAGGGGTAGGTTCTTTACCCAGAGGGTGGTGAGGGACTGGAATGCCCTGCCAGCTGCAGTTGTAAATGCACCTAGTTTGGGGGCGTTTAAAAGATCTGTGGATAGGTTTATGGATGAAAAGGGATTGGTTTAGGCTAGTGGGTCATTGTTTTGTAACTGGTCGGCGCAACATCGTGGGCCGAAGGGCCTGTTCTGCGCTGTAATGTTCTATGTTCTATGTTCTAATCTTACCTCATAGCTAATATTGTCCATTGGTAATATCCTCATAAATTCCTTTGTACCCTATCTAGTGCAATTACTAATAAAAAATAATTTGAGCAAGCCCACCCAACACAATAAATAATTTTTCGAGAAAGAAATATTACATAACAGTCCAGGAAGAGTAGCAATGGTATTTTCATCTTCCAGTAATGCCTATTCCTTCTGTCTCTGACTTTAATCAAACCAGGAAAATCTTGATTGAGTGTTAATTGAAAACCCTGGAATCAAGAACCCTTTGGATTCTTAACTGAGCAGTGCATCCACCCTTATTCATTAAAACAAATAATCTAGTCAGGTGAAATCAAGCAACTACCTTTTTCATCAGCTAATTAAATCTATTATATACCCAAATGTATTCAACAGCAGGTTTATACACAAGTGCTTCACTGTCAGTGATAACTCCAAGGTCAACTAAATAAATTAGTTGGTGCTCCTACATTGTTGATTTGGTTGCTGTAGAAACAACCACACAATTAAAATGGCACAATTAGGGGAGCTGTGGAGTAGAAATAAATGCAAAATTAGTTTTTATTTACACATATAACTGGTCTGCAACAATTCCAATTCTGCTAGAAAGACTCAGTGATAATGCAGAGAGCCAGTTTATCAGCTCTGTGGCAGCTTTCTAAAAGAGCTAGTCAATTAGCCCCATTCCCCCTGCCCAACTGTACCTTTCTTTAAAGTATTTATCCAATTCCCCTTTTAAAGTCATTTTTGAATTTGCATCCATCACCTTTCACTGCTTACTTTGTTTTGCACTTTAAGGTTTTGGCAGAGAGAAGGGAGAATTTGAGGGTATCTGGAACTCACTGTCTAAAGAATGGTAGAGGCATTGTGTATAACAATGTAGTTGAATGTGGATATGAAGTGCAGTTTCAGTGCTTTTGCCAGTGTTCACAAGATCTTGCCAACAGTTGAAGTTTTCTAATTTTGATTTAAAAGAGAGCCTCTGAAACCAAAGACACTCAGCAGTTTTTATCCTTATAACTAATACTATAAAATGTATAATATCTTAAAGGAAAATAAATCCGTCCATCATGAGATTGGAGTTACACTCAAAATCACTATCATTTGTTGTAAGAGGAATTTTAAAGATGCAGTTTTTGAAATTCCATTTCAAGAACCAGTTGTCTGTCACAAGCTCAATGTGAACAGCTGTTTTATGACTGAAGACAAATGAAAATATTTAATATATGGACAGCCCTCTGCACTTCCTCAGCTCCCGATCCCATAAATCGGTTTCTTAGTGAAAATGGTCTCTATATGTTCCATTAGCTTTCAAAAAAAACTGTAGTCACCTTCACAGCAACAAAAATACACTGTCTCTTCAACTGCCTCGTCCCTTTTTTTTTCAGTGCATTATTTATGTTGAGACTTCCTTTTATAATTTAGTGAGGGAGCTGTTCCTATTCGTTCACTTGTGCTACTCTGAAAACTGCAGCTACAAATCCTGCTTATGGAGGACTGAGAATGTGAGCCATGTCCTGCCATCCCATTGTCATGTCTTGTCACCGTAGTTGCATGGTAAATTACAGGACCTGACTTTAATCACCTTAGGCTACCAACTTTCAAACTGTTGGCCGTTGAAAGGTTGAGTATTTCTGTATATATTTTTCAGTGGTATTGGCAAATTGGATAGAGTTACAGTACTCCCCTCCCCCATCCCAGAAATGGTAAACTGAGTTAAGTAATCTCTTTTGAATGCTTGCTAATATTTAATCATTAAATAAATTATGGATTTGTATTGTCTGCAATACAAAAAATTTAAAAACATTTTCAAACTTCATTATAGCTCTTACTAGTTGCTTTAATTATGTCAACTAGTGACCCCTGAGAACAGACCATTAGGTAGTTTGGGATCAGCTACTTATAAAAAATGTAAAATGACATTACTATTGTTATTGATCACAATAGAACAGTTTTCAGTCCCTGATATTGGTCTGAGATTTTAACCTTTGATTTTTGCATTCTAGCTGAGACAAGTCCGTTATGTACAAAGGACAACTCAATGTGCAGGAGGAAGTGGTGCAGCCTCGTTTGTGGTAAGCAGTTGGGTGCACAATATAAGAACATGCATTTTTTTAAAAGCATGATCTTAAATTTGAAATTTAATTAGGAAATTTTAGTTAGGTTAACCTAATGCTGCAGTGGTTAGAACTCTGCTTTCACTCCTAGCGTCAGTGAACTGGGGTACTTGAGTTAATAAGTTGGAAGTCTTAATCTTGTAGCCAGTGTAGATGAAGGAGTTAAAATATGCTTAACACACATCCTAGTGAAGTACAAATGAGCAGCACTATTACCTATGTCAAATGTAATTTTGCTTCTTTGCATTAACCAGATAAAATAAGTCAACAAACCCTGGATAACTTAAAAATGCAGTTCCTTGGAGGGATACTGCATCAAAGTAAACGGAAATTCAAAAGAAAACTCAAAGCTTCAAAACAAAATGCGATTAAAGGGGTCAGTAAAGCACCCCAGTTCCCATGGTGCCCATCAGGCATGGAAGGCCTCGATGGTGTCTGCCAGTACCACATGCTCTTTTTCCAGATACACTTAGCAGCAAATGTAGCTATGGAAGAGGAAGAGATAATCATAATGACAGCCCCCTTGATTACCTGTTGCCTGGACGTATTAATGGCCAGTTTGGCTAGGTCCAGGAGCAGGCCCGCAAGGAGGTCCTCCTCCCTCTCCAACCCCTTAACATTAAGTGTCCGAAGATCTGGAGCGTGGGGCTGAAGAGCAACCAAAAGGAAAGTAGAGACTTCTCAAAACTAAAAAAAGGGTGCATCCTAGGGCAACTGATATATATGTGATCCATGGACTCCATAAGGCTGCAAAAAACTCATGCATATTGGGAGTTTATGAACCAATGCAATCTGCGGTTGTATGGGGCTACTGTATGCAACACCGTATCCCTGCTGGTAAGGAGGAGGATTCATGCATAGAGAGTCTTCTGTGGAAGGCAACAAGATATGTAACAATGACAGGTGATGGCAAGGAGGTGAAAAGTGTGTAGCAGTCCATACAGCAAACCCCTCTGCACCATGCTAAAGGACATGGAGAGCATTGCCGTGAGGTGTCTCAGATTGTGGGACACTGATGCCCAAGGGAGAGCATGTAGTCAATGTGAAATTCTTTCTGAGCATGGCTGCACTCAGACAGGAGTCTACCACGCACCCAAGCATCCTTGAGATGTGAGTGTCTGTGCAAGACCACTGACCGGGTGAATTTGAGAGGAGAACTCATCTGTCATTGAGATCACTGATTTGACCTTCCATTCAACATTATCTTGGGAAATTGTGTTTGTAAAATATAGTATTAATTCTGCACTGTCTGCCCTGTGGTTTAATTTACTACATGTAAAACATGAATTTCATAATTATGGGAGTAGGATACAAAAAATAGTTTTTGTTAAAGTGTCAAGTTCAGCAAGTGCATGGTATCCAGGTCATTAGGGAGACCTTTTAATTACTTGTTACGTGATAATTTTACGAAATAATTTTTCAGTACGCTTTTTTTATAGAACCCTACAGTGCAGAAACAGGCCCTTCGGCCCACCGAGTCTGCACCGAACACAATCCCACCCAGACCCTATCCCCATATCCCTACACATTTACCTGCTAATCCCTCTAACCTACACATCCCAGGACACTAAGGGGCAATTTTAGCATAGCCAATGAACCTAACCCGCACATCTTTGGACTGTGGGAGGAAACCGGAGCACCCGGCGAAAACCCACGCAGACACGAGGAGAATGTGCAAACTCCACACAGGCAGTGATCCGAGCCGGGAATCGAACCCAGGACCCTGGAGCTGTGAAGCAGCAGTGCTAACCACTGTGCTACCGTGCCGCTTTGGTACATGGTATATCAGGAATCTATGAATGATGGCTTAACTGAAATATTTCAGCTGTTGTGTTTGGAGTGGTCACTTTGCATGTGATTTCATGTAAAGAAAAATGTAAAAATTATTTTCAGATTCTTGCAAAGTGTCTTTAAAAATTGTACGTAGGATAGAATGATGTGAACATGCATTACTGTGACTGTCAGGATATTTCTGAGAACAGTATGTGTCTTGGCAAAAAATCGTAAGATGCATGTTGGAATTATAATTGCTATCAAATTAACTAAAGTATGCAGCTTTATGGTTTGAAAATCATTCCTGCTGAGTAGAAAAACTGCTAAACAGAAATGCATTGTTTTAAGTTGTAGTCTTGAGCTAAGATGTAGATAAGATGAAACCCTATGATGGTACCTTGGATAAATACAACATTACACAGTTCCCTGTAGACTGAATTTAATCACCTACAGATGAAGGTGGTGGGTGGGGAATATCATTCTTGACTTCGTGGTCACTTTGTGTGTAGTTGCAGCAAGCTGTGGGTATTATGCAGATACCAGATGTTGTTGCCTGCTGAGGATCTACATGTCCCTAGTGTTGTACAGGATGGGTCTGGCCACGTTGCAACGAATGCACTGTTGAGTTGGACCATGTCATACCACCTGTCCCATCTAGAAAAGTTTGTGCACAAAGACACCTTGACCACAAATCCATCAGACAGGAGTCCACATATAATGTCCGCTAGTCCTTGAAGAAAAAGGCAGATGGTGCATCCTGAGTGGAAAGAATTTCTTTTTTGGCAATGAAGCATTCTACGACTTTCAAACAAGCACCCAGAGATGGCTTGGCTGGTGTTGAGAAGGGCCCACCCAGTCAGAACCTTCATGCATTGCTGAGGTCTCAGCGCTGCTGCACAACATTCCCAAGACAGCTGCAGTTCGGAAGAGACAATTGCCCACTTCCCTCAATGTGCCTTTGCAAAGCAGATCTGGAAAGAAATGCAATGGTTTGTTTTTGTGATTTACACAGAACAATTCTGAAATGAAGGATTCTGTGCTCTACAGGCTGTTCCCAGGAATACACTCCCAAGATAAACATGAAAACCTACAAGAGGCCTGTGAGGTGTGTGAAAGATGTTCTTTGGTATACAGCAATGTTGCAGATTTGCTGCACCGCAGTTCAGGACTAACTGAATGACATATTAAAGTTTTGGATAGCTGCAGCAAAGACTTCAAAACAAAGGCCAAAATTTAAGACCCTCTTACTGTAGTACACCAGGGATCTGGACCCTTATAAAACCTTTTGGCTTGTATGCAAAAGAGAATATTTGACATGAAATGTAAATGGTGAATATAACTTGTAACTGTAATGAGGCACCTCATCGTGTTAAGTGCTGTACTGAAAGTAGAACTCTACTGCACTTTGTAACATCAGATTTGAGCTGCTCTGTTAATTTTTGAAAAATGGTCCAGAACTTGCACACCGGATTACCTCTGCTCATCAATGTTCATTGTCTTCTATTAAAATGCATAATTTTTAAAATCCTTGTCCTTATCAATAATCTCCATGATCTCCTTTCTCTATTCATACATACTCTTCTGATAGTCCTCCTTTGTATCTTTCCCTCTGCTCCAAAGTCTTTGGCTATATCCTGCTGCATTTTAGAATGTTCTTATGCCCCTCCATCTTGTAACTTTTTTACTTATGTGGGTGTTGCTGGCTGTGCCTGTGTATTTTGTACATCCCTAATTGCCCTGAACTGCTTGTTAGGGCATTTGAGGCAACCACATTGTAGTGGTCACATACCAGACCCAGTAAGTGCAGCAGGATATTAGATGGGTTTTTACAACAATCAGCAATAGTTTCATGGTCATCATTAGAGTTTTAGTTCCAGATTTCTATTGAATTCAAATTTCAAGTCCATGGGGACTCAGACCTTGAACGCAGATCCCCAGAGCATAATACCCCAGGATTATTAGTCTAGTGACAATATAACTATGCCACTGCCTCCCCTTCTCTTCACTGCATAAACAATCCTCCTTTCACCAGTACCTGATGTCTGGTTATTCTTGCTTCGCTGAAGTGTTAAATGACACTAAAAGCTGTGAATTATTATTGTATAGTGAAGTGAGCTGCTTTCCAATACCAGTGTATGTTAAAATGTATTTTTTTCCATTTAAGCATAGGGATACGCCTAATAACAATCCAGATACACCATTTGATTTCACACCAGAAAATTATAAGGTAAGAGCACCATGACATTTTTCTTTTGGAAGTTTCACCGAGTTTTTTTTTTGGAGAATTCAATTAAATATTTGCAATGTTAAATATTGAAATAGCTGGGATAGGGATTGAACCCCATACTGGCATTGCTGCACACTGATTGGTAAGGTTCTTGTGGCCTGCTGAACCCCTCCCACCCGTGACTCCCCTTTGCCACCACTTGTCTGGCCTGGGTTCTTTGATCCAAGGCATCGATCAGGTGGGTGAAGTGCCAGCTCCACCTTCCCAGTGGTGCTGCTGGACAATAAAGAGCCTCTGGGAAAGGCCCCTGCTGCCCAATTAAGTGCATGATAAAATAACCAGATTCTTAAAAGCTATCAGCCTTCAACTGAATCTGGTTTATTTACACTCACTTTTACAGTGAGTGCTTTTTCATGTTTGCAGTCTTTGGAGATTCTTCATGCAGAATGCAGAGGTGGAAAGTGTGTGTGTGTGTGTGTGTGTGTGTGCTTGCAGCCATTAGTCTGCACCCTTACCAGTGTCTTCACATTGTATCATTCCTGAGGAGTTTTTAGCTTGAGCCAGGATTTCCACCATTCTAATTGGAGCCATCTGCAACTCATGCAAGACTGAAAATTTAGATGACTGGAGATTAGAAGTGGGTGTGATGTAAAAGTCATTTTATGGATAGAATTGTAGCAGTTTTCAGAAGTCTGCTCACCTGTTTCAAGCTGGATGCCATGCTCTTGCTCATTCTGGATTCTTCAGTGCTGCTTTCCACGCCCACTCAATTAAGCTTCTGATCTCACTCTCCATTTGATAGCAATGCTCGGATCGAGCATAATCAAACAGTCAACGCAGGTTAGTCAAATTACCTACTGTCTGGGACAACCAGTGTGATTGGGGAGGAGGATGTGTGGATGATCGAGAGTCGTCTTATATGTACGTTAATTTAACATTGACTGCTCTTGAGGTAATTGAATTTGAAGCACTTAGGATGTGGTTGGATTGAAATGGAGTGTAACAAATGTTGAAACATACATCTCAGCTAAGTTTTGATAAACTTTGGGTAGTATCAGTTATTAAAGCTGTTACATTTTGTGTTTTGATTTGGTGCTTTCATGATCTTAATGCAAAAACATAACTTTTTGCGCTCTTATTTTATCTTGGCTGTGAATTACTTTGGGACACTTAAGTCGAGAAATGCAGGTGCTCCGCCCACATGCCCTCCCTACCTCTAATAATGCACCAACATTTGGTGGATTGTGAAACCCATGCTTTATTCTGTAGAACAGCGTGGCTATATCTATGACTGCTTCCAAACTGACACATCTTTATGATTTTAGTCAATGGTTGAATTTCATTTTGCTTTTATTGTTCATTTTTGCAGCGGCTAGATGTTATTCTCAGTAGTTATCCAGAAGGGCATAAATCAGCTGCTGTAATCCCAGCACTGGATTTGGCTCAGAGACAACATGGTTGGCTACCTATCTCTGCCATGAACAAGGTCAGTAACGATCACAATGAAAAGTTTCACATAATGCTTAAAGCAACACAGTTTTAAACAATTTTTCCCCTAATTAAACAAAACTTGTATCAAATTCCATGCAAGCAGAGTAAGTAACTTGTAAGCAGATATTTGTCAATGAATGTCTGTAGGAACTTTACAAGGCTGCTATATGGGTAACTGCTTTGCAGTTTTTTTCAACTTCCTGAGCTGCTTCCAAGGGTCTTGCTTTCTTTTTGTACTTTACATTCTGCAGAGTCATCATTGGAGTTGTGATGGCAAATCTGGTAAGACACCCCATTCTGATCATCATGATTTGGATATATACATAACTGTTGGGTCATAGTCTTTACTGTGTACCATTGTGAGCATCATCACTACAAGGGTTGTAGCAATTCAAGGGATTGATAATAGGATCACCCACATCCTAAAGTTAAAAAGAGTTCTATATGGTCCATAAATTTATGTCTGGCTGCCCTGAAAATTGAGTGTTCAATTTGCTGGATTGAAAGTAAATGTTTCATGATTCACAAATGTAAAAATAACCCTGCCCCAGGTCATAGTTTTAAAAGGCAAAATTATGACTTTAATAATATACAACTATGAATAATATTGGTATATGAATAGAGGAGCAAAGATCTGTGTAGACAAATTTGTTCATTTTAATGTGATTTATAAAGCAATGACCCACCAAGAAATAATTACTTTAGGAGGCCTTTAAATTGTTCAGTGCTGCACCTTGATTGATCAGATGGTGTTTTCAGAATTATTGAGAGGGAGCCAAAGTCACCATATTGCCATATGAATGACTCAACGTTGCAATTCTGACCATCTGCTGTGTGTTTTTGCATCTCGGTGTTTCCATTTTTTTTAAATAATGCAGTCTGTTCCCTTTACCTATTTCAAAAAATACTACATAATGTTGCTTTGATAGTCTTTCAGCAAGTCACCATTTTGAAGGCGCCTCCTACTATCAGATCAGTTTCTGTAGTATTACTGAGAAACAATCTTGGTTTCAGGAATACTGTATGAATAAAGCCTTGTATTGTCAGCCATCTGTTGTGTGTTGCAGCATTCCAGATCTAATCAGGTACACTTTTGTTGGTGGTCTGTTACAGTTAAATGCAATCTTGCTCTGCTGCTTTTCAGCTCACTAGACTGTATCCATGTTATTTTGAACTACAAGTTTGATATTAACTGTCAGGGACCCAGAGGACAAAAACATTCACTAAAATAAGCAAAATGAGATTGTGGCTGGCAATCAATAGTAAAAATGTCAGGCATATTTTGAGATTTTTTAGCTCAATATTAATGTAAATCAATTTTTCTTTTGTTGATGAATGTGAATTGGATTCTCTGAGGTATGGTCAATGATGAGCATAAGAAAGGACCAATTATTCACTTCAGCTGGTGTCATCCAGATATAGTATGATGATGTGCACTTATCACACTTTACCAACATTCCTTCTCCCCATTCACAATACCTATAAATGCAGATAATAAATCATATCACATAAAAGGTGGTTATTTAGTCCATTGTAACTGTGCTAGCTGTTTGGAAGACCTAGCCAAATTAGTTCTTCTACATTGGTCTTTCCCTTTCAAATCCCTTCTGAAAATATTGAATTTGTTTCCGCTAGTCTTGGGCAGTCCATTGTAGATCATAACACTTTTTTTTACAACAAATAAAGTACAGCACAAAAACAGGCCCTTTGGCCTCAAAGCCTGTGCCAATCATGATGCCCTAACTAAAGGGAAAAAGCCTTCTGCCCTGACTCGGTCAGTATCACTCAATTCTCTCCCTGTTCATCTACCTATCCAGATGTCTCAAATATTGCTAATGTGCCTCCTTCCACCACCACCTCTGGCAGTGCGTTCCAGGCACCTACCACTATGAAAAACTTCCACTACACATTTTCTTTCTCCCCTTATCTTGAATCTGTGCCCCCTTGTAATTGATGCTTCCACCCTTAGAAAAAGCCCCGACTATCCGCCCTGTCTATGCTGCTTAATTTTGTAGACGTTGATCAGGTTTCCCCTCAGCCTCTGTTTTTCCAGTGAAAACTATCCTAGTTTATTCAACATCTCCTCCATAGCCAACACCCTTGAGACCAGGCAGCATCCTGGTGAAACTTCATCGCAATATTTCCAAAGTTTCCGTGTCCTTCTGGTAGAGTGGTGACCAGAACTGCACACAGTACTCCAAATGCGGCCTAAACAAGGTTTCATATAGCTACAACATGATTTCCCAACTCTTGTACTTAATCCCTTGGCTAATGAGGGCAAGCATGAGGGTTATGGGGAGAGGGCGGAAAGGTGGAGCTGAGTCATGACAGATCAGCCATGATCTTATTGAATGGCGGGGCAGGCTCGAAGGGCCAGATGGCCTACTCCTGCTCCTATTTCTTATGTTCTTATTAATCATTTTGGCCACCTGTGTCACTTTTAGGGAACTTCTTCCCTCCAGTTCTTATGCCAACTTTAAGATAAGAAATAGGAACAGGCGTAAGCTATTTGGCTCTGTGAGCCTGCTCTGCCATTCGATAGGATCATAACTGATTTGATTGTGGCCATAACTCTGCTTGCCTACCTACTTGCTCCCTTGACACCTTTGTTTAAAAAAATGTCTAGCTCAGCCCTGAATATATTTAATGACTAAGCTTCTACTGCTTTCTATGGAAGAGAATTCCAAAGATGAACAACCCTCAGAAAAAAAAATGCTCATCTTGGTCTTAAAATGGGAGACCCCTTATTTTTAAACAGTGCCCCTTAGCTCTAAATTCACCACAAAGTGAAACATTCTCTGCATCTACCCTTTCAAGTTCCCTCAGAATCTTTAAATAAAAACAGAAACACTGGATAATTTCAGGTCTGGCAGCATCTGTGGAGAAAGAAACCAAGTTCATTGAGTTCATATGACTCTTTTACAGAACCCTCAATCTTATCTGTTTCAATTAGATTACCTCTCATTCTTCTAAACTCCAAATGAGTAAAGGCCCAACTTTTCTCATAAGACAACCTTTCCATCCTAGATGCCAGTCTAGTGTATAGAAATACAAAACAGACCGAAGAATTATGATAAATGACTGTTCTTTGGACAGAAGGATGGTATGGAGTTTCCCATGGATTGGTACTAGGTGCACTGCTTTTCTTGGTAAGCTAATGAGTACAAAAGCGCGAGGATGTTATGGAGAGCCTTGAAATTATGGTCCAACCACAGCTGGACTATTGTGTCCAATTCTAAACAATACAATTTAGAAAGGAATCAAAAATTTTAGGGAGCGCAGAAAAGATATAAGAGAATGGGACATGGGTGTTGCTAACTGGTCAGCATTCATTGCCCTTCCCTAGATGCCCTTGGTGGGGAGCAGCTGAAAGTCAACCATATTGTTGTGGCTCTGAAATGACATAGACCAGGTAAGGATGGCAGGTTTCCTTCCCCAAAGGACATTAGTGCACCAGATGGGTTATTCTGACAATGGTTTAATGGTCATCATTATATTTTTAATTCCACTTTTCCTTATTGAATACATATTCCACCAGCTGCATTGATAGGATTTGAACTTGGGTCCCTAGAACATATAGTGATTTAAAAAGTCTAGTAATATCACTAGGCCTTCATCTCCCCTAAAGTTAGGACAATAGATTGGAGAATCTGGAATTGTTCCCCTTTAAAATGTTGTTCTCGTTGGCAGAAGGGTCATAAACCAGAGGACCTAGATGTAAAGGGATTGGCAAACGAACCAATATCAATGAGGAAAAAGTTTAAGCAGAGTAGAGGCAGATGCAATCATGGCCTTAAAGGAAATTGGATAAGTATGTGAAGGGAAAATAATGGGCAAAGGATGGAGTAATGAGACTAGCTAATTTGCTTTTTGTAAGCTGGCACAGACTCTGCATGCCAAATGGCCGCCTGTGTTGTAACTGTAACCATTCCATGAAATAAAGCTATTAAATGATCAGCATATGGACTTGCCTTTATCAAAAGTGATCGTGGTCTGTCTGGGAAACTTTAGAGGCTTTGTGACTGAAAGAAATGAAGATCGAATTCAAATCAAAAAGGGGCAACTATTGTATTCCTGTTGGTTACACTGTTTATATATTGACCATATGCATACCTTTAAATATAAGACTGCTATTGTACTGTTCAAAGAACGAAGCGGTTAACTTTTCCCACAAAGATTCAGTCACAAGAATGTATTCAATTAGTTTTTTTAAATGGAAGACATTACTGTATTTCCATATTTCAGAAAGCTTTCCTTGGGCTTTTATTTGTGCTCAGTGAAGATGTCAAAATATATATTAATGTTGATGTGTATTGGGTATATAAATTACATAAATTTCATTCAAAGAGTTATTTTTAAAATGTGGGACTGAATTGATGAAGTTGAAGAATTTGCAATTCTCTTTCTATTGGAGTCTATTCAAGAAGCAAAATCTTCAAATCACTTTCTATAATGTCTTTCTTTTAAAAGGTTGGTGAGCTTCTGAATGTGCCTGCTATGAGGGTATATGAAGTAGCAACGTTTTACACTATGTTTAACCGCAAGCCAATAGGAAAGTTCCATATCCAGATCTGCACAACCACACCATGCATGCTGCGTGACTCTGACAGCATTGTAGAATGCATCAAGAAAAAACTTGGTAAGCAGAAAATCTGGATACTCCAGTCATTTGTTCTTAAAGTAACTTATCAATTTTTTTATTCATTCATGAGATGCGGGCATCACTGGCTAGGCCAGTATCTGTTGCCCTTTCCTAATTACCCTCCAGACCTTTCATAGAACATTACAGCGCAGAACAGGCCCTTCGGCCCACGATGTTGCGCCGACCAGTTACAAAACAATGACCCACTAGCCTAAACCAATCCCTTTTCGTCCATAAACCTATCCACAGATCTCTTAAACGCCCCCAAACTAGGCGCATTTACAACTGCAGCTGGCAGGGCATTCCAGTCCCTCACCACCCTCTGGGTAAAGAACCTACCCCTGACATCAGTCCTATAACTACCCCCCCTTAATTTAAAGTCGTGCCCCCTCGTGCTAGCTTTCTCCATCCTAGGAAAAAGGCTTTCACTATCTACCCTGTCTAAACCTCTAATCATCTTATATGTTTCAATAAGGTCCCCTCTTAGCCGCCTTCTTTCCAGCGAAAACAACCCCAAATCTCTCAGTCTCTCCTCATAGGATCTCCCCTCCATACCAGGCAACATCCTGGTAAACCTCCTCTGCACCCTCTCCAAAGCCTCCACATCCTTCCTGTAATGTGGGGACCAGAACTGCACACAAAACTCCAAGTGCGGCCGCACCAGAGTTGTGTACAGTTGCATCATGACGTTGCGACTCCTAAATTCAATCCCCCTCACAATAAACGCCAAAACACCGTATGCCTTCTTAACAACCTTATCTACTTGATTCCCAACTTTCAGGGATCTATGTACACATACACCTAGATCCCTCTGCTCCTCCACACTATTCAAAGTCCTTCCGTTAGCCCTATACTCAACACATCTGTTATTCCTACCGAAATGAATTACCTCACACTTCTCCATATTAAACTCCATCCGCCACCTCGCAGCCCAGCTCTGCAACCTTTCTAAGTCACCCTGCAAACTATGACACCCTTCCTCACAATCTACCACACCTCCCACTTTGGTGTCATCAGCAAACTTACTAATCCACCCAACTATACCCTCATCCAGATCATTAATAAAAATTACAAACAGCAATGGCCCCAAAACAGATCCCTGAGGCACACCACTCGTAACCGAAAGTACTGCAATGCTGTGGGCCTGGACTCGCATGTAGACCAGGCAGAGACACTAGATTGGAATTCAAATATCTGCCATGGTGAGATTCAAACTAGAATTCTAGATCTTGCCTTGGGTCTCGGAATTATAAGTCTAGTGATACACCACCGCCTCCTCTCCAGTTGTGTAATGGTATTATCACTACCACTAGCAGGGATGATACTGATTTTAAAAAAAAACTGTGAAAGCTAACGTACAAAAATATTCTAGTATTGATTTATTTATTTGTGGCTTAAATTTTCTCTTCAGTAAGAATAATCTAAACGATTGATACTTTGCTTTTTTTGGAAATTAGAAAGTATGATGTATCATTTAAAAATGATTAAATAGAACTTTAAAGTCATATTCCAAAATCGAACATACCTTTCAGTTATGTAAGCTATTTAACATGATGTCTTTTCATGTCTCTCTAGAACATCCTGAAGTACTCAACTAGTTAAACAATTTTGATGTATTGTCATTTATGTAGTTAGAAACAGCATCCATTTTGATCTCACTGCTGTTGTGTGTAAAGTCCAATTTTTCTGCCTTGATACTCTTGGTTGCAAGATTAATGTTGGTCAGAGCGGAGGTACAGAATGCCATGATATATATCCAGCTGAATAGGCAGCAAGGATCTTGATTTAATAGCAGCATTCTTTCAGCACTGCACTGCAAGTGCTCAGGTTCTGAATGGAGCTTGAACCTGGTGAGAAAACCTCCATGGAGCAAAGCTACCAGAAGAAATTATTTGTTTAGTTCTCTCACCTCTGGTGTTTCGTGTTGGGTGACAGCATTCCTCAGATTCAAACTCTGAAAATGGTCTTGTTGAAAGTTAGGATTAGCAAGTATCATGTGTGTGTGGGTGAGGAATTGACTTTTGAGTGGGTTGGACTTTTTAAACTTGTAATGTTCCTCAACCACCAACAGTGAAACACCAATGGCTGTATTTTTTTTAAACTAGTAAACCGGCAATCTCAAATGATAATTAAATGTGTGTTGGATCAGTGTTTATTTATGAAAGTTATTGAAGTTGTGTCCAGTAGTGAAAACTAGTGAGGTAGAATGTTCACAGTAATTGGCAAGCATCCACCAATAGATTGCCTTCATTCAATATTGAGTAGATGCTTTGACATAATTAATAAGGTAAGTTGTGTGTCACGGTCTAGGATTATGCCCCAATTTGTAACCCTCTGATTTATAGCTCATTGAACAAGAATCCAATTGCTTTGCCAAAACAGTGCCCTGAGGAACAATATTGCGTGTCCTTCATAGGTATGTCCCTGGCAGGCAGGGAGGAAATGGCCGAGTGAGATAACGATGGCTCACAAAGGAGGTTGAATGTCTTGTCAAGAGGAAAAAGGGAGCGTATGTAAGGAAGAAAAACAAGGTTCAGTTGGGTTGCTTGAGGGTTACAAGGTAGCTTGGAGTGAGTTTTTAAGAAAAGGGCTTAGGAGAGCTAGGAGGGGTGACGAGACGTCCTTGGCAGGCTGGATAAAGGAAACCAAGGCTTTTTACTCTTGTGTGAAAAATAAAAGAATGACCAGGGTGAGGTTAGGATCAGTCAAGGATAGTAGTGGGAACTTGTGCATGGAGTCAGAGATAGGTGAGGCGTTGAATGAATACTTCAGTGCTCACTAAGGAGAGGGGCCATGTATTAAGAGTGTGATACAGGCTGATGGGATGGAGGAGGTAGATCATCTTCTGAGGGTAGATCATCTTCTGAGGGAAGATGTATTAGCAATTGTGAAAAACCTGAGGGTGGATAAGTCCCCTGGGCTAGATGGGATACATCCTAGGATATTATGGGAGGCAAGAGATGAGATTGCGGAGCCTTTACCTATAATCTTTGGGTCTTCACTGTCCATGGGGATTGTGCAAGAGGATCGAAGAGTGGCGAATGTTGTTCCTCTCCAAGAAAGGAAGTAGGAATGACCCTGATAATTATAGGCCCGTTAAGTCTTATTACTTTGGTGATTGGTAAGTTAATGGAAAGGGTCCTGAGATAGGATTTATGACCATTTAGAAAGATGCAGCTTAATCTGGGATAGTCAGCGCAGTTTCGTGAGGGATAAGTCCTGCCTCTCAAATTTGATTTAATTCTTTGAGGAAGTAACTAAGTATGTAGACAAAGGTAAAGCAGTTGATGTTGTATACATGGATTTTAGTAAAGCGTTTGATAAAGTTCCCCATGGTAGGCTCATGAAAAAAGTGAGGAAGTGTGGGATAGAAGGAAATTTGGCTGATTGGATAAGTAACTGGCTGTCTCATAGAAGACAAAGGGTGGTGGTGGAGGCAACTGTTACCAGAAGTGTACCACAGGGATCAGTGCTGGGTCCTCTGCTATTTGTGATTTTTATCAATGACTTGGAAGAGAGGGCTGAAGTGTGGATTAGTAAATTTGCTGATGACACCAAGATTGGACTAGTGGATGAGGTGGAGGGCTCCTGTAGGCTGCAAAGAGACATTGATATGATGCAGAGCTGGGCAGAAAAGTGGCAGATGGAGTTTAAGAACATAAGAAATAGGAGCAGGAGTAGGCCATCTAGCCCTTCGAGCCTGCCCCGCCATTCAATAAGATCACGGCTGATCTGTCGTGGCTCAGTTCCACCTTCCCGCCCTCTCCCCATAATCCTTAATCCCCTCTCTTATCAAGAACCCATCAACCCGCTTCTTAACAATATTTAGCGAGGCAGCCTCCACCACTTCAACGGGCAGAGAATTCCAGAGATTCACCACCCTTTGAGTGAAGAAGTTCCTCCTCAACTCTGTTCTAAACCGCCTCCCCTTTATCTTGAGGCTGTGCCCCCTAGTCCTACTGTCTTTTTTGAGCGGGAAGAGTCTCTCCACCTCTATCCTATCCATCCCATTCATCATCTTATACGTCTCAATGAGATCTCCCCTCATTCTTCTAAACTCTAACGAGTACAAGCCTAGTTTATTCAGCCTCTCCTCATAGCTCAATCCCCTCAACTCCGGTATCAGCCTAGTAAACCTCCTCTGCACTCCCTCCAGGGCCAAAATATCCTTGCGCAGGTGCGGCGCCCAAAACTGCACACAGTACTCCAGCTGAGGCCTCACCAATGCCCTATACAGCTGCAGCAAGACCTCCCTACTTTTATATTCAATCCCCCTCTCTATGAAGGCCAGCATCCCATTCGCCTTCCTGACCACCTGCTGCACCTGCAAGCTGGGTTTTTGCGACTCATGCACAAGGACCCCGAGGTCCCTCTGCACCCTCGCCTGCTGCAGTTTTTCGCCACGTAAGTAATAGTCCCTCCTACCATTCTTCCTACCAAAGTGGACCACCTCACACTTGCCAACATTAAATTCCATTTGCCATTTCCTGGCCCATTCGCCCAGCCTATCTAGATCCTTCTGCAGACTCTCCACATCCTCCGCACAATTTGCCTTTCCTCCAATCTTGGTGTCATCAGCAAATTTCAACACCCTGCACTCGGTTCCCTCCTCCAGATCATCTATATAAATGGTAACCCTGATAAGTGCGAGGTGATTCATTTTGGTAGGACAAACTTGAATGTGGATTACAGGGTCAATGGCAGGGTTCTGAGGAATGTGGAGGAACAGAGATCTTGGGGTTCATATCCACAGATCTCTGAAGGTTGCCACTCAAGTGGATAGAGCCATGAAGAAATCATACAGTGTATTAGCGATTATTAACAGGGGGTTTGAGTTTAAGAGCCATGGGGTTATGCTGCAACTATACAGGACCTTGGTGAGACCACATTTGGAATATTGTGTGCAGTTCTGGTCACCTCACTATAAGAAGGATGTGGAAGCATTGGAGAGAGTGCAGAAAAGACTTACCAGGATGCTGCCTGGTTTGGAGGGTAAGACTTTTGAGGGAGCTGGGGCTTTTCTCTTTAATTCACCTCTCATCGTCCTCCGCTCTAAAGAGGTTTATAAAAATGATGAAGAGGACAGATAAAGTGGACATGCAGAGACTGTTTCCTCGGGTGGATGTAGCTGTTACTAGGGGGCATAATGAGAAAGTTCGTGTGGGAAGGATGTCCAAGGATGTCCAAGTGGTTGGGGTGTGGAATGCACTGCCTGCTGTGATAGTGGAGTCGGACACTTTAGGAACTTTCAAGCAGTTATTGGATAGGCACATGGAGCACACCAGAATGATAGGGAGTGGGATAGCTTGATCTTGGGTTTGGACATAGCACAGCAGAACATTGAGGGCCGAAGGGCCTGTACTGTACTGTGCTGTTCTAAGAATCTATATCTTGCTATGCTCATGTCCATTAATGAATGGTATAGCAAGTATAAGCTGTGTCTTCCATTGTTGGAGTTCTTATTCATGATGCCTTTTTATAAAATGAGAAATTATGTAACGGCCTGTTGATATTAGTTGCTGGTATATAGAGCTTAAGGTTCTTTCTAAAAATATCAGTTTGCTCTATTTTTCAGCTAGGTATTGAGCATCTTATTTTGGGTTGGACGAATTCTGTTTATGGAACTTACTAGTAACATTGAATGTGAAAAATATCTCTGCCAATACCTCATTCCTGAATGGCACCACGTAAGTGCATCACCTTGTGTTCCATCTGAGATCACAGCAGTGGTTTGTCAAGACTTACTTGACAAAAGCTGTAATTTGTATCCAGAAATAAAAAAGGATGAGTTCTCTACAATGGAACTTCTTACGACAGGAGCCTTTATCTAGCCTCCTCAATGCTTTATTTGTGTTTGTCAGAACTATTGTAAACAATCCACCAATGAACATAAGAACATAAGAAATAGGAACAGGAGTAGGTCATCTAGCCCTTTGAGCCTGCCCTGTCATTCAACAAGATCATGCTGATCTGAAGTGGATCAGTTCCACTTTGCTGCTTTCTCCCCATAACCCTTAATTCCCCTGTCTATCAAAACCTATCTACCAGTGACTTAAATATATTCAGCAAGGTAGCCTCCACCACGTCAATGGGTAGAGAATTTCAGAGATTCACCACCCTTTGAGTGAAGAAGTTCCTCCTCAACTCCAATCTAAACTGCACCCCCCCCTTATCTCGAGTCCTGCTATCCTTTCTAAGCAGGAAGAAACTCTCTACCTCTACCCTATCTATCCCCTTCATTATATGTCTCTATAAGATATCCCCCCTCAGCCTTCTAAACTCTAATGAGTACAGACCCAGTCTATTCAGTCTCTCTTCATAGGCTAGCCCCCTCATCTCCGGTATCAGTCTCGTGAACCTTCTCTGCACTCCCTCCAAGGCCAATATATCCTTTCGCAAGTGCGGCAACCAAAACTGTACACAGTACTCCAGCTGCGGCCTCACCAGTGCCCTGTACAGTTGCAGCAAGACCTTCCCTGCGTTTATGTTCTATCCCCCTTGCTATAAAGCCCAACATTCCATTTGCTTTCTTGATCACCTGCTGCACCTACAGATTGGTTTTTTGCAATTCGTGCACAAGGACTCCCAGGTCCCTCTGCACCGTAGCAACTTTATCACAACTCATGCAGGAAACTTTTTTCCTATTTTCTTTTGGTAAAAGTACCAGAAGAATTTTTGCTCTTCAAGGTACTCTGACAATTGGAAACTTTTCTTTCCCTCTCCATGTGAAATCGACAGGCTTGACTATTGGAACATGAAAAATGTGATTTAAGACTTGATTATCTTCACCATTGAAACTTTTTAGATTTTTAAATTTTAGATAGTATTTATTTAACATTTGTTTACTGTATAGCTAAACAGTAAATTGTTTAATTTTTTTCTTGATTCTGGTATCTTCAATTCTATTGTAAATTGTGTAATTTGTCAAAGGCAGCAGTAAAATCTTTATTCAATATAAATGATTAAGCATATGTCATGATTTTTAAATATTGAATCTGGCACAGAAGCCCAAAAGAAGCAATTTTTGTTGATCATGCTTTACCAAAGTTATCTTTTTTCAAGAAGTGCCTTTTCTAAAATTGTATTGCAATGGAAGCAAGACATCTAACCCTTAAACCATTAAGGATTTTTGAAAAAACTACTTTGAAACAAGTGAATCCAGCCAGGTTGGTTCTGATATGTCTCTAAAAGTGAGTGTTTTCAGTTAAGTTCTTTTCATCTTTAGGTATTTCTCTTGGAGAAACTACACCAGACAAGCTTTTCACTGTCACAGAAGTGGAATGTCTGGGTGCTTGCGTCAATGCACCAATGGTGCAAATTAATGACAATTATTATGTAAGTATTTGAAATGGATTGTTTTTTGCTTTCCTACAATAAGGCAAGTTTAACAACATCTTTACCATAGTTAATAAGAAATAGTTTCAACACTAAATCCAATTTCAAATGACTGCTCAACTTTTAATGGCAGCAACTGGAATACTACTAGTCTTTAAATGTTTCAATAAATATGATTTTGATGTGATTCACAGCAGGATGATTTTTTAATTGAAGAAAATTAAAATGTCTGTTAATACACAACACACACTATCCAGCCCTTGGCTCTAATTTTCAACTGTACAACTTTAAATAAACTTGCTTAGTTATGACTTAACTGATTTTAAATAGTTTGCAATTTACATGTTTAACATTTTAAACCATTTTGTTCAAGAACATGTGATTTATAAGTCAGTGGATTAGATTTATAATGTTTGTTAATATTTACCCCTTTTCTGATTTTTCCTGGAGTATAGTCCAATGATTCAGCCAAGTGCCACTCTTCTTGTCAATGCAGTAAGCATTGGTAAACTGTCGCAGGTCTTGTTCTCATCTAATCTTCACATTTGTACTTTGTATTAGTGATTAGGAACCCTGGCTGATATCAGCTAACTTATAATGAACCAGAAATTGAACCTTGAGTTTTTGATTTTTAGTTTTTCTACTCCTGTATCCTTTGTTAAAGTATATAGGGATGTGCTACATTTCCACTCAAATACTTTTCTTCAGAGCAAGTTGTATTACTGCATATTGATATTTTTGTTATATTTGCATTACAGGAAGATCTAACGACAAAAGATATGGAGGAAATAATTGATGAATTAAAAGCTGGCAAAATGCCCAAACCTGGCCCAAGGTAAGTAGAATGCAAGAATACTGTAAAATGCAATGTTTTAAAATTTACATTTGGAAGATTTAGAGGAAATGAGCTTTATGTATAACAGCAGTGAGTTTTAGGATTTTTAAACTTGCATATAGACTAAACCAATCCAAATTATTTTAGATTCTATCATGGAATGTTAAATCTATACTGTTAATCCCTTAAATCTTTCATATTTTGCACACATTTATACTCTGTGTACTAAGATGCTTTTTTAAAATTGACTACCAGAGATCTGCACAGCATTTACAGTGCAATGGTATCTTTATTGCAACAGTTCTCCTTTAAATCCCTATCCAGTGCTATTCCATCCTTTCCATGGCAACCGCTATACCAAAATATTATATTCAGTGCTTCATAATTTAGATGTGCTTTCTTCCCCAACTTCCAATCTTGGAGTAATTTCAAATACTCGGAACTTGCACCTGCCAGAGATGTATTGCATCAGACAAACCAGAGTTGCATTTTAACTGAAACCTGAGTGGCAAAGCCATTAACTAGGCTGAAGCAAGTTTGCAGACAGAGCCTCCCTTAAGGGAGGGGAAGCATACAAAACTATATTTCAGGACCTGTGAAAGAATTTCAGAGTCAAGAGCAGGAGGTGGGCCAGCAGTGAAGACTGCAGGACAAAATTCAGATTTATTGCACTTCCTTGCTTATGTACTCATTAAAATAAATCGGGGCATTATTTTCTTATCTCTACCGCCATAATTTCAGGATTATGGAGATTTCTTTAAAAAAGCTTCATCTCTTAGTTCCCCAAAGGTGGTCATTTAGACATGGGTATAGTTCTGAGATTATATTCATGTCAGTCTAGACAAGTAATTGTTTTTTGATAAAGATTATTGCTGATATTCTTTTGTATTATCTCTACAATGCAGAGGGAGGGGAATTTGACCTTGTTGAGAAAGAGTTTAAAAAATTTTTGTAACAAAGGAAAAAAAAGATGGTTATAATGTAATTTGATAAAATTCCATTATGTTAACATGTAAATGTAATTTGATAAAATTCCATAATGTTAACATGTATTACTAATCTAAAAATCTGCAAAGAGTTATAACAAACAGCAACTAGTGATGCATTATAATTTCCATCTCTTGTCATGGATGTGCAAGGCAGTTACATTAAACAACCTCGTATTTTGGAATTTAAGACAGGCAGCTGCATGTCTGAATGTCCCAACAGCTGTTTTACTTCCTAACTTAAATTGACCAATGACAACTTGAGTCAAGTTTCATAGACCCAGTTTATATTTAGCCATTTATGTAAATCAGTCTAATTTTCAAACATTCTAATGTATAAAATCTGTTCTATGTACTGTAAATAAACTAGATTAAACTTGTTAACTGAACAGTTGGTTGTGTTCATTCTTTGAAGCACACATTTTGCTCAAAGCTTCAGTTAATCAGTTTTGTGTTATTCAGTCATGTGAATAACAAGCAGCAAAGGTCCCATTGCTTGTGCAAATGCAATTTGTCTAATCAGTGGTGGCCAGAACTGCACCGCTCAAAATTAAACCTACTGCTGAAATTTAATTTTCAGATGCTGTTATCAAACGTGTTCCTATTTTCAGATCATTTTTCAAACACTCAGTCATTCTGCAACTGAGTTGGAAGACATCAAGCTCAGCAAGAGGAGACTGTAGCATTGCAAGAATTCCAGGGGCTTTTTAAAAGTAATTTTCTCTTTCCCCACGAGGGGAAAATTAACTGACTTCAAAATAAAAGTCCTTCTTGGAAATAAAGTGCAAATATTTTGATCAAGTGCAAAATAATTGGCACACAATTGTAGGTAGTGCTTTATTTATAATTTGCAGTAGCAAATGGCTAATACCATTTCCTGATATTAGATGGTTAACTCGAGCAGATATGATGCAAGGGGTGGTGGAAGTTTTGTTACTCATGTCAGAACCTATAAACCTAGCATTCATTTAATCTGTTTTAATTTCAGCAAGTTCAGGGTTGGGTAGGGGAATGTAAAATACAGTTTGAGGACTGGAGCCTTTTAATTCTTGGAATTCATCTGCATGCCAGTGCTTAGCTGTCCTCAAAATAGAAGTCTGGAGAGCCTGATGCCATAGCAAGGCTTGTTAGCAAGGAAGTAAATTGCAGAGTGGGTTTGGTGTTTGGGGCACTAAAACCTCAACTGTTCCATGGGGTCCACTAAATTCTGTATGCTAATGAATCGGTACAGAAATCTTCACAGTTGAAGCAGCAGTAGCTCTTAAGTCAAAGTTACTCAGCAGGAATACGTATGAAATAGGAGTAGGCAATTCAGACCCCTCAAGTCTGCTTGGCAGTTTGGTAAGGTAATAGCCGATCTGATTCTAGCCTTACTTTTCTGTCTACTCTCTACCCTTAAACTCATCTAACACAGCTTTAAAAATATTTAATATCCAGCCTCCACTTCCGAGAGGAAGAATTCCCAAAGATTGCTCCTTGGTGATATTTATCCAAAAACAGTTCAGGTGTCTCACATATACAAACACCACCATCTCCACATTTTTCCCTAACTTGTTACAGTGCTTGTCCAACATGCAGTGCTACAAGAGCAGAAATTTCCTCCGAACTGAATACTAGGAAGTCAAAGCCATAGTCTCCCTTATCATTAATTCCATCTTTGTCGCAACTGAGGCAATTCCCTTCTCTAATGCTCTGTTAACATGATCCCTTAAAACCCACAGCACGACAAGATTTTGGTCACCTTTAATATCTTCACACTTGACTGTCAGATTTTGCTTAAAATTCCTGTGAAGTGTCTTAAGATGTTTTACCAAATTAAAGGCATCATAATAAATACAAGTTGTTGATATGCTAATCAGAAAAGATTAAAAATATTCAGGAAAAATTCAGGTTTTTTAAAGTTTAAAATTGAGGCTTAGCCCTGTGATATAGTACCAATGTCTGTACTATTCAACAGCAGCATATTCTTCACTGCAGAATGGCTTGTGGATTGCTAAAAGTAACTCCATTTTATCTTTTGTCCTTTCTAGGAGTGGACGTTTTTCTTGTGAGCCTGCTAAAGGTTTAACTTCATTATTAGAACCACCCAAGGGACCAGGTTTTGGAATTCAGTCAGGCCTTTAACCAGCCTGCTCCAGCTACATGATCAATTATGTCTTGAAACTATGATGTTGTGTGCTCAAGGTATAATGTATATAAAAATGTTCATAAAAGTTGTTTTGTTTTATTAAATACTTAAACGATTATGTGCACTCATGAACTACAGAACTGGCCGTAGTGTTCTCTTATTTCCAGGACATTGTTTAAATCTCCTTGACAAACATGCAAAGCAAGAACCCCAAAATCTGAGTTTCTCCCACTTGTCCAGAATAAATGTTCCTACTACCTTGGATCTACCCCTTAAAGGCATTTAGTTTAGGCTGAAGAGTTTGTCAAAAGTTTATACCCATCAGGTCAATAATCTTGTCAAATTGTGTTAAGTCAACTTGAGATTGTGCATTGTTAGATATTCTATATATTATAATTGACCCTGACCTGCTGCAGTGCATGGCAAAGATATTCCATGCTGTTGGATAAGAGGTTTCAGATTTTTGACAGCAATATTCTGACTTAGAAATGAGGATTCCCATGCATATTGTTGCGCTTGTCCTCCTAGCGTGTTGTGGGTCTGGAAGGTGAGGTCAAATAATTTGAGTTTCTGCACCGCATGCTGCAGCTAGTTAAAACTGCAGTTAGCATACTGATAAAGGGAATAGCTGTTTAAGGTGTTGGATAGCTGTCCACCAGACTGCTTTATCCCGGATGATGGTGTTGCTGCAGGCAAGTGGAGAGAATTCTAACATTATCTTGGGCTGTGTAAGAACATGTTGATGGTGGGGTATTCAGCAATAATGCCATTTAATGTCAAGGAAGCATTTGGACTCATTTAAGACAGGTATTGCCTGATACTTGTGGGCACAAAAGTTAATTATCCAAGACTTGCTGCATGTAAGAGCTGTTTTATTATGAAAATTTTGAATGGAACAAAGTATTCCACATTCATCAGTGGACAGTCGTTGGTGTGCTTAAACTGGACCATCTCGAGGGCAACATGACAGCTCAGACTTTCTCTGTTGCTGTGCGGACACATGGATTTGGGCCTGTGTCCGTGGGAGTTTACACGTTCTCCCCGTGGTTGCGTGGGTTTTCTCCGGGTGCTCCGGTTTCCTCCCACATCCCAAAAATGTGCTTTTAGGCTGATTGATTGGGTAACAAATTGTCCCTATATTGGACCTCCCTGATCCTCGCACATTAGGCATAGACTAAAATCATGAATAGGTCACAGACAACAGGACGGCGGCACAGGCTCGTTGGGCCGAAGGGCCTGTTTCCCATGCTGTGTTGTTCTTTGACAGCCCTACTGCTAATCTTAAACTGACATAGAACAGTGGGAATGTCCTTTATGAAGCAGTTGAAAATGGTTGGGTGTGGGACATTACAAGGAACTGTGATGTAAAACAAAATGCTGTCAGGTCAGACAGACTCTAGAGATAGGTGATGTGGATGGAGATTAGTTGGACTTGTATTCAGAAAAGGGGAGAGCCCAAAGGCTATTGTAGAGGTGCAGAGTGATTAGATCTGTAACTCTGATGTGGATTTCTAAACAGGAGAGAGCATGTACAAGGAAAGAAAATTCAAAATAGGAAGAATTCCCAGGCAGAATTTTACATTCCTTGGATTTGGGGTCTATAAAATTCCTCAAATAGCATTCCTGTTGGCCTCCCACCAGCCCAAAATAGAATATTGGTGATGAGTGAAAGGCAGGAGTAATTGGATGACAAAAGGGGATGATCACAAAAAGTATACATTCAATCCAGCCAGTTACTGTCCCAACAGTCAAGGTGTGCTATCAAGCAGCACTTAATGCTGTTAGGGTCACTCAATTTTAAGAAGCCCTTTGTAGGTTTCAGGGCAGAAATCACAACTAACAATGATAAATTGGAGTTCAGTCCCTGAATAAGGGTTAGTGTCCTAGGCGCAACTAACTGCTGCTTTATCAGTGATCTTCCCATCACAGGGTGAGAAGCAAGGATGTGTTTGATTACAGTAGCATTCAGTTCTATTTGCAACTCATGAAGCAGTCTGTGCCCTCATGTAGTAAGTTTTAATCAATGGTGATGCTTCTGCTGATAAGTAGCAAATAACATTTGTGCCAGACAACAGTTTTAAAAGGGAATCTAACCAAATTTCCCATCAACATCCTGGGTCACCACTGACCAGGAAAAATAACTGGACTCAACTACCACGGCAGGCTCTAATGCAAGTTGGAGGCTGACTATCATATGGTAAATAACTCTGCTGACTACTCAAAGCATATCTACAAGGTACCAGGTCAGGAGTATCAGGGAATATTCCCCATGTGCCAGTAGGACTGGAGCTCCATAAAACAAACTCACCACCCTTTGGAACAAAGTGGCCCACTAGACTACCATTCCATCCAGCACCTGTGAGTAGCAATGTGTACCACCTACAAGATGTGCTGCCACAACTTGCCAAGGTTTTGTTGATAATACTGCCAAACTAGTGACCTCTAACGAGAACAAGGGCAGTTGCCACATGGAACTATCACCTGCAAGTTCCCCTCAAGTTCCATAATGTTTTGATACGAAAACATTGGGTCAAAATGCTTGAACTCCCTACCCAATATCTGAGTGTGTCTTCACAGACTGCAGCATTTCAAGAAGGCAGCTTACCATATCTGGGATGATCCAGTCACTAATGCCTCACGAATAAAAACTTAAAATGTATACCACTTTGAATTTCTGGACTTTCTACTTGAAATATGCAACTGCTATTCCTGCAGATTGAATCCAACAGCTGACAGGCCCACCTCATATTGAGCAATGTGAAACAACTAACAGCTGTTGTGTATTGGTTCTATGTTCACTGAATACTTTGAATTTCAACAAACATAGCAATGGTGATTATGTTACTGGACTAATATTTCATAAACTTCATAGCAGAGTTTGAGAATCTGAACTCAACATTTAAAAAATCTGGAAATTTAAACTCAGGTGTGCCATGGCCAACTTCAGCCCCACAGCAATGTCTGCCCTCTGATTTGCTGGATCATTCCATTCAAACTAATCAAGGTGACAGCCCACCACCAGGCCTACTAGAGATGGCCAATAAATTCTGGCCTTGCAGCAAGCCACATATTCTAAAAACTAATTAAAGATTCAGGTAGACTACCCAGATTCTCTTTTTTCTACATGAAAAGCTATTTCAATTGTACAGGTATTAGATTTTCTTTTTAAACTGCATCCCAATCATTTTCTCCTATCCAGCAAGGGGAGAGTGTATTTTGGAAAATGTCATTCTGACTAGATCGCACCTCAGAATGAGGTAGGGGGCAGCACAATGGTTAGCATTGCTGCCTTACAGTGCTAGGGATCCAGGTTTGATTCCTAGCTTGGGTCACTGCGTGGAGTTTAAATGTTATCCAGTGTCTGTGTGGGTTTCCTCCCACAGTCCAAAGGACATGTGCTGGTTAGGTATATTGGCTATTCTAAATTCTCCCTTAGCGTACCCAAACAGGTGCCAGAGTGTGGCAACTAGGGGATTTTCATAGTAACTTCATTGCAGTGTTAATTTAAGCCTACATGTGACACTAAAATAAACAAACTAAACTGGAAATGATGTAACTTTCAAACAAAATTAACCAGAATTTCATGATCTACTACTTTAAAGAACATGACAGATTAAACCCACACTGAACACAGGAAACCACGAAGGCAAAAAATAAAATTGTGGAAACAGATTTGTTGAAGATTTTGGTAATTTTTCTCATTTCCATCTTTATAAATGGATGTTTAGTGATGCTATTTCACCTCACTTGAGGTAAAGCAATAGTTACATTTTTAGAATTCAAGATGAAACTTCAAGGCAAAGTCACCATAGTTCCAGATGATCAGAGGCTGCTCTCCTTGTTGAGGGAGAGAGCTTAGTGATGATTTAACTCAAATGACCACCACACCTCAGCCAAGGCAAGCTGAGAAGGTGGGCATTCATGAATAACATTAGCCAGTAAGGGAACTGAACTTGTGCCGTTGCTGTCACAAGGTATTTGAAAAATTATACTTAAATCTGTGTAGTTACAGGCTAAGCACTAGTTAGGGAAACTACCCACCTCAGCAGAATTCCTTATATCAGAAGAAATTGGATATGGCACAATAAACATCAGCAAATTTGCTGATGACACTAAGATGGTTGGATTGGCGGCTACTGAGGAGCAGTGCCTGGCAATGCAACAGGACATAGACAGGCTGGTAGATTGGGCAGATAGATGGCAAATGGAATTTAATCCGGAGAAATGCGAGGTGATGCACTTTAGCCGGAATAATGTGGAAGGGAGTTATATGATAAAAGGTAGAACTATCCGGAGTATAGATACGCAGAGAGACCTGGGGGTGCAGGTACACAAGTCCCTGAAGGTGTCGGTGCAGGTGCAGAATGTGATGAGGAAAGCGTATGGCATGTTAGCCTTCATAGGAAGGGGTACAGAATATAAGAGTAGGAGTCTGATGTTGCAGTTGTATAGAATGTTGGTTAGGCCTCACCTGGAATACTGCGTCCAGTTCTGGTCGCCGTACTACCGGAAGGATGTAGAGATCCTGGAGAGAGTGCAGAGGAGATTTACCAGGATGTTGCCTGGTATGGAAGGGCTGTCTTACGAGGAAAGATTGAATGCACTTGGGCTGTTTTCCCTTGAGAGACGTCGGCTGAGGGGGGATCTAATAGAGGTTTATAAGATTATGAAGGGGACAGATAGAGTAGATGGTGATAAGCTTTTTCCGCTATTAGAAATGGATAGAACGAGGGGTCACGGGCTTAGGGTGAGGGCGGCTAGATATAAGACTATTAGAGGGCAGTTTTTCACACAAAGGGTAGTGGGGATGTGGAATGCACTGCCGAGTAAGGTGGTGGAAGCAGGCACGCTAGGGTTGTTCAAGAGTCACTTGGACAGCCACATGAGCGGTCTACATATAGGGGGATATAGCAGGCCTTACTAAGCATTGTAGGCTTGGGGTTCAGTTTTAGCCTCAGGGATATAGAGTCTTTTAATAATGAAATTTTTATCCACAGGCATTTAAGTCCAGCAAGGGGCATGCGGGCGGCAGGTTGTGGTGGGCTGCTCTTGGATATTGCTTCGGGAGTTGCCTACTGCTTCATGTCGTTGGTGTGCGTAAACTGGACCATCTCGAGGGCATCATGACAGCTCAGAGGCTATCTCTGTTGCTGTGCGGACACATGGATTTGGGCCTGTGTCCGTGGGAGTTTGCACGTTCTCCCCATGGTTGCGTGGGTTTCCTCCGGGTGCTCCGGTTTCCTCCCACATCCCAAAAATGTGCTTTTAGGCTGATTGATTGGGTAACAAATTGTCCCTATATTGGACCTCCCTGATCCTCACACATTAGGCATATACTAAAATCATGAATAGGTCACTGACCATGGGACGGCGGCGCGGGCTCGTTGGGCCGAAGGGCCTGTTTCCCGTGCTGTGTTGTTCTTTGTTCTAACAAAGCAAATTCCCAATTCCACAACTCGAACCACCTTAAATGTCAATGATAGCTATATGTGATTTTCTATCCTCATTTTGTTGCATTTCAGATCCTTGAGTCCACAAGAGTAGCAGCCTAACTAGAACTTAAAAGAAAGTAATGCTATACAATTACCAATTCAGCAAAGGCAGGCAGGTGGGGAGGTGAAGAATTAACCTGGAACAGCATGACAGCAATGATTTTCAATCACGAGTGAATTACAGACAATTCAGCAAACTCAGATTTATGACTGCAGAGTTTAAATTTAGATTAGGTTCTGTCCCCTGACTGGACATTGTGGGAACAGGTTTTTGGACGTAGAGTTGCAGATGGCACAGAGGTGGTGCCAAACTGATGTGGACTTCTGCTTCAGTTTGTAAGTCAATTCCCTACACCTGAACATTGTATAAATTCAGATGCAGCAAATATTAATTGAAGCTGTCAGTGTCACTGATGCAATTCAGCAGTTGCCAAATATTTTATTATGGGATTATAAACATTTCTGATACCACAAGCTATTCTGGCTCACGTTGTTTCAAGAGCTTCGCTAACAAAAAGTTTAGCCAAAAAGATTCTAGATTTCTAGTTAGAAAATGTGAACCAATTTATTTTGTAAATCAATTGCTATGACATTTAAGATGAGTCAAGATTGACATGAGCATTTTCGCTCAGTTAGACTCATTAATTGGTGATCAGGAAAATCAGTAGAATGCAGACATTATCACAGTAGTAAAACTTATTAGTGGCATCAATGATTAAAACTATATTAGAACAGATTACCAGAAGGCCAAAGAGGTAAGGTTTAGGAGGGAATTCTTGTAAACAAGGTTGAGAATTTAAACCAGGAGCCAGTGTAGCACAGCTTAAATTATGCAAATTAGGACAAAGGCTTCAAGTTTATGGGAGGGTAAAATGTGTGAAACTGGCTAGTTGGTTAACAAAGGCACAGATGAGAGTTCCAGTAACAGAAAAGGTGAGGCAGAGCAGAGTTGGGCAATGCTAGAGATAGAAATTGGCAGTTTGATGTGGCTATTTGGTTAGAAGCTCATCTTGGGGTCAAATACATTTCTATTCTAGAACCACAGAAGTATAAGAAAAGTTTGTTGTTCCAGATGTGAAATTACCTACAATTATTATTCATCAACAATTCATGCCTAATCTTATCCATCACTTCAAGTTTGCTTTGGGTTCATGACCTTTTTCAGTTTGCCTTGCCACATTAAATAATTTCTGCACATTTATACCAAGGTCACTCTACTCCTACATCCACTTTAAAAGGATCATTTTAAAGTGCCTACATTAAGCTTGTCCATCCAGTCCACAAACTTATGGTTGCTTGGATTTCATCACTATCTTCCTCACAATGCTACCAAGGTGTCTCATCTGCAAATTTTGAAATTGTGCACTGTACATCCAAGTCTAGACTTATATACCAAAGGGGTTCTTAATACCAAACATAGGGAAACTCCATTGTATATCTTCCTCCAGTCCAAAATACAATCATTCACCATTACTCTATTTCCTGCCAACTTTGTTGCTACAGATCTTTTTAGTTCATGATCTTCAGCTTTACTGTATGGCATTTTATCAAACACCTTCTGATCTCAAAAAAATAGTCACTTGGTAGTATGTAACTTGAATACTGAAGAAGAGGTTGCTAAAGCTTTTCATCTTGCACCCATCAGGACAAAGGCAAGAATGTTATTTTTCTACTGGGGGAAAAAAAAGGGTGCATGTTGACTCTTATTAGTTCAAGGCATTGCCATAAAGTAATAGGCAAGTATAGGCTCCCCAATAAATTAAAAGACTCGAGGCTTAAACATATCTTTTGCTTGCAGAGAATGGGTCTACAAATATTTCACTTGAGTAAATAAGCCACATTGTGAGCATGACAGGGCATCTTACAGTTGTTAATTATTAGTGCACTCAGCATTATTCAGTAAATGCTGCCTTATCACAGGAGGTAATCCATCAAATTCTCATCTTCTTGCCAATTCTCCAGTCACCCCAATTCATTGGCACATCAAAACAAAATTTTCTAACTCAAGTTCTTTATCATACTTTGGCAGGGTGGGGTGGTGGGGGGGAGGCAGAATGTAATTTAGATTCTGGAACTCTAGCAAGTGTAAGCTAGTCTGTGCTATATTGTATACACTTTTGAATCAGAGATTAAACTGAATTTCCAAGTATACTACTGAGCTATACAAAACAGCTTTAACAGCGTAAACACCAGGAGCTAGGAACCTAATTAAAATAGTTGCTCACAATTCCCAGCACAGTTAACATTCTGTAAAATGCTGTCTACCTAATCAACAGGGTCATGTGGCCTGTGGAAAAGATTTCTCAACTCCAAAATAATTCCCAATACTGGATTTTAGCTTAATTCTTAAACAGCTATGTGCCAAATCATGTCATTTTAAATTCACATTGATTTTAATGGAAAAGGATCATTTTAAATAGCTAATTTTTACATACTTAATATTGACAGGACCATTACTTTGGTCACAAAACTACCACCGTAGGAGCAGAAGTAGGCCATTTTCCCAATGAGTCTGCTCAGCCAATGAGATTCTGACTGATCTGATAATCTCCACTTTCTTGCCTTACACTCATAACCCTCAATTTCCTTACTAAAAATTAAAATCTGTTTCTCTCAGCCCTGAACATACTTTACCACTGAGGGCTCGGGTAGTGAAGTATGATAGATTCACTAGCCTCAGAAGAACCTCATCTGTCAAACGGGCAACCCCTTATTCTGAGGTTATGCCCTCTGGTCCAACACTCTCCCCCAAGGGAAAGCAACCACTCAACATCTACCCAGTCAAGCCCTGAGAATCCATATGTCTCAATAAAGTCACCTCATTCTAAACTCCAATGAGTACAGCTACAACCTACTCAATCTCTCCCCGTAAGAAAATCCCTGCATACCTCAGGATCAAGCTAGTGAACTTTCTCTGGACTGCCTCCAATGCCATTATATCTTTCCTTAGATAAGGAGACTAAAACCATTCACAGTATTCCAGGTGTGATCTAACTATTGCCTTGTATAAGATTTACTGCAGATGCTAGAATCTGTAAGATAATGCTGGAAGGTTTCTTAGCATCTGTAAGGAGATAGAGTTAATGTTTCAAGTTCTTAACTCTGCTTTCTCTCCTTACAGAAGCTGCCAGACTTGAGTTTTTCCTCAGTATCTTCTGTCCTTGTTCCCTATTTTTATACTCCATTTCCTTTGAAATAAAGGCCAATGTTCCATTTGCCTTCCCCATGAACTGCTGAATTGGCATACCAGCTTTGTGATTTGTGCATTGGGAACTCATGCTGCAGTCTTTCTCCATTTAAATATTCAGCTCCTATATTCTTCCTAGAAAAGTGCACACCATCACATTTTCCTATGTTCCATCTGTCAAGTTTTTGCCCACTCTCATCCTCACCATTTGCTTATTCAAAATTATATACTGTAATAGTTGTGGTCCCAACACTAATTTGCTAGTTACAGGTTGTCATCCTGAAAATGTTCCTTATCCCAATTGTTTTTCAGTTAGCCAATTTTCTATTTGTGCTTATATACTACCCTAACACCATGAATTCTTACTTTAGAACCACAGCATAGAAGAGATCATTCAACCCATCACCTCGGCACCAACTCTGAAAGAGTATCTTACCCAGGACCTATTCCTGTAACCCCACACATTTACCATGGCTAATCCATCTAACCTAGATGTCTTGGTCACTAAAGGTCAATTTAGCATAGGCAATCCACCTAACCTGCACATCTTTGGAGTGTGGGAGGAAACTGGAGCACCTGGAGGAAACCCACACATTCAGTGGGAGAATAGACAGTCACCCAAAGCTGGAATTGAATCTAGGACCCTGGAGCTGCAAGGCAGCAGTGCTAACTACTGTGCCACCCTTGTATAGCATTTTAGAGTAGCCTTTTGTGCAATACCTTAATTGGTTTTTGTTTGGAAATCAGAGTATATCACATCTACTGGCTTCCCTTTATCCTGATGTCAAAGTTCTAATAAATTTGTTAAGGCATGATTTTCCCTTTAAAACATGCTGTTTGATTCTATTGCTAAATGCACTGCTATTACATCCTTTAGCATAGACTCTAACATTTCCCCACTGGCGGATGTTAAGCCAAATAGCTTTATCCACCCATTCGGAGGAGAACCATATTTAAAACAAAAATCACATCAAAAATGTAGTCAAATGCTATGATTAAGTATTCCACAGATAAGCCTTTAGATTTACCATCACTTCAAATGCTGCATGTCAAACCCCCAGCCAGTGAAGTATTTGCATCTCAGATTTCAGTGATTCAAAGTGGTGGTCGTGTAATTAGGAATGAATAATAAATATGGGCCTTGCCAATGACTAGATACCCTGTGAATAAAATGTACATCTACAAAAGAGCAACATGCACTAGCAAATGAAGAGTATTTCACATGCAAACAAAAATCATAACAATAACTAAAGACTGCTGCAGTTTTATCTATTTAACATGTCCACTATTTATAACTAACTAGAGCAGCCTTTTGGTTGGACAAAGGCTGTCGTGAAAGCCTTCAAGTGCATATAGAGGACACTATAGAGGAAATTTGACGGATTTGAACACAACTAATTGGGTTAACAGCACAAATCAGCACACGGTACTCAGCAGCATTAGAAATGTTTGTATACATAAAGAGCAGGAGGCAATTCAGCCTTTCAAGTCTGCTCTGCCATTCATGATCATAAACTCGTACATCAATCCTGCCTTCCCAGGAATCAGTCTGGTGAACCTTCTCTGCACTCCTTCTATAGCAAGAGCATTCTTCTTCAGATAAGAGACCAAAATTGCACACAATATTCTACATGGCCTCACCAGGACCCTGTATAATTGCAGCAAGACTGCCCTGCTCCAGCAATCGAATCCCCTTGCTATTAAGGCCAGCATACCATTTGCTTTTTTACTGCCTGCTCCACCTGCATTTTTACCTTCAATGACAGATGCACAAGGATACCGAAGTCTTGTTGCACATTCTTCTCTAATTTATGGCTGGATAATAATCTGCCTTCCTGTTTTTGCTACCAAAGTGGATAATCTCAGAACTATCAGACTACAGAAATTAAAAAAGCATATCACAAACTTTGTGAAAAACAACTCATCTTTGTGAGGACCCTAAACACAGATTTAAAAATATCCAGAAATTTAACAAAGCTCATAATCCAGTGTGGAGCAATGAAAAAAATTCAGAGATTGAAATACATATATACACATCAGATTTTAAAATAGGATTTGTACCAGTGGAAATGGGCTTTCTCCACATGCTAGGATATAGTTCTGTGAGTGCATGAAATCCTTCAGTGTCTCACTCAACATTTTGTTTAAAATCTAAACAGCATAAAAAAGGGATCAAAACTGGGAACTTCGTGGTCCATACATTTCACAAACATTAGATAGTTTCCTTTCCAGTTCCTTCCCCTTTATTATAGAATACATGTCAAATAGCAGGCTGCATATGGTGCATGACCTGGTGACAGCCAAAGTCAATTAAGAAAAACTAAAACATAGCAAACGCAGCATAATCATGCATTCTTTCCTTGAATGCCACTTTGCATTAATAATGGTCTGAATGCAACATTCATTTATACAATTTGTAATCCAGAAAGTGGAGGTAAATAAATGAAAGCTATTTCAGAATACCTTCCACATCTGACTATTATGGTTTTAGTAATTTTGCCTGTCATGTTAGTCGACAAACCACACAATGAAACCTCTGTTCTATACTCCGGAAAGCTCTCCATGTATTCCCTGCCTCCTTACTCTCTTCCCTCCTTCAAAATCTACTCCTTTGATCTTGCTTTCATCATGGCCCCAAAACTTTTACCAGCACTGCTTGATGTTCAATTATTTTGTCTCAAATGATTTGGGACTTCACTCAAATCAAATAACTTGGCTTTGAAAAAAAATAGCAAGGGTAAATGACATTTATTCAAATAAGAGGACAGTAGTGTTCCACAATGATCAGTGCTGGAATCACATTCATAATCTATGTTAATAATTTAATCTCAAACTGGCAACATAGTAAAAGCAATGTAATAAGACATTAGAAATGGCATTGTACAGTTAAGTGGCAAATGCACTTGGGTAGGAAACAAATTACCTTAAAAAAGGAACTGAATGGAATAGAAGAGCAAAGGGATTAAAGGATACAGGTGATCCTACTAAAAGCATCACAGATCAGCAAAGCAATTAAAAGCACTAATAAAGCACTGGGATTTATTTCTAGGGAATAAGTTCAAAATTAGTGACATTTTACTAAATATGCATTGGACCTGGGACAGACGACACTTACAAATAAAGGACTGTGCATAGTCCTGATCCCCATTTATAACAGGGATGAAGCACTGGAGCGTGTAAAGAGAATTACAAGAATGGTGTCAGAATTGAGATGATAACTATTTGCCAAGTTGAACACGTTGGAGCTTTATTTAGAAAGGAAGAATTTGGTTACTTGACAGAAGTCTTTAAAATTACGAAGGTGTCAGAACAGGGTAGATGCAGAGAGAATGTTCCCATTTGAGGGAAAATCCAAAACTAGGGGGCATAAACACATGCTGCAAATTAATAATAGGGAAATTAGTCATATTCATTTGTCTCGAAAACATGAAAAACATGAGACAAGGGAATAAAAAGATTTGTGGGGGCAAATGGATTGTTTCTATTCTATGGTATTCTCTGCAAGTGCACATTAGATGTTATAGTTTTAAAAGCCAAACAAAAAATAGTATCTATCCAACTTGTATTTTCACAGTAACTTCATTGCAGTGTTGATGCAAGTCTACTTGTAACACAAATAAACTTTGCTGCTGTTACTCTGCTCCAAATCAACAGCTGTCGGTTAAGAATGAAACAAAATTCAAATATGCAGTTTATAGCACTGACTTTAAGCAACATCAAGGTTCTTATAATTTATTGGTAAACAGGTTAAAGTTTTCCTGTGGCATTAAGCTACATCAGGTGGTTGTAAATGCATGACGAATAGAATAATTGGAACATGCCGTACAACAAAATAGAAATTGCGGCTAATTTAGGTAAATTGTGACAAGCATAATATGAGCATTAGATCATTGCCATCACCAAAAGCAGATTCTATCAAAATGCATTCACAAGCATTTTTAAACAATTAGAGATTTAGCTAAATCACTATTGCTGATTTTGGTTGTTTTAACCCACTGCTCAAAGACTAATGAATACTATTTATGAATTTTGTAAAATAAATGAAGAGGAGAAAACCATATACTTTGCTACAATCATTAACATCTTGATACATGCAACAACAATTAGTAAAAGAATCAGACCAAACTCTTCTCGTTCAATTCAGTTTTGGTAAGAAATCCAAGTTGGATAATGGTAGGCACTATATAATTAGCTTTAGTCGTCAGGACGCAAGACACAGGACACAAGAGTCTTGAGTAATCCTGCCGAAAGTGTGTAAATGTCAGATGATGGGGGAAAGAATCTGGCTTGCCTATGTAGACTCTTAATAGCCTATTTGAAACCAAATTGCTCTTCAGCAAGGAATCAATGCTTTCTTGGAAGATCCTTGAAACCTTTTAAAAATGTACTCAAAAACGCTGTTAAAAATCAGAAAAATAAAGTGCAGCTAAAATTATTTTGGAATAGGGCGTTATGTTTTTAAAATTCTTCTTTGCAATTACTGCTCTGAATACAGTTACTTTGAACAATGTTTTACCAACATTAAGTTCACTATAGACACTAAATTTTCATTACAAGAACCAACATCCAATATTTAGTCAGTTGTACATTTCATGAAGCGGCTGTATCCCTACGTTATCCCCGTTTAGAAATGCCGTTTGACGATTTGTCTTTCGCCTCACTGAACAGAACTGCTTGAATACAAAGCCCAAATTGCTGCGTGCACTGGATCTTTAAAAAGACCATTACAATACATTCTGCTTGTTAGTTACCGAAATGAAATTGGCAAAGCAGCTAAAACACGAACATCTGCTATACAATACTAAAGAGGTGGTGGCAAAATGTTTCCTCCTGGTTAACAATCGTGACAGAGGCATTTTTAGTTTTCTACCCGTCGGGCAAATGCGGATGTTTCAACCAATGGTAGAAAACGAAAGTGTGTGAATTAACTACTTTTATTTTCCTACTAGGGATATTTTAAAGTGGTACGCAGTGCTCAAAACTTAATTCACATACTGTCAAACACAAATTAAAAAGGCAAAACGGAGTAAATGCACAGGTCGTCATTGAAAATTTGACAAGCAAATAATGGCCAGAGGTTTGCAGTTTCCAAATTTCCAATCCTTTAAATGTAAATTACCCAAAGTGACCAATATATTTCACATTAAAAATCACAAAACGCTATTTATATTTATTGTTTATTTATTAAGTACTGCGTGGAGTATACAGACATCACGAATACAGCATTTTAAAATGAGAACAAGGCTACACGTTTAACAATCGGCACTCGAAGAATGTATTAAAAACACATTCAGTTTCCGATGAAAAGTCATCGACCTGGAAGGTTGACTTTTTCTCCCCACAGATGCTGTCTGTTCCCAGCATTGTATTTTTCTTTCAATGTGGGGAAAAGGCACTAAATTTAAAGCGAGAGCCAGCATGGCCTCCATGGGCCGAAAGGCCTCCCCCTTGTGCCGCAACGACTCATTATTGCTACATCCGCTTTTGGAGAAATATTTGGAATGCTCAATTATTTGAGTCACGTCTTACGTGACACCCAAAAGGAGTTATATCATTAAAATACTCCTGTCAGGTAGCTAAATGTTAAGTTTATTAGTACTGCCCAGAATATTTCTCGACGGTTGTGCAACACTCTCCACTCTACCTATTTCAGAGTTTTTGGATTAACGTCCAGAGCCCTGCATTAAATATCCATCCAGCAACACTCCGCCTGCGCGCAATGTTCCCAGACATACAGCCGCCAAGCTTCCCCCTCTCTTGCCAGGACCTGGCACAACACTAAATATAAACTTTAATCCAATGTGCATCTGCAGCATTGCAGTATTTTGCCTTAAGTGATTCACCAATATTCAGTCACAGTAACAACTCCTCACAGCTCTAGTTGGCGCACTGTTGCCTAAGTATCTCTCTCCATCCACGCCTGTGTACAACGCTTCTCAAGGTCCCAGACTCAGGTTCCTTCGCCCACCCCGCCCCCACACAATGCGCCAAGTAGTAACAGCAGCTTCCTGCTTCTCGCCGAGTATTCACTGCGACAAGCCGCTTCCCTGACCCTGCACCCCGCCTCTCACACAAAGCAGCACGAATCATCAGCTGCGCCTGCGCGAACCGTTCCCCACACGTCACAAACAAGCCACAACTCACCATCGCGCAGCATGGCTCACTTAAGCAGCGCCTGCGCCAGCTCTTTCCAACGAGCAAACACCGTCGGTTAGGGCGCCTGCGCAGTCCCCTCCCCCACGCACCACTACTCCACATCACAAACACTCCAACTCACTCAGGCAGTACCTGCCCCTCCCCCCACCTCTCGTATCAACCACCCCTGTGTGACCGATCAAGCATCTACAGCGCCTGCGCGAACTCATTCCCCCGTCCGCCTAGTTACTCATGTACACTCGCCCTTCCCCTCCCCCACAGCCCGTCCGCCCAGTCGGCGCATGCACGCTCGTCCTTCCCTTTTCTTCCCCTCCCCCACCACACCACATACAGAACATCGCCTCCGCAAACACAGCTGCCGCATGTTACAGCGCCTGCGCGCACCCCCCCCACCAGCCGCCCCCCTTTCTAATGAAAAGAATGCAGCAGCAAACCGCCTCCGAGACGACCGTAGCTTCGAATATTTATTTATCACAACCCCTCTCGACACACAAAAAAAATCGATGACTTGTAAAATCACCAACCTTAACTAACTGCCAACCAGCGAACTTTCGAATTAAATTTGTTTAAAAGAGAGACTTCGGAAGCGAATTTAATGCTAAAATCTACGCGGGTTGGACTGACTGAGTAACGGAGCCCCCTCTTCCTTTTCTAGAACATTCCAGTCTCTTCGGAGACGTTACGTCACGGGCTGTGAGGCGCCGCCAGGTGGATGCCGGGAAGGAGGGGGCAGCCGTTAGTTCTCACCACAATACAACATTAAACCCGCTGAGGAAGAGAGGGGAGAGGGGAAAGGGAGGTGGGGAAACATATTTAGCGGTAGCAGCAGTGGGAGGGAGGAATTATTTCTTTAAAAGATTCCTTTGAAATTGTCGATCGTGAACAAGGGCCGGGCCGCAGTCCGGAAACGGACCAATCAGCGGGCCCGTAACAAAAAGCTTGGGCTGGCGGCTCACGTGAGGGGGTTCGGGCCAATCGGAGGGGGCGTTGGGCCCGCGGAAAGTCAAAGGCCGTCCCGGAGATGGAAGCTTCTCAAAGGTTTCGCCGCTTCTAATCGCTCCCTTCAACACACTCACATCTGTACGTATTCTTCATCTTTTAATTTTCCTCCCCTCTCTCAAAAAAATTCCCCAAACACGTTATAGTCACCGTCATTGCTTTTTTTTCTCCCCTGGTGAAGTGTTCAGGACTGAACCGTGTATTCTTGTTCCTGTGCTCTCTCTCTCTCTCTCTCCCCGGTCCAGCAATTTTCAACGCTGTCTCTTCCCACGTCCCTTCGATAAGGTAATGTATACAGGCCGCCCAGTCCAGTAATCTTTTAAATCGGAGGAAAAAGGAGCGAAGCCTCTACCCTAACTAGCCATCCAGCCATCGGTTATAATGTGCTGTGACTGAAGCAGGAGCTTGTCCTGCTCTTTCTGGATCACCTATGTCCTTTTTGAATGGTCCTTTTTCACTGTTTTTAAATATTCCATCTCTATTTTAATTTCCTTTTATTATTTCACTTTACTACGCCCCCCTACTGATTCTGGAGTAAATAGTTGCACAGAATTATGGTCTGGAGAGAGAGAGAGAGAGCGACCCTTTTTAATTTATTGTTAACGTATGTTTGTGGGTTTTTTTTTGCCCTATCTCAAAATGTTATTGAAGGGGTTTAATTTAAAGGTTTGTGTTGGAGGGGTTTGGAGTAAATATTTATGCAGATGACAGTTGTGTCGTGGTGGAGAGAGAGCAACCCTTTTTAATTTGTTGCTCATGTATGTTTGGGTTTATTTTGTCCTGTCTTAAAATGCTGTTGATGGGGTTGATTTTATGGTTTGTGTTGGAGGGGTTTTGGAGTAAATATTTGCACAGATAACAATTGTGCTGGGGAGAGAGCGACTCTTTGATTTGTTGCTAACGTGTGTGGGTTTTTTTTGTCCTATCAAACTGCTGTTGAAAGGGTTTAATTTAAATGTTTGTGTTGGAGGGGTCTGGAGTAAACATTTGTACATATGATAATTGTGTAGTGGTGGAGGGCAACCCTTTTAATTTGTTGCTAATATATGTTTATGGGTGTATTTTGCCGTATGTTAAAATGCTATGGGGGGGGTTACTTTTTAAAAGGCTCGTGTTGGAGGGATCACTTTAATTCGAAAAGACGGCAGTTTCTGTTAGTGCTGCAGCTTTCTGAGGCACGGCAGTCGTGATGCGTCTTGTGTTGAACTAAAATGGCTTTATGCTTATAGTCGCTTGTTAGTAAGTAAGGCAGCATTTGTATGAGGGTTGTCCGAATCCGCTTGGCAAATAATACCAGTAATCGCATAATGACATGATGCTGCTGTAACGAAAGGAAGAAGCTGAGTCTGGTCAACCATTTCATTAAGTGCTGGATGATCGAGGCACAGGTTGGTTGAGGAACATTTTAGAGGAAAAAAGAGAAAGTGATTCAAATCAAATCCGTTGATAATTAGGTGGAAGTTTTTTTTTAATAATGAGTGACTCATCTAACCACGTTTCGGATTTATGTATGAGTTGATGAAGATTTAATTCAATTTCCTTGGATTTAATTACGATGTAACAGTCTGGTGGTGCGAATTACAATTCTCTCGGGAATGCAGACATTTTAAATCTTCGTAAATCGTGACTTTTGTGCGTGTCTGAAATCCGATTTGGATCACCAAGAGAATGAGGGCCAGTTTTGTAAACAGGAAATGGTTTTATGTTGCTCTTAAAAGCTTTATTTATAGCTGCATTAAAGTGTTATGCGCAAAAATTGCGCTATTTCAGTAAGACTGAAATGAGCTCTTGCAACTGACGTTTTGTAGCTTAAAATTAGAGCTTCGAAGCACCACATACTGCAGCTCTGACTGCCCCAATGGCACTAATTTATCCGCCCTCGCCGCCCGCCCCCAAAAAAATACGCACAGGCACAGTGAAGCAGGCTGTTGTGATTCGTCTACGAGTTCATTATATCTTGGTGTCGTACATTATTTCTCCTGAGGCCTTTTTTCATTTCTCTTTTTCAGAATAATATAATTTTTGTAGTGAGCTTCCAGGCTTTAGTTGCTGGTACTACAGATTTTTTTTCTCTCAGCAGTTTGATAGAAAATAATATATTAAGTATCTGATTTGATTCGAAGCGAAATATCACTTTCCAGTGGCTTAGAATTTGAATCGCATTTCGTTTACAAGTCAAAGGCGTTGACTTAGGACAATTTGTTAGATGCGCCAAAGACTGTATTCTTAGCCTGGAGGAGCAGGGTGGCATTGAGACTGGGCTGGTGAGAGAGAAGTAGATGCAATGTTCTGTTTTTTTCCAATATACTATATCTGGGTGACACCCACGAGGCACAGCTTCTGCTGCAATAACCTAACTTTGTCTGCGCCATCCAATGCCAAGGGTGTTGCTATACCCTGCAATGAACTGCCTGTCTGGTGATTAAAGCAGATGAGTCAACACTTTCTTCAGCTAAATATTAGTAAAATTAAACATTGTTTGTGATAAAACCTGACCCTCTTGTTTGTAGATAATGTATCATATAAATGAAAAAAAAATCTCTATGTAACTGAAGGTAAAATAGATGACCAAGCATGGTAGTAGGAAACATTGCAAGAGGTTTAATGACTCCTTAGGGACAGGTATCAAAAGATGGAAGGAGTGTTGAAAATAAATGTTTACCTGAATTAGATTGTGCGCTAGTTGAAATTTCCTTCAGCTCAATGTTGGGGAAACCAGAATCTTTCATCTTAGGCTCTCGCTGCTATGCTTTCAACTCAACTTGTGTCATCAGGTTAGATCTAGATTTAGATCATTCACATCCTCTTTCAGTTGAACTTTGCATCCTGTGTTGGCCAATGTTAAGACCTAGAATCATTATTACAGATAATTACAAACCCAAGGGAAAATCTTTTTGGTCCATTGACCATGCTGGTGCATGGAGTTACCTGTTTTCCATCCATATTTTTGTTTTTCTGTTGTGTTGTCTGTGGCTTTGTTGCAAAATATTATTTCTCATTACAAAAATCGATTTCCCCCAACAACTATCTCCGTTCTATGAACCATTGGCTCCACTTAATTGTGGTCCACTGTAGAAATGAGTGCCGTTGATTCAAGTTTTTCCTCTGCCCACTACCCATAAGATCACCCTTTTTTGGAAGCCACCTATTTATAAGAAGAGATTGAAGCCCTGTAAGTTTACACCCCTTAACTTTTTAATTCCTGTATGCTATGAGTATTGTTCCATTACATTGTCTGTGAGTTTGTTATTGACATTTGAACTTGCATGGTCAGTGTCAATGGATATGCTTACCAATGAACTACCAAACTTGATCCAGTCCTCAACTCATATTGAGGCATATTTTTTGCAATTTTTTTTTACAAGAAAAGCTTGATTTTTTTTCAATATTTAATTTGCAAAGTAATTGTAAAGTTTGTGTGCAGTAAGTGGGTGGCATGGTAGCACAGTGGTTAGCACTGCTGCTTCACAGCTCCAGGGTCCTGGGTTTGATTCCTGGCTCAGATTGCTGTCTGTGTGGAGTTTGCACGTTCTCCTCGTGTCTGTGTGGGTTTCCTCCAGTTCCCTCCCACAGTCTAAAGATGTGCAGGTTAGGTTGATTGGCCATGCTAAGAAATTGCCCCTTAGTGTCAAGGGATGCATAGGTCAGAGGGATTAGTGGGCATAATATATAGGGATATGGGGGTAGGGCCTGGGTGGGATTGTTTGGTGCAGACTTGATGGGCCGAAGGGCCTCTTTCTGCACTGCAGGGTTCTGTGATCTATAAGAATAGATTGGTACCTTTTTTCGAGTGTGAAGAGCTTTGCTTTATTTAAATCCAGTTGTGTTACTAAAATGGAATATGACATTTCACATTTGGGGTCTTAAGACAAACAAAAATCTTTTTTAAATGGCACCTATTTTGGTGTGCTGAAGGTTGAAGAAAAATTTTGGTTTGGTCAGTGAGATTCAGAGATTCTTTTTGTGTTTGCCTTCATGAGTGCCTTCAAAAATATTTCATTAGAATTTTACACATTGTGAGGTAATAAAAAAGATGTCTACTGTTTGTATTATAAATTGTGAATAAAGCCAGTAGATCGTTAGTGTTGAATCTAGGATGAATATGACTTTGATTTTTCTATTTCTGGACTGCATTTTGCTTCAGCGAGAAGGAGGCTGATAATTCAGAGCATTGGAACATCAAAGGAGTTTCGGTGTAAGATAGTAAGGATGTGCTGCCAGGGAATAGTTGCTTCTTCCAATCCCAATTATCTCAACCCAAATTCAAGCTAACACCCTGCTGCATAAGCACAATGTTTAAATTTTCTGTACCAACATATTCTATGGACTTTGAGTAAGACTACCAGTTAGTGCTGAATTATTCGTATTTATTTTGTCAACCCATGGCCGCGAACTACTGGATTAAAAAATAAATTAATTTATTGTTCGGCCTTTCACCAATGAGGAAAGATAACCTAATTTACTTTCATTCCGTCAAGCCAGCTAAACATGAAGTCAAATCCCGGAATGGTGACTGTTTTATTAAACCATTTCCTATTTTTCTGGGTTTCTTGCAGACATTTTAATTATTTTTGTAAGATAATGTGATTGTATTAAAGTGCTGTTATTTTTGAAGTGCACTTTAAGTGTATGGTAGTGTTTAAATCATTTGGGATGGCAACACAAACTCTAGATTTTTTGCAAATTACAGATAAAAGGGAGAAAGATTTCTTGTAAGTTATGGAGGGAACCTAAGAGATGGAAAGGTATGGAATAGAGTAGTAAGTGATCCATAAAAAAATTGTGTTTTGGGAGTTAAAATAAATGGATTGGTATCTTAGGGAAATTAATAAGAAACCCAAAAACTTACTTGCATTGATATTTTAATGGTGCAGTTCTACATAAGAACATAAGAAATAGGAGCAGGAGTAGGCCATCCAGCCCTTCGAGGCTGCCCCGCCATTCAATAAGATCATGGCTGATCTGTCGCTGCTCAGTTCCACTTTCCCGCTTTCTCCCCATAACCCTTAATCCCCTCTCTTATCAAAAACCCATCAACCCGCGTCTTAAAAATATTTAGCGAGGCAGCCTCCACCACTTCAAGGGGCAGAGAATTCCAGAGATTCACCACCCTTTGAGTGAAGAAGTTCCTCCTCAACTCCGTTCTAAACCTATCTGTTCTACTGCTAGTCAGTTTGTTTATCTTTTAAACTCTTGACAGGTTACCATTTTGTAAACAAAACAGGATGAGTAGATTGAAATGAGCTTGCCCACAGCCTGAATCAGTTTCTCAGGCAGAGTGGTATAGCTGATGTGCTTAGTTTAGTCATGTCTGTCAATCCTGTTGATCCAGTCATTATGCAAGGTAGGTTGGAACCAGTTGGACAGGAGACTGATTTATTCCCTTTGTGCCTAAGGTATATAATAAGGCTATTATACTTGTAAAGAAAAACTATACATATCATACAAGCATATTGACGTTTGAATGCTCCACTATCAAATTTGGGTTTTGAATATGTGCCCCTTTTTAAAAAAGATTTTAGCTTGTGTCTTAGACTCCACAAGTGATAGGCCATATTCAGTTTTAGTAACACACCTGGATTTTCAAATAGAGCATTGAGCAGTGTTTTCGTCTTCTTCTTTGCAATCAACATAGTTTTCATAACCCTGTTGTGCTAGACAAAGTGAGTTGATGTTTGTAATTGTGTGGTATTTGCTTCAAGGAATGAAGAAAAGTAAAACTGATGAGTGCAATATTTTGACAGCATGCTAATTTTTTCATTTTTGAACCTTTCCTCTTCCCCTTTCCGAGTACTGTCATCAGTGTTCATATATGGTTATAGGGTCTGAAGGTTGATGCCACTAGACTGAGAAGCTAAAATCGAGCTGATTTCTAACCTTGTCATCCATTTACATGGATGTACTTGCATTCCAGAAGGGCCATTAGATAGTTGGATAGTAATCAGGCCAAAATATTTCTCTTCTCTCTAGCTTTTAATCCTGAAGCTAACTGCATTGTCACTGCCACCATCACCCCACTGAAACATATCTTCTCTGTAGCATTTAAAAGTCTTCCGGAATTTGTTAATAGCAAACTATGATGAGCACCGTATTAGGAAAGTTCTAGTTCTGCATGTTTTTTGTTTTTTATATATCTGTGTTATTTCCTCCCCTCCCCCACAATTCTACCAGATGAGAGAATTATACTGCTACTTATTAGTGTATGACCACAGAATTTAAGGGGCAGTACTTCTTTTCTGTGTAAGATATCTAATTGTTTCCTTCCTGCTGCATTTTTACAAATTGAGAACAAAGCATGAATCGTCAAAGCACATTTTGCAGAGCAGTGTCAAGATGGATAAGAATTAAAGAGAATGTAGTGTAACTTGGATTTGAAGGAATGGGTTTACATGCATATTCAGTTTTCAACCAATGCTAGTTTTCCTGTACCAAACCATTACTTGTGGCTCGGCATATTTTGGTTCCAAATTTGCAAGAATCTGGAACTTTGAATTTTGTCTGTCATGCATTCCAAGCAACTAATGTTGACCAATTTAAAGGTGAAATTCTGACTATCATTAGAATCCTAAAACTCTTTCAACAAGCTATCAGGCCAGATTTCTCATTGGGGCTTGCTCGTATCCTGTTGAAGGCTATAACATTAACTTTCTAATAACTGTTTTTCAATTAGAAATAGTTTTATGATCTTTGAAACCATGTATATATGCTTGTTGTTTCAATATTTCTTGCGAGCCTCTCTTTCCACTTGTTCCTTGATTTTGTTGAGGTTTAATACAGGAAAACAAGTCAGATAAGGGACAACTTATTGGGGAAACCTGAAAGTTGGAAGAAAAATAATTGTCTTCTCAATCTTTGCTTATTTTGAGGCCAGGATTGACTGTGGTACAGCATAATTTAATCAACATTGTTTGCAGTTGTAGAAAGATATATTTGCTTGTGTCTGCAGAAATTTAAGTTTCAGTGCGAGCTATGTGGAAAGCAGACATTTTATGTCGAGGTGTCCCATGCAATATCATGAAATTCTGTTTTGGTGACAGCATGAATAAAGTCGATGGACTATTCATTTTTATCAATTCCAATTTCCAGAAAAATAGCTTCTAATTTTTTCTGACTTGTTTCTTCCTGCCCCTTCTTGCTGAAGATAATTTGGTAACCCGTGGAAGTTAGTCACAAAAGACGTGTGACGATAAGTACTGGTAGTAATAGAATGTTGTTTGTTCAGGGAATATTGTTCAAATGTATTTACCAAATCAAAACAAGGAACCCTTAAACATTATTTTGTTTTATTTTGAAATGATAACATTGTTGAAAGGTCAAATATAATTGAAGGCGTTGAATGAAACAAACTGAATTCCAGACCTCCAGTTGTCTGAAACTAGTCCACAACACAATCACAAAAATTGGGACCAGGTGTAGGCCATTCAACCTCTCAAGCCTGCAGTGCCATTCAATAAGGTCATGGTAGATCTGATTATGGCTTCAACTCAGCTTGTGTTTGTTTGTGCCTTCCCAAAACCCTTGACTCTTATTGTCAAAAATCTAACTCTGCCTTGAATGTATTCAATGCCCTAACCTCTGTTGCCCTCTGGGAAGATAATTTCATAGACTAAAGACTGTCGAGAGAGAGAAATTTTCCTTGTTTTAATCTTAAATGGAAAATGCCAGGTCTTATCTCTCCCATTAGGGGCATCATTCTCTTAGCATACACCTTGTCAAGTTACCTCAGGCTGTTATATGTTACTACTTATTCTTAATGGCAACAAGTATAGGCCCAACCTGCTCAACCTTTCCTCATAAGCCAATCCATTTATCCCTGGAATCAGTTGTGTGAACCTTTACTGAGCTGATTCTAATGTAGTTATATCTCTTCTGAAATAAGGTGACTGAAGCTGTGCACAGCATTCTGGATGCAGCCTCACAATGACCCTGTATAACTATAGCAATATTTTCCAACTTTTATACTCAATTCCCCTTGTAATAAATGCCAACATTTTATCTGCCCTCCCAATCCCTTGCTGTACCTGATTCACAACCTTTTGTGATGTACCAGGACACCTAGATCACTCTGCCATAGAGTTCTGCAATCTAATAATTTAAATAGGATGTGGACAAGTTCAAATTTCCCTACTTTATGCCAAATTTTTGCCCACTCGCTTTAACCTCTTTAAACCCCTTTATAGACTCTTATGTCCCCTCGGCAACTTTCTTTCCTACCAATTTTTGTATTATCAAAAAATTTAGCTACCGTTCATTTGGTCCTTTCGTCCAAGCTGTATTACAAATTCTAAATGTTGCATCTCCCCAACCTGAAAATGACTGACTGACTTCCCTACTCTCTACTTCCTTAGGCTAATATGCTATCCACTACAACATGAACACTTGTGAGGTAATCTTAGATGCAGCAGTTCTCTTTCTAGAAAATCCATGCAGGGCAACTTGAACCCCTCTGCATCTAACTTAGTTTCATACTTTTGCAACTTATACATATAAGTCTGTGTTCTGCATGACCTTAAACAATATATTAGTCCACTGATCATCCGATACTTTTCATTCCTCACCAGCATTAGCAACATCTCATGAACAAACATGAAAAAAGAATCAGACAGTTAATCATGTTGTTAGAATAGGTTTTCTGTCCGTAATTAGCAAGAATTTCAGGCACAATGAATGGTGGGCAGCTGCAGACAAATGATACGTTACTCAATGGATTTCCAGGAGAAATTACAATCAACGGAGTAAAAAAAATTTGAAAAATCGAAGTTGGGTTGTGAATGTAGGCCAATCCATCACGCAAATTGGCTTCCGCTCCTTTGACTCCGTTTACACTTCCTGCCGCCTTGGAAAAGTGGCCAGCATAACTAAGGACCCCCCACACACCGGACATTCTCTCTTGCACCTTCTGTCAGACAAAAGATACAAGAGTCTGAGATCATGTACCAACTGACTCAAGAACAGCTTCTTCCCTGCTACCATCAGACTTTTGAAAGGACTTACCTCGCACTAAATTGATCTTTCTTTACACTCTAGCTATGATTAACAGTACATTCTGCACTCTTTCCTTTCCTTCTCTATGAACAGTACGCTTTGTATAGCGTGCAAGAAACAATACTTTTCACTGTTTGCCACAAATGACACATCAAATCAAAATTGCACACAGATACAAGACTATGACTTCAAGGATGCATGTTGCAAAAAGCTGTTTATAAAAAATAATTTCAAATCTAAAATGCTTCCAGTTTGAGAAAGTGGTGTGGATTGGAGTAATACGGATAGTGGCAGCGCAAGCAGTGTGTGGCAGGGCTGCGGTATGTTAGAATCACCTGAGCTCTTCCAGAATGATAACATCTGTGGGAAATGCCTTGTTGAGTCACTACAACTTTGTTAAGCTGGACAGTCAGTTAGAGAAAGTCCAACACATAAGGAGGGAGGAAAATCCAGATAGTTTACTCCAAATAAAAGCTGAATTCAGAAGTGATGAGAGTTACTGCTCTTGGCAACATGACAATATTCGGCTGATTATGGCACAAAGGCCTCTAGTAAACTGACGTCAGTTGCAATTGGGGAAAATCTGAGTGGTTAGTCATATCTGGCTCAAAGGAAGATAGTTCTGTATATTAGACAAGACAAGCATCTCATCCTCAGCATTGCTGCAGAAGATCCTCGGAGCAATGCTCCAGGCCCAGTTACCTTCAGCTGTTGGATCAATGACCTTCTGTCCATCGTAAGATTAGAAGAGAGACTGGTTAATCTGCACATGTTTAGCTTTATTCATAATTCTGAAAAATGATGCAGTTTGTTTTTATGCAGCAAGCCCTGGGCTGATAAGTAGCAAGTAACATCTGAGCTCCATGTGACCTTTCCCAAAAGTGAGAACCTCACCACCTCCCCATGACTATGTAGTATCACCTTTGCTGAAACCCCCCCATCAATATCCTAGGGGTGGGGTGGTTATCATTGTTCAGAAACTCTACTGGACCAATGATGTACATGGTTTGGCTATGAGAGCCTTGTGTTTTTTTGGCGAATGGTTGATTCATTGCTTAGTTCCACAAAGTGCCTCCACCTACAGGACACAAACATAAGAAATAGGAGCAGGAGTAGGCCATCTAGCCCTTCGAGCCTGCCCCACCATTCAATAAGATCATGGCTGATCTGTCGTGGCTCAGTTCCACCTTCCCGCCCTCTCCCCATAACCCTTAATCACCTCTCTTATCAAAAACCCATCAACCCGCTTCTTAAAAATATTTAGCGAGGCAGCCTCCACCACTTCAACGGGCAGAGAATTCCAGAGATTCACCACCCTTTGAGTGAAAAAGTTCCTCCTCAACTCTGTTCTAAACCGCCTCCCCTTTATCTTGGGGCTGTGCCCCCTAGTCCTATTGTGTTTGATTTGGAAACCTTGCAATTCTGTAATGCAACTCCAGTAATATTGCCTCAACAATATCCAAGAAAGAGCAGTGAACTTGATTGGTACTCCATGAGAAAATTTGGTATGTCAGCTATGACCCTCAGCAACTTCTTTCTGGTTATATCACAGCTTGGTATAACCCCTGCTGTGCCCAAGACCGCAAGAAATGATAAAAGGTCATAAATGTAGCCAATTCATCATGCAAACCAGCCTCCCATCCATTGACTCTGTCTATATTTCCTGCTGCCTCAGCAAAGCAGCCAGCATAATTAAGGACCCCACGGACTCCGGACATTGTCTTCCACCTTCTTCCATCGGGAAAAAGATACAAAAGTTTGAGGTCACGTACCAACTGACACAAGAACCATCAGACTTTTGAACCATCTGACCTTACATTAAGTTGATCTTTCTCTACACCCCAGCTATAGTTACAATTGTAACACTACATTCTGCACTATCTTGTTTCCTTCTCTATGAATGATGTGCTTTGTGTATGGCAGGCAAGAAGCAATACTTTTCACTCTATGCTAATACATGTGACAATAATAAATCTACACACCCACCGCTATTGGCATATCATGTTTGAAGTGTGTTCTTCTGTCTGTAGGATATACTGCAGCACCTCACATCAGGTAAATGCACTTCTCTGGATTTGGGTAGTTCTCTGGATTTGGCATCAGTATTGGAACAGTGGGGAGCTGTACTGCTGGGATGGGATGCATCTGAACCAAGATCTTTGGAAGGGATTCATAGGACTAGATAGGGCTTTGAACCAATCTGGTTAGTGAGGCCCTGGGTGGCAATAATTTAGGATAAGAGCAAAGGTTAAGAGTACATAAGGTGATCAAGATAATATAAATATTTAACAAAGTAAATATAAAACATGCATTAACAATAAAGCAGGATTGATTTTGTATCAAATGTGAGCATACTAAATTGACTTGTTAGCCATTTACAGGATATTAACAACAAAAGTCTGAGTCGAAAAGTGAGGAAAAGTCCAACCCCTGCATATGGATAGGGTGGGAATAGTTGCCTATTTAAGGAGTGCTATATGGAAATGGACATCGCCTATGAAATAAAACACATTTCAAAGCAAAAATTGAATTTAAAGGTATGATGTAGAAGCTGCAACGGTTTTGATCCTAACCCTACATGATTGAAAGCTAAATATTCCCAGCTTTAAAAAGGTCAGGGAAAGAATGAAGTGTAACAATATTGTAATAAAAATGGCACAACTGGGAAACACTGGGTAAAACTAAGGAACGTCAAAGGAGACAAGACTGTTGGGAATTTTCTCTAGTCCTGACAGTCAGGCGTGGGAAGGGGTAGATGGAGAAATATAAATATGGAGATTAGGTCAACACACAGCAAATTCAATATTTCAGGGAAGTTTTAATTTTTCACTTCGCCTGGAAGAAGCAGAACAGCTCAAGTAGAAAAGATGTTGAAATCCTAAAATGTTTGTTATATTGGAAAAGGTGGCCTTTTTTTTTTGCCCCTTGAACCTGTTGTACCAAGCTGGTTAGCTCAGGTGACTAGGCAGCTGGTTTGTGGTGCATAGGATCTCTACAGTGCAGAAGACGACCATTCAGTTCATCTAACCTGCCTGACAATGATCCCACCCAGGCTCTATCCCTGTTACCCCATGTATTTGCCCTGCTAATCCCCTGACTCTAAAGGACAATTTAGCATGGTCAATGCATCTAACCCCTGCATCTTTGAACTGTGGGACGTAGCTCATGAAGACACAAAGAGAACGTGCAAAAATCCACACAGTCTCCAAGGTTGGAATTGACCCCAGGTCTCTGACACTGTGAGGTAGCAATGCTAACTATTCTGCTGCCCGAATGCAGACTGATACCAACAGCAGGGTTTCTATTCCTGGATCAGCTGAGGTTATTCATGAAGGCCCACCTTCACAACTTGCTCCTCGCCTGAGGTGTGATGGTCCTCAGGTTAAATACCACCAGTCAGCTTTCTCCCTCAAAGAGGAGAGCAACCTATGGTCATCTGGGACTATAGTGACTGTTTAAAGGGGTCGGTTAGCTCAGTCAGCTGGATAGTGGTTTATGATGCAGTGTGTTGCCAACAGTGGGTGTTTAATTTCTGTACCGGCTGAGATTATTCATGAAGGCACCTCCTTCTCAAACTTGCCAGGTGTGGTGACCCTCAGTTTAAATAACCACAGCCCATGCTGCTGTCAAAAAAGGGGATAGCAAAGTCCACTTGGACTTTGACTTTCATTTTAGATCTTGTTGCTCCATATAAGCTCCACTTACCTATTTTGTTCCATATCCCTTGATACCTTTTACAAACACCTTTCCAGTGTTGAAAATTTCAATTAATCCATATCCCACCATATATTTTATGAAAGTGGCAGTAAAAATGAAATGTAGTGGAATGACAGTTTAACTTTTTAAAAAAGGTTCTTGAGTAGCAAAGTATTCATCATGGATGCTGAAATGTCTTTGATTGCTTTTGGCAGTTGTAGAGGAATTTACAGAAATTATTTGGTCTAAATTCTTTTAATCTTGGTTTTGTATTTTTCATTTGGCTTTCCAGAGGTTTGAATGAAGTAGGAATCAATTGTGTATAGAAGTTGAACTATGACACAACATGGTAGGTTTTGTGCACCAGCTGTTTTTTATTTTTTCAAACGTTAGGTTCAAGAACAAAAAGATCTGGGGGTGTTTGTGCACAAATCTTTGAAGGTGGGAGGACAGGTTAACAAAGTAGTTAATAATGCATGTGTGATTTCTGGCTTTATAAATAGGGGCATAGAGTACAAGGAAGTACTGCAAAACCTATTACAAAACGCTAGGTTGGTCCAAGCTGCAGTATTGCCAAATCTTGGGCATCACATTGTTGAAAAGATATGAAATCTATGGAGAGGATTTTCATAGTTTTAGGGATGAGGAATTACAATTATGTTGATAGACTGGAGAAGCTAGAGTTGTTCTCGGAGGAAAGAAGATTCAGAGGGGATTTGATGAGAGACATTCAAAATCATGGAAGAGTTTACATAATTTCTATCTATTTGAAAGCAGGAGTAGGTTGCTTGGCCCTTTTGAGCCTGCTCCACCATTCAGTATGATCATGAGTCATCCTCAATCTCAATGTCATTTTCCTGCTTTTTCCCCATACTCCCTGGTGCCATTAAAATCTTAAAATCTCTTCTTAAAAGTTTATTTGTGTCATAAGCAGACTTGCATTCATGTAATTTCATTGCAATGTTAAAATCCTCTAGTCGTCACACTCTGGAACCTGTACACTGAGGCAGAATTTAACATGGCCAATGCATCTAACCAGCACATCTTTTGCACAGAGAGGAAATTGGAGCACCCAGAGGAAACCCATGCAGACACAAGGAGAACGTGCAGACTCTAACAGACAGTGACCCAAGCTGGGAATTGAACCTGGGTTGCTGGCATTGAGGCAGCAGAGCTAACCACTGCCACGGTGCTGCCTCTTTCTTGAATACCTTCAGTGACTTGGCTTTCACAGTCTTCTTGGAGAATTCCACAGGTTCACTACACTGAAGAAATTTTTCATCATAATTCTAAATTACTTGATTTGTAATTGTCACGTGTATTGGGTTACAATGAAAAGTATTGTTTACAAATTGTTACATAAAGTACATAGGGAAGAAGGATAGGGTGCAGAACATAGTGTTGTAGTTAAAGATAGGATGAAGTGAAAGATCAGCTTACTGTATGATAGGACCATTCAAAAGTCTGATGACAGCAGGGAAGAAGATGTTCTTGAGTTGGTTGGTACGTGTTTTCAGACTTTGTCTTTTTCCCAATGGAAGAAGGTCTAAGGTCTTTGGCTGCTTTCCCAAGGCAGTAGGAAGTGTAGATGGAGTCTGGATGGACTGGGCTACATTCACAACCCTTTATAGTTATTCTGCAATCTTGGTCAGAGCAGGAGCCATACCAACTTGTAAAAGGATGATTTCTATGGTACATCTGTAAAAATTGTTAAGAGTTGTAGCGCACATGCCAAATTTCCTTTGCCTTTAATTTTGCAGAAGGCTTTGGTGGGTTTATCTATACTGTCAGCATGGAGGGACCAGAACAGATTATTGGTAATCTAGAAACACCTAGAAAAGTGAAGCTCTCAATCACCTCCACTTCATCACAAATCCTGAGACACTCACTGTCACTGGTTCTAGATTCTCCATGATGTAGAGATGCCAGCATTGGACTGGGATAAACACAGTAAGAAGTCTCACAACACCACCTGATGAACCTTGCACACACCTGATGAAGGAACACTGTTTCCGGAAGCTTGTGAGATTACTATCAAATAAATTGGTTGGACTCTAACCTGGTGTTGTGAGACTTCTAGATTCTCCATCCAGGAAAAACATCTTCCCTGCAACTAGTCTGTCAAATCCTGGTAGAATCAGATCTCCTCATCCTTTTAAATTTCAGTGAATGCAGGCCCAGTCAAACCAATTTCCCTTCATAAAACAGATCTGCCAACCTCAGTATTATCCTAGTGAACCTCTGCTGCGCTTTTCTATGGCAAATGTATCCTTTCTTAGGTAGAGAAACGAGTACTGCATGGAATACTCCAGTTGTGGTCTCACCTACTTGCCTACTCATTCCACTTACCTAAATCACTATGAAGCGTCCTTGCATCCTCCTTGCAACTCACAGTTCTGCCCAGTTTTGTCTCATCAGCAAATTTGGGAATCTTCCATTTGGTTCTGTCGTCCAGGTTGTTTATGTATATTGTGAACAGCTGGGACCTACACACTGATCCTTGCAATACCCCACAAGCCACTGCCTGACACTCTGAAAAAGACACATTCCCATTCTGTTTCCTGTCTGTCAAACAAATCTGTATCCATGCCAAACATTACCCCTGGATCCCATGTCCTTTAATTTTGCCCACTAACCTCTTGAGGGACCTTGGCAAAAGCCTTCTGAAAGTCCAAATACATCACACCATCTTCTGGTTCTCCCTAATCTATTCTACTTGTTAGATCCCCAAAAAGCTCCTGTAGATTTGTTAAGTATGATTTATCTTTCTTAAACCTAATGCTGGTTTTGTTGAATCCTCTTGATGCTTTCCAAATAGTCTTTTATAATGGACACTGGCATCTTTCCCACTGCTGATATCAGGCTAACTCTAGTTACCTATCCTTCACCCATTTGAAACAGAAGGCAAGACTTTTCATTGGACCATTAAAAAAAAACTTTTTATTCAGTAATGGTTAAGATTTTAAATGCACTGCCTGAAAGTGTGGTGGAAATGGATTCAAGTAGTTTTAAAAGGCAAATTGGATAAATACTGAAGAAGCAAACATTTTGGGAATACTGTACGGAGAAAAACATGTAGAAGGCTAACTGGATTGCTCTTGAAGTCTGGTGCTGACTTGCTGGGCCAAATGGCCATCTCCAGTAGTGGACTATTTTATGATTGTATTAATCAAACCACATTTATTGGCCATTGCTTTCATGTGTTGGTGGGCAATGTTTTTGAACTATTACAAAACCACGCTTCCGCAATAGTGTTACGTGTTACATATAATTTGCAAGACAAAATCAGGCCATTTAGTTCACTGGTCTACATCAGTGCTCGATGAACATAAAGATCTATAATACACTCATAAATCCAGAATTGTATTGTAAATGGCAAATGTTGAAGCTATTGGAAATGCATTTTTTGATTGTGTATGTTTGAATGAGCTTTAATTTAATAAAGTGATTAGTAGCGCTGTATTTGTCTTGCATTACAGGCAGCAGCCTTGGTAACGGTGTAAAGTAAATGAGGCTGTGCTATTGCCTTCTGGAGGTGCCAAAGTTGAACTAAAGAAGTGGTTTTGTGGTGTAGATGGAAGCAATAGCTGGAGGTAAGAGTCTATCTTTTCTGGCCGTGGCGTGCATGTCTGTAGGAGTCATTTGCTAATGGAATTTCTCTAGTGTTTTTGTGTGTCACTGATGCACAGAGCAGCTCTTGCTGCAGCACAGGAATGTGGTGATAACAACATCTGTGTGTATGTGTATTGACTTGAAAGGCCTTTGTTGTCAAACACTTGTAGCCTGTAGAAAGCTGAGCTGGTGCAGCTGATGTGATGTTGGACCTCTTCATTTATGGTGGTCTTTTGAGAGAGATGACAGCCCAGGTATGAGAAATAATGTTTACCATGTTTAGAGTATCTCCTTCAACATGATATTTCAGTGGTGTTACCATCATTCAATTCCTGACTACCAACATTCTTGGGGTTACTGTTGACCAAGTGGAACTCACTGCATAAAGATAGTGGCTACAGGACAGGTCAGAGGTGAGGAATACTGTGATGGGTAACACTCATCACCTGCCTCCCCAAAGCCTGTCCACTATCTACAAGGCACAAGCCAGGATGTGATGGAATACTCCCCACTTGCCCAGATGGATGCAGCTCCAACCACAGAAGAAGGTTTAAACCATCCAGAACAAAGCACCTCTCGTGATTGACACCTCATCCACAAACATCCATTCCCTTTACCACCATCGCTCAATAGCGGCAGTGTGTACCATCTACAAGATACACTGCAGCAATTCACCAAAGATCGTTAGACAGCACCTTCCAAACCCACGACCACACCCATTTAGAAGGACAAGGGCAGTATGCATGGGAATGCCACCACCTGCAAGTTCCCTTCCAAACTACTTACCATCCTGACTTGGAAAAATATCACCATTCCTTAGCAGTCGCTGGGCCAAAATGCTGGAGTTCCCTCCCTAAAAATATTGTGGTCAGCATACAGCACGTGGATTGCAGCGATTCAAAAAGGCAGCACACCACCACCTTCTTGCTAATAGGTGTGGGCAATAAATGCTGTCTAGCCAGCAACACCTATGTTGCATGAATGAATTTTAAAAAACCGTATGGGAGGTGGAATATTTGGCTGACCATGCCTGGGTTGAAGTACAGGCTGAATTTCTTTGTTTGCAGAATTGAAGCGATTGGGTGACTTGCAAATCTGGTGTAGGGTGGGCAACAACACTGCAATCATCTGCAAACAGTCAATCGTGTACATCTATGGTGATTATTTTAGTCTTGGCATAGAGACAACTGAGGTTAAAGTTTTCCATTTAGGTGGTATTTAAGACTCACCAGAGCTGTTGAACTTTGAGGTGAATATTCATTGTCTAGTGGATTGTGTCTAGCATAGGAACTTTCGCATGGTCTTGCCTAGCCTGCTTCTGATTTTGACAATGACTGTTCAGATCTCCCACTTAACCGTTGTGGTCATTTCATCATGAAGCAATTGCAGGATTGTGGTGAGGTTTCTTGGGTATCCAAATCTTTGGAGCACAATCCACAAAGCCTTATGGGTTAACTGAGTCAAATGCTTTGGTCAGGTTGATGAAAGCAATGAAGAGTTCCTGGTGTTCTTGTCATGTTACATTGGCATAAAGAATATATTGGAGGTTCCTCTGAAGGGTCTAAAGTCACAGTACAATGGAGTGAATTTCCTCTGCCACAGGAAGTAGATGATTCGGGATTTTCTCCGCTATGGATGAGAAAAAAACTAGTCCTCCACAGCATGATTTATCTCCCTTTGTGAAGATAGTTACAATTATTGCATTCCTAGAGTCGGGGAGAGGAGGTGTGTGTAGGAGGTTTCTCTTTCCTCCCAAATCCTAAGGATAAGTGCAGGGTGTCCTAATCAGTGCAAAGCTCCACCAGCTTTGAAGATCTCAGTTGGAATACCATTAGGGCTACAGTCTTAATTTTTAATCTGTTTGTTGTAGTTATCCCATCAACATTAATTCACCAATGGATTCTACCAGGAAAATGGCCTGGAGAGTATCAGCAGCCACTATGGATTCACAGTTGAGGGGTTGTTGTAAATGTTCTTTACAGTATTGACAGATGAAGCATCATCCTCATAAAATCACTAGTGCAGAAGGAGGCCATTTAACCTATCAAGTCTGTAGTGACAACAATACCACCTAGGCTGTATCCCCATAACCCCACTTATTTACTCTGCTAATTCCCCTGATAGTAAGGGAAGATTTAGCATGGCCAATCAACCTAACCCGCACGTCTTTGGAGAGTGGGAGGAAACCGGAGCACCTGGAGGATACTCGTGCAGACACGGGAAGAACTTGTAAATTCCATACAGACAGTGACCCAATGTCCCTGGAGCTGTAAGGTAATGTTAACCATTGTGCCCCCAAGGTGAAGTAGACAGAATTCCCATTGCTCTCGGGATACCGCCATCCTGTGAGAGATGGGAATTTTGTCCATTTCACCTTGGTTTATAGATGGCCCTGTTGGTTTCATGCAAATACTAATTTCTTTGAAGCCAGCAATTCAAGTATTTACATAAAATTCAAGAACATAAGAAATAGGAGCAGGAGTAGGACATCTGGCCCTTCGAGCCTGCCCCGCCATTCAATAAGATCATGGCTGATCTGTCATGGCTCAGTTCCACATTCCCGCCCTCTCCCCATAACCCTTAATCCCCTTTCTTATCAAAAACCCATCAACCCGCGTCTTAAAAATATTTAGCGAGGTAGCCTCCACCACTTCAACAGGCAGAGAATTCCAGAGATCCACCACCCTTTGAGTGAAGAAATTCTTCCTCAACTCCGTTCTCAGCCGCCCCCCCTTTATCTTGAGGCTGTGCCCCCTAGTCCTACTGTCCTTTCTGAACAGGAAGAGTCTCTCCACCTCTATCCTATCCATCCCATTCATCATCTTATACGTCTCAATGAGATCTCCCCTCATTTTTCTAAACTCTAACGAGTACAAGCCTAGTTTATTCAGCCTCTCCTCATAGCTCAACCCCCTCAACTCCGGAAACAGCTGAGTAAACCTCCTCTGCACTCCCTCCAAGGCCAAAATATCCTTGCGTAAGTACAGCGCCCAAAACTGCACACGGTACTCCAGCTGCGGCCTCACCAATGCCCTATATAGCCGCAGCAAGACCTCCCTACTTTTATATTCAATCCCCCTCGCTATGAAGGCCAGCATCCCATTCGCCTTCCTGACCACCTGCTGCACCTGCAAGCTGGGTTTTTGCGACTCATACACAAGGACCCCGAGGTCCCTCTGCACCGTCGCCTACTGCAGTTTTTCTCCACGTAAGTAATAATCCTTCCTACCATTATTCCTACCAAAGTGGACCACCTTGCACTTGCCAACATTAAATTCCATTTGCCAGTTCCTGGCCCATTCGCCCAGCCTATCGAGATCCTTCTGTAGACTGTCCACACCCTCCGCGCAATTTGCCGTTCCACCAATCTTGGTGTCATCAGCAAATTTCGACACCATACACTCGGTTCCCTCCTCCAGATCATCTGTACAAATGGTAAATAGCTTAGGCCCCAGCACCGACCCCTGGGGCACTCCACTAGTCACCAACCGCCAATCCGAATAGTACCCATTGACCCCCACTCTCTGCCTCCTATTTGACAACCAGTCCTCTATCCACGCTAACACCCTACCCCAACTCCATGTCCCCTGACCTTCTGCAATAACCTCTTGTGAGGTACCTTGTCAAACGCCTTCTGAAAATCAAGAAAGACCACATCCACCGGCTCTCCTCTATCCACCGCCCTAGACACATCCTCATAGAACTCCAGTAAATTTGTCAGACACGACTTCCCTTTAACGAAACCGTGCTGCGTCTGCTCTACCAAGCAATTCCCCTCAAGATGCCACGCTATTTCCTCCTTGATGACGGATTCTAACATTTTACCTACAACAGATGTTAAACTAACCGGCCTATAATTCCCTGCCTTTTGCCTGGCACCCTTCTTAAACAACGGCGTAACATTAGCCGTTTTCCAATCTTCCGGCACTTCCCTGGAATCTAGCAACGTCTGGAAAATAACCACCAAGGCATCCACTATCACTTCCGCCATTTCTTTCAGGACCCTCGGATGTATTCCATCCGGTCCTGGGGACTTGTCCACAATCAGCCCCTCGAGTCTGTCGAGCACCGCCTCTCTAGTAACAGTAATGTCATTGAGACCCTCCAGTTCTACCACCTTTCTATCTGTAACACCCGGCAAATTATTCACGTCCTCCTCCGTGAAGACCGAAACAAAAACGTTGTTCAAGACCTTAGCCATTTCCCCATCCCCTACCACTAAGTCCCCCTTCTCATCCTCTAAGGGTCCAACGTTCACCCGAGCCAGCCTCTTCCTTTTTATATACTTATAAAAACTCTTGCTATCCTTTTTTATATTAAGCACTAGCCCAGCTTCATAGTTTCTCCTACCCTTCTTTATCAATTTCTTTGTCAATCTTTGTTGACATTTAAAACTCTCCCACTCATCTTCTCGCCCACTACTCTTAGCTACTCTAAACGCCTCCGCTTTTAATTGAACACTTTTCTTCACCTCCTTCGTTATCCACGGCTTATTACCTCTCCTCCTACGGTCCTTTTTGACCATCGGAATAAATTTCTGCTGAGCACCAAGAAAGATCTCCTTTAAAGATCCTCCACTGCTCCTCAGCAGACCTACCTTCCAGCGTGCTCCCCCAGTCCACATTCGCCAATTCCTCTCTCATCCTACCGTACTCCCCTCTGTTCAAACAAAGGACGTGTGTCCGGGAACCCACTTTGTCCTCCTCCATCTGCACCAGAAACTCCTCCATACAATGATCACTCTCCCCAAGAGGATCATAGAACATAGAACATAACAGCGCAGAACAGGCCCTTTGGCCCACGATGTTACGCTGACCAGTTAAAAAACAATGACCCTCTAACCTAAACCAAACCCTTACCATCCATAAACCTATCCACGGATCTCTTAAACGCCCCCAAACTAGGCGCATTTACAACTGCAGCAGGCAGGGCATTCCAATCCCTCACCACCCTCTGGGTAAAGAACCTACCTCTGACATCTGTCCTATAACTACCACCCCTTAATTTAAAGCTATGCCCCCTCGTGCTAGCTTTCTCCAAGCGAGGAAAAAGGCTATCACTGTCCACCCTATCTAAACCTCTAATCATCATATGTTTCAATAAGGTCCCCTCGTAGCCGCCTTCCTTCTAACGAAAACAACCTCAAATCCCTCAGTCTCTCCTCATAGGACCTCCCCTCCATGCCAGGCAACATCCTGGTAAACCTCCTCTGCACCCTCTCCAAAGCCTCCACGTCCTTCCTATAATGTGGGGACCAGAACTGCACACAATACTCCAAGTGCGGCCGCACCAGAGTTTTGTACAGTTGCAACATGACGCTGCGGCTCCTAAATTCAGTCCCCCACCAATTAACGCCAAGACACCGTATGCCTTCCTAACAACCCTATCTACTTGAATCCCAACTTTCAGGGATCTATGTACACATACACCTAGATCTCTCTGTTCATCAACACTATTCAGAGTCCTACCGTTAGCCCTATACTCTACACATCCGTTATTCCTGCCAAAGTGAATTACCTCACACTTTTCCGCATTAAACTGCATCCTCCACCTCTCGGCCCAGCTCTGCAACTTGTCCAAGTCTCCCTGTAGACTAAGACACCCTTCCTCACTATCTACCGCACCTCCGACTTTGGTGTCATCAGCAAATTTACTAATCCACCCAACTATACCCTCATCCAGATCATTTATAAAAATTACAAACAGCAGTGGCCCCAAAACAGATCCCTGAGGCACACCACTCGTAACTGAACTCCATGTCGAATACTTACTATCAACCACCACCCTCTGTCTTCTATCCGCCAGCCAATTCCTAATCCAATTTCCTAGATCACCCTCAATCCCATACATCTGCATTTTCTGCAGAAGCCTTCCATGGTGAACCTTATCAAACGCCTTACTAAAGTCCATATATACCACGTCAACTGCCTTACCCCCATCCACCTCTTTGGTCACTTTCTCAAAAAACTCGTAAGGTTAATAAGGCACGACCTACCCTCCACAAAACCATGCTGACTATCTCTAATCAATTCGTTACTCTCCAAATAACTATAAATCCTATCCGAATAATTTTTTCTAAAACCTTGCCCACAACAGAAGTAAGACTCACCGGTCTATAATTCCCGGGGAAGTCTCTGTTTCCCTTCTTAAACAATGGGACAACATTCGCTAACCTCCAGTCTTCCGGCACTATACCAGTGACCAACGACGACCTGAAGATCAGAGCCAGAGGCTCTGCAATCGCCTCCCTTGCCTCCCACAGAATCCTAGGGTAAATCCCGTCCGGCCCAGGGGACTTATCTATTTTCAAACCCTCAAGATCTTTCACTGCAAGGTCCCTAATTCTACCCACCTCATTACATAACACCAGATCCAAGATAGCTCGCTCCCTCGTCAGCTCCAACACACACTGTTCAAGGAAACTATCCCGGCAGCATTCCAAGAACTCTTCCTCAAGCCCTCCGCGCCAACATGGGTCGACCAATCAATATGCAGATTGAAATCCCCCATAATTACGGCCTACAACAACAACTCCTACAATCTCAACTGTGCTGGACTAGACACTGTGTCCAGATGGCTGAATAGGGCCTCCCCCACCAAGTCCTGTTGTCTTCATATTCAAATATCAGTGTTGTGAGAATGTGCGAGGTCGTCGGTAGCTTATCATCGTGGGAGAAACATGTTCATTGGTGAGAAACTGCTGTTAGGGAGGGTTATCAGGTAGCTTAGAAATAGAAAAAAATGTACACTTTTTTAGAAAGGAGCTATATACTTTTAAGAAAGAAACACAAGTAATAGGGAAATAACTGGATTTTTGATTTTAGCTTAAACTGTAAGTACAGAATCTTTAGCTATTTTAGAACCTCAAAACTAACTTAATAATTAAGGGATTCCAATTGTTTGTCTGACATAAATGAAAAGATTTTTCTAATCTGTTTTATGGTTATTTAATTATGACTGGGGAACTCAGTCACCTGACTGCACATCCTGTGCTGTTTGGAAAATCCTAGATGTTCCTGGTAGCCTGGATGATCATGTGAGCGGGAGGTGTCTCCCACTGAAGCAACTCAACTTCGGATTTGAAGCTTGAGCAGCAGCTGGGAGTGCTTCAGTGCACTTGTGTGGTTGAGAAATGCATGTTTCAGGGTGCGATTTACCTCGACGTTCAAGCAGAGGGGGAATAGGTGACTGCCAGATAGAGGAAGGGAACCAGGTAGATACTGAGGAACTCTCCCACATGTATCCTACATGCAAACCATTTTTCAGTTTTGGAAGAGTGGGTGACAGTTCCTGTATGGAAGCCAAACAGAGTCAAGAATATGGCACTCTGGGTGGTCCAACTGCTCGAAATGTAGAAGGACAATAGTGGTAGGGGATTTGTTAGTGAGGGGAGTTGACAGGTGCTTTACTAGCCGTAGACATGGCTCCAGGATGGATTGTTGCCTCCTAGGTGCCAGAGTCAAGGATGTCCTGGAATTGCAGCAAGACATTATGAATGGGGAGGGTTAATAACATAGAAACAAACAATAAAATAGTCAGAGCTTATGGCCCATGATGGGACCAAAGGCATAAGAAGAAAGATAAATTTGGTTTTCCAAACAGACTTCAGGAAATTAGGTCGGAAATTGAAAAGCAGGACTGCAACAATAGTTTTGACCAGCTTTGACAAAAGGTCATCTGGACTCGTGAGCTCTTTTCTCTCCTTACAGATGTTGCCAGACCTGCTGAAATTTTCTCTTTGGGTTTCAGATTCCAGGACCTACAGGAATTTGCTTTTATACTTCAAAGGTAGTAATCTCCAGATTCCTTCTGAGCATCTCAGTATACGAACAGAAGCATAGAGTAAATGAATATGTGGCTGGAGAGATGGTGCAGGAGAGAGGGCTTTAGCTTCCTGAGGCATTGGGACTGTTTCTGGAGGATCTGGGACTTGGGCAGGTTGCATCTGAACAGGACCGAGACCGGCATCCTCATTGAGAGGTTTGCTACTGGGGCAGATTTAAACTAAATCGGCAGAGGAGTAGGATTGTGACATATAGTTGAGAGAGGAGAGAAGCTGAGATGGAATTAGAATTTAAAACACCAGTAAGTGAGTCTGAAAGGCAGAGAAAGCATAGGTTAGATAAGAAAGAAGTGAGCCTAGCATGGCTAAGTGAGGTAAGGAGCCTGAGGAATAAGACAGACAACCTGAGGGCACAGTTAGGCACATAGACTATGATATTTTAGCTGTGACCAAGAGTTGGCTGAAAGGTAGGCAGGATTGGCAGCTCAACATTCCTGATTATGGGGTATTCAGATGAGATGGAAGGATTGATAGAAGAGCTGGGGAGCTCGCGATATTGATCAAGGAATCAATTAAAGCAGAGGAAGGACAATATCCTTGAAGGATCACCAAATGAGGCCATATGGATCGAATTAAAAATCACAAAAGGGACAAACATGCCCTTCTGATGTGTAGTATAGGCCCCCTCGCAGTCACAGAATGTGAGGGTCAAATGTGGAATCAGATTTCAGAAATGCATAGGATTGATAAGGCAGTAATAGGGGATTATAATTATCCAAATATTAACTTGGAAATTTTTGATGTACAAGGTAGGGAGGGAGCAAAATTCTTAAATCGCAGCCCAGAGAACTTTAGCCAGTACGTAGAAAGCCCAACTAGGGAGGGAGCATTTCTGGACCTAATATTTGGAAATGAGCCTGGGCAGGTGAAAGACATATCAGTAGGCAAGCATTTTGGAGATGATGTCCATAATTTAGTTAGATTTGGGATAGTGATGGAAAAGGATAAAGATAGACTGGGAACTGAGGAAAGGCTAATTTTACTAAGATCAGAGCTGGGAGCAGATAAAACTGTCAGAGCAATGGGAGTTCTTCAAGGAGGAGGTAGTAAGAATACACAGATATGTTCTATAAAAACAAAGGGTGAGACCAAGACCAGAGAACCCTGGGTAGCAAGGGACAGAAGCTTGTGAAAAATACCAATGGCTCAATATGGCAGAGTCCCTAAGAATTATAAAAGTGTGGGTAATTGTGTGGACCAGGAAGACATGGTACAGTCCTCAATGAATACTTTTGTGTTGGTCTCTGTGATGGAAAAAGATGATGCAGATATAGATATTAGCATGGAGGGCTGTGAAATATTAGAAATAAACAGAGGGCAGGGTAGTACTAGCAGATTCAGCAACTTTAAAAGTGGATAAATTTGCAGACCTGGATGAGATGTCGAAGGAGGAAGACATCAAGGGCACTGGCAGAAATTTTCAAATGGCCTCTGGCCATTGTGCGGTACTGGCGGACTGTAGGACTGCTAACATCATCCCAATATTAAAAAAGTGAGGTAGGGAGAGACCAGGAAATTATAGGGCAGTCAGCCTAACCTCGGTGGTTGGAAAGTTACTAAAAAGAGTCTGAGGAACAGAATATATCTGCTCTTGAATAGACACTGATTAACCAGGGATAGTCAGCATGGATTTGATAAATTTAATCCAGTTATTTAAATTATTGTCACGAACCAAGATACAGTGAAAAAGTATCGTTTTGCATGCTATTCATTTTGTGAAAGTAGCCAGGAGTGTTGTTGAGGGTAACGCTTTAGATATGGTCCCTGTGGATCTTAGCAAGGCTTTTGGTTAGGCCCCTCGTAGCAGAAGGATCTAGAAAGTGAGGGCCCATGGAATCCAAGGCTGAGTGCACATTTGGATCCAAAATTGGCTGAGACAGGAAGCAGAGGGTGATGGCAGAGGAAAGTTTGTGATTCTATTTCCAGTTTTGGCTTTTTTGAACAGTTTTGGTCTGTTTGTCTAAGGATAGAGATACTGGCATTAGAGGCAGCACAGAGAAGATTCACTAGGTTGATCCTGGGTAAGGAAGAATTTAAAAGTGGGTTGGGCCTATACTCATTGGAGTTTAGAAGAATGAGAAGCAACCTCCTTGAGACATATAGGATTCTTAAGGAGCTTGACAGGGTGGATGCTAAGAGGATATTTCCTCTTGTGAGTGTGTCTTGGACCAGAGAGCATAATCTGAGTAAGGGGTTACCCATTTTAAAACCAATGAGGAAGAACTTCTCTGAGGGTGCTGAATCTGTGGAATTCTTTACAGCACAGCACTGTGGAGGCTGTGTCGTTAAATATGTTCAAGCTGTGACACAGATGTTTAATCAGGAAGGGAATCAAGCGTTATGGGGATACAGTGGGAAAATGGAGTTGAGGATTTTAGCAGGTCAGCTATGATCGCATTGAATGGCAGAGCAGACTTGATAGGTCAAATGACCTGCTTCTGTTTCTGCGTTTTATGGTGTTGATCTTCCCCAAGTCCAGATCGGACTGCCTGGGAAGGTAGTTTAGGCTGAAGGTACTTGAAATATCATAACATTCAGGAATAAAGGGCAAGTGCTGAAAAAGGGATTAGCGCAACTTTGACTCATTGAATCTGCACTAACAAAACTACCAAAGGGGTCTTTTCTGCACTGTATGACTCTATTACAAAGATGACTTCAAAGCCACTGCTGTGAAGGCTGTGGATGCTTAGTTATTTTATCTGGTGCATGTGAATATGTTCCGCAAAACCAGCAGGATGCATTTTCATTTCTTTAGCAACTTTAGCACATTGCAGAAGTGATTTGGTGATATAAATCTGAATATATGCTGCAGTATCTTTGAAGGCAGTTTGTTGTGGCTTCAAGTTATAAAGGGCTGATTATCAACTCAAGGGTCAAACAAGCATCTTATAATTGTAATACACATCTACTCCCTTCTCCTTCCTGGCTCCAGCTGAGATTCCCCTCAACCCAGAATGCACACCTTGCAACCGATTGGCTCAGCTTTTTGCACTGCCTCTCCATAGGGTCCAGCCCAAGCAAGTGGCCCTCAGGGATCATCACCTTAAAGGAACCATGCTACCACAACTGTATGTTTCTTGCTGAGCACTTTGAGTCTTTTGTAATTTTGTGCGCTTATTACAGATGCATTTTGTTGCTGTATATCTTGACATTTGCATTGTTGCTAATATTAAATGTCACAGGATTTGATTCTTAATTTCTTTTTGCCTAATGCACTTTGAACCTTGATTAGTTTGTGTGATTTATGAAGCTGGGAGGTACACCCACCTTTTTCATGAGTTGTTCCTCTCTATGGTTGCCTTTTCCTCCATCCTTTGTACTTGACAGTTGGATAGGTCTAGTTTTAAGAAGGGATAAATTAATTGGGTTTTCTCCCCCACTTTATTTTTGTTTATCCCACCTCCATGCAGCAAACAAAATAATTAGAATATCCACTGAATGCAAAATTCAGTGGATAAGTAGAATGCATGTTGGGCAAGCTGTGTTTGGAAATGAAAATCACGTGACTGGTTTGGTGGATAATAAATTACAGAATTACTGAGGTTAACAATTTGGGAACAGAAGCAAGAGTGGGGTGTTGTGACCAACTGAAAACACGGGTGCATTGACTTAAGTTTGGGGTGTTTCGTGCTCCAGAAAGATTTCTAATTTATCAAATTAGCTTGCAAATCCACTGTTCCACAAATTATAAACCACCTAATCACTTGCATTAATATTACACTTACTATTCCAAAAACAAAGACAAAAAAGAAGTGGTAAAGTGAATGGAGTTTGGAATCGGTTTTAATTATCCATGTCCATGCATAATATTGGTGTTCATCTCAGGGCTCTTGAGTAATACATAAGATTAAGGGGGAAAAAACCCTCCTTCTGCTATTCTTTAGCTTATCCAACCTCATCAGCATCCTTCTACCTGTAAATCAGATTTGTTGGGGATGAAGTAACTTGACTTTTGCTGAAGGAATTAATATGCAAGAGGTAGATTCTATTGCAATTACTGCAAGTGAAGCGTTTATCACGTGCCATTATGTATTGTTTTTGGCATTAATGCCTGTTGCCATGATCATGCCAATCCACAGGTATGTTACCATTTTCCTTTGGTATCAGTTAATGTTTCCCAGGTGCGTGAATTGCTGTTTAGGGCTTTCATATTTGTAAGCTTTCTTGTTGCAGAGCTTTGGGTATCCTACTGTACATTTGGCTCTGGCTACCTCACCATGTAAGAAATCCTTAGGTATGCGACCACCTTCCATCCTGTGTACTAAGCCAGCAAAAGTCATCCTTGCTCGAGAAGTACCAACATAACTGGGCGCCTTGCCTTTGAAAGGGCTGCTTCATTTGTGATGTTTTGTTTTTTTTTGTGAGCTACTCAATGTGCTGTAGCAAGTGAAGATGGAAGTTTGTTGAGCTTCCTTTCTTGCTAGCTGTAAATTGTCCATGTTTCGTAGCCATACAACAAGGTGCTGAAAACACAGTACCTTGGTCTAAGATGGTTGATGCTATTCAGTGTATGTTTTGTGACCGGGCAAAGGTGCAAGCTGTGTTTCCTATGCATGTATTGAGTTTTACACTAAGAAATAGATTGTCTATTGTCATAGCACCACAAACGGCTTGACTACAGGGTGGGAGAAAGAAGAGGATTCTTTAGTCAGAGGAGCAGGCAGGCATTTCTGCAGCCAAAGAAGTGACTCCAGTATAGTGTGTTGCCTCCCTGCTGCCAGGGTCAGGGCTGTCACTGAACGGCTCAGGGTATCCTGAAAGGAGAGCATAGTGAATTGGAAGTCATGATGCATGTCGGTACCAACGATATGGGCAAAGTGGAGAATGAGGTCTTGCATCAAGAATTCAGGGAGCTAGGCAGCAGATTAAAAAACAGAACTTCAATGGTTGTAATCTCTAGGTTACTCCCAGCTTCTAGTTAGGTCTAGCGAGTATAGAAATAATAGGACAGATGTGTGGCTCAAGAGTTGGTGCAGGAGAGAGGGTTTTAGATTCCTGAATCACTGGGACTATTTCTGGGGAATGCAGTGCTGAGAAGGTAGTGGAGGCTGAAAACCTTATAACCTTTTAAAACAAAATATGGATGAGCACTTGAAATATAACATTCAAGGATATGGGACAAGCGCAGGAAAATGGGATTGGTGTGCCTTAATGGTAGTTGTTGTCAGTGTAGAATTGATGAGCTGAAGGGCCTTTCCTGTGCTGTATAACTGACTTTATGCACCCCCAGTGGGGTATTATTTTGCATGGTTGGGAGCAGAGATGTGACACCTCCCCCCATGTCCATGGTTTTCTTAATGCTTCTAGTTAGGGGGAAAAGGTTACAGGGTTGGGAGAGAGAATCCATAAGTAGCTGAGTTTCCACATAAAAGGCTAGCACAGCATCATTAGTGTCAAAGAGCTCTCTGATCAAAACATGCATATTTTTGCATGGCTTTGTCTGGATAAGATTAGAGTTTGTGTCTGACCTAGTATGCAGATGATCGCCTGCCATATCTGCAAGGAAGACAAAGGCCAGGAGCATGGAGAAGGGGATTCAACAAAATAGGAGCTAGGATACAGCCCTGTTTCACTTCATTCTTTGCTCTGAAATTATTTGACGCAGTGCTATCAAACTGACAGTATAATGCATGGCATGGAAGGAGAACTTTTCCCTAAAGTCTTACCCAAACTAGCCCAACTGTGTTCTGTGTAAATACTACTGCACTCTGCTGTGCAAAAAATATGAACTAACAGGAGCAATGTAAAATAAGCAAGTAGGTAGATTTATACAATTTTATTTTGCAATTGTACAATTTACAATTACACAAAACATTTGGTGATTGTGGTTTGCTTCCTGCTCACAGCACGATTTTCCATGAAATTGTCAATTATATTTAGTGCAATGAAGTGTTTCATTTGGAACATCTGGCTTAGTTGTCAGATATTTCATCAGCAGTCATGCAGAATTAGATGTAATGGCTGTAGTGGTTCCTCTACATCTGTCTAGATGCTGGACCCACTCGCTTGGGCCTATTCCTTACTACTTGCACAGCAGCAGCCCCTGGCACTGCATAAATAACTACTAGTTATAATCCCTCATCAACACTGCACTGGAATCAAAGCTTGGGTCTGCTGGCAGTCAAAACAGAGAACTCAAATGTTCAGTGTTTTGAGTTTGTATTGGTGCTTGTGTGGGATCCTAAACTCTGTCAGATGCAGCTGCTTCCTCTGTTGGTAGGATGAATTCATAATATTGAAAGCATTTGGCAAAGGATTGCCATCAAGCTCGCTCCTGCAGACATGACATAAAAAGCACGCTGGCATTGTGCTGCAGCAACCGCTCCTTGCAACACACATTCATGTGGTGTAAATTCATCACAGAAATCACATCTACACTCTATCACTCAGGTTACAGATGCTAGCCTGGCAGTGGGAATTTTTGGTTCAGGCATTTCTTTTGAACTCCACAGTTGTCATCTATTAAGATGACTTCTCTGCTTTCCAGTGACATATATTTTGGTAAACTTGGCACAGCTGCTTCTTAAAAATAAAAATATGGATGGCCTATGTTTTTGTTGTTTCTGAAGATTGTGAGGTTTTTTTTTGCCTCTCCCAGGAGATTGTGAACAGGGTGAGGAGGGAGTGCAAGTCTGATGATGTGCACCAATTATACAAAGCTGAGGTATGATGGCCTCTGTGGAGCTCTTGTCATTTCAATAATATACTGGATAGTACAAAATATTTCGATACATATTTGTACAGCTGAATGTTTAAATCTATTATTTCATTGTTCCTACCGGTGTTTTAATAATTGTATCAATTACACACAGTTAAGTAATTCCTGCTGCATGATGTACTACCTGGTATTATTAAGTGCTATACATTTTCAAGATCTTGTTACTCCAAAATATTGTTGTTACACCTAGCATTTTAATTTACAAGTTTTTAAACACGTGAAAGGTTAAATCAAAATATACTAATTACTGTATCCTTTATAACTATTTGTTTATCTGTTTGCTTATTGTACTTTTCCTCTTAATACAATAACCACTTCAAGATTTTTAAAATTTTCTCCTCTTAATGAGGGTATTATTCTACATTTTACTTGTATTTATAATTATCAATAACAGATGGCAACAATTAAGAATTTACATTGAGGTAATTGCTGTGTAGTTAGTTTGTTGAAACTAGTTGTCGGATTGACCCAATTCTCTATTTGAATGTTGGTGTGATGTGATTAAATTCTAATTGGCACCATAAACTAATTTTAAATAGTGTCTTCTCCCACAACACAAGGTCAATAAACCTACACCAAACTGTATGCAAATTGAAAATTGAGGAAATTTCTTTCAATACCTCCATGTATTGTATTTTGGGCTGAATTATTTTGTTTCACTTCAGTTATTAATTTTGAAACTATTCAATCATTATTTTAGAATTCTATGATGATACTATTTATAGAACCCCAGTGGATTTTCCCAGTTGTGTTTTGCGGAATTGCTTTGAGTGGAAGCCAGTAATGTTTTGAACTTTTAAAATTTAAAGCAAATGACCACTGAGTAATCTCAACTTTGGGACAAAATTCAAAGCCAACTCCAGGATTTCAAAACTTAACCTAGCAAGAGGAATGCTGCTTTGTTGAAGGTGCAGTGCTGGGCATGGTAAAGACAGGTATGCAATTCAGCCATTTGTATTTCACCACCTTTTATCTGCCATTGTTCTACATTCTTTCTACTCATACCTAACAAAAATTTGCCATTCTTACTTTTGCCATTTTAAATTCATTTAGCTAAAATAGTTTTTGAGGGAGAAAAGTCAAGATTTAAACCTGTGACTTATAACTCGGCCAAGAGCCATTGCTGACTACCATTTTATAAATTCAATAAAAGGCTGAAGCTCCAGTATAACTGCCTGTGTGACACCTCTAGTCACATCATACCAATTGGAGCACATACCATTATTGTTATTCCTTTAGAATCAGAGGTTTACAGCGTAGAAACAGGCCCTTTGGCCCAAGTTGTCCATGCCACCTTTTTTAAAACCCCTAAACTAATCCCAATTGCCCGCGTTTGGCCCATATCTCTATACCCATTTTACCCATAACACTTTTTAAAAGACAAAGTTGTACCCACCTCTACTATTACCTCTGGCAGCTTGTTCCAGACACACTCCACCCTCTGTGTGAAACAATTGCCCCTCTGGACACTTTTGTATATCTTCCCTCTCACCTTAAACCTATGTCCTCTAGTTTTAGACTCCTCAACCTTTGGGAAAAGATACCCAACTAGCTACCTTGTCTATGCCCTCATTATTTTATTGACATCTATAAGGTCACCCCTCAGCCTCCTATGCTCCAGAGAGAAAAGTCCCATTCTATTCAGCCTCACTATAACTCAATCCATCAAGTCCCAGTAGCATCCTAGTAAATCTTTATTGCAAACTTTCTAGTTTAATAATATCTTTTCTATAATAAAGTGACCAGAATTGCACACATTAGTCCAAGTGTGGCCTTACCAATGTCTTGTACAACTTCAACAAAACATCTCAACGCTTGTATTCAGTGTTCTGACTGATGAAATCAAGCATGCAGAATGCCTTTTTCACCACTCTGTCCACCTGTGACTCCCCTTTCAAGGAGCTATGAACATGTACCTCTAGAGACCAATCGAAGAATTGAGTTTAGGAGTCAGGAGATAATGCTGCAGCTGTATAAGACCCTGGTCAGACCCCACTTGAAGTACTGTGCTCAGTTCTGGTCGCCTCATTACAGAAAGGATGTAGAAAGGGTGCAGAGGAGATTTACAAGGATGTTGCCTGGATTGGGTGGCATGCTTTATGAGGATAAGTTGAGAGAGCTTGGTCTTCCATCCTTGGAGAGACAAAGGATGAGGGGTGACCTGATAGAGGTGTTTGCGTGGAGGGTGTGGACAGTCTGCAGAGGGATCTGGATAGGCTCAGCGAGTGGGTGAGGACCTGGCAGATGGAGTATAATGTTAGCAAGTGTGAGGTTATTCACTTTGGCAGAAATAATAGTCGGAGGGATCACTATTTAAAGGGCAAAAAGCTGCAGCATGCTATGGTGCAGAGGGACCTGGGGGTCCTTGTGCATGAATCGCAAAAACCCAGTCTGCCGGTGCAGCAGGTGATCAAGAAGGCGAATGGAATGCTAGCCTTTATAGTGAGGGGGATAGAGTATAAAAATAGGGAGGTCTTGCTGCAACTGTATAGGGCACTGGAGAGGCCGCAGCTGGAGTACTGTGTGCAGTTTTGGTCGCCGCACTTGCACAAGGATATTTTGGCCTTGGAGGGAGTGCAGAGGAGGTTCACTAGGCTGATACGGGAGGTGAGGGGGTTGGCCTATGACAAGGTACCTCACAAGAGGTTATTGCAGAAGGTCAGGGGACATGGAGTTGGGGGTAGGGTGTTAGCGTGGATAGAGGATTGGTTGTTAAATAGGAGGCAGAGAGTGGGGGTCAATGGGTGCTATTCGGATTGGCGGTTGGTGACTAGTGGGGTGCCCCAGGGGTCGGTGCTGGGGCCTCAGCTATTTACCATTTATATAGATAATCTGGAGGAGGGAACCGAGTGCAGGGTGTCGAAATTTGCTGATGACACCAAGATTGGGGGAAAGGCAAATTGTGCGGAGGGTGTGGAGAGTCTGAAGAAGGATCTAGATTGGCTGGGCGAATGGGCCAGGAAATGGCAAATGGAATTTAATGTTGGCAAGTGTGAGGTGGTCCACTTTGGTAGGAAGAATGGTAGGAAGGACTATTACTTACGTGGTGAAAAACTGCAGCAGGCGACGGTGCAGAGGGACCTCGGGGTCCTGGTGCATGAGTCGCAAAAACCCAACCTGCAGGTGCAGCAGATGGTCAGGAAGGCGAATGGGATGCTGGCCTTCATAGCAAGGGGGATTGAATATAAAAGTAGGGAGGTCTTGCTGCAGCTGTATAGGGCATTGGTGAGGCCGCAGCTGGAGTACTGTGTGTAGTTTTGGTCGCCGTACTTACGCAAGGATATTTTGGCCTTGGAGGGAGTGCAGAGGAGGTTTACTAGGCTGATTCCGGAGTTGAGGGGGTTGAGCTATGAGGAGAGGCTGGATAAACTCAGCTTGTACTCGTTAGAGTTTAGAAGAATGAGGGGAGATCTCATTGAGACGTATAAGATGATGAATGGGATGGATAGGATAGAGGTGGAGAGACTCTTCCCACTCAAAGGACAGTAGGACTAGGGGGCACAGCCTCAAGATAAAGGGGGGGGGGGTTTAGAACGTAGTTGAGGAGGAACTTCTTCACTCAAAGGGTGGTGAATCTCTGGAATTCTCTGCTCGTTGAGGTGGTGGAGGCTGCCTTGCTAAGTATTTTTAATGATGTGGGTATGCCGGCGTTGGACTGGCGTAAACACAGTAAAAAGTCTGACAACACCAGGTTTTAGTCCAACCTATTTATTTGATAATATACTCACAAGCTTTCGGGTTAGTCCCTTCGTCAGGTGAATGGAGAGTTCTGGCCTCAGACAGAGCATATAAAGCACAGACAGTTTAGAGATTACTGATTAGAATGCGAATCCTTACACCTAACCTGCTGTTCAAGACACTTCAGGTCTTGAACAGCAGGTTAGGTGTAAGGATTCGCATTCTAATCAGTAATCTCTAAACTGTCTGTGCTTTATATGCTCTGTCTGAGGCCAGAACTCTCCATTCACCTGACGAAGGGACTAACCCGAAAGCTTGTGAGTATATTATCAAATAAATAGGTTGGACTGAAACCTGGTGTTGTCAGACTTTTTCAAGTATTTTTAAGACAGGGGTTGATGGGTTTTTGATAAGCGAGGGGATTAAGGGTTATGGGGAGAGGGCGGGAATGTGGAACTGAGCCACGACAGATCAGCCATGATCTTACTGAATGGCAGGGCAGGCTCGAAGGGCTAGATGGCCTACTCCTGCTCCTATTTCTTATGTTATGTTCTTAACATTTACCACACTCCAATCTTCAGCCACCTCACCCAAGACTATCGATGATTCAAATATTCTGGCTAGTGGACCTGCAATTTCCTCCCTACCCTCCCACGATGTCCTGGGATGCACCTGATCAGGTCTCGCAGATTTATCTACCTTGATGCGCTTTGAGACTTTCAGCACCACCTTCTCTGTATTATGGACACTCCTCAAAACATCAATATTTATTTCCCCAAGTTCCCTAACATCCATGCTTTTCTGAACAGTAAATACTGATGTGAAATATTCATTTCGGATCTCGTCCATCTCTTGTGGCTCCACACCTAGATTACCTTAAGAAGCCCTACTCTCTCCCTTGTTACTCTTTTTGCCCTTTATGTATGTGTAGAAGCTCTTTGGATTCTATTTTGCCTTATCTGCCAAAACAATTTTTTGCCCTCCTGATTCTCTCTTAACTCTACTCCTACACCCCTATACTCTTCAAGAGATTCACTTGATCCCAGCTGTCTATGCACGTCATATGCCTCTTTCTTCTTCTTGACCAGGGCCTCTACCCAGAGGCATCCAGGGTTCCCGACTTCTGCCAGCCTTGCCCTTCACTCTAAGAGGAAAATGTTTACCCTGAACCCTAGTTCAATTTAAAATTGAAATTTCCGGAGTCTGCATAAGCAAGATCCAAGATCCTGACTCAGGGACAGGACTGGTTACTTCAAGTGCTGGGTTTCAGATGTTTCAGAAGGGACAGGAACAGAGGCAAAAGAGGGAGTGTCACTGTTGATCAGAGATAGTGTCACGGTTGCAGAAAAGATGGACGCCATGAAGGGATTGTCTATGGAGTCTCTGTGGGTACAGGTTAGGACCAGGAAGGGGTCAATAACTTTACTGTGTGTTTTCTGTAGGCTGCCCAATTGTAATAGGGATGTTGAGTAGAATGGGAAGCAGATCCTGGAAAGGTGTAATAATGATGTGGAGATGCCGGCGTCGGACTGGGGTAAACACAGTAAGAAGTCTCACGACACCAGGCTAAAGTCCAACCAGTTTATTTGATAGTAAACCCACATGGTGTAATAATGAGTTCTCGTGATGGGAGATTTTAATTTCCCAAATATTGATTGGAATCTCCCTAGGGTAAGAGGTTTAGATGGGGAGGAGTTTGTTAGGTGTGCTCAGGAGGGTTTCTTGACACAATATGTGGATAAGCCAACAGGAGGAGAGGCTGTGCTTGATTTGATATTGGAAAATGAACTGGTCAGGTATTAGATCTCTCAGTGGGAGAGCATTTTGAAGATAGAATTATGATCACTATCTCCTTTACAATAGCATTGGAGAGAGATAGGATCAGACAAGTTAGAAAAGTGTTTAATTGGAGTAAGGGGAATTATGAGGCTATCAAGCTGGAAATTGGAGGCTTAAATTGGGAAGAGGTTTTCTCAGGGAAATGTACGGAAGAAATGTGGCAAATTTTCAGGGAATATTTGTCTGGAGTTCTGATAGCAATGTTGCAAAGAGACAGGGAATTTATGGTACGTTACAGGAACCGTGGTGTACAAAGGCTGTAATAAATCTAGTCGAGAAGAAAAGAAAAGCTTAAAGGTTCAGAGAGCTAAGTAATGTTAGAGATCTAGAAAAGTGTACGGCTAATAGGAAGGATCTGAAGAAGGAAATTAGGAGAGCCAGAAGGAGTCATGAGAAGGCCTTGGCGAGCAGGATGAAGGAAAACCCCAAGGCATTCTACGAGTATGTGAAGAGCAAGAGAATAAGACGTGAAAGAATAGGACCTATCAAATGTGACGGTGGGAGAGTTTGTATGGAACCAGAAGAAATAGCAGAGGTACTTAATGAATACTTTACTTCAGTAATCACTATGGAAAAGGATCTTGGTGGTTGTACTGCAGACTTGCAGTGTACTGAAAAGCTTGAGCATGTAGATATCAAGAAAGAGGGTGTGTTGGAGCTTTTGAAAAGCATCAAGTTAGATAAGTCGCTGGGACAGGATGGGATGTACCCCAGGCTACTGTGGGAGGCGAAGGAGGAGATTGCTGAGCCTCTGGCGATGATCTTTGCGTTATCAGTCGAGGCGGGAGACGTTCCGAAGGATTGCCAATGTGGTTCCTTTGCTCAAGAAGGGGAGTAGAGATAGCCCTGGAAATTATAGTCCAATGAGTCTAACCTCAGTGGTTGGTAAGTTGATGATGAAGATCCTGAGAGGCAGGATTTATGAACATTGAGAGGTATAATATGATTAAGAATAGTCAGCATGGCTTTGTCAAAGGCAGATTATGCCTTACGAGTCTGATTGAATTTTTTGAAGATGTGACTAAACACATTGATGAAGGAAGAACAGTGGACGTGGTTCACATGGACTTCAGCAAGGCGTTTGATAAGGTCCCCCATGCAAGACTGCTTGAGAAGGTGAGAGGGCATGGGATCCAAGGGGCTTTGGCCTTGTGGATCCAGAACTGGCTTGCCTGCAGAAGGCAGAGAGTGGTTGTGGATGGGTCTTTTTCTGCATGGAGGTCGGTCACCAGTGGAGTGCCCCAGGGATGTTCTCGGACACTTGCTGTTTGTCTTTTTCATAAATGACCTGGATGAGGAAGTGGAGGGGTGGGTTAGTAAGTTCGCCGACGATACGAAGGTTGGTGTTGTGGAGTCTGGAGGGATGTCAGAAGTTGCAGCGTGACATAGATAGGATGCAAGACTGGGCAGAGAAGTGGCAGATGGACTTCAATGCGGATAAATGTGTAGTGGTCCATTTTGGCAGGACCAACGGGATGCAGGAGTACAATATCAAGGGTAGGAGTCTTAGCTGGGTTGAAGAGCAGAAGGATCTTAGGGTCTGGGTCCATAGGACTCTTAAATTGGCCTCGCAGGTGGAGGATGTGGTCAAGAAGGTGTATGGTGTACTGGCCTTCATTAATCAAGGGATTGAGTTTAGGAGTCAGGAGGTAATGCTGCAACTTCATAGGACCCTTGTCAGACCCCATTTGGAGTACTGTGCGCAGTTCTGGTCACCTCACTACAGGAAGGATGTGGAAGCTTTTGAGAGGGTGCAGAGGAGATTTACAAGGATGTTGCCTGGATTGGGAGGCATGCCTTAGGTTGAGGGAGCTAGGTCTCTTCTCCCGGGAGAATCAGCGGTTGAGAGGCGACCTGATAGAGGTTTATAAAATGTGAGAGGAATAGATAGCCTCCGAGAATCCACCCTATTTTCCAGGGCTGAAATGGTCGCTACGAGAGGACACAGGTTTAAGGTGCTGGGAAGCAAGTACAGAGGAGATAGAACATAGAACACTACAACACAAATAGGCCCTTCGGCCCACGAGTTGCACTGATCACATCAACACCTATCTATAACCCCCAATTCCATAAAACCCCATATACTCATCCAGAAGTCTTTTAAAAGACCCCAGCGAGTTCGCCTCCACCACCACTGATGGCAGCCGATTCCACTCACTCACCACACTCTGAGTGAAAAACTTACCCCTAACATCACTTCTGTACTTTCCTCCCCGCACCTTAAATCTGTGTCCTCTCGTAGTGACCATTTCAACCCGGGGAAATAGCCTCTGAGAATCCACCCTATCCATTCCTCTCAACATTTTATAAACCTCTATCAGGTCGCCTCTCAACCTTCGTCTCTCCAGGGAAAAGAGACCCAGCTCCCTCAACCTAACTTCATAAGGCATGCCTCCCAATCCAGGCAACATCCTTGTAAATCTCCTCTGTACCCTTTCAATAGCTTCTACGTCTTTCCTATAGTGAGGCGACCAGAACTGCGCACAGTACTCCAAATGAGGCCTGACAAGGGTCTTATAAAGTTGCAGCATTACCTCCCGACTCCTAAACTCAATCCCTCGATTTATGAAGGCCAGTACACCATATGCCTTCTTGACCACCTCTTCCACCTGCGAGGCTGATTTAAGAGTCCTGTGGACCCGGACCCCAAGATCCTTCTGCTCTTCAACACTACTAAGACTCCTGCCCTTGATAGTGTACTCGTTCATCCCGTTGGTTCTGCCAAAGTGGACGACTACGCATTTATCCGTGTTGAAGTCCATCTGCCACTTCTCCGCCCAGTCCTGCATCCTATTTATCTCCTGCTGCAATTTTTGACATCCTTCCAGACCATCCACAACACCACCGACCTTCGTGTCATCAGTGAACTTACTTACCCATCCCTCCACTTCCTCATCCAGGTCATTTATGAAAATGACAAACAGCAAGGGTCTTAGAACAGATCCCTGGGGCACTCCACTGGTGACTGACCTCCATTCAGAAAAAGACCCATCCACAACCACTCTCTGCCTTCTGCAGGCAAACCAGTTCTGGATCCACAAGGCCAAAGGCCCTTGGATCCCATGCCCTCTCACCTTCTGTTAGGGGTAAGTTTTTCACTCGGGGTGAGCGAGTGGAATCAGTTGCCATCGGTGGTGGTAGAGGCGAACTCGCTGGGGTCTTTTAAGAGACTTCTGGTGAGTATATGGGATCTAATGGCATTGGAAGTTACAGATAGTTCTATGGCTTGGTAGGTATAGATGTGATCGGTGCAACTTGTGGGCTGAAGGGCCTGTTTGTGCTGTAGTGTTCTATGTCCTATGATACAGGAAATGCATGCAAGAGAAATCCAATGTCTTTGTGAGCTGTTTTCTTCAAGGTTAGTGGCAAGCAATATCATTTTAAGCACTGATCATAAAGTCCAGGCCCCTGATTCCTAATCCGTTCATACTTGTGTCAATATGTTATATCCATTTTCATTCGGGTTAATATAGATTCCACCAAGTATCCACGGTCTTGAGTGAAGAACAAGATGGATTTTTATGACATTCTGGCCATTTCTAGCATTTTATTCCAGATTTGTTTGTTGAATTTAAATTTCTCAAGCTGCAGCGGTGGGATTGAAACTCGTTTCTGGAGCATGTGTTGAACCATGATACTACCACTGCCATTCCCCTCATGCCTTCTCATGTCAGCAATAAATTGAACTCCCAGTTTCCTCTCTTTGTTTAAATAAGTTTCATAGATCCCTTGGCACTAATAGAAGTCCAGTAATTAGTTACATTGGCTATGGAAAGAATGTTACCAATGCTATTATTGAAATTGTTTTTTCCCCTTCTCCTTTGTGGATTTTTTGTACAAAATGGCTGCCATATTTGACTAATTCAAATTCTTTGTAGGTTTGTGTTTTTGAGAGATCTCTAAAAGGTAAAATGCTGTTTAAATGTCAATATACATATATTAATTGTACACATTTAGAAATCCTCTGAAAATGTTTAATCAAAATGCAGCATCTGACTATGCAAATACAGCATAGTATATGGTATCATAATTTGATATGATATACTGTTGCAGAATTGATTCAGTTTCTCGCTCAGCATGTGGGAAAGACATTTTTATTGCTGATAGGAAAGGTCAACTGTCAGAAACTAAAAAGTGTTAGTTGTTCCTGAATAAGTTGTTTGTGTTGTTGGCCATGCCCTGAATTTTGCAATACAGAAGTGACGAATTGCTAGAACCAGACGTTGATTGGAAAAAGAATTGCTGCTCTTGCTGAAGGAAGCTCTTTAAGGTGTGACGGTGCAAATGGGAAAAGAAGTTAGCAAGTGTGAATTTAAAATTATTTTGAATTTCCCCTGAGAAGCTGTCTTCCCATCCGTTAACATGTGAATTTTTATATATGCATAATCTGTAATGAGTACAACTTCCTGATGCTGTGATGAACAAGTGAGCTGCAATTTTATAATTTGTTAAAAAATAGACTGGAGACAAAATATTAAAACATTAAGCTAAAATTTGGGTGTATGATTGCTTTTGTAATATTCCTGGGGAGAAACTAAAATGTCACTGCATCAGAATTAATCAAAATTTCAAAAATTAAGATACTGAAAATAATTGCCAGTATTCAGGTGGATTCAGAAGCAAGAGAAAGCTGCCAGGCCTTTCAAGCTTGCCTCACCATTCAATACTTTCATGGCTGATCAATGGAACCTCAACTCTTTTTCTGTGCCATTTCCCCTTTGTTCTGCAATCTATCAAATGGATCATTCTCCAGTTGGCAACCTGTAACTTGTGGTGCCCCGCAGGGTTCAGTTCTCAGACCACAACTATTTACCATCTGTTTCAATGATGTACAAGCAGGGGCACGATGTAACACAGCAAAATTTGCTGACAACACCAAAATAGGTGGGAAAACAGACTGTGATGAGAGAAGACTATGCAAGTGCATATTGACAGGCATAGGGAAATGACCAGAACCCGGTAGATGGCATTTAATGTGGATAAATGCAAGATTTATCCATTTTGGCCAGAAAAATAAAAGGGCAAATTACTATTTAAATGGAAAACAGATTCCAAAGGCATCTGTGCAGATGGATCTGGATGTCTTTGTGCATTGAGTTTCGGAAAGTGGGGATGCAGGTGCAGAATATTATAAGGAAGGCAAATGGAATCTTGGCATTTATTGTAAAGGGTCTAGAGTTTAAAAATAAAGAAATGTTGTTACAATTGTATAAGGCATGGTGAGACCACAGTTGGCGTATTGTGTTCAGTTTTGGTCACCTTCTTTGAGGAAGAATGTGGTGACACTGGAGATGGCTCAGAAGAGGTTCACTAGATTGATTCCAGGTTTGAAGGGGCTGTCGTATGAGGACCAGTTGAATAGCTTGGGCTTCTACTCACTGGAGTATAGAAGAATGAGGGGGGATTTAATTGAGGTATATAAAATCAATGGGATTGATAAAGTAAGCATTAACTAACTTTTCAGTCTTTTAGAACCGTCTAGGACAAGAGGTCATAGTTGCAGAGTAGGAGGGGGAGAAGTTTGAGACATAAGAAGAAGCTGCATCTCAGAGGGTTGTGAATTTATGGAACTCCCTGCCCTAGAGTGCAGTAGATTCAAGAAAGAGATAGATATATATTTAATCAAATGCAGGGTATAGGGATATGAGTTAAAGGCAGGGAAGTGGAGTTAGGATGGGAGTGGGACCAGCCATGATCGTATATAATGGCAGAATGCGCTGAATTGCCTGTTCTCACTACTAATTCCTATGGTCTTAAACATTTATCTATCTCCACTTTGATTTTAATGATTCAGCCTCCACCACCCTTCCAGAGATTCACCCACCTCTGTGAAATGACATTTCTATGCATCTCAGTTTTAAATAACTGGCCGTTTACCTTGCAGCCTTGTCCCCTTTTAGAGACTGTCCCACTGATAAAAACATCTCACTGTCTAACCTGTCAGCCCTCCCTCAGGGACTTGTGTTTGACTAAGGTAACTCCCCCACTCAAGGAATACAGACTCAGGCTGTTTAGCCTACCTTGATAGGACAACCTTCTACTTTTTGGACCTGCCTGCTTGCTTTTTGTGATTCATGCACTGGTTTTGTCTCATTTAAGTCTGGTGATTAAAAGGAAAATGCTAAAAGATTAACATTTAAAAGTTAAAAGATTTGAACAAATTACAAATTTGCCACAGCCTGTTGCATCTTCCAGCAACCTTAATCCAGAAAATAATAATTCACTTTGTTTAAAACGGAGTTGAGGAGGAACTTCTTCACTCAAAGGATGGTGAATCTCTGGAATTCTCTGCCCGTTGAAGTGGTGGAGGCTGCCTTGCTAAATATTTTTAAGAAGCGGGTTGATGGGTTCTTGTTAAGAGAGGGGATTAAGGGTTATGGGGAGAGGGCGGGAAGGTGGAATTGAACCACGACAGATCAGCCATGATCTTATTGAATGGCGGGGCAGGCTCGAAGGGCTAGATGGCCTACTCCTGCTCCTATTTCTTATGTTCTTATGTAAATGGTTGCACAGAAGGAGGGAAGCTCAGAAGTAGGGAAGTAAAGCAGTTTCACAGTTTGTTGAATTGACATGTAAGATTTTGTTATTGCTATTTTGTACAAACTTGCTGTTTTAAAAATAAACTTGTTACATCTGTAGGAGATCTTGGATTCTAGGCATCAGCCTTGTAATGCTGCTTTAATTGCAATTTTCGTAAGAGTCAACAGGATCTCTTGACTTGCAGAGTAAGGCTTGACATGAAGTAAATTAATCTAAAATGTAATACGCTCCGTTACTGCAGGCTAATTCAGGAGCTAGAAAAATGCAGTTGGAGTTCTTCTTGGTATACATAGACTTTGTACAGGACAGAAGTTGGTCACAGTGGTGAATAACATCAATATTTTTTGGAGATTTCCATTCACTTCTTTGTTTTTCTTGCTGCCATGGCCATTTGTCCACAATATAGATCAGACTCAATTACCAAGAAGCTGAATTTATTTTTGTAACTAAACAATTTGCAACCTTTTCTAAATTTAATATTTTTAAAACTATTTATGGAAAGTTAAAATACAAGCAAATTGCCTGAAAGGAAAAAATGGGTTAATATTCTGGCAAAATGAAAAGGCCGGATCTGAAATGTTGAATGTCCTACTCCAGATTCTGACTCATCTGTGTAATTTTGATTAAGTGCTGTTAACTTAGTCATCTCAGTACAATTTAGATTATTTAGTCAGTAATGTGTCAATACTGTATTCCCATTGATCTGGTTGCCATTTTCCATTCATATAGAAAATTGATCAGTCCTACTTATTCTTTCCTTTATCTTTTCAAATCTGTTAAAAGAATAAGACAGTAATATGCCCTGTATGCAGGGAACTTTAGGAGGAAATTGTGAGCATGATTTATTTAAGTCTATTTGTGTAACCTGATTGTGAAGGTAGCAAAAGGTTTCTAGTAACTGAAACCTGTCTCTTTTATGATCTAGTTCCTGCTGGCTTTATTACAAGTAGGTGTTTTTTATGAACCGTAGAACTTCTAACATTGTTAGACTGGGATGAGGGGCCTCCTGTCTTATCGCACCATACCATTACTTCCTATCATTGCTTTTCCTGAGCTTTAGTCTTTTATGAAAACCTTCAATGCTTAGGTCTGTAGCAACAGGAACCTGTGACTTTTTTATATTGCTGTAATCTTATTCTCTTGCACTTCCCCTCCTCCCCTACTGTGTTCAAAAGCCTGTTTGTTTTGACTTAACCCATTTTGCTCAATATTACATAAGAACATAAGAAATAGGGGCAGCAGTAGGCCATCTGGCCCTTCGAGCCTGCCCCGCCATTCAATAAGATCATGGCTGATCAGTCGTGGCTCAGTTCCACATTCCCGCCCTCTCCCCATAACCCTTAACCCCCTCTCTTAGCAAAAACCCATCAACCCGCTTCTTAAAAATATTTAGCGAGGTAGCCTCCACCACTTCAAGGGGCAGAGAATTCCAGAGATTCACCACCCTTTGAGTAAAGAAATTCTTCCTCAACTCCAACAACTTCTTCAACAGTTCTAAACCACCCCCCCTTTATCTTGAGGCTGTGCCCCCTAGTCCTACTGTCCTTTCTGAGCGGGAAGAGTCTCTCCACCTCTATCCTATCCATCCCATTCATCATCTTATATGTCTCAATGAGATCTCCCCTCATTCTTCTAAACTCTAACAAGTACAAGCCTAGTTTATTCATCCTCTCCTCATAGCTCAACCCCCTCAACTCCGGTATCAGCCTAGTAAACCTTCTCTGCACTCCCTCCAAGGCCAAAATATCCTTGCGTAAGTACGGCGCCCAAAACGACACATGGTACTCCAGCTGCGGCCTCACCAATGCCCTATACAGCCGCCGCAAGACCTCCCTACTTTTATATTCAATCCCCCTTGCTATGAAGGCCAGCATCCCATTCGCCTTCCTGACCACCTGCAAGCTGGATTTTGCGACTCATGCACAAGGACCCTGAGGTCCCTCTGCACCGTCACCTGCTGCAGTTTTTCGCCACGTAAGTAATAATTCTTCCTACCATTATTCCTACCAAAGTGGACCACCTCGCACTTGCCAACATTAAATTCCATTTGCCAGTTCCTGGCCCATTCGCCCAGCCTATCTAGATCCTTCTGAAGACTCACCACACCCTCCGCACAATTTGCCGTTCCACCAATCTTGGTGTCATCAGCAAATTTCGACACCATACACTTGGTTCCCTCCTCCAATCATCTATATAAATGATAAATAGCTGAGGCCCCAGCACCCAACTAGCTATTCATTTAGCAAATTGGTACAACATCACCTGCCCTGGAGTTCATCCTACACCTCTCACCAACTTCAACAGATGCACCATAGAAAGCATTCTTTCTGGTCCTATCACAGCTTGGTATGGCTCCTGTTCTGTCCAAGACGGCAAGAAATTACAAAAGGTCATGAATGAAGCCCAGTCCATCAATTAAACCAGCCTCCCATCCATTGATACTGTTTGCACTTACTGCTGTCTCAAAAGCAGCCAGTATAATCGAGGACCCCATGCACCCCGGCCGTACTCTCTTCCACCTTCTTCTGTTGGGAAAAGGATACAAAAGTCTGAGGTCACTTACCAACCGACTCAAGAACAGCTTCTTCCCTGCTGCCGTCAGACTTTTGAATGGACCTACCTCGTATTAAGTTGATCTTTCTCTATACCATAGCTATGACTATAACACTACATTCTGCACTCTCTCCTTTACTTCTCTGTGTGGTATGCTTTGTATGGCACACAAGAAACAATACTTTATACTATTAGTGACAATAATCAAATCAAATAAGGAAAAGCCCAACAAAGGGTCAGCCTGAGTTACTTTCTCTAGTAATCAGTGCAAGAGGCGACTTGAAAGAGGCCTTTAAGATTAAGAAAGGTTTTAGTAGGATAGATGTGAAGGTAATATATCTACTTGTATGGGGCCCAAAACTAGGGATTGTAATTAATGGCTAATAAATTGAACAGAGAATTCAGAAGAAACTTTTACATTTAAGAATGTAAAGTGTACTCCCACCAGGAGTAGTTAACATAGAACATTACAGCGCAGAACAGGCCCTTCGGCCCACGATGTTGCGCCGACCAGTTACAAAACAGTATGACCCACTAGCCTAAACCAATCCCTTTTCATCCATAAACCTATCCACAGATCTTTTAAACGCCCCCAAACTAGGTGCATTTACAACTGCAGCTGGCAGGGCATTCCAGTCCCTCACCACCCTCTGGGTAAAGAACCTACCCCTGACATCTGTCCTATAACTACCCCCCCTTAATTTAAAATCGTGCCCCCTCGTGTTGGCTTTCTCCATCCTAGGAAAAAGGCTATCACTATCTACCCTGTCTAAACCTCTAATCATCTTATATGTTTCAATGAGATCCCCTCTTAGCCGCCTTCTTTCCAGCGAAAACAACCCCAAATCTCTCAATCTCTCCTCATAGGATCTCCCCTCCATACCAGGCAACATCCTGGTAAAACCTCCTCTGCACCCTCTCCAAAGCCTCTACATCCTTCTTGTAATGTGGGGACCAGAACTGCACACAAAACTCCAAGTGCGGCCGCACCAGAGATGTGTACAGTTGCATCATGACGCTACGACTCCTAAATTCAATCCCCCTACCAATAAACGCCAAAACTCCGTATGCCTTCTTAACAACTTTATCTACTTGATTCCCAACTTTCAGGGATCTATGTACACATACACCTAGATCCCTCTGCTCCTCCACACTATTCAAAGTCCTCCCGTTAGCCCTATACTCAACACATCTGTTATTCCTACCGAAATGAATTACCTCACACTTCTCCACATTAAACTCCATTCGCCACCTCTCAGCCCAGCTCTGCAACCTTTCTAAGTCATCCTGCAAACTATGACACCCTTCCTCACAATCTACCACACCTCCGACTTTGGTGTCATCAGCAAACTTACTAATCCACCCAACTATACCCTCATCCAGATCATTAATAAAAATTACAAACAGCAGTGGCCCCAAAACAGATCCCTGAGGCACACCACTTGTAACCGAACTCCATGACGAATATTCCCCATCAACCACCACTCTCTGTCTCCTATCTGCTAGCCAAGGTGAATAACATGCATGCATGTTATTCACCTAGTTAAGGTGAATAACATGCATGCATTTAGAGAGAAGCCAAGGATATACTGATAGGAGGGTATGTGAAGAATGGTGGTAGAGGCTCATGTGGAACATAAATGTTGGCATCGATAATGCGGGCCAATGACTGCTTGCGTGTTTTCTGTACTGTAATACTGTAGACTCTTACCATTATCATTGAAAGGTTTAGACAGTAAACAGTTTAAACCAATTTGGTTAAATTAGCTATTCTGTATAAGAATAAAGTAAAAATAGAACTATCTTGCAATAGTGACCATTTTAATGAAAGCAGCATTATCACCACATATACCCTGATTCCAATATCAATATTCTGATGCAAACAAAGGGTTCTGCCTGTTAGACTAGTGTTATTAGATATTACCAAACTGTTCTGAACCAACCTTCCATCTTGGAGAAGGTATGTAGTTGGATTTTAACAGTTTTGTTTTTGTATAATCATTTTATTACTTCTACCATTGTTATGGATTCTGCAAAAGTCTGATAAGAGTGGCATAGAACAAAGAAAGTTCATTGGTAGAAGCTTGAGCACTTGCAGCAGCAACTGACTATTTGTTAAAAGGTGCTGCATAAAAACATGTCCCAAAATGCCTCAGAGGATCATTATCAAACCAGACATGACACAGATATTAGGGCAGAGCTTGGTCAAGGAGGCAGATATTAAGGAGTATCTTAAAGACAAAGAGAAAAGGTGAAGCAGAAATGGTGGGAATTCCAGAACTTAAAACTTGGTAGCTGAAGGCACAAAATTATTCTACGGCGGGTGGGATAATAATTACAAAAACTGGTTTGAATTGAAACTCTGGCATAAGTATGATGTTTTCACAATATTGTAGTATTAAATTCCAGTGTAAAACTTTTGATGCCTGTTCAAATTGATGAAGATTGAAAAAATGTAAACATATTTTTTCCTAAGGTACTTGGGGTTATGTCCTTGGTATTTCTGCATCAACTTGTTTGTACGTGTATTGTCATGGGAAATGTTCGTTGCCAGTTTCCTTTATTTGCAGTTTTTCTCCAGGACTTTTCACATAGCAGTAGATATCTAGTCATACTTCTTGTATAGGGTGGTCTTTGGGGTCCTTTGTTGACATTTCATCTCAGCTTTTTCATGGCATGATTTTACTGTATCAAGGAGCATGTCCCTAAATTATCTGCAGGGTATTCCATTAGTTGTTATCTTCAATAGTGCACTCTGCACAATCTGGTTTCTTTAAAATCCAACCTTTTGTTATTAATCCTTAACTGGGGTGGGAGGGGGACATTTTAATGTCTCCTACACTTATCACATGTGATGTCTCCTGTGTATATTCAAATATGGTTGAAGCAGTCTGTTTCCTTTTGTTAGCAGTGTCGGCTAGAATTAAATGATTTAATTAAAGTGGACTTTTACTTTTATAATGTTTTCATGATGACCAGATCATTCCAACCTCATTATAGCCAATACCTCACACACCCTGGACATCCTCCCTTCCACCTACTTCCATCAGGAAAAAGATATAAAAGTCTGAGCTTACATGCCAAACGATTCAAGAACATCTTTCCTGCTGCCATCAGATCTTTGAATGGACCTACCTCATATTAAGTAGATCTTTCTCTACACCTTAGCTATGACTGTAACACTGCATTATGCACCCTCTCCTTTCCTTGTCTATGTACAGTATGCTTTGTCTGAATTGTGCACAAGCAGCAATACTTTTCACTGTATATTAATACATGTGACAAATCAAATCATAAAAAGTACTTGATATCATAGTCTTTGTTGTAATATAGCAAACATGGCAGCAAGCCCCCACAATCAGCAAAGTAATAATGATTAGATAATCTGTTTTTTCTGATGATGATTTAAGGATAAATATATTAGCCCTCGCCCCAGAGACATCCTCCCTGCTCCTCTTTGAAATCGTGCCATGGGATCTTTATATACACCTGAGTAAACAGATGGAGACTTGATTGGAAAACCAATCCAAAAGATGGCACCTCCAACAGAGCAACATTCCCTCAGTACCGCACTGAATTGACAGCCTTGATTTTGTGGTTAAGACCTAAAGTGGAACTTGAACCCAGAGGCAGATGTGCTGCCAACTAAGGCACAGCTGGATATAGTAGAACTCGTGATTGTTCAGTATGAAATCAAATAAAAGTGAGCTTGGGAAAGTGATTTTTTTTTGCCCAACATCCTGCCCTGCCCCCAAGAAACAAAATGATCTATTCCTGCACATTTTCATTTTGGATAAGATTTAAATTACCCTGAAAAATATGCATGTACCTTATCATGGATGCAATGCACTAGATGTGATCCTTAGAACATACAACATTACAGCACAGAACAGGCCCTTCGGCCCACGATGTTGTGCCGACCAGTTACAAAAACAATGACCCACTAACCTAAACCAATCCCTTTTTGTCAATAAACCTATCCACGGATCTCTTAAATGCCCCCAAACTAGGCGCATTTACAACTGCAGCAGGCAGGGCATTCCAATCCCTCACCACCCTCTGGTAAAGAACCTACCCCTGACATCCGTCCTATAACTACCACCCCTTAATTTAAAGCCATGCCCCCTCGTGCTAGATTTCTCCATCAGAGGAAAAAGGCTATTACTATCCACCCTATCTAAACCTCTAATCATCTTATATGTTTCAATAAGATCCCCTCGCAGCCTCCTTCTTTCCAGCGAAAACATAAGAACATAAGAACATAAGAAATAGGAGCAGGAGTAGGCCATCTGGCCCTTCGAGCCTGCCCCGCCATTCAATAAGATCATGGCTGATCTGTCGTGACTCAGCTCCACCCTCCCGCCCTCTCCCCATAACCCTTAATCCCCTCTCTTATCAAAAACCCATCAACCCGTCTCTTAAAAATATTTAACGAGGCAGCCTCCACCACTTCAACGGGCAGAGAATTCCAGAGATTCACCACCCTTTGAGTGAAGAAGTTCCTCCTCAACTCTGTTCTAAACCGCCCCCCCTTTATCTTGAGGCTGTGCCCCCTAGTCCTACTGTCTTTTTTGAGCGGGAACAGTCTCTCCACCTCTATCCTATCCATCCCATTCATCATCTTATACGTCTCAATGAGATCTCCCCTCATTCTTCTAAACTCTAACGAGTACAAGCCTAGTTTATTCAGCCTCTCCTCATAGCTCAATCCCCTCAACTCCGGTATCAGCCGAGTAAACCTCCTCTGCACTCCCTCCAGGGCCAAAACATCCTTGCGCAGGTGCGGCGCCCAAAACTGCACACAGTACTCCAGCTGCGGCCTCACCAATGCCCTATACAGCTGTAGCAAGACCTCCCTACTTTTATATTCAATCCCCTTCGCTATGAAGGCCAGCATCCCATTCGCCTTCCTGACCACCTGCTGCACCTGCAAGCTGGGTTTTTGCGACTCATGCACAAGGACCCCGAGGTCCCTCTGCACCGTCGCCTGCTGCAGTTTTTCGCCCCGTAAGTAATAGTCCTTCCTACCATTCCTCCTACCAAAGTGGACCACCTCACACTTGCCAACATTAAATTCCATTTGCCATTTCCTGGCCCATTCGCCCAGCCTATCTAGATCCTTCTGCAGACTCTCCACACCCTCCGCACAATTTGCCTTTCCCCCAATCTTGGTGTCATCAGCAAATTTCGACACCCTGCACTCGGTTCCCTCCTCCAGATCATCTATATAAATGGTAAATAGCTGAGGCCCCAGCACCGACCCCTGGGGCACCCCACTAGTCACCAACCGCCAATCCGAATAGCATCCATTGACCCCCACTCTCTGCCTCCTATTTGACAACCAATCCTCTATCCACGCTAACACCCTACCCCCAACTCCATGTCCCCTGACCTTCTGCAATAACCTCTTGTGAGGTACCTTGTCAAACGCCTTCTGAAAATCCAGACAACTCCAAATCCCTCAGCCTCTCCTCATAGGACCTCCCTTCCATATCAGGCAACATCCTGGTAAACCTCCTCTGCACCTTCTCCAAAGCCTCCACATCTTTCCTGTAATATGGGGACCAGAACTGCACACAATACTCCAAGTGCGGCCGCACCAGAGTTGTGTACAGTTGCATCGTGACGCTGCGACTCCTAAATTCAATCCCCCTACCAATAAACGCCAAGACACCGTATGCCTTCTTAACAACCTTATCTACTTGACTCCCAACTTTCAAGGATCTATGTACACATACACCTAGATCCCTCTGCTCATCCACACTATTCAAAGTCCTCCCGTTAGCCCTATACTCGACACATCTGTTATTCCTACCAAAGTGAATTAGAACATAGAACATTACAGCACAAACAGGCCCTTCGGCCCTCGAGTTGCGCCGATCGCATCAACCCCACCAATCTATAGACCTATCTATAACCCCCAATCCCATTAAACCCCATATACTCATCCAGAAGTCTTTTAAAAGACCCCAGCGAGTTCGCCTCCACCACCGACGACGGCAGCCGATTCCAATCACTCACCACCCTCTGAGTGAAAAACGTACCCCTAACATCACCTCTGTACTTCCCTCCCCGCACCTTAAATCTGTGTCCTCTCGTAGCGACCATTTCAACCCGGGGAAATAGCCTCTGAGAGTCCACCCTATCTATTCCTCTCAACATTTTATAAACTTCTATCAGGTCGCCTCTCAACCTTCGCCTCTCCAGGGAAAAGAGTCCCAGCTCCCTTAACCTATCTTCATAAGGCATGCCTCCCAGTCCAGGCAACATCCTTGTAAATCTCCTCTGCACCCTTTCAATAGCTTCTACGTCTTTCCTATAGTGAGGCGACCAGAACTGCGCACAGTACTCCAAATGAGGCCTGACGAGGGTCCTGTAAAGTTGCAGCATTACCTCCCGACTCCTAAACTCAATCCCTCGATTAATGAAGGCCAGTACACCATACGCCTTCTTGACCACCTCCTCCACCTGCGAGGCCGATTTAAGAGTCCTGTGGACCCGGACCCCGAGATCCTTCTGCTCTTCAACGCTACTAAGACTCCTGCCCTTGATAGTGTACTCGTTCATCCCGTTGGTTCTGCCAAAATGGACGACTACACATTTATCCGCGTTGAAGTCCATCTGCCACTTCTCCGCCCATTCCTGCATCCTATCTATGTCCTGCTGCAACTTTTTACATTCTTCCAGACCATCCACAACACCGCCGACCTTCGTGTCATCAGCGAACTTGCTAACCCATCCCTCCACTTCCTCATCCAGGTCATTTATGAAAATGACAAACAACAAGGGTCCCAGAACAGATCCCTGGGGCACCCCACTGGTGACTGACCTCCATTCCGAAAAAGACCCATCCACAACCACTCTCTGCCTTCTGCAGGCAAGCCAGTTCTGGATCCACAAGGCCAAAGGCCCTCGGATCCCATGCCCTCTCACCTTCTCAAGAAGTCTTGCATGGGGGACCTTATCAAAAGCCTTGCTGAAGTCCATGTACACTACGTCCACGGCACTTCCTTCGTCAATGTGTTCAGTCACATTATCGAAGAACTCAACTAGGCTCGTAAGGCACGACCTGCCCTTGACAAATCCATGCTGACTATTCCTGATCATGTCAAACCTCTCCAAATGCTCGTAAATCTTGTCCCTCAGAAGCCTCTCCATCAGCTTACCAACCACTGAGGTCAGACTCACCGGGCGGTAATTTCCCGGGCTATCTCTGTTCCCTTTCTTGAAAATAGGGACTACATCCGCAATCCTCCAATCTTCCGGAACCTCTCCCATCTCCATTGACGACGCAAAGATCATCGCCAAGGGCTCTGCAATCACTTCCCTGGCCTCCCACAGTATCCTGGGGTACATCCCATCTGGTCCCGGCGACTTATCTACCTTGATAGAATTCAAAAGTTCTAACACATCCTCCTCCTTAATGTCCACGTACTCAATCTTTTCCACCTGCTGCAAGTCCATAGCAAGATCTCCCAAATCAGCTTCCACTGTGAATACTGATGCAAAGTACTCATTAAGCACCTCCGCCATTTCTTCTGGTTCTACACAGACCTTTCCCCCTTCATCTTTTATAGGTCCTATCCTTTCCCTTCTCACCCTTTTACCTTTCGCATACTTATAGAAGGCCTTGGGATTTTCCTTAATCTTACCCGCCAAGGTCTTCTCATGAACCCTTCTGGCTCTCCTAATTTCCCTTTTAACCTCCTTTCTACAGTCGTTATATTCTTCAAGATCCTTAACCTCTCCTAGTTCCCTGAACCTTTTGTACATCTTCCTTTTCCTCCTGACTAGGTTCAACACAGCAATTACCTCACACTTCTCCGCATTAAACTCCATCCGCCACCTCTCGGCCCAGCTCTGCAACCTGTCTAAGTCTTCCTGCAAACTATGACACCCTTCATCACTATCTACCACACCTCCGACTTTGGTGTCATCAGCAAATTTACTAATCCACCCAACTATACCCTCATCCAGATCATTAATAAAAATTACAAACAGCAGTGGCCCCAAAACAGATCCCTGAGGCACACCACTCGTAACCGAACTCCATGATGAATATTTACCATCAACCACCACCCTCTGCCTCCTATCCGCTAGCCAATTCCTGATCCAATTCCCTAGATCACCCCCAATCCCATACATCTGCATTTTCTGCAGAAGCCTACCATGGTGAACCTTATCAAACACCTTACTAAAATCCATATACACCACGTCCACTGCCTTACCCCCATCCACCTCTTTGGTCACTTTCTCAAAAACTCAATAAGGTTAGTAAGGCACGACCGACCCGCCACAAAACCATGCTGACTTTCTCCAATCAATTCATTACTCTCCAAATAACTATAAATCCTATCCCGAATAATTTTTTCTAAAACCTTGCCCACAACAGAAGTGAGACTCACCGGTCTATAATTCCCGGGGAAGTCTCTGTTCCCTTTCTTAAACAATGGGACAACATTCGCTAACCTCCAATCTTCCGGTACTATACCAGAGGCCAAAGACGACCTGAAGATCAGAGCCAGAGGCTCTGCAATCACTTCTCTTGTCTCCCAGAGAATCCTGGGGTAAATCCCATCCGGACCAGGGGACTTACCTATTTTCAGACCCTCCAGAATATCTAGCACATCCTCCTTATCAACTGCAACACTGTCAATTCTACTCTCCTGCAATCTAGTGTTGTCCTCAGCTATATCCATGTCCCTCTGCGTGAACACCGAAGAGAAATATTGGTTCAATGCCTCTCCAATCTCCTCTGGTTCCACACATAACTTCCCTCTGCTGTCTATAATTGGCCCTAATCTTGCCCTAACCAACCTTCTGTTCTTGACATACCTATAGAACGCCTTAGGATTCTCCTTAACCCTATCAGCCAAAGTCTTCTCATGTCCTCTTTTAGCCCTTCTTAGCTCACTCTTCAACTCCCTCTAGCCAATCTAATGTTTTCTAGTGCACTACCCGAGCCCTCATGTCTCATCCAAACATAAGCCTCCTTTTTCCTCTTAACCAACGAGAAAACTTTTTTGGTGCACCACGGTTCCCTAGCCCTACCAATTCCTCCTTGCCTGACAGGAACATACCTATCACGGACTCGCAGTAGCTGCTCCTTGAAAAAACTCCACATTTCAGACGTTCCTGTAATCTCCTAGTCCAACCTATGCTTCCTAATTCTCTCCTAATAGCCTCATAATTACCCTTGCCCCGGCTAAAACTACTGACCCGAGGTTCATGCCTGTCCCTTTCCATCACTAAGGTGAACGTAACCGAATTGTGGTCACTATCACCAAAATGCACACCAACTTCCAAGTCTAGCACCTGGTCTGGCTCATTTCCCAGCACCAAATCCAATATAGCCTCACCTCTAGTTGGCCTATCTACATACTGAGTTAAAAAACCTTCCTGCACGCATTGTACAAAAACTGACCCCTCTAATGAGCTAGAGCTATAACAATTCCAGTCATTATTAGTAAAGTTAAAATCCCCCATAACAATTATCCTATTACTTTCACTCCTAACCAGGATTGTCTCCGCAATCCTTTCCTCAACCTCTCTAGAACTTTTAGGAGGTCTATAAAAGACTCCCAACAGGGTGACCTCTCCTCTCCTATTTCTAATCTCCGCCCATACTACCTCAACAGACAAGTCCTCATCAAACTTCCTCTCTGACACTGTGATACAATCTCTGACCAATAATGCTACCCCTCCCCCCCTCCTACCTCCTTCTCTACTCCGACTAAAACATTTGAACTCCGGGACCTGCAGCAACCATTCCTGCCCCTGCTCTATCCACGTCTCTGAAATGGCCACAACATCGAAATCCCAGGTACTGATCCATGCTGCAAGTTCATCCACTTTATTACGAATACTCCTCGTATTAAAGTATACGCATTTCAAACCCTGCTCCACCCCACCCCTGCGATGCTGTGCATTGCAGTCCCCATCTATGCCCCCCTCACTTTCAACCCCTCTACTCAGGATCCCACCCCCCCTCCGAATCAGTTTAAACCTAACTGGATAGCCTTAGCAAATTTACCCCCCAGGATATTGGTCCCCCTCTGATTCAGGTGTAGACCATCCCTTTTATAGCGGTCCCACCTTCCCCAGAATGAGCCCCAATTGCTCAAGTACCTGAACCCCTCCCTCCTGCACCAACCCCTCAGCCACGAGTTCAAACTTTCCCTCTCTCTATTCCTCTCTCAACTATCCCGTGGCACAGGCAAGAGTCCGGAGATAACTACTCTATCAGACTTGGCCTTTAGCTTCCACCCCAACTCCATAAATCTCTGCTTAATATCCCCTTCCCTTAACCTCCCTATGTCATGTGTCCCCACATGAACTATAACTTGTGGTTGATCTCCCTCTCCCTTAAGAGTCCTGAATACCCTTTCTGATACATCCCGGACCCCAGCCCCTGGTAGGGAACACACCAGCCCTGAGTCCCTACCTTTACTTCCAACTCTCTTATCTGTCCCTTTAACTGTGGAGTCCCCAATCACGAGGCCCAATCTTTTACAGCCCTTAACCACATGAGCTTTCACACTAGGCTCAACCCCAGCAGCCTGCTCCCTTTGGCTATCCCCAGTTGATTCCTCCTCAACTGTAGCTTCCAGGACCGAAAACCTATTTTGGAGGGGAACAGCCCCAGGGGATTGTCCCCCTGATTGATTTGCAGAGAAGTCTTTGTCACTGGAACTTAGTAAGTCAAGTGTGTGAATTATTTGCTTGGCTGCATCTTTGCCCTTTTTCACAAGGGCAAGAGTTTGATCAGGCACAAGCCCTTTTAGGCTATGTTTAGGGATTAACAGATATTTCCATTAATTTGCATATAAGTGCATATTATTATTCTAAACTCGTTAGAGTTTAGAAGAATGAGGGGAGATCTCATTGAGACGTATAAGATGATGAATAGCATGGATAGGATAGAGGTGGAGAGACTCTTCCCGCTCAAAAAAGACAGTAGGACTAGGGGGCACAGCCTCAAGGTAAAGGGGAGGCGGTTTAGAACAGAGTTGAGGAGGAACTTCTTCACTCAAAGGGTGGTGAATCTCTGGAATTCTCTGCCCGTTGAAGTGGTGGAGGCTGCCTCGCTAAATATTTTTAAGAAACGGGTTGATGGGTTTTTGATAAGAGAAGGGATTAAGGGTTATGGGGAGAGGGCGGGAAGGTGGAGCTGAGCCACGACAGATCAGCCATGATCTTATTGAATGGCGGGGCAGGCTCGAAGGGCCAGATGGCCTACTCCTGCTCCTATTTCTTATGTTCTTATGTTCTTATATCAGCAATTTAAAATAATGCACTCCATTCATACACTTTTTTGATGTCATCTGAATGTTAAAAACACTTTGGCCCATTAAGTTTGTGCATTTCTTGAAAGATATGAACCACATATTTATTTGAAGATTTTCATCTTGCATTCGTGAGGCCAAATGCAAGAACTCCAAATTTCAACTAATTACAACAATTTATACGATGGAGAAATCTAAAACCAATGGATTAAAGGCGGACAAATCCATTCCAGTTACCACCCTGTCACTCTTCTGATTATCGAGCAGACTGAGTGAGAGGCATCATTGACAATGCTATCAAGCAACACTTGCTCAATTACAAGTTGCTTGCTGACGCTTAGCTTGGATTCTGCTTAGCCACTCTAGACCTCAATATAGCCTTAGTTCAAATATGGAAAGAAGAGCTTAATTCAAGAGAGGTGAGACATCATGGCAGTATTTGAGTGTGGTATGAGGGAGCCCTGGCAAAATTGATGTCAATCGGAATCAAGGGGAATACTCTCCACTGGTTAGAGTCATGCCTAGCACAAAGGATTTTGGTTGAGACTGTTTCTCAGCTACAGGATATCATTGCGGGAATTCCTTAGATAGTTGGGCCTCGGGCACTATCTTGTTTTAGAGTTATTATTGTCACATGTATTCATACATTGAAAAGTATTGTTTCTTGCAAACCATACATAGGGAAGGAAACGAGTTAGTGCAGAATGTAGTGTCACAGTCATAGCTCAGATGTAGAGAAATATTAACTTAATGCAAGGTAGGTCCGTTCAAAATCTGGCCACAGGGAAGAAACTGTTCTCGAGTCGGTTGGTACATGACCCCAGATCTTCCGATGTTTCACTTGCAGCTTGCAACTAACATCAGGTCAGATGTGGTGATGTTCACTGTGAATTCAGTACAACTTGCAATTAATCAGGTAATGGAGAGTTCATGTTCGCATGCATCAGCACCTTTTTAAAGTTTATTTATTAGTATGACAAGTAGGTTTACGTTAACACTGCAATGAAATTACTGTGAAAGTCTCCTAGCCGCCTCAGTCCAGCACCTGTTCTGGTATGTTGAGGGAGAATTCAGCATGGCCAATGCACATAACCAGCACGTATATCAGACAGTGGGAGGAAGCCGGAGCACCCAGAGGAAACCCACACAGACACTGGGAGAATATGCATGTCAAATCCTGGAACAAATTCCCACTCTAGGCATGCCTATACCAGATGGATTGCAATGGGTCAAGGAAGCAGCTTGCCATTCTCTTTTCAGGGCTAATTAAACTTGCAATTTTTTAAAGAAAAGATTGATTTATTGTCATAAGTGGCCTTACACAAGAAGTTACTGTGAAAATCCCCTAGTCTCCATACTCTCGTGCTTGTTCGGGTACACTCGGGGAGGTGGGGGGAATTTAGCATGGCCAGTACACCTCACCAGCATGTCTTTCAGACTGTGGGAGGAAACTGGAGCACCTGGAAGAAACCCACACAGACATAGGGAAAACATGCAGACTCCACACACTAACCCAAGCCAGGAATCAAACCTGGGTCCTTGGCACTGAGGCAGCAGTGCTAATTACTGTGCCCTCATGCCAGTCTGATGTAAATGCTGGCCTGGCCAGTGACACTTGCATGAACACATTTTTTAAAAATCCTGATACCTTCAGATTATGTTTTACAATTTTTGCTTATTCTTGTATTCCTCTTTTTTAGAGTTTTTCTGCATTTGACCTAGATTTTTATATTCAAATCTCCTGACTTGAACCTAGACCTCTGATTTGTGTGAGAATGCTATCCACTGAGCCACTGCCATCATTGTTTCAAAAATAAGTGCAGTCTAAATGTCCTCTTATTTTCCCAGATTAAATTTAATTGCAGTAGAATCCAAGTGGTGCAGTTCAGAAACTGGCAGTTTTGTCCTATGTCCTGAAGTGGAATAGGACACTTCAGTCCTATTCCATTCTCAAGCTTGTTCCCCTTACCCTTTTAAATATTTTTAGGCAATTAATATCAATTCTTGACTTTATTTAGATATTTTTATGGCCTGAATTTGTAGGCTGTGCCCCTTTAAGCTTATGATACAAAATTTGGATACTTGTGCAAATCCAAATAAAACATTATATGTGACCTTATATTTGTGCCTTCTCATTGTCGCCTCATTAACTGGTAGAAATAATAAGAACAAAGAACAACACAGCATGGGAAACAGGCCCTTCGGCCCAACAAGCCCGCGCCACCGTCCCATTGTCAGTGACCTATTCATGATTTTAGTCTATGCCTAATGTGTGAGGATCAGGAAGGTCCAATATAGGGACAATTTGTTACCCAATCAATCAGCCTAAAAGCACATTTTTGGGATGTGGGAGGAAACCGGAGTACCCGGAGGAAACCCACGCAACCATGGGGAGAACGCGCAAACTCCCACGGACACAGGCCCAAATCCATGTGTCCGCATAGCAACAGAGATAGTCTCTGAGCTGTCATGTTGCCCTCGAGATGGTCCAGTTTACGCACACCAACGACATGAAGCAGTAGGCAACTCCCGAAGCAACATCCAAGAGCAGCCCACCACCACAACCTGCCGCACGCATGCCCCTTGCTGGACTTAAATGCCTGTGGAGACAAAAAATTCATTATTAAAAAGACTCTATATCCCTGAGGCTAAAACTGAATCCCAAGCCTACAATGTTTAGTAAGGCCTGCTATATCCCCCTATATGTAGACCGCTCATGTGGCTGTCCAAGTGACTCTTAAACAACCCTAGCGTGCCTGCTTCCACCACCTTACTCGGCAGTGCATTCCACATCCCCACTACCTTTGTGTGAAAAACTGCCCTCTAATATTAGTCTTATACCTAGCCCCCCTCACCCTAAGCCCGTGACCCCTCGTTCTATCCATTTCTAATAGCAGAAAAAGCTTACCACCATTTACTCTATCTATCCCCTTCATAATCTTATAAACCTCTATTAGATCCCCCCTCAGCCGACGTCTCTCAAGGGAAAACAGCCCAAGTGCGTTCAATCTTTCCTCATAAGACAGCCCTTCCATACCAGGCAACATGCTGGTAAATCTCCTCTGCACTCTCTCCAGTATCTCTACATCCTTCCGGTAGTACGGCGACCAGAACTGGACACAGTACTCCAGGTGAGGCCTAACCAACGTTCTATACAACTGCAACATCAGACTCCTACTCTTATATTCAATTTTCAATATGAAAAAATATTTCATATTTTTTAAAATGAATAAACTTGCTGACCATGTGACCTACTTTTGCCATGTTTTTAGCTAGCTGCCCCTGCAGTATCAATAAAGATCTGAGCTACAGTACTGAAAGGAAATTGAAAGTTCAGAGCAAGCATCAATCACACTGCATGTTTTTGAATCTGTATATTTGTTTCTAAATAGGATTTTTTTGTCATTTGAAAGATGCTTTATTAAATAGTGTGAAGGGACTGATTACTTTTGTCAGTAATTATTTTTGCAGTTCCTAAACTGATGACCTTTGTAGATGGTTAAATGCTGCATATCTCACATTTATGATTGGGTTCTCTTTGTATAAGTTTTCTGCAGTTTGCAGGATATGTGCAATTTACAGATCATACTGTGATAATTTTAATTGTAGTTTCTTCAGAAATGACAATTTTGTCAATTTAAATCCAAAACCAAGCAAAAGTCCTGTGGAATTTACAATAAGATGTAAGAGCAGAAGTAAGCCCCAAACTCTAGCAATTTTATATTTGAATGGAGAGACCTATGCTAATCTGCCCTTGCCCCAATTATTGCCCATCAGTTTCTTTTCAATATCAGCCACCCTTCCTGCACCAAGGCCTTGGACTTTTGTGATTTACGCACAAGGACCTCCAAATCTCCTCTGTGCTGCAACTTTCTACAGTCTTTCTCCATTTAGATGATATTCAGCTCCTTTATTCTTTTTTTTCCAAGGTGCATAAATTTCACGCTTTCCTACCTTATATTCCAGCTGCCAAGCTGTTCTTGGGACAGAAATTTGGAGACCGATTGCATTTCGTCCCAGTAAGCTGCAGTGGACAGGATTGGAATGGCCAGCAGCTCTGAGATATGACTTCGAGTGAGGGCCAGAGATCCCATCTCCAATCAGTGAATGCTTGGAATATTCAGTGTCCAAGGTAGAGATTGTCGTGCACCCCTAACAGATTTAATGAGACTGTTAGAGTTGAACCCGAGAGATGTGGCTTTGCAAGCTCAGAGGTGCTCCAGAAAAGTGAGATGGATTATGAGGTACTGGTAGCTCATAATGAGGAGATCTAGGGATGGCAAGAGACCAAGGGAGGGATCCAGCAGAGACAGGGATTCTGGAGCAAGGTTCTACTGGGGGCGGGGGATTATTGACAGAATTAACAAAATGTACTGTTGATCATGAATGAAAGGCAGGAGAGATTAAGATGATGACAGGCAAAAGGAGATGTATACCATAAAAAGCAGACAAATTCAATCCAGCAAATTATTGCTCCACCACTCTACATTGTGAAGGTTGCCATGCTAAAGGACAATGCTATCAAGCAGTATTTACTCACCAATGCTCTTGAGGAGCACTAAGCTTCAAGGAGCCCTTGTAAAATTCAGGGGCGTAGGAATTAGACCATACATTGATGCAGAGTTTAGCCAGTCAGCCTATTGAGTCTGCTCTGCCATTTCATGAGATCTGAGGCATTAATCCTCAACTCCATTTTCCCACCTTATCCCCATAACCTTTGATTCCCTTACTAATTCAAAAATCTGACTATCTCAGCCTTGTACATACAACAAACCAACCTCTATAGCCTTCTGTGGTAAAGAATTCTACAGATTTACTGTCCTCAGAAAATAATCTTTGTCTTAATGGCAAGCCTTACTCTTAAGATTATGCCCTCTGATCTTAGACTTTCCCACAATGGGTATTTGCTGGGAGGTTGTTACCCTATCAAGCCCCCTGAGAATCCTAGATGTCTCAATGAGACTACCTCTCATTCTTAACTCCAATGAGTACAGGCGCAACCTACTTAACCTTTTCTCATAAGAAAATCCCTCCATAATCAGGATTAACCTAGTGAACCTTCTCTGGACTGTCTCCAATGCCAATATATCTTTGCTTAGGGGAGCTAAACTATTCACAGTATTTCAGGGGTAATCTAATTAGTGCCTTGCATAATTTTAGCAAGATTTCCCTGTTTGTACTCCATTTCATTTGCCCCTTCATTACTGGCTGAACTTCGTGCTATCTTTGTGATTTCTCCACACAGACCCCCAAATCACTGTGCTGCAACTTCCTGTAGTCTTTCTCCATTTAGATAATATTCAGCTCCTTTGTTCTTCCAAAATGCGTAACTTCACATTTTCCTATATTATATTCCATCTGCCAAGTTTTTCCCTACTCGGTGTATTTCCCTCTGTAGACTGTTTTGTTCACACCACTCTCACCTATCTTAGCAACAGTATGTTCACTTTCCTCGCCCAAGTCATTAATTTATATTATAAATAATTGTGGTCCCAGCACTGATCCCTGAGGCACTCTGCAGGTTGCCATTCTACTCTTACTCCAACTGTATCTTTTATTAGATAGTCAATCCTCTATTCATGCTAATATACTACCTCCATCATATGGACTTTTACCTTATTAGATAGCCTTTAGAGATTGTACCTGAGGGGAATGATACTTTCTGTTCAAAATTACAACTCCTAAAACCTGTGAAAATCAAATATTATAAAAGTTAAGTATTGGTCTTTTGTTTCTAAATTGTGAGCATTCTAAACGCAGGTGGCCAAAGGACAAATTGAGACATGATTGATATCAATGGTGACCAGAAAAACTATGGCATTTGCATGTTGCTTTTATTCATAGTTTTGTCTTCTTTTACTAACAGTTGCAGCAAAATTAATTGTATCCATCTTTTTTGCCAGATCTATTTTATATCCCCTAATCTAAGAAGAAATAAGTTTGATTCCTCAGAGTGCTTGCTGTGTGTGGAACAGATATGAGTAGTGTGTCTGTGCTTGTTGTTGAAGAGATTGTATTTACACACAAATTAGTTGCCATGATCTTGCACACTAAATTAATGATTCTTCCTTTCTGCTCCAATTTGGCAAACAGACATTTCCTCGATCTTCATTTCTACTCTGTGGTTGATTTGAAACAATGCATTTGATTCTTATTTAGCTTGTATGCAATATTTCACAAAGCTCTCCAGTAAGACTACAACCACAATAAATGTAAGTAAACATGTTTTATGAACATTTGATTCAGCTGAAAAAGCGAGTGTGCCATGGAATTGTTTGAAGTGTTACTGAAAAGGTAATGAACCACTCACTGCCTTAATTTGCCGGATGTTAGCGATGGAAAGGTGGTAGGACTGGAGGGCCTGAATGACATTACTGGAGTTCTATGAGGATGTGTTTAGGGCGGTGGATAGAGGAGAGCCGGTGGATGTGGTCTTGATTTTCAGAAGGCATTTGACAAGGTACCTCACAAGAGGTTATTGCAGAAGGTAAGGGGGCATGGAGTTGGGGGTAGGGTGTTAGCGTGGATAGAGGATTGGTTGTCAAATAGGTGAGTGGGGGGTTAATGGGTGCTATTCGGATTGGCGGTTGGTGACTAGTGGAGTGCCCCAGGGGTCGGTGCTGGGGCCTCAGCTATTTACCATTTATATAGATGATCTGGAGGAGGGAACCAAGTGTATGGTGTCGAAATTTGCTGAAGACACCAAGATTGGTGGAACGGCAAATTGTGTGTGGAGAGTCTGCAGAAGGATCTAGATAGGCTGGGCGAATGGGCCAGGAACTGGCAAATGGAATTTAATGTTGGCAAGTGCGAGGTGGTCCACTTTGGTAGGAAGAATGGTAGGAAGGCCTATTACTTACGTAGTGAAAAACTGCAGCAGGCGACGGTACAGAGGGACCTCGGAGCCCTTGTGCATGAGTTGCAAAAACCCAGCCTGCAGGTGCAGCAGGTGGTCAGGAAAGCTAATGGGATGCTGGCCTTCATAGCGAGGGGGATTGAATATAAAAGTAGGGAGGTCTTGCTGCAGCTGTATAGGGCATTGGTGAGGCCGCAGCTGGAGTACTGTGTGCAATTTTGGTCGCCGCACTTACGCAAGGATGTTTTAGCCTTGGAGGGAGCGCAGAGGAGGTTTACTAGGCTGATGCCGGATTGGAGGGGGTTGAGCTCTGAGGAGAGGCTGAATAAACTAGGCTTGTACTCGTTAAAGTTTAGAAGAATGAGGGGAGATCTCATTGAGACGTATAAGATGATATACGTCTTATACGTATATAAGACGTATATCATCTTATATATCATCCATCATCATGGAAGGATAGGATGGATAGGATAGAGGTGGAGAGACACTTCCCGCTCAGAAAGGACAGTAGAACTAGGGGGCACAGCCTCAAGATTGGGGGGGGGGGAGCGGTTTAGAACGGAGTTGAGGAGGAACTTCTTCACTCAAAGGGTGGTGAGTCTCTGGAATTCTCTGCCCGTTGAAGTGGTGGAGGCTGCCTCGCTAAATATTTTTAAGACGTGGGTTGATGGGTTTTTGAGAAGCGAGGGGATTAAGGGTTATGGGGAGAGGGCGGGAATGTGGAACTGAGCCACGACAGATCAGCCATGACCTTATTGAATGGCAGGGCAGGCTCGAAGGGCTAGATGGCCTACTCCTGCTCCTATTTCTTATGTTATCAAACAGTTTTTTGAAAATCCAAGCATACCGTATCTACTGGTTCCTCTTTATCTATCCTGCTCATTACCTCAAAGAATTCTAATAGACTTCAGACACGATTTCCCATTCTTGAAGCCACGCTGACTCTGCTTAAATGCTTCTCAATGCTAAACTATTACATTGTTTATAATGGAGTCTAACGTCTTTCCAATGATATGTTAAGCTAATTCACCCAATAGTTAACTGTTTTGTCTCTCTCCCTTGGCAGTTTTCCAATCCTCTGGGACTTTTCCAGAATTTAAGGGTTCTGAGGTTCTTGGAAGATTAACATTGCATCCACCAACTCTGTAGCTTCTGCCTTTACTGTCCTAGGATGCAACCCGTCAGGACCAGGGGGCGTATCAGCTTTTAGCCCCATTAGTTTCCCTCACATCTTTTCTTTGTTCATATTTATTTATTTCCTCCTTCATCTCCCATTTTTAGCCCTTGATTATTTAATATTTTTGGAATATTAAGTATATTTTGCCCATGAAGACTGACACACAGTATTTAACTCCTCTGCCATTTCCTGGTCCCCCATTATTATTTCCCCAGTCATATTTTCTAAGGGGTCTATGTTTCACTTTGGCCTCTTCCTTTTTTATATATTTTGATTTCCAGTGTGAAAAGGTGCTGTTAACTGCTAGGAATCTCAAAGCCCTTCATGGCCAATGCAGGACTGTTGCAGTACAGGGAAATGTGGTTTCCAGTTTGTTCACAGCATGTTCCCATGAACAGCAATGTGACAAATTAGCAATAAAAGCATTTTAGTGGTCCTTATTGAAGGATAAATGTGTCGATACAAAACTTGCTTACTCTCCAAGTAATATAGGATCTTTTGTATCCTACATGATTTATTTGATGCATTGTTGTGGAGCATGTTGGGTACTCTTTGTTTTCTCTTTCCTTCTCTGACCTTAATTGACTTGCTGTGTCCTTGAATGTTTATCAATTTCACACTGTCTGCATCTCAGATTTCAATGTCTGCTTTAACAACACTGAGCTACTGGGAATTGCACACCAGCAATCTCCATGATCCTCCAGTCTACAGACCAATGGCAGCTTTGCTAGGAAGAAAACTTCCTAATTTAAAACTAGTCACCTGGGAATCTGCTAATGTTTTTTTAATAGTCCATGTCCATATTCCTGTTGACTTTACAGGTTAATATTGCTGTGTGGCATTGATTCACTAAAATTAGGATGGACACATTTTCTTCTAAAAGCAAATTATTGCGGATGCTGGAATCTTAAACCAAAAGAGAGAATGCTGGAAAATCTCAGCAGGTCTAGCAGCATCTGTAAGAATAGAAAAGAGCTGATGTTTCGAGTCCAGACGCCCCTTGTCAAAGCTTTGAGTGCTTTAACAAAGGATTGCCTGGACCCAACGTCACCTCATTTCTCTCCTTACAGATGCTGCCAGACCTGCTGAGATTTTCTGGAGTTTTCTCTTTTGGTCCCATATTCTTAGGTTGGTTAGTCCATGGGAATGACAGTTGGCCTCGGTGCTATTGAGAAATATTACCAGAAATATTACCAGTTTCCTATTCCTTATTGTTGTCCTGTCACCCTTCTGAAATGTGCGTGATTTTTGGCGTGGACGTGATCTGGCTTAACTTCCCCATCATTAAAATTTGTTGTCTGGATCTTTGAATAAGAATAGTAATTTGTGCAAGGTCCCCAGTGCTGATGTAATGCCACAGAGCTGTACCCAGGCAATAATCTAGCTAAGAAACAGGGAAAATTGGCAAGATGTTCACATCAATTCAGATTAGTTGCACTTGCGCAGTATATTATACTTGTATAGCAATTGCTTGATTATATAAGTAAATTGAAATCACTTGACAACACATTATATATGCAATCTCTATATTCTTTGGAGTTTTGCATTAAAATTGGTTTGAAATAACTTGAGTTAATTGTCAATTAGAGTAAAAGGAAGCAATTCAGCACAAAAGAAGTAGCATAACTGAAGCTGAAAAACGATTTTACTATTTCATTGTACTAAGATTCTAAGGTCTATTCTCTTAATTATCATAGCAACTGTGTGTTCTCACCAGGACCTGTTTCATAGAATGGTTACAGCTGCTATTACAAAGTGCCTGCTGCCTTTCATGATCACAATAGTCCTTAATATTTTGAGTATTCTAAACCTATTGAGATGAAATTTCTTCTCTTTCCTGCCCCCTCCGCTTCTAAGTTTATGTGCAGATACTTTCTTTATGAATTACTGTGGGTGACTCCCACAAATCCAATGTTGGTGAATCTGCAAATTGAACTCATTCTTGCATTTCCTCCAATTTCAAAACAAGTTCTATGTTCTTCAGCTGACAATATTTTTTCTTTTTGTTAAAGTGGAATTTATTGGTAAATCCGCTTGTCCTGAAGATAATATTTCATGGTAGCTATAGCTCCTCAAGTGCAAACAGTCCTTAAAACTTTCTTCTTCACATGACAGTGTATGTTACTTTTGGTGCAGATGACAAAATTAACCTGATCATGCCTTCTCTTTGCACATAACATTTCCTAAGTTTGGTTCTTATGTATAAAAACAATCACTAAGTTAAAGTGATCTGGCTCTTAAGAACATAAGAAATAGGAGCAGCAGTAGGCCATCTAGCCCTTCGAGCCTATCCCGCCATTCAGTAAGATCATGGCTGATCTGTCGTGGCTCAGTTCCACTTTCCCGCCCTCTCCCCATAACCCTTAATCCCCTTGCCTATCAAAAACCTATCAACCCGCGTCTTAAATATATTTAGCGAGGCAGCCTCCACCACTTCAACGGGCAGAGAATTCCAGAGATTCACCACCCTTTGAGTGAAGAAGTTCCTCCTCAACTCCATTCTAAACCCCCCCCCCCCCCCCCCCCTTTATCTTGAGGCTGTGCCCTCTAGTCCTTCTGTCCTTACTGAGCGGGAAGAGCTTCTCCACCTTTATCCCATCCATCCTATTCATCATCATATATGTCTCAATGAGATCTCCCCTCATTCTTCTAAACTCTAATGAGTACAAGCCTAGTTTATTCAGCCTCTCATAGTTCAACCCCCTCAACTCCGGTATCAGCCTAGTAAACCTCTTCTGCACTCCCTCCAAGGCCAAAATATCTTTGCGTAAGTGTGGCGACCAAAACTACACACAGTACTCAAGCTGCAGCCTCACCAGTGCTCTGTACAGTTGCAGCAAGACCTCCCTTGCTCCCTCATTCTTATGAACCCTCCTCCTTTATCTCCATGCTTCTACTAGTTTGTCATCAGACTGGAGGATTCCTGATCATTTGTGTCATTGAAAAGGAAATTTGTCATTTCCTGACTTTATTCAGTCCAGTTCTTAATTGGCACCACCTCCAGCTGGTAGCTTCTGTAATCCATGGTCACCTGTGAGAAGGATCTTGGAGAGGCATTCAGACACTAATTGAATCTGCAATTTGAGCAAATAGATAGTTGCAATAGTTGCTATGATGAGTGAATATTCCTGTAAGATTCTGCATTTTTTTTATTAGTGTCACAGGTAGGCTTACATTAACACTACAGCAAAGTTACTGTGAAAATCCCCTTGTTGCTACACTCCACCTGTTCAAATACACTGAGGGAGAATTTAGCATGGACAAGGTACCCAACCAGCACGTCTTTTGGAATGTAGGAGGAAACCAGAGCAAACCCACGCAGACATGAGGAGAACGTGCAGACTCTACACAGACAGTGACCTTCCACACATCTGATGAAGGAACATCATTTCCGAAATTTTGTGGGATTACTAGTAATCCCACAATAATAAACTGGTTGGAGTTAAACCTGGTGCTGTGAGACTTCAGACAGTGACCAAACAGGGAATTGAATCCAGATCCCTGGTGCTGTGAGGCAGCAGTGCTGACCATTCACAATGAAGGACTAATTTGAGCTACTCATTGGCATTAAGATGCCCAAGGGAATCCCTCCTTTCACACTGTGGTACATTGCAGAAGCATTTATCTTTTGAGAAGTTGAGGTAAACAGTGGTATACATTATAGCTAAGGCAGATGGGTAGCCATATGTTTGGGATTACTGCTGGGAGCTAATATCCTGCCCATAGTGCATCTACAAGATGACTCTCAGTCTTGTTTGTGACAAACTCTTTTAATTGATCACCGTACAGCTATAAAATACTACCTGCATATTTATCCTGGGTGTAAAGAGGAAGCAGATGTTGTTTTTCATTCCTTTTGTTTTACATTTAGTAGCTGGCAAGTGTTTTTTGCTTGTCACTAAGTTAGCAGCTAGAGTTTGAACTATATTTACAGTATGATGGGCACCAACATATAGAAGTAGAAAAGAGGAATGATTAAAAATTGGCAAAGAATATTAGGGGGTGAGCAAGAAGGGAATAGTCCCTAATTAGGTAGGAGTGGAATAAGAGGAAATAGTAAATTAGGTGAGTTCAGAAGAGTCTAAATTTAGGGTTACTGTGTATGTATGGGAATGCGTGGAATGTGGTAAATAAGATTAGTGAGTTACAAATGCAGATTGCTGTGCTCTGTGGAAGTATATTGGTCTGAATCATGCTGGGACCAGAGTGCTGGCGAATCGAGTAAAGAGGACTGTAGACAAGGCTTTAAACTAATTAGGGGGGGGGAGGGTGCGAGGGTAGGTGACGCTATGAGGTCTAAAGTTAAGGATAGGGTACAGGTAAGGGAAGAGGCAAAGGATGTCCCAATTGGTGGCGTTACGGCAAGTAGGGTCCAGGTGAAGGCTGGGATGAAAGCGCTTTATCTGAATGCACGAAGCATTCGGAATAAAATGGATGAGCTGATGGCGCAGATCGACACAAATGGATACGATCTGGTGGCCATTACAGAGACGTGGCTGCAAGGTGACAGGGACTGGGAGATGAATGTACAGGGTTATCAAGTGTTCAGGAAGGATAGGCAGGAGGAAAGAGGGGGTGGAGTAGCTCTGCTGATTAAGGATAGTATCAAGGTGGTAGCAAGGGATGATATCGGAGCCAAGGAGCAGAAAGTGGAATCGTTGTGGGTGGAGATTAGTAACAGAAAAGGGAGGAAGACGCTAGTGGGTGTCGTCTATAGGCCCCCGAATAATGATCTGGAGGTGGGGCGGGCTGTTAACGCGCAAATAAGTGCAGCGTGCAGGAATGGGACGGCAGTAGTTATGGGAGATTTCAATCTGCATATTGATTGGTCGACCCATGTTGGACACGGTGGGCTCGAGGAGGAGTTCTTGGAATGCTGCCGGGATAATTTCCTTGAACAGTGTGTGTTGGAGCCGACGAGGGAGCGAGCTATCTTGGATCTGGTGCTATGTAATGAGGCGGGTAGAATTAGGGACCTTGCGGTGAAGGATCCTCTTGGAGAGAGTGATCATTGTATGGTGGAGTTTCTGGTGCAGATGGAGGAGGAGAAAGTGGGTTCCCAGACACGCGTCCTTTGTTTGAATAGAGGGGAGTATGGTAGGATGAGAGAAGAATTGGCGAATGTGGACTGGGGGAACGCGTTGGAAGGTAGGTCTGCTGAGGAGCAGTGGAGGATCTTTAAGGAGATCTTTCTTGGTGCTCAGCAGAAATTTATTCCGATGGTTAAAAAGGACAGTAGGAGGAGAGGTAATAAGCCGTGGATAACGAAGGAGGTGAAGGAAAGTGTTAAATTAAAAGCGGAGAAGTTTAGAGTAGCTAAGAGCAGTGGGCGAGAAGAGGATTGGGAAAGGTTTAAATGTCAACAAAGATTGACAAAGAAATTGATAAAGGAGGGTAGGAGAAGCTATGAGGCTGGGCTAGCACTTAATATAAAAAAGGATAGCAAGAGTTTTTATAAATATATAAAAAGGAAGAGGCTGGCTAGGATAAACGTTGGTCCTTTAGAGGATGAGAAAGGGGAGCTAGTGGTAGGGGATAGGGATATGGCTAAGGTCTTGAATAACTTCTTTGTTTCTGTCTTCACGGAGGAGGACGTGAATAATTTGCCGGGTGTTAGCGATGGAAAGGTGGTAGGAATGGAGGGTCTTAATGACATTACTGTTACTAGAGAGGTGGTGCTCGACAGACTGGAGGGGCTGATTGTGGACAAGTCCCCAGGACCGGATGGAATGCATCCGAGGGTTCTGAAAGAAATGGCGGAGGTGATAGTGGATGCCTTGGTGGTTATTTTCCAGACGTCGCTGGATTCCGGGGAAGTGCCGGAAGATTGGAAAACGGCTAATGTTACGCCGTTGTTTAAGAAGGGTGCCAGGCAAAAGGCGGGGAATTATAGGCCGGTTAGTTTAACGTCTGTGGTAGGTAAAATGTTAGAAACCGTCATTAAGGAGGAAATAGCGAGGCATCTTGAGGGGAATTGCTTGATAGGGCGGACGCAACACGGTTTCATTAAAGGGAAGTCGTGTCTGACAAATTTACTGGAGTTCTATGAGGATGTGTCTAGGGCAGTGGATGGAGGAGAGCCGGTGGATGTGGTCTTTCTGGATTTTCAGAAGGCGTTTGACAAGGTACCTCACAAGAGGTTATTGCAGAAGGTCAGGGGACATGGAGTTGGGGGTAGGGTGTTAGCGTGGATAGAGGATTGGTTGTCAAATAGGAGGCAGAGAGTGGGGGTCAATGGATGCTATTCGGATTGGCGGTTGGTGACTAGTGGGGTGCCCCAGGGGTCGGTGCTGGGGCCTCAGCTATTTACCATTTATATAGATGATCTGGAGGAGGGAACCGAGTGCAGGGTGTCGAAATTTGCTGATGACACCAAGATTGGGGGAAAGGCAAATTGTGCGGAGGGTGTGGAGAGTCTGCAGAAGGATCTAGATCGGCTGGGCGAATGGGCCAGGAAATGGCAAATGGAATTCAATGTTGGCAAGTGTGAGGTGGTCCACTTTGGTAGGAGGAATGGTAGGAAGGACTATTACTTACGGGGCGAAAAACTGCAGCAGGCGACGGTGCAGAGGGACCTCGGGATCCTTGTGCATGAGTCGCAAAAACCCAGCTTGCAGGTGCAGCAGGTGGTCAGGAAGGCGAATGGGATGCTGGCCTTCATAGCGAAGGGGATTGAATATAAAAGTAGGGAGGTCTTGCTGCAGCTGTATAGGGCATTGGTGAGGCCGCAGCTGGAGTACTGTGTGCAGTTTTGGGCGCCGCACCTGCGCAAGGATGTTTTGGCCCTGGAGGGAGTGCAGAGGAGGTTTACTCGGCTGATACCGGAGTTGAGGGGATTGAGCTATGAGGAGAGGCTGAATAAACTAGGCTTGTACTCGTTAGAGTTTAGAAGAATGAGGGGAGATCTCATTGAGACGTATAAGATGATGAATGGGATGGATAGGATAGAGGTGGAGAGACTGTTCCCGCTCAAAAAAGACAGTAGGACTAGGGGGCACAGCCTCAAGATAAAGGGGGGGCGGTTTAGAACAGAGTTGAGGAGGAACTTCTTCACTCAAAGGGTGGTGAATCTCTGGAATTCTCTGCCCGTTGAAGTGGTGGAGGCTGTCTCGCTAAATATTTTTAAGAAACGGGTTGATGGGTTTTTGATAAGAGAAGGGATTAAGGGTTATGGGGAGAGGGCGGGAAGGTGGAGCTGAGTCACGACAGATCAGCCATGATCTTATTGAATGGCGGGGCAGGCTCGAAGGGCCAGATGGCCTACTCCTGCTCCTATTTCTTATGTTCTTATGTTCTTATAATGCAAAGCACAATAGTACGCCTGAGGTTTGGGGGAGATTTAGAAAGAAGCAAAGGTTAATCAAAAAAGTGAGATTTTTTTTTAAAAAAATCATTTGTGATGTGGGTGCTGCTGGCTAGACTGGCATTTATTGCCCTTTTCTAGTTGCCCTTGAGAAGTTTGTAGTGGGCTGCCTTTTTGAACCACTTGTAGGTACACCCACGATACTGTTAGAGAGTTCTAAGGATCTTAACCTACTGATAGTGACGTAACAGTGAATATATTTTCAATTCAGGAAGGTAAGTAACTTTCAGAGAAACCTCCAGGTTGCGGTGATCAGAGATATCTGCTGCTTTTATCCTTCTAAATGGTAATGGTCGTGAGTTTGGAAGGTGCTGCCGAAGGAACCTTCATGACTTCCTGTGGTGCATCTTGTAGATGATGCATATGGTTGCCATTGTTCATCCGTGGTGAGGGATTGAATAGTTGTGGAAGGGGTAACAATCAAACATGCAGCTTTATCCTGGGTGGTGTCCAGCTTCTTGAGTCTGGTGGAGTACAGCTCCAACAGCACAAGTGGAGAATACCCCATAACATTTCTTATTTGTATTGTAGATGTTAGACAGGCTTTGGGAAGTCAGGCGATGTGTTTCTTGCTGCAAGACTCCTACCCTTTGACCTGTTCTGATAGCCATAGTATTTATATTTTGTTTTGATTTTATTATTGTCATATGTATTAGCATACAGTGAAAAGTATTGTTTCTTGCATGCCATAAGAACATAAGAACATAAGAAATAGGAGCAGGAGTAGGCCATCTGGCCCTTTCAGCCTGCCCCGCCATTCAATAAGATCATGGCTGATCTGTCGTGGCTCAGCTCCACCTTCCCACCCTCTCCCCATAACCCTTAATCCCTTCGCTTATCAAAAACCCATCAACCCGTTTCTTAAAAATATTTAGCGAGGCAGCCTCCACCACTTCAACGGGCAGAGAATTCCAGAGATTCACCACCCTTTGAGTGAAGAAGTTCCTCCTCAACTCTGTTCTAAACCGCCTCCCCTTTATCTTGAGGCTGTGCCCCCTAGTCCTACTGTCTTTTTTGAGCAGGAAGAGTCTCTCCACCTCTATCCTATCCATCCCATTCATCATCTTATACGTCTCAATGAGATCTCCCCTCATTCTTCTAAACTCTAACGAGTACAAGCCTAGTTTATTCAGCCTCTCCTCATAGCTCAATCCCCTCAACTCCGGTATCAGCCTAGTAAACCTCCTCTGCACTCCCTCCAGGGCCAAAATATCCTTGCGCAGGTGCGGCGCCCAAAACTGCACACAGTACTCCAGGTGCGGCCTCACCAATGCCCTATACAGCTGCAGCAAGACCTCCCTACTTTTATATTCAATCCCCCTTGCTATGAAGGCCAGCATCCCATTCGCCTTCCTGACCACCTGCTGCACCTGCAAGCTGGGTTTTTGCGACTCATGCACAAGGACCCCGAGGTCCCTCTGCACCGTCGCCTGCTGCAGTTTTTCGCCACGTAAGTAATAATCCTTCCTACCATTCCTCCTACCAAAGTGGACCACCTCACACTTGCCAACATTAAATTCCATTTGCCATTTCCTGGCCCATTCGCCCAGCCTATCTAGATCCTTCTGCAGACTCTCCACACCCTCCTCACAATTTGCCTTTCCCCCAATCTTGGTGTCATCAGCAAATTTCGACACCCTGCACTCGGTTCCCTCCTCCAGATCATCTATATAAATGGTAAATAGCTGAAGCCCCAGCACCGACCCCTGGGGCACCCCACTAGTCACCAACCGCCAATCCGAATAGCATCCATTGACCCCCACTCTCTGCCTCCTATTTGACAACCAATCCTCTATCCACGCTAACACCCTACCCCCAACTCCATGTCCCCTGACCTTCTGCAATAACCTCTTGTGAGGTACCTTGTCAAACGCCTTCTGAAAATCCAGAAAGACCACATTCACCGGCTCTCCTCTATCCACTGCCCTAGACTCATCCTCATAGAACTCCAGTAAATTTGTCAGACTCGACTTCCCTTTAATGAAGGATCCTCTTGGAGAGAGTGATCATTGTATGGTGGAGTTTCTGGTGCAGATGGAGGAGGAGAAAGTGGGTTCCCGGACACGCTTCCTTTGTTTGAATAGAGGGGAGTATGGTAGGATGAGAGAAGAATTGGCGAATGTGGACTGGGGGAGCGCGTTGGAAGGTAGGTCTGCTGAGGAGCAGTGGAGGATCTTTAAAGAGATCTTTCTTGGTGCTCAGCAGAAATTTATTCTGATGGTTAAAAAGGACAGTAGGAGGAGAGGTAATAAGCCGTGGATAACGAAGGAGGTGAAGGAAAGTGTTAAATTAAAAGCGGAGGAGTTTAGAGTAGCTAAGAGCAGTGGGCGAGAAGAGGATTGGGAAAGGTTTAAATGTCAACAAAGATTGACAAAGAAATTGATAAAGGAGGGTAGGAGAAGCTATGAGGCTGGGCTAGCACTTAATATAAAAAAGAATAGCAAGAGTTTTTATAAATATATAAAAAGGAAGAGGCTGGCTAGGGTGAACGTTGGTCCTTTAGAGGATGAGAAAGGGGAGCTAGTGGTAGGGGGTGGGGATATGGCTAAGGTCTTGAATAACTTTTTTGTTTCTGTCTTCACGGAAGAGGACGTGAATAATTTGCCGGGTGTTAGCGATGGAAAGGTGGTAGGAATGGAGGGTCTTAATGACATTACTGTTACTAGAGAGATCATAACTATTGCTGGAATGTTGTCAGGGCCCATAGCTTTTGTAGTATCCAGTATCCATAGTCATTTCTTGATGTCACATGGAGTGAATTGAATTGGCTGAAGACTGACATCTGTGATGCTGGGGACCACTGGAGAACACAGAGATGGATTATCCACTCAGCACTACTTCTGGCTGAAAATTGTTACAAAAGCTTCAGCCTCATCTTTTGTATTGATGTACTTGGCCCCTCCATCATTGAGGTGGGGATGTTTGTGGAGCTGTCTCCTATGAGTTGTTTAATTGTCAGCCACCATTCATGGCTGGATTTAGCAGGACTGCAAAGCTTTAGTTATAATCCATTAGTTGTGGGATCGCTTGGCTCTGTATATCATTTGCTGTTTGGCATGCAAGTAGTCCTGTGTTTGTAGCTTCACCAGGTTGAAACCTCATTTTTAGGTAAGTCTGGTATGTCCTCCTGCATGTGCTGGGCTCCTCCATCATTGCAGATGGAGATATCTGTGGAGCAGTCTCCTTCAGTGAGTTGTTTAATTGTCTATAGCCATTCACAGCTGGGGTGTGGCAGGATTGCAGAGTTTTTATTGGATCCGTTGGTTGTGGGATCGCTGAGCTGTATCTATTTCTCGTTGGTAATGTTTTTTAGCACGCAAGTAGTCCTGTTTTGTATTTTCACCAGGTTGACACCTATGCCTCATGCTGCTGGCATGTCCTCCAGCACCCTACATTGAAAAGGGAAAATCTAGAACTAAGAATATTTTTAAAACTATTTTAAGAGCTTTTGCAAGTATATTGCGTGCTCGGCGGCATGGTAACACTGTGGTTAGCATTGCTGCTTCAGTGTCAAGGAACCGGCTTCGATTCCTGACTTGGGTCACTGTGTGGAGTTTGCACATTCTCCCTGTGTCTGCGTGAGTTTCCTCCAGGTGCTCTGGTTTCTCCCCACAGTCCAAAGATCTGCAGGTTGGGTGCATTGACCATGCTAAATTCTCCCTCAGTGTACCCAAATAAGCACCGGAGTGTGGCGAGTAAGGAATTTTCACAGTAACTTCATTGCTCGGTGAATGTAAGCCCACTTCTGACTAATAAATCAACTTTACATTTACTTTTTCTTATTCTTATCAAAAGCAAAGTAGCTAAAGTAAATGTTCCCTCCAAAAGCAGAGACAGGAGAAACAAGAAAATGGCAAAGATGTTGAAGTATTTTGTCCGTCTGTTACAATAGTAGACACAAATTACTTTGCAGAAATAGAGGATAACTCCCAAGAGGCTTGAGTGAGAAACTTAAGTAATTAAAATATAGAGGGAAAAAAAATTGGACATACTTAAGTACAAGCTGACAAAATTCAAAGACCTTGTCATAGAATCTCTTCAGTGCAGAAGAGACCATTCGGCCCATCGTGTCTGCACTGACTCTCTGACAGAAGGTATCTCATCCGTGCCCACTCTCCCACTCTATCCGTATCCTTAACCCCGGACATTTTCTATGGCTAATCCATCTAACGTACACACCTTTGAACACCAAAGGGGCAATTTAGCATGGCCAATCCACTTAACCTGCACATCTTTGGGCTGTGGGAGGAAACCCACACAGACATGGGGAGAATGTGCAAACTCCACACAATCACCCAAGGCCAGAATTGAACCGGGTCCCTGGAACTGAGAGACAGTAATGCTAACTGTTATGCCACCGTGAGTGCCTCTGATGGCTTACATTCAAGAGTTCTAAAATACATAAGTGCAGGCATAACGGATGCACTAGTTCTGATTTTCTGAAGTCCCCAGATTCTAGTCCAGTCTGAGATTAATAGTTAGCAAATATAACACTGCTATTCAGGAAAAGAGGGAAATAAAAAAATCAAAAACAAAACAGTTAACCTGACATCAGCTGTTGGGAAAATATTGGAATTTACTAGTAAAGAATCTGAACAGTACACAAGGCCAACATAGTTTTACAAAAGGGAAATCCTGTTTGACAAAGTTACTGAAGAATCTCAGAATTGCTTGAGCGTGTAACTATCAGGATAAATAAAGAAGGGGGGAGGGAGAAGCACTGGATATTGTATACTTGGATTTCCGAAAGGCATTTAATAAGGTGCCATGCACAAGATTAATGCACAACCCCCTCAAGATGAGGCACATGACTTAGGGTAATATATCAGAATGGATACAGGATTGTTTAACAAGCAGTTGACAAGAGTGCAAGGAAAAATGGAGCATATTCAAGGCTGACATTAATGGAGTACACACAGTAAAAAGTCTGACAACACCAGGTTTTAGTCCAACCGATTTATTTGATAATATACTCACAAGCTTTCGAGGGTGCTGCCTCTTTGTCAAGTGAATGGAGAGTTCTGGCCTCAGACAGACAGAGCATACAAAGTACAGACAGTTGCTGATTAGAATGCGAATCCTTACACCTAACCTGCTGTTCAATTCTTAAATTTTTAAGAATTGAACAGCAGGTTAGGTGTAAGGATTCGCATTCTAATCAGCAACTGTCTGTACTTTGTATGCTCTGTCTGTCTGAGGCCAGAACTCTCCATTCACTTGACAAAGAGGCAGCACCCTCGAAAGCTTGTGAGTATATTATCAAATAAATCGGTTGGACTAAAACCTGGTGTTGTCAGACTTTTTACTGTGTTTACGCCAGTCCAACGCCGGCATACCCACATCATTAATGGAGTACTGCAAGGATTGATGCTAGGACCTTAACTAGTTACAATTTATACTTGGACAAAGAGACAGGGAATAATGTATCTAAGCTAAGTGGGAATGTAAGGAAAAAGAAATACTTTAGATTTATACAGTGCCTTTCACAACACCAGGCATCTCTTTGTTTTGAAGGCAGTGACTTTTTTTTGAAGGTTATTTGCTATTGCAATGTAGGAAGCTTGGCGGTCAGTTTTCACACTGATTTGCCACAAACAGCTTTGTCATAACAGCCAGATAATCTAAAAATAGTCATGGAGTTTTACAGTGAAGCAAGAGGCCCTTGGGCCCAGGGAAAGGGATAGTAATTGATGTTGTGTATATTTAGCTAATCTGCTACATTCCATTGGTGTTCAGTTAGAAAATTAAATAGCTTTTCAATTAATAAAATGTTAGTCACATAGAAGCCTCTATCACTTTCAAATCTCAGCAAAACTGATAAGTAGAAGTTGTTTTCAAATGTATGATGACATAGCAAGTGGATATTACCAAATTATGAAAGTAAAGTGTATCTGATTTCAATCTGCTTATAATTCTTTACAGATGAAACATATTCCAGGTTCAAGTGGAAAAAGCACAGGCAAGCTGCTATGCAATAAACTACTGTTTTGGCATTGCCTTTTAAAATTTTAAAATGATCTGGAGATCATGTGGCATTGGAAACTAGTTGGGCATTACGTACCCAGCAGTTAAAGGCTGAGAGCAGGGAAGTAGAGGAAGCATTTCGGATAAGGGAAAGTGAAACATTTACAAATAGAAAAGTATATAAAATTCTAACTTGTGTTACTGAACTAACAAGTACTCACATTATGGATAACACTATTTGTGGCTTTTGCTATGCTTCACAGTTAGGCCTGGGGATGTGGTTTTCTATGAGCAGGTTCTACAGCTAGAGTATTTTTCCCGTTACAACAAGCATTTTAAAGAAAGAAAAGTGATGAATGGAATTGTGTAATAGGATAGCTGTGCAAATTATTTGAGCAAGGTGTTATGCCAATCATTTAAGATGCCTTTTGGTTGATATATCCCTTGTTACTGAATGGAAACCATTATTTCTTTTGAGATAACTGTGATGGATATGGAGCAAATTGTCATTGTTTATAATTATAGGATTCAGTTGTTGGTCTTTTCTGTTTTTCTTTTTATAGAACTTTATCTCATTTAACAATGTTAAGTATGCATATTGTATAAGGCTGCACAATTTTGACTTTGCTATGATGAAAAAGGAATTGAGTTTCCTATCTCATCTCCATTGTGTCTTATTACCCAATTTCTATATCACACTTCAATAAAAGAAACAAAGGTAATCATTCTACACAGAAATCAGGGTCTGTACTTTGTAACCGCTCTGACTTTGCAGACATTTTATATATGAAGCAAGCAAATCAGGGTTTTGTGAGCTGCAGTCTAAAGAACAATTAAACTCACCCAGTGTTTATTTAGCTGTAATTAAACTTTGTACCATTAAGGAACACAATTTCACCTTGGCAGCAGACTAATAAGTTGCACACATAAGAACATAAGAAATAGGAGCAGGAGTAGGCCTTCGAGCCTACCCCGCCATTCAATAAGATCATGGCTAATCTGTCACTGCTCAGTTCCACTTTCCCGCCCTTTCCCCATAATCCTTAATCCCCTCTCTTATCAAAACCCATCAACCCGCGTCTTAAAAATATTTAGTGAGGCAGCCTCCACCACTTCAACGGGCAGAGATTCACCACCCTTTGAGTGAAGAAGTTCCTCCTCAACTCCGTTCTAAACCGCCCCCCTTTTATCTTGAGGCTGTGCCCCCTAGTCCTACTGTCTTTTTTGAGCGGGAAGAGTCTCTCCACCTCTATCCTATCCATCCCATTCATCATCTTATACGTCTCAATGTACGTCTCCCCTCATTCTTCTAAACTCTAACGAGTACAAGCCCAGTTTATTCAGCCTCTCCTCATAGCTCAACCCCCTCAACTCCGGTATCAGCCTAGTAAACCTCCTCTGCACTCCCTCCAAGGCCAAAATATCTTTGCGCAGGTGCGGCGCCCAAAACTGCACACAGTACTCCAGCTGTGGCCTCACCAATGCCCTATACAGCTGCAGCAAGACCTCCCTACTTTTATATTCAATCCCCCTCGCTATGAAGGCCAGCATCCCATTCGCCTTCCTGACCACCTGCTGCACCTGCAAGCTGGGTTTTTGCGACTCATGCACAAGGACCCCGAGGTCCCTCTGCACCGTCGCCTGCTGTAGTTTTTTGCCCCGTAAGTAATAGTCCTTCCTACCATTCCTCCTACCAAAGTGGACCACCTCACACTTGCCAACATTAAATTCCATTTGCCATTTCCTGACCCATTCGCCCAGCCTATCTAGATCCTTCTGCAGACTCTCCACACCCTTCGCACAATTTGCCGTTCCCCCAATCTTGGTGTCATCAGCAAATTTCGACACCCTACACTTGGTTCCCTCCTCCAGATCATCTATATAAATGGTAAAAAGCTGAGGCCCCAGCACCGACCCCTGGGGCACTCCACTAGGCACCATCCGCCAACACTTAAGTTATATGATATGCATATTACAAAGAGGCTCTCAACCAGCCTAACACACACACCACCACCACGAGTTGCCAATGAATATAGTAAATGTAGTAGTGTGTATGTGCATTTTTTAAAGCTTTTGCCTATCATATGAAAATTTCTTTGCAAGAAAAAGACCAAGTTATTTGATGCAGGCACTAAAGTACAATGCTTGAGATGGAAAGTAGTATTGTTTCCTCATCTTTGAGCAAATAGATTGTGGCCTTTAAAATATGCTATTTACCATACAGCAGACACTGCATTCTCAACACACACAAAATGTTTTACTCTGTTAAGCGTGGCCAGTTCCATAAATTTGTTCATAAAATTACAGAAAACACAGGGATAAAAGATCTTGAAGAGAGAGGGTACTTTTGATGTGGAAGATTCTGATAAAGGTTCTTTTTTCTCTCTTGACATACAGGAGGTCCTAAGAAATTGTAATCATTTGTATGTATCTCGGCACTTGAGAATCTTTTTAATTCAAATGATTTCTTCTAACTCCTTCCCTTCTATATATACACACACACACACACACACACACAGACACCTTTTAAATGGTCTTGTGTAATGACATTCACTAAAAAAGTGAGTGAAAATAATGTCCTTTGCTTTCCCCTATGGATCAAAGTTATCCTGTGCCTATGAAGAATATTAAAATTGAATATTTTGGTTTATTTTACATTCTGTCCCTTGTCAATGTTTGCATTGCAGTGTTGAAAAATGTGGCAACTTTGCTCAGAATGGGCATTTTACTGCAAGGTTGTTCTTTATTTTTTAATTAATTAAAGGAATATTCTGTGCTCAGCTTGTTTGAATGTTTTTCCAAAACAATACTGTTAGGCGCTTAAGTTATGTCTAATAAAGTGCAGGAGGAAAAAATAAAGGAAGAAATGCGACATATCCTACATTGAATTGTTACATTGCAGGAAATTAGTTTTGGACTTGCCTTTGAATTGTTGATGGTCTCCTCCTGTACTTCCAAAGAGCTATTACAAGCGTGATAGAAGAGTAATCCAACTGGTTGCATTCCACTCTTTTTTTGCCCCTGCCCTCCATGACCCTATAGATTTTGCTTTTTTCAGTTCCTTTACTGTTGAATCTGTTCTACCACTCTTTTAAGGCAGCACATTTCAGATGATCATAACTGGTAAAATATTTCTCATTTCTGAGGTCAGTCACCAGTGGGGTGCCCCAGGGATCTGTTCTGGGACCCTTGCTGTTTGTCATTTTCATAAATGACCTGGATGAGGAAGTGGAGGGATGGGTTAGCAAGTTCGCTGATGACACGAAGGTCGGCGGTGTTGTGGATGGTCTGGAAGGATGTAAAAAGTTGCAGCAGGACATAGATAGGATGCAGGAATGGGCGGAGAAGTGGCAGATGGACTTCAACGCGGATAAATGTGTAGTCGTCCATTTTGGCAGAACCAACGGGATGAACGAGTACACTATCAAGGGCAGGAGTCTTAGTAGCGTTGAAGAGCAGAAGGATCTCGGGGTCCGGGTTCACAGGACTCTTAAATCGGCCTCGCAGGTGGAGGAAGTGGTCAAGAAGGCGTATGGTGTACTGGCCTTCATTAATCGAGGGATTGAGTTTAGGAGTCGGGAGGTAATGCTGCAACTTTACAGGACCCTCGTCAGGCCTCATTTGGAGTACTGTGCGCAGTTCTGGTCGCCTCACTATAGGAAAGACGTAGAAGCTATTGAAAGGGTGCAGAGGAGATTTACAAGGATGTTGCCTGGACTGGAGGCATGCCTTATGAAGATAGGTTGAGGGAGCTGGGACTCTTTTCCCTGGAGAGGCGAAGGTTGAGAGGTGACCTGATAGAAGTTTATAAAATGTTGAGAGGAATAGATAGGGTGGACTCTCAGAGGCTATTTCCCCGGGTTGAAATGGTCGCTACGAGAGGACACAGATTTAAGGTGCGGGGAGGGAAGTACAGAGGTGATTTTAGGGGTACGTTTTTCACTCAGAGGGTGGTGAGTGAATGGAATCGGCTGCCGTCATCGGTGGTGGAGGCGAACTCGCTGGGGTCTTTTAAAAGACTTCTGGATGAGTATATGGGGTTTAATGGGATTGGGGGTTATAGATAGGTCTATAGATTGGTGGGGTTGATGTGATCGGCGCAACTCGAGGGCCGAAGGGCCTGTTTGTGCTGTAATGTTCTATGTTCTATATACCCCAGGCTGTTTTGCCAATTGTCTTAAATTGCTGAATCTTTACCAATCCTCTTGCCAGTGGCAGCAGAACCTTCCTATACACATTAGCATATCTTCCTTGCTTTTGTATCTTCTTCAGTTATAAAGCCCTTTGTTCTATTGATTGGCCCTGCCATTTTCTGTTCCTGCATCACCTTAATATTACACCATTTATTTTATATAGCCATTCTTCATTCTTGCTTCACTTCACATTTCTCTAAATTAAATTTCATCCGTACAGGTTAATCAAATACTGTCAGCAAGGAATATTTATGGGAAGGTTGTGCCTTGATAGAGAGGGCTGATGTTAGTGTGTTTGGTGTAGCCTAGCCTATGTGGATTTTAGTAAGGTCATAACCTACAGAACTGGAAAGTGGGATTAGACTGGTTTTTCCAGACAGCACAATGCTCTCCTGTACCATAAATTGTTATGCTTCCATTTGTCTAATCATTTCACCTGTATGGTGCTATCCTGTTCAGTGTTGATTACTTTCCAAGTTTTGTGTTACTGCAGATGTTTTACACTTCTTGTCTTTTTTATGACAGCCAATAATTTTTTCTCATTTGGAATCGCTACCTGAAAAGATGGTGAAGGCTGAGACCTTCATGACATTTAAGAAGGCTTTAGATGTGATGCCAAAGCATACAAAGCTATGGGCTGGAAAATGGGATTGGAGTAGTTAGGTAGTTTGTCTTTGACTGGCGCCAATGTGATGGGCCAAAAGAAGTCAGAGGGAAGTAAAGTAAGAACAGACAAAAGGCAGTAAGAGAAAAAGTGAAAGGCAAAGAAACCAAAGTCAAAAAACAAAAAGGGCCATATTCCATTATAATTCTAAGAAAGCAATAAATGCCAAAACAAACAGCCTGAAGTCTCTGTGTCTCAGTGCAAGGAGCGTTTGTAATAAGGTGGGTGAATTAACTGCACATACAGTAATTAATGGATATGATGTAATTGGTATCACAAAGACCTGGCACCAGGTTGACCAGGGATGGGAATGTAACATCCAGAGGTATTCAGGAAAAATTGATGGAAAGGAGGTAGAGTGACATAGCTGGTTAAAGAGGAGATTAATGCCAAAGTAAGAAAGGATATTATTAGCCTGGACAATATGGAATCTGTATGGGTGGAGCTGCAGAACACCAAAGGACAAAAATGCTAGTGAGAGTTGTGTACAGACTACCAAACAGTAGTAGTGAGGTTGGGGGTGGCATTGAGTGACACAGTTGAGTCTATAACTAGGCCCTGGAATTGAGGAAAGCTAACTTTGATGTTGTGAGGTGTGCACTGGCTAGGATAAACTGACAAAGGATACTGAAAGGGTTGACAATGGACAGGCAAAGATAGACATTTAAAGAACACATGGATAAACGTAAGCAACTGTACATCCCTGTACAGGGTGTAAAAATAAAACTGGGAAGGTGGCTCATCCATAACTAACAAGGGAAATTGGATTATGTTAAAGCAAAAGACGAGGCAGATAAATCGGCCCAAAGAAGTAGCAAACCTAAGGACTGATCGTATTCAGTGGTGGTGCAGGCACAAAGAACTGAATGGCCTACTCCTGCACCTATTTCCTATGTTTCAATGCCTTTTTTGTGCTTCATATCCTTATGACTCTATGATGTGCATTCTAAAACTACTTTGGATTGAGCTTTGATGAAGTCATTCAGACTTGAAACGTTAGCTCTGCTCTCTCTCTGTAAATGCTATCGGACTTGCTGAAGTTTTCCAGTATTTTTCTGTTTGTTTCGTATTGCAGCATCCATGGTAATTTGCTTTTATCATTTAGACTATTGCATTTCCCCCATCAGAGCAATAGTTAACATTGTTGTCTCTCAGCACCAGAGGCCTGGGTTCAATTCCAGCCTTCTAGTGCAGACACAATGAGCTGTGCACATAATCCAGCGATAAGTACTTTGTGATCTCCTACTTGAGCTCCTGAAGCTTTTACTGTGGGATCTCGGCTCTTTCCTGTCTGTTACTAATTTCCATGTGTACCAGCTGCTCCCCATCCTCCTCGTGTTCAACACCCTGTTATTGGTATCTTTTTACACAGGCACCAAGGGGACATCATGCAGAAAATACATTGGTGGCTGCAATAAAGTGTGTCTGCCCTCTCTTGATTGTGAAAGCTTACAACCACTCCATTCATACAGTTTACTGTGTCCCATGATGAACTGCATTCCTTCAAGGTATTCACTGCTTTAAACTTCCTTGTGGGTGCCACACTCCGTGGATGATACCTGCTCTGCAAGCCTCTTCCTAACCTGCTAATAACCACACATTTAATCCTGAATTTCCTGTGGCTGAGGGGTAACAACCTCATAGAATGTAGGACCAAGGTGTTTTCATCCCCTAATGTGCCCTGAAGTGAATCCAACCACTGAAATCGTGAACTCCGGCAGCTGGAGGGACTCCTCATGTGGAAGCATAACTGGTATTCTCATATCATGGGAATTGAAGACTATTGATTTTAGTAGTTAATCTGTTCTACTTGGATTCCAGTTGTATTGTGCACCTTGGTATATCCCTTTAACTCATTTATGTTTGCCAGACTTGTTATTTATTATTTAGCTTTTGTATTTCCTTATTTTAATAAGCAACCAGTAATTAATTTATTTGTTGGTTTGGTTGTTAGTATGTTTTTCTATGATTTGAAATAAGTCATTTAACTGCATTTCATAATCCAATTATTCTATTATTCTGGTGCTATCAGAGCGCTTCCTTCCATATTTACAGCATTGTTTGAACAAATCCTGTCTCATTTTTATCTGATAATTCTGCTGCCGCTCTTAAATCTCCTTGGGCCAGACCTATGGTGCTTTTTTTTATCAAGGAATTAATTCATGTCTTGTTTTTGGTGAGAGTCTGTGCACATCCACTACTAGAGGGGCCAAGGAGGAAGATAAATTTCTTTCAACTCAATAATAATTTTAAACATATGTTTTCTACATTTACATCACCAATTCTATATCCTCTCTATTGTGTAGAACCACTTCAAGATGAACTTGTATCATGCTTGGGTTTCCCAATTAAATTACTTCCTTCCTGTTCACATTGCAGGGCAGTTTAAATGCCACTGAAGAAAAAGATTATTGTGCAAATGAATTTGTTTTAAAATTGTTAGTTGCAACTTTATTTCTGAAAGCCATTTTTTGTAGAAGGCTGGGAAATTTTCTCAATCTGAGGGAAAAAATGGCAGTCTATCAATCTGCTTGTGCTACCAGTGTATTGATGCTTTCAAAGCTATGTGAGATCATGTATTTACAAAGATGTGCGGGTTAGGTTGATTGGCTTTGCTAAATTGCCCATAATGTCTCAGGATGTGGAGGTTAGAGGGATTAGTTGAGTAAATGTGTGCAGTTATGGGAGTAGGGCCTGAGGTGGGATTGTTGTCAGTGCAGACTTGATGAGCCAAATGGCCTCCTCCTGCACTGTTGGCTTCTATTTCTACAACACTGCTGGAGAAATCAGTGATACCATCAAAAGCTGCTATAAGCATGTCTTGGGAGGTATGTGTGGGTGGAGGAATCTAGCCATCGGTGTAATCTGTCTTTGAAGTGATGAGTAATAGGTTCAGGACCATACAGTGTGTTAACATATATGTGTAGTATTACTTGAAACAGTAAATTAATGGAACTTTCAAAATAAATCAACGTTCCTAAGGTTTGGAAGTTTACTTTGTGCATAGACTTTGCAGGAAGCTTTATTGATAGCTCAAATGTGAAAGAAGATTTCATTTTCAGAGAGCCAATAACAACCTCAGGACATTTCATAACCTCAGGATGTTTCAAAACACTTTACAACCAATGGAAGGATTTTGACTTGTGATATAAGGAACATAACAATTTGTATCGCAGTAGGCTTGCAAGGGTCTTCCTTCTCCCCTACATATTCTATGGTTGGTATGTTTTGACTGTATAGTGCACGAACATAAGAAATAGGAGCAGGAGTAGGCCATCTAGCCCTTCGAGCCTGCCCTGCCATTCAATAAGATCATGGCTGATCTGTCGTGGCTCAGTTCCACTTTCCCGCTTTTTCCCCACAAACCCAGTCTATTCAGCCTCTCTTCACAGTTCAACCCCCTCATCTCCAGTACCAGCCTAATGAACGTCCTCTGCACTCCTTCCAAGGCCAAAATATCCTTGCGCAAGTGCGGCGACCAAAACTGCACACAGTACTCTAGCTGCGGCCTCACCAGTGCCCTGTACAGTTGCCGCAAGACCTCCCTGCTTTTATATTCTATCCCTCGCTATAAAGGCCAGCGCGCCTTCCTGATCACCTGCACCTGCAGACTGGGAATTTTTGCGACTCATGCACAAGGACCCCCAGGTCCCTTTGCACTGTAGCATGCAAGCAACAACACTTTTCACTATATCTCAATGCAATAATAAATACAATAAATCAAATCATAATAGAGCAATATATTGGACAGAATACTAGAAGGACTTCTTCAAAATGTGTACTGAGATTTTTTTTAAATCTGAGAAGATAGGCGGTGTCCAAACTTTGTCTCATTCGAGAGTCACTGCCATAAACATCCAAAGTGACCCAGTATTTTCTGTTCAAATGTCTGGAGTAGGACCTAAACCCGCAATTCTCTCACTGAGATGAGAAAGCTACCACTGAGCAACGGCTGACAAATGTTTGATCAGACACTGTGTTCTACTGATTGCTCAAAAGATTTGAAGCAGAATGTTACAGCAGTTCATGCCTGCACAATTTTCCCATGTTGCTGCAGTGAACGGAGATTTGGCTGGGCGGCAAATTCTCTGACTTTGCTGCAGCAGTAGCATGGTGTGAATGGTTGGTATGATCACGCCCTAGGCTTTTTCCAAGTGTCAGCAGTCAAAATATCATTCACCATTTCGAAATAGTTTCTCAACAGACCAAAGAAACAGGCTGTTCTCCTTGGAACAGGGAAAGTTGAGGGAGATGTGATAGAGGTGTTCAAAATTATGGGTTTCAACAGAGTAAATAAGAAGGAAGAGTTTCCACTGGCAGTGAGGTTGTTAACCAAAGGAGAGCAGTTTAGTGTAATTGGCAAAGGACAAGTGAAAATGAGAGGAAAAAATCCTTAGTGAAATACTGGTAGCTGATTCAATAATGACTTCTAAAAAGAAATTTGAAAAATACTTGAAACAGAAATATATCATGGTAAAATTGAAAGAGCGAATAAGTGAGACTATTTGGATAACTCCGTTGATTGAACGCCCTATAATATTTTTGAAACGCAATACAAGTTTATTTAGCCTTATTCTTTAGATTAATTTTTAATGGAGATATGCTCTCAAAAGTCATCCCATGGAAAGCCACTGGCCCCATTGGGTTACCTGGACATGCACTCAGATCCTGCACAGATCGGTTTTTTTTTTATCCATTCATGAGAAGTGGGTATTCTGGCTGACCAACATTTATTGCCCATGGGCAGTTGAGAGTCAACCACATTGCTGTGGGTCTGGAATCGCATGTAGGCCAGACCAGGTAAGGATGGCAGATTTTCTTCCCTAAAGGACACCAGTGAACCAAATGGGTTTTTCTGACAATTGACATTGGTTTCATAGTCATCAGTAAATTCTTAATTCCAGCTATTTATTTTTATTGAATTCAAATTCCACCATCTACTGTGATGGGATTTATACCAGGGTCTCTAGATCATTAGCAGAGTTTCTGGATTAATAGTCCAGCAATAATGCCACTAGACCATTATACCCCCCAGTGGTATTCTCAGGGCGGGGGTATTTGTAAACCTTTTCAATTTCTCTTTGCACCAATCCAAGGTCCCTATCTGCTTCAAGAAGACAACCATCATCCCAGCATGAAAGAAAAGCCAGGCAACGTGTCTTAATGACTACTGGCTGGTGGATCTGACATCCATCATTATGAAGTGCTCTAAAAGGTTAGTCATGGCACGAATCAATACTAGGATCCACTGCAGTTCGCCTATTGTCGCAACAGGTGCACATCAGATGCCATCTCCCTGGCCCTACACTCAACCCTGAAACGCCTATGTCAAACCCCCATTTGTTGACTATGGTTCAGCCTTCAACACCATTTATTCCTACAAAACTCCTCCCTCTGCAACTGAATCCTATACTTCCTAACCCACAGATTGCAATCAGCAAGGATAGGCAGCAACACTTCCATGATCATCCTCAACACTGGTGCTCCGCAATGCTGCCCTCTCCGTCCCATATATACTGCTTATACACCTATGACTGGCCAAATTTCCCTCCCAACTCAATTTTCAAATTTGCTGATGACACCACCAAAGTGGGTTGGCCATCAAACAATGATGAGATACAATGCAGGAATGAGAGGATCTGGTGAACTGGTGCAATGACAATCTCCCCTCAATGTTAGCAAAACAAAGGAGACAGTCATTGACTCCAGGAAGCATAATGGAGGGCATGCCCTGGGTACATCAGTGGGGACAAAGTGGAAATGGTCAAGAGCTTCAAGTTCCGAGATGTCCTGATCACCAGCAATCTGTCCTGGTACCTTCATGCGGATGCTATAATTAAGAAAGTCCATCAACGCCTCTACTTTCTCAGGAAGCTGAGAAGATTTGGCATGTCTGCTACAACTCTCTCCAACTTTTACAGATGGACCATAAAAAAAATTATTTCTGGTTGTATCACAGCTTGGTATGGCTCCTGCTCTGTCCAAGACCGCAAAAAAACTACAAAGGGTCATGAACGAAGCCCAGTCCATTATGCAATCCAGCCTCCCATCCAAAGACTTGTCTACACTGCCTCGTCAAAACAGCCAGCATAATCAAGGACCCCAAGCACCCTGGACGTTCTCTCTTCCACCTTCTGCCGGGAAAAGGATACAAAAGTCTGAAATCACGTACCAACTGACTCAAGAACAGCTTCCCTGTTGCATCAGACTTCTGAATGGACCTACCTCATATTAAGTTTCTCTATACCCTGGCTATGACTGGAACACTACATTCTGCTCTCTCTCCTTGTCTATGTATGGTATGCTTTCTGTATAGTGTACAAGAAATAAAACTTTTCACTGTACAGTAATGCATTACTATGAAGTTGGATTATGCCATTAATATAAAAGCAAATTACTGCAGATGCTGGAATCTGAAACCAAAAGAGAAAATGCTGACCCTTGAAAAATGGTCATCTGGACTCAACGTCGGCTCTTTTCTCTCCTCACAGATGCTGCCGGACCTGCTGAGATTTTCCAGCATTTTCTTTTTTGGTTTCAGATTATGTCATTGCTCTTTGAAAATTCCAACTTTAAAACAAACTTCTGTTGTTTTTAAAGGTGTAACCTGGCTAGGTTTAGCTAAACTTCTGGATATGACATGGGTCTGGCCCATGGCACTCTGAAGTGGAATGTTGGGAATGTCCACACCTATTTAAATGTTTATAGGGAATGGAACATGTCCAATATGGGAGCCAACATCAACTGCTTGCATACTATTTGTCAGAAGTAAAGTTCCCTCAGTGGTATCCCAGCATTGTGCTTTAACTCTGCAGTACAGGATGACTCCAGCTTTAGCACATCTTATTTTGTGGTCTTGCCTAAGTGAAAATTCCAGGTTTGTCTCGTAGACCCATGATGAGGAATTTCTGTTGATCTTAACAAAAGGAATAATATTTTGTCCATGGTGTTTTATTCATTTTTGCGGAGTTGATAACCTTGATTCACTTAAATACAGTCATTGTTTATTATTTTCATGTGACATGTTATCAGCTCACAAAAGATAATATAGCTAGAGTAAAATTTGAGGGTCATTTTGCCAGAAACACATCTATTAACACATTGTTAACTTTGTCCACCAAATGGTTGGTCAAATCAAATGAGGTTGACAGCACCATAACAAATGGATTGGTATTTATTAGGTGAAGTCTGATGATATGTCAGAAAGAGCCTGAAGTCATTTGTTTCTCTCTGTCTCAGATTGACAATTTTATATTGCGAACTCCAAGTCTGACAAAACCCATGGATTGGTTATGTTTCAGGCAGTGATTTCATCTCTAGTGTTCCTAAGAGAATGTACTATTGCCAAGTTTGCAGATGATTCAAAAAATAGAGAAGGCAAGTGGCTGGGATGACACTGTCTACAGAGAGATATCGGCAGGTTCCTGAACGGGCAGAAACTTTGCAGACAGAATATAATGTTGCAAAATGTGAAGTTATGAACTTTGGAAGGAAGAATAAAGGAACTGAATATTTTTAAGTGGAGAATGTGCTGCAGCTTTCTGCAGTCTTGATGGATTTGGGGATCCTTAGAACATAAATCCCAAAAAGCTGGCATGCAAGTTCAGCTGTTCATGGGGAAGGCAAATGGAATGTTGGCCTTTATTTTATAGGGAATGCAATATAAAAATAGGGAAGTCTTGCTAAAACTATACAAGGCATTTGTTAGATCACAACTGGAAAACTGAACAGTTTTGATTCCCTAAGCGAAGAAAAGATGTACTGGCGTTGGAGGCAGTCCAGAGAAGGTTCATTAGGCTGACTCTAGGAATGGAGGGGGTGGCGTTGTAGAAGCTGGATCATTAAGCATGTTCAGGGCTGAGATAGACAAATTTTATGATGGGCAGGTAGAGTTTGAAGATTATTGCATCAGACCAGTCATGATCTCATTGAATGGCAGAGCATACTTGAGAGCCATATGGTCTACTTCTGCTTATGATCTAACTAGCAAAAAGTTTTGAGAAGATGTTCTTGTGAATTATTGCAATCTGTGCACTTGCTGGCTGTCAATGACTTTTAATTCTTTGCGGTAGTTTCTGCATTATCTTAGCATTATCTTATAAGGCTGCTGAGCAGCTCTGTAGTGCAGGATATTGAATGTTTGAAGTTGTACTTCATGTCATCGTGAATGAGGTCAGTCTTGGGCATGTAATCCTGGCCATTAAACATGAGAAATATGTGTAAAAACTCATGTGACACAAGCTTATTATACAAAGACAATTTTACCTTGTTACTTTAGACTGAATTCGACTCCAAGTTCCAGAGGTGTGAAGAACACTATGGGTTATACTGTATATGAATTCTCTAGATAATCCAGAAGAAGCAAAACAACTGCTTTCCTAAAATTATTTAATTTCTTGCTCAATATCCACTTCCTCCTATCAGCCCAAAAGAGATGCTGGTTAGGTGAATTAGCCATGCTAAATTCTCCCTTACTGTGCCCAAACAGGTGCCAGAATGTGGTGACTAAGGCATTTGCAGTGTTAATGTAAGTCTACTTGTAACACTAATAAATAATCCTTATCAAATTGTGGAAAAACATCCTTGTACACAATGCAAATTATGAATTGGGAAAATGTTGCCATTTTGGCCATTTCCAGCATATGTCCACGTTAAATTATTTTTATTTAAATTCTTTAGCAGCAAGTAATCTCCATATTTCCAGCTTTATAGTGTTACAAAGCAGACTAATGTTAAAACTTACCAAAGTCAAATCTAATATTGTAGTGCACACCCATTATATTTTTTCATTTCATAGTTATTTGTGCTTTCAAAATCTCCTAACTGAAATCCCTTGCATCTAATCTTTGCTGTCTTGCAAAGCCAAGAACATCTAAAGATGCCAAAGCTATTAATGAGCAGATTACTCATTCCTTTGTCAATTCATCATATTTTGGAGAATTCCATAGAATTCCTATAAAGACCAATAACTAAAAAGACACAAATTTCCCAATGAGCAATGCAAAAATTGCATCACAAAGTTTCATGTTTTAAAACAAACATTTCAAAAATCCACATTGACTAATATAGTAGGCAACTAATACATAAACTACAAAAGATAATCCCTTTCTCCCCACACAGTTAGTTGCTACAACCAAAACTCCATGGCACCTTTGTACATTGCACCATGCTCTCAGCAGATATGTAACCTTCATGTCTTCGCAGAGATTCAATAAGTTCTCTTCTCCCTGTCCCACCAGGTAGAGTCTTTCAGTGTTCTTTCAAAAATCCTTTCACTTGATCTCCTGTGTGACCAAGTGAAAGGACTTGATCATGCAGGAGATCAAACTGACTTCCCAGAGCAAGACACCCTTTGGTGACATCTAGGCCTTTAACAATCTGCAAGTCTTGTTTCTCCAAACATCCTGCTGGGGGTTAAGAGAAAAACAGTCTTGCTTTCTGCTTGGCACAGCAGTCAGTTTTTAATCTTCTCCTCTAGGTCACCTCTTGCTGAGACTGAATCCAATAAGACCAGCTGCTCTTGTTTGTGTCAATATGTGAAAATTAGTACTTCTTGAGATTCAACCTAGGCCTCTGTCCCTAAGGCAGCTAATTTTATGTTTCAGACGGATTTCAGCATGATTATTATTTCCCATTCAGAACATACTGCTTTATCTTAAAAGAGACCATTTAAAATATAATGGTGGCACAAGGGTTAGCACTTTTGCCTCATGGCGCCAGGGTCCCAGATTCGATTCCTGGCTTGGTTACTGTGGAGTTTGCACATTCGCTCCCTGCCTGCGTGGGTTTCCTCCAGGTGCTCCGGTTTCCCCCCTCAGTCTGAAAGACATACTGGTTAGGTGCATTGACCCGAACAGGTGCCAGAGTGTGGCGACTAGGAGAATTTCACATTAACTTGATTGCACTGTTAATGTAAGCCTTACTTGTGACTAAATAAATTTGACTTTTAAAGTCTTACTTTCACAACAATTGCTTACATTATTACTTGGACATGATTTAAAATCATTTTTACTGATTTCTACAGATAAATTTGCATATTTTTCTCACTTTAGATGGGATGAGAAAAACAAATTGCCCTTTATTGCTCTGACGAAGAGTCATCCAGACTTGAAACATTGGTTTTATTCTCTTTCCACAGATGTTGATAGACCTGCTGAGACTTTCCAGCATTTTCTGTTTTTTGTTTCAGATTCCAGCAGTATTTTGTTTTTACCCTTTATTGCTTACTCTATATATGGGCCCTGTTGCATTTGTGACACCAGCATAGTTATGCAGTAATGTATTTGTTGGTACTGTTGGAAAACTCTCTTTTCCGACAGGATATGAAATGAAATCTGGAATTTAATTTTTGAAGGAGACCTATCTTGTCCTAGACACTGTATATTCTTTGTCACTTTTGTTTTTGACAATGGAGTGTTGCAGTTATCAAGTTCATGCTTTGAAGCCAAGATTATCAATCAAAGGCTGACTGAGATTACTTAGACCTTTTTAAATTTTGTCTCTTCTTGAGTTTTAGCAATATTTGAAATTTTTAAAAAATCTCCAAATTTACCAGGATCTCTAACCCTTTTTCTCATTGACTTCCTCTCATTTTGAAAACTGTCAAAACTGGAGAATGTCTTCATCGATGATAAAAACCTATTTAAATGATCCTTATTAATAGTTTGATTAAAATTAGACATATAAAGTCTCATATAAAAGAAAGAATCATGTGCAATACAAAATTAGAAACTCGAAGCAATGAATGTGAGGCTATTTTAACTTCTACTTTAAGTGAATGGACAGTGAAGAATAAATATACGCTTTATCATTTAGGAACATAGTATAAGTGGAAGTAGGCCATTCAGCCCCTTGAGCCTTTTACATCATTCAATAGGATCGTTGGCTAGCCTGTTTTGTATTGAGCATATTTATATCTGTACAAATATGTAGCATATAACTGGTATAATGTCTTTTTAGGCCTGGTTTTAAGCCCTTTAATGGCCAACGTCCTTTTAAATCTATACTTTTTTTAAGATTTTGGTTTTCTTTTGGAATTCAAATTTCCTTCATTTATCTTTACTTCTGGTGTAATGAGTCTTGCTTGTTTTATGCTGTTGTCTTGTTCCAAATGTAAAATCAGTCATTGTGTTGGTACTGGTATGCATAGATTCTCTGTCTTCAGTACTCTCACTCTCTCATTCACATTGGATAAGAACATAAGAAATAGGAGCAGGAGTAGGCCATCTGGCCCTTCGAGCCTGCCCCGCCATTCAATAAGATCATGGCTGATCTGTCGTGACTCAGCTCCACCTTCCTGCCCTCTCCCCATAACCCTTAATCCCTTCTCTTATCAAAAACCCATCAACCCGTTTCTTAAAAATATTTAGCGAGGCAGCCTCCACCACTTCAACGGGCAGAGAATTCCAGAGATTCACCACCCTTTGAGTGAAGAAGTTCCTCCTCAACTCTGTTCTAAACCGCCCCCCCCTTTATCTTGAGGCTGTGCCCCCTAGTCCTACTGTCTTTTTTGAGCGGGAAGAGTCTCTCCACCTCTATCCTATCCATCCCATTCATCATCTTATACGTCTCAATGAGATCTCCCCTCATTCTTCTAAACTCTAACGAGTACAAGCCTAGTTTATTCAGCCTCTCCTCATAGCTCAATCCCCTCAACTCCGGTATCAGCCGAGTAAACCTCCTCTGCACTCCCTCCAGGACCAAAATATCCTTGCGCAGGTGCGGCGCCCAAAACTGCACACAGTACTCCAGCTGCGGCCTCACCAATGCCCTATACAGCTGTAGCAAGACCTCCCTACTTGTATGTTGGAAAGGTACAGAAAGTCCCGTGGGAAACAGGTCATTGAGGAACGTTTACTGCAGTTACTAATACCATCGCTTAGCAATCATTAAGCCATTTGTAATGTTACATAATATTATCCATGTTGAAAACAGGTCAAGTCTAATTATTTTGGATCCCTTACTCATTACTTATCATTTTACAATCAGTTCAGAAATTTTTTGTTAAAACTTCCTCTTCACAGCTGACCAAGCAAGCCTTTGTAGCCCCCAAAGCCATTCTGTCTTTTGGGATAATTAGTTCGACTCCAGCTCCAAACTCCATTCCCCAGCTTCCAGCTCCATTCCTCTGCCGTACAACAGTCTGAGAATTAACCACTCTATTCACAGTCGTCTTTGACTCTTGAGAGGAGTTTGCAGCCACATATTCTACTGTGCTACTTACAAAAGCTTCCATAACGTTACCTGACATTGCCCTCTTTGAGCCCATCTGTTGAAACCCTCGTTTATAGCTTTGTTGCCTCTAGACTTCACTATCCCAATTCATTCCTGGCTGGTCTCCCATATTATAGTATTCCTAAGCTTGAAATCGTCCAAAGATGTGCTGCCCATGACTTAACTTGCACCAAGTCATCTTCACCTATCACAGCTATGCTTGCTGATTCATGTTGGTTCCCAGTCGAGCAATTTTAAAAAGCTTATCCTTGTTTTCATATCCTTCAGTTCTTCACCCCTCATATCTCTGTAATAGAACATAGTGGCCCTTGATGTTGCACCGACCAGTGGAACGAATCTAATGACCCTGTAACCTAAACTATTCCAATATTATCCATATGCCTTTCAATGACCATTTGAATGCCCTTAAAGATGGCGAGCCCACAACTGCTGCAGGCAGGGCATTCCACGCCTTTACTATCCTCTGGTCAAAGAACCTACCTTTGACATCCGTCCTCCAGTTTCACAACTATCCAAAGTATTTGTCCTCATCTAATTTGGGTCAGTTAAACATCCCTGATTTTAATTGCCCCAATCTTGGTGGCTGTGCCTTCAACTGCTTCTGCGCTACAGATCCCTCCCAGCACCCTTCTTCATTGGAGAGGGGTGCATTGGAGCTGGTGATTTTACGTATCTTCATCTCGTAATCTTGTATCTGTTAGCTTGTATTTTGTTTTATAATATTCCTGTGAAGCACATCAGGACAGATTATTACTTTATAGATGCTATATAAATATAAGTTGCTTTTCCTTTATATCACGATCTCATTATTTTTAAAACCTTCAACCAATACCACTTTGAAGTATTGCACTCAGTTCTCAGTGTCAGCTCTCAAATTCTATTCTTCGGGTCAATCACCAATGAATTGTGCAAAATACTCAAAAAAAAATTCATTAATGTTTCATATAACCATAATATCATGATGCTAGTTTGATTCTAGACAGTTGTTTACTTATAGGAGTGGAGGCAGGGATGCAGTCTCCCAACATTACACTTTATCTCTGAAACTGGATAGTTTTCACTCCTCAATCTTTCTGGCTTCGTAATGACTTTAATACACAATATGATGGGGTACACTGCTGTGCATGTGTGTGCAGATAATGTAGAATTCCTACAGTGCAGAAAGAGGCCATTCTGCCCATTGCGTCTGCACCATCCACACTCCTTCCCTCCCCCCAATCCCCATAACCCTGCACATTTTCCGTGGCTAATCCACCTGTCCTATGCGTTTTTCTACATTGCGGCGCAATTGTCACAGCCAGTCTACCTAACTTGCACATCTTTTGTTGCACTTGCTGCCATGGGGCTTATTTCCTAGCTCTGCAGATTCAATTGCAATTTATTTCCTCCTTTTTCTGTTTTTTAACTTCACTGAGCAATTGTAACCATTTAATAATTATACCATCCGTGACAGGAGTGATTAAACCTTTGAACGTTAGAGCCGGGTACGATATTCTTCACACAATCACGAGCAAACACAATCTTTACAAATGAAGAAACCTTCAGCTTTTTTCCTCCGTTATCATCCAGGCTTCCTGCACACACACTTCAGATCATGGCAAAAGCAAACCTGCATCACCAACAAACATCAGAGCCAGCACATGGTCACTACTCAACTGACTTTGGTAGCCTTGTTCTTACAATGTGATAAAGCAATCAAAGTAGATTGAACTACCACCACCCCCGACCCCCAATAAAATCGATGTTGTAATGATTTGAAACCAACAAATTTGAATTGGAGAACCTGTGCCCCTAAACCCTGAACTGTATAAGATGATGAATGGGATGGATAGGATAGAGGTGGAGAGACTCTTCCCGCTCAAAAAAGACAGTAGGACTAGGGGGCACAGCCTCAAGATAAAAGGAGGGGCGGTTTAGAACGGAGTTGAGGAGGAACTTCTTCACTCAAAGGGTGGTGAATCTCTGGAATTCTCTGCCCGTTGAAGTGGTGGAGGCTGCCTCGCTAAATATTTTTAAGTCGTGGGTTGATGGGTTTTTGATAAGAGAGGAGATTAAGAGTTATGGGGAGAAAGTGGAACTGAGCAGCAACAGATCAGCCATGGTCTTATTGAATGGCGGGGCAGGCTCGAAGGGCTAGATGGCCTACTCCTGCTCCTATTTCTTATGTTCTTATGTTCCCTTTCCTGACAGGAGGTGCAAGTTGGAGAGTCAATAGTGAGGGTGTGAGTTAGGGAGTTCATTAATGAAAATGATAACTGTTTATTTTTACCAATTTCAGCAGGAGAATAAAACACTCACATCGTAATTGTTATGGGGGACTTTAACTTTACTCATGTTGATTGGAATTGCTATAGCTCTAGCTCGTTAGAGGGGTCAGTTTTTGTTCAAAGTGTGCAGGAAGGTTTTTTGACTCAGTATGTAGATAGGCCGACTAGAGGTGAGGCTATATTGGATTTGGTGCTGGGTAATGAGCCAGACCAGGTGCTAGACTTGGAAGTTGGTGTGCATTTTGGGGATAGTGACCACAATTCGATTACGTTCACCTTAGTGATGGAAAGGGATAGGCATGAACCTCGGGTCAGTAGTTTCAGCTGGGGGAAGGGTAATTATGAGGCTATTAGGAGAGAATTAGGAAGCATTGGTTGGACTAGGAGATTACAGGGACTGGGAACATCCGAGATGTGGAGATTTTTCAAGGAGCAGCTATTGCGGGTCTGTGATAGGTATATCCCTGTCAGGCAAGGAGGATTTGATAGGCCCAGGGAACCGTGGTGCACTAAAAAAGTTGATTCGTTGGTTAGGAAGAAAAAGGAGGCTTATGTTCGGATGAAGCTTGAGGGCTCAGGTAGTGCATTAGAAAGTTTTAGATTGGCTAGGAGGGAGTTGAAGAGGGAGTTAAGAAGGGCTAAAAGAGGACATGAGATGACTTTGGCTGATAGGATTAAGGAGAACCCTAAGGCGTTTTACAGGTATGTCAAGAACAGAAGGTTGGTTAGGGCAAGATTAGGGCCAGTTACAGACAGTAGAGGGAAGTTGTGTGTGGAACCGGAGGAGATTGGAGAGGCGTTGAACCAATATTTCTCTTCGGTGTTCACGCAAGGGGACATGAATGTAGCTGAGGAGGACACTGGGGTGCAGGGGTGTGAAATAGATAGTATTGCAGTTGATACAGGGGATGTGCTGGATATTTTAGAGGGTTTGAAAATGGATAAGTCCCCTGGTCCGGATGGGATTTACCCTAGGATTCTTTGGGAGGCAAGAGGGGTGATTGCGAAGCCTTTGGCTCTGATCTTCAGGTCGTCGTTGGTCTCTGGTATAGTACCGGAAGATTGGAGGACAGCAAATGTTGTCCCATTGTTTAAGAAGGGGAGAAGGGACTTCCCTGGGAATTATAGACCGGTGAGTCTTACTTCTGTGGTGGGTAAGGTTTTGGAAAGGATTATTAGAGACAGGATTTATACTTATTTGGAGAGTAATGAGCTGATTAGAGACTGTCAGCATGGTTTTGTAGCGGGTAGGTCATGCCTTACTAACCTTATCGAGTTCTTTGAGAAAGTGACCAAAGAGGTGGATAGGGGTAAGGCAGTTGATGTGGTGTATATGGATTTTAGCAAGGCGTTTGATAAGGTTCACCATAGTAGGCTTCTGCAGAAAATGCAGATGTATGGGATTGGGGGTGATCTAGGTAATTGGATCAGGAATTGGCTAGCAGATAGGTGACAGAGGGTGGTGGTTGATGGTAAATATTCGTCATGGAGTTCGGTTACGAGTGGTAACAGGGATCTGTTTTGGGGCCACTGCTGTTTGTAATTTTTATTAATGATCTGGATGAGGGTATAGTTGGATGGATTAGTAAGTTTGCTGATGACACCAAAGTCGGAGGTGTGGTAGATTGTGAGGAAGGGTGTCATAGTTTGCAGGGTGACTTAGAAAGGTTGCAGAGCTGGGCTGTGAGGTGGCGGATGGAGTTTAATGTGGAGAAGTGTGAGATAATTCATTTCGGTAGGAATAACAGATGTGTTGAGTATAGGGCTAACGGGAGGACTTTGAATAGTGTGGAGGAGCAGAGGGATCTAGGTGTATGTGTACATAGATCCCTGAAAGTTGGGAATCAAGTAGATAAGGTTGTTAAGAAGGCATACGGTGTCTTGGCGTTTATTGGTAGGGGGATTGAATTTAGGAGTCGCAGCGTCATGATGCAACTGTACACAACTCTGGTGCGGCCGCACTTGGAGTTTTGTGTGCAGTTCTGGTCCCCACATTACAGGAAGGATGTGGAGGCTTTGGAGAGGGTGCAGAGGAGGTTTACCAGGATGTTGCCTGGTATGGAGGGGAGATCCTATGAGGAGAGACTGAGAGATTTGGGGTTGTTTTCACTGGAAAGAAGGCGGCTAAGAGGGGATCTCATTGAAACATATAAGATGATTAGAGGTTTAGACAGGGTAGATAGTGATAGCCTTTTTCCTAGGATGGAGAAAGCTAGCACGAGGGGGCACGACTTTAAATTAAGGGGAGATAGTTATAGGACTGATGTCAGGGGTAGGTTCTTTACCCAGAGGGTGGTGAGGGACTGGAATGCCCTGCCAGCTGCAGTTGTAAATGCACCTAGTTTGGGGGCGTTTAAGAGATCTGTGGATAGGTTTATGGATGAAAAGGGATTGGTTTAGGCTAGTGGGTCATTGTTTTGTAACTGGTCGGCGCAACATCGTGGGCCGAAGGGCCTGTTCTGCGCTGTTATGTTCTATGTTCTATCTGTCAGTTTTCAGCTTGTTTCTTCAAATTTCCAATTTCAGTTACTTAACTATTCTGTTACAGCTACGTAAACAGGTTACTAAAACATGCAGGCTTAAAGCACATATCTTGTTGCCAGGATTTATATTTTTAAAATGCATTTCCAAGTAAGGATTCTCTGGTGTAAATTCCTATATCACAACAGTGAAAACATTTTTTAGTACTTCATCAGATGTAAAGTCTTGGTCATGAAAGGCACTACATAAATGCAAGTCTTTTGTTCCTACCCTAAAATGCAGAATGTACTTGGTATTCTAGCATAGCTGAAGTATTTGGTTTTGGTAGTTTCCAGTCTCTTGGGTTTCGGAGTTGAAAATTCAGCTTCAAAACATCAAAATAGTTCAGCATTTCTCAGCTCCTATTTTGAAGCTTTCTGTTTTTAATCCATCTTGGCCATATCTCCTGACACTGTTGACTGTTTTCGCCAGAACATTTGGAGCTTTGCTGTTGATTGGTAAAAAATTTAAAAGCTTTTGGAAACCAGCTTTTGCAATGTTTCCCCTCATTGTTGCACAATTCTTGCATCTTAGATGTAACTTGAAGCTGGGTTCCAGTTTTGCCCCAACTTGGATGCTTTCTTGCCCTGGTACTCTACTGTACATTCATCAGACTGTTCAATTTAGTATAGAGGATTAGCTAACTGGTAGAAGACAGAGTTGGGATAAAATGGTAATTTCCAGGATGACAACTTGTTGGTAGTGGAGTGCCACAGGGATCAGTGCTGTGACCACAATTATTTACAACATGCATATTAATGACTTGGACAAGGAAAGTGAATATACTAGTGCTAAGTTTGTGAATGACACAAATAGTTGGGAAAGCGAGTGGTGTGGGTAGAGAGATATGGATATGCTAAGTGAGTGGAAAAAAGATGGAATATAATGTAGGAAAATGGGAAGTTATGTACTTTTGAAAGAAGAATAAAGGAGCTGAATGTTATTTAAATGGAGAGACTTAAAAAGCTGCAGCACAAAATAATTTGGGGTCCTTGTGCATAAGTCATGAGCTGGCATGCACGTTCAGCAGATGGGAAGGGCAAATGGAATGTTGGTCTTTTTATTTGAAAGAAAATGGAATATAAAAATAGAGAAATAGTGCTAAAACTATACAAGGCACAAATTGGACAACACCTAGAACACCTAAGGAAAGATATATTGGCATTTGATTTGATTTATTTTTGTCATATGTATTAGCATACAGTGGAAAAGTTGTTTCTTGCATGCTATACAGACAAAGCATGCTGTTCATAGAGAAGGAAACGAGAGTGCAGAATGTAGTGTTACAGTCATAACTAGGGTGTAGAGAAAGATCAACTTAATGCAAGATAAGTCCATTCAAAAATCTGACAGTAGCAGAGAAGAAGCTGTTCTTGAGTCTGTTGGTACGTGATCTCAGAGTTTTGTATCTTTTTTCCAGTGGAAGACAATGGAAGAGAGAATGTCCAGGGTGCAAGGGCTCCTTAATTATGCTGGCTGCTTCACCAATGCAGTGGAAAGTGTAGACAGAATCACTGGATGGGAGGCTGGTTTGCGTGATGTATTGGACTGCAAACAACCTTATGTAGTTTCTTGCGGTCTTGGGCAGAGCAGGAGCCATACCAAACTGTGATACGACCTGAAAGAACATTTCTGTGGTGCATCTGTAAAAGTTGGTGAGAATTGTAGCTGACATGCCAAATTTCCTTAGTCTTCTGAGAAAGTAGAGGCATTGGTGGGATTTCTTAACCATAGTGTTGGCATGGAGGGACTAGGGCAGTTGTTGGTGATCAGGAAATCTGAAGACTTGAAGCTCTCGACTCTCTACTTCATCCCTGCTGATGTAGACAGGGGCATGTTCTTCTTTTATGCATCCTGAAGTCAATGGCAATATGCTTTTGTTTTGCTGACATCGAGGGAGAGATTATTGTGCAGCATCAGTTTGCCAGATTCTCTGTCTGTTTCCAATGCTGTGCCTCGTCATTGCTTAAGATCCGGCCACGACAGTGTCATCAGCAAACTTGAAAATCGAATTGGAGGGGAATTTGGCCACACAGTCATAGGTGCATAATGAATATAGTAGGGGGCTGAGAACACAGCCTTGTGGGGTACTGGTGTTCAGGATGAATGTGGAGGCAGTGGAGAGAAGGTTCACTAGGTTGATTCCAAGAATGGAGGGCTTTTTCTTCTGAGGAGATACTGAGAAGGTTGGGCCTATCCTCATTTGGAGTTTAGATGAATAAGAGGCAACCTTATTACAAAGAACAACCCAGCACGGGAAACAGGCCCTTCGGCCCAACGAGCCCATGCCGCCGCATCACCCTACACCTATTCTACCCTGCATGTCTACGAATGGAACCCCTAACTTAGCCAGATTCAGGGGAGAATAGTGTCAATTTGGTAAAAAGGAAGAGGCTGGCTAGGGTAAACGTTGGTCCTTTAGAGGATGAGAAAGGGGAGCTAGTGGTAGGGGATAGGGATATGGCTAAGGTCTTGAATAACTTCTTTGTTTCTGTCTTCACGGAGGAGGACGTGAATAATTTGCCGGGTGTTAGCGATGGAAAGGTGGTAGGAATGGAGGGTCTTAATGACATTACTGTTACTAGAGAGGTGATCGACAGACTGGAGGGGCTGATTGTGGACAAGTCCCCAGGACCGGATGGAATGCATCCGAGGGTTCTGAAAGAAATGGCGAAGGTGATAGTGGATGCCTTGGTGGTTATTTTCCAGACGTCGCTGGATTCCGGGGAAGTGCCGGAAGATTGGAAAACGGCTAATGTTACGCCGTTGTTTAAGAAGGGTGCCAGGCAAAAGGCGGGGAATTATAGGCCGGTTAGTTTAATGTCTGTGGTAGGTAAAATGTTAGAAACCGTCATTAAGGAGGAAATAGCGAGGCATCTTGAGGGGAATTGCTTGATAGGGCGGACGCAACACGGTTTCATTAAAGGGAAGTCGTGTCTGACAAATTTACTGGAGTTCTATGAGGATGTGTCGAGGGCAGTGGATAGAGGAGAGCCGGTGGATGTGGTCTTTCTGGATTTTCAGAAGGCGTTTGACAAGGTACCTCACAAGAGGTTATTGCAGAAGGTCAGGGGACATGGAGTTGGGGGTAGGGTGTTAGCGTGGATAGAGGATTGGTTGTCAAATAGGAGGCAGAGAGTGGGGGTCAATGGATGCTATTCGGATTGGCGGTTGGTGACTAGTGGGGTGCCCCAGGGGTCGGTGCTGGGGCCTCAGCTATTTACCATTTATATAGATGATCTGGAGGAGGGAACCGAGTGCAGGGTGTCGAAATTTGCTGATGACACCAAGATTGGGGGAAAGGCAAATTGTGCGGAGGGTGTGGAGAGTCTGCAGAAGGATCTAGATAGGCTGGGCGAATGGGCCAGGAAATGGCAAATGCAAAATAATGTTGGCAAGTGTGAGGTGGTCCACTTTGGTAGGAGGAATGGTAGGAAGGACTATTACTTATGTGGCGAAAAACTGCAGCAGGCGACGGTGCAGAGGGACCTCGGGGTCCTTGTGCATGAGTCGCAAAAACCCAGCTTGCAGGTGCAGCAGGTGGTCAGGAAGGCGAATGGGATGCTGGCCTTCATAGCGAGGGGATTGAATATAAAAGTAGGGAGGTCTTGCTGCAGCTGTATAGGGCATTGGTGAGGCCGCAGCTGGAGTACTGTGTGCAGTTTTGGGCGCCGCACCTGCGCAAGGATATTTTGGCCCTGGAGGGAGTGCAGAGGAGGTTTACTCGGCTGATACCGGAGTTGAGGGGATTGAGCTATGAGGAGAGGCTGAATAAACTAGGCTTGTACTCGTTAGAGTTTAGAAGAATGAGGGGAGATCTCATTGAGACGTATAAGATGATGAATGGGATGGATAGGATAGAGGTGGAGAGACTCTTCCCGCTCAAAAAAGACAGTAGGACTAGGGGGCACAGCCTCAAGATAAAGGGGGGGGCGGTTTAGAATAGAGTTGAGGAGGAACTTCTTCACTCAAAGGGTGGTGAATCTCTGGAATTCTCTGCCCGTTGAAGTGGTGGAGGCTGCCTCGCTAAATATTTTTAAGAAACGGGTTGATGGGTTTTTGATAAGAGAGGGGATTAAGGGTTATGGGGAGAGGGCGGGAAGGTGGAGCTGAGTCACGACAGATCAGCCATGATCTTATTGAATGGCGGGGCAGGCTCGAAGGGCCAGATGGCCTACTCCTGCTCCTATTTCTTATGTTCTTATGTTCTTAAAACCAATCAGCCTAAGAGCACATCTTTGGGGTGTGGGAGGAAACTGGAGCGCCCGGAGGAAACCCGTTATTGAGACATCTAGAATTGAGGGCTTCACAGAGTAGATGTGAAGACGTTAATTCCCCTTGTGGGACAGTCTAGGACCAGAGGCATAATCTCAGAATAAAGTGTTACTTATTTAAGACACAAGTGAGGGAAATTTCTTCTGAGGGCAGTGATACTGTGGAATTCTTTACTGCTGAGGGCTGTAAAGGCTGAGTCTTTAGATATGTTCAAAGCTGGGATAGGAAATCAAAGATTATGGGGTTATGGTGATAACCCCATATGATTATGGGGTTATGTTGTGGGTTATCACATCAGATCAGTCATGATCTCATTAAATGACAGAGCAGACTTGATGGATCAAATAGTCTGCTTCTACTCTTATGTCTAATGGCCTTAAGCCTGTTTCCCTCGGATTCTCTGGCAGTGAATCTTTATGCCTGTGTTTTTCTGAGCTGCAGTGTGACCACCTCTCTAAATATACTGTCCACATAACCCTCTGCTTTGTGAATGCACCACAGTGACTCCAGCTGCCGCGTGATTTCTGCAACCCTGGAGTTCAGCAGCTGGTGACACCTGCCTCAGATGTAATCATTGAGAGCATTTTGTGTCCAGTGTTCCATGCCCTGCAGGATACACGATCCATATGACTGAACTGCACTGACATACCTTAAATTTGGTGTTCACTTCAGTTTGCTATAATATAACTCAATCTGCCATTCATCACTTGTCTCTCCTGTGAGTCTTGAAAGGCATTTACAGTACCAGCCTTCTTGTGGGCCTCCTTTGATGCCACTTTCAGATTTTGTATATAAACCTCGACACCCTCGTGCTCTCACTCCGCTGCCTTGGGATCTCGCTTTCTCTCAACTCTCACCTTTGACTTCCCCTGTTACCAGAGGCTGGGAAAGGTAGAAAATTATAGGATCATCTCTTTCATTGTACTCCATCACTCACTAAACTCTAACTTAATTCCCCTTGACTCCTTGCCTAACAACATTGTGGATTTATTTGCCCCACATGAATGCAGCTCACCACCACCTTCTCAAGGGCAATTAGGGGTGGGCAGTCATTGCTAGCCCAGCCAGTATCATGCTTGTCTCAACAATTAACAATATAAAAACTAATCTCCTTTCAAATGTTTTGTTAGTTTTTCCATTTCTCCTCACCGCAAATTAGACCTCTGCCTCCGTCTCATCCTCCATCCCACAAATCACCCAGCTGACTTTTTGGTGACCACCTAAAATCTGTTTTCTGTGAACAACCTCTTTTTCTAATTTGCTTTTTTAATATTTCTTGGGAGATGTGCCTTTCTTGCATTTGTCACAACCCAACCAAGACCATGAACTTTCAGAGCTATTAAAAGGAGAAATAAATTTTAAACCAAAAATATCCTGATTTAATGAATATCAACTTCATAAAATTAAAACTTGCTGTCCAAGACATTGTTAAACTTGGATAGAAACTTAGTTTAACCCACACAGTAATGTGCTCAGGTCTGTATATTACAAAAAGAGGCACTGGAGAAGGTTCAAAAAAGATTCACAAGGATTGAGCCAGAAATAACTTGAATATAAGTCCTCAGAAAAACTCAACATGGATGACTGAAGAGTGACTTGGAACGGTCTTTAGAAATATGAAGGGACTAGATCACATAGATGCAGAGAAAATGTTTCCACTTATTGGGGAATCCAAAAACTCGAAGCCATAAACATAGCATAGACACTTAAATTCAATTGTAATTCAGGAGAAACTTTTTACACAAATGGCTAGAATGTCGAACTTCTATTGCATGGAGTAAATAGTTGGGTGAAGTAACATAGATGCATTTTAAGTATTTGGCGTACAAGTTAATATTTAAAGTTTCAAAAATCCTCCCAAAACAGGTTGACTTGTTTACTAAGTATAAAGTGTGAAACGCTGATGTTGGTGCAGGAGGACTCACAGTTCCCATGCATGACCAATTCAGTGTGGACATGGTTAAACTCCACATTTTCTTGCCAACATATACTGTGTTGCCTACTTTTAAGGTGAGTCAAATATTAAACCTATATATTTGAGTTAAAAAATTGAGGCCACCTTCTAATGCAAGAATAGACCTAAACATACATTTTGGTGCCATGAAAATGAGATTGTCTTATCTGCTTTGTTGACATTTATGCTGTGGTCTTTGCAATATTAGTGAGGAAGTGGTTTGGACTGTAAATAAAAATAGATCTTGTGGGATAAATAGACTGTTCTGGTATTGTAAACAAAAACTCGCTCGGAAAGTTGAGCATTTGAATCAATTTACTCTTTTGGCCTTTGTTACCTAGGTTCTACCTAAGTAGAACATTCTTTAATCCCTGGGGGCAAGAATCAGTAGAATTGGAAAGAAATTCTGATTACACATCTATTATAAAACAGTCAAACATAATAACAAATATTTCAAATGGCCTTTTGCATCTCCTTTTGAGTTCAGGATGTGAATGTGAAGGCTGTATTTTCAGTTGAAACACTGTTTCCCAGTTTGATCATTCCCTTTGATTGCATCTGTCTCATCTTTCACCTCATTACACCACAGCTGTATCAATGGGCTAGTCAGAAAGCATGAAATTGAATCTACAGCCATAAAAATATCAGTGGTATTATTCCTTGCAGCTGAAGTTAGCAACCATTTTATTTGCTGTCTTGTTTGAAGACCCATGATAATTAGTACAAGTACTGATTTTTCATTTTTAGCTTGAAGAAATCTGGTTTTGGGAATTAGGTTTTGTGTTGGGTTTAAAACTCAAGTTTTCAGCTCTTGGGTTCATATTTAACACCTTGCATCAACAAAATTGGTTCGGTCAGTCTTGATCTATTTCTGAGTACAGCATAAACTGTTAATTTTCCATTAATTTGTAACCTTACCAAAGAGTTAAAATGGTTTCTGACAGAGTAAATATAAAAGTTACATTGATGTACGGTTAAGGGTACTTCGTGAAATCACCACTTGGGAACAGGCAAAGTAAAAAGAACAAAGAACAACACAGCACGGGAAACAGGCCCTTCGGCCCAACGAGCCCGCGCCGTCGTCCCATTGTCAGTGATCTATTCATGATTTTAGTCTATGCCTAATGTGTGAGGATCAGGGAGGTCCAATATAGGGACAATTTGTTACCCAATCAATCAGCCTAAAAGCACATTTTTGGGATGTGGGAGGAAACCGGAGCACCCGGAGGAAACCCAAGCAACCATGGGGAGAACGCGCAAACTCCCACGGACACAGGCCCAAATCCATGTGTCCGCATAGCAACAGAGATAGTCTCTGAGCTGTCATGTTGCCCTCGAGATGGTCCAGTTTAAGCACACCAACGACATGAAGCAGTAGGCAACTCCCGAAGCAACATCCAAGAGCAGCCCACCACAACCTGCTGCACGCATGCCCCTTGCTGAACTTAAATGCCTGTGGAGACAAAAAATTCATTATTAAAAAAACTCTACATCCCTGAGGCTAAAACTGAATCCCAAGCCTACAATGTTTAGTAAGGCCTGCTATATCCCCCTATATGTAGACCGCTCATGTGGCTGTCCAAGTGACTCTTAAACAACCCTAGCGTGCCTGCTTCCACCACCTTACTCGGCAGTGCATTCCACATCCCCACTACCTTTTGTGTGAAAAACTGCCCTCTAATATTAGTCTTATACCTAGCCCCCCTCACCCTAAGCCCGTGACCCAAAAAGACTTGAGTGAATTTTGTGTTTTAATTCTTTTGAACTCCTTAGTGTAGTAACAAGATAATTGTTAACAAAGCCAGCAGATGCAGACCTCAATCATTTGTAGTATGCAGCGCTCTCATGAGCAGGCACGTGTATGTGGGAGTCTATACCCTGCAGTGCTAATCCCTTCATTAATATTACATTTACTATACAAAAAGTGCCAGAGCTGTGTAAGAGTGTACAAATCCTGTTTTGTATAGTTGGTAATTCAACTTCTAAATTGAGCCAAATCTCTTGGGTCCAAGAGCCAAATAAATAAAGTTTTGTTGTCAAGTTCAAAATTAAAAAGGATGCAGCTGGAGTGGTTTTCTTCTTTCTTGGCTCATTCATTGTAGAAGTGTTGGCAAAAGAATTTCCCAGTGAAAATATAAAACGTTTTCTATGCATTACAAAGATGGTTGTTCTAATATTTTCTTGGGATTTCTTCCGACTAGACAAAGAAATCTGACAGAGCCACTACTTTGTAGGAGGCAGCCTCAGGAGTAACTCATATTTTTCTGTTTGCTGGAAAATGACATGAAATCGTTGTCACAATATAAAATGATTATGGTTTCATAAACTATAAACAAATGAATACTATATGGATGTACACTGCAATGATTATAGAATCAAAATGGTTACAGAGGCCATTTGACCTACAGCACCTGGGCAATTGCTCACTCTTCAATTGGAACTGTCAATTCTAACCCCATTCCCTGTGACCTCTCAAATTATGCATCCAGTTATCTTTTAAAAGATGTTCTCTTTAGCCTCAATAGCAAGTACGATAAAGCAGTTCTTGTTCTAATAACCTGAATGAAACAGTTTCGCCTAGCTCTGCAGTTTACACTAGCAAATGAAAGTCCTTTCTCAGATATTGAGTTTCACAATTTTTAAATTCCAGAATCCCACTTTTTTCCATTTTGTATTACTTTTCTACCACTTTGAAAGCCTGTCTATCTGCAATCCTGAATGTCGTTGTTCCTCCTCTCTTAAGAAACATACTGCAAAGACCATACTTACTTAAAAATTCATTCATGGGACATGGGTATCACTGGCTAGCCAGCATTTATTGCTCATCCCTCATTGCCCTTGACAAGGTGATGGTGAGCTGCTTTCTTGAAACACTGCAATCCACGTATTGTGGGTTGACCCACAATGCCATTAGGGATGGAATTCCAGGATTTTGACCCAATCACTGCAAAGAAATGGCAAAATATTTCCACGTCAGGATGGTGAGTGACTTGGAGAGAAACTTGCAGGTGGTGGTATTCCCATTTATCTGCTGTCCTTGCCCTTTTAGATAGGAGTGATCATGGGCTTTAGAAGGTGCTGTCTAAGGATCTATGGTGAATTTCTGTGGTGCATCTTGCTGATATAACACAGTGCTACTGAACGTTGGTGGCGGGGCGAGTGGGTGTTTGTGGCTGTGGTGCCTATCAAGCAGGCTGCTTTGTCCTGGGTGGTGTCAAGCTTCTTGAGTATTGTTGGTGCTGCACCCATCCAGGTAAGTGGGGAGTATTCTATCACACTCCTGACTTGTAGATGGTGAACAGACTTTGGGGAGTCACGGTTTTCCTAGCATCTGATCTGCTCCGGTAGCCACTGTTTATGTGGCAAGTCCAGTTGAGTTTCTGGTCAATGGTAACCTGAAGAATGTTGACAGTGGGAGACTCGATGATGGTGAAACCATTGAATGTCAAGGAGCAGTGGTTAATGTATCTCTTATTGGTAATGGTCGTTGCCTGGTATTTATGTGGCCAAGCCTGGATATTGCCCATATCCTGTTGCAGTTGATCATGGGCTGCTTCAGTATCTGAGGAGTTGTGAATGGTGCTGAACATTGTGCAATCATCAATGAACATCCCCACTTCTGACCTTATGATGGAGGGAAGGTCATTGAAGCACCTGAAGGTGTCTGACCTAGGACACTACTGAGGGATTGCTGCTGAGATGACTGACACCATCACCACCACACACACACACACACACACACACACACACACACACCGACAAACATCTTGCTGTGTGCCAGGTATGACTCCAACCGACGGGGAGAGTTTGCCCCCAATACTCATTGATTCCACTTTCACTAGAGCTCCTTAATGTCACAGATCGAATGCAACCTTGATGTCAAGGACTGTCACTCTCACTTCACCTCTGGAAGTCAGCTCTCTTGTCCATGTTTGAACCAGTCTGTAATGAGGTCAGGACCTGAGTGACCCTGGCAAAACCCAAACTGGACATTATTGAGCAGAGTATTTGCTGAGCAGATGCTGCTTGATAGCACTGTTGATAACCCATTCCATTGCTTTACTGATCAAGAGTAGCCTGGATGCTTTTTATGCACAAGACATACCTAGATGATTTTCCACATTGTTAGATGCTAGTGTTATAGTTATACTGGAAGAGCTCAGCTGGAGAGCAGCAAGTTCTGGAGCAAATTCTTTGTACTATTGCTGGAATGTTGTCACTTTTTTTTCCAAATATACTGCACAGTTATTTGAACTTAACAGACAGGTGGGTGTGCATATCTTGCTACATTCTTCCTAACGTTTTACTGTTCCTACTCATTTATTATCATTAGGAAATGTTGATATTTTGTGCTACGAACAATTTATATAAATGAAAAACCAAACTATTCCAGGAAAGTATTCAGCAAATACTCTGCTCAATAATGTCCAGTTTGGGTTTTGCCAGGGTCACTCAGGTCCTGACCTCATTACAGACTGGTTCAAACATGGACAAGAGAGCTGACTTCCAGAGGTGAAGTGAGAGTGACAGTCCTTGACATCAAGGTTGCATATATATATCCCTTTTGCATATCCCTAACCTTGCTATAAAGGGAGTGATAGCTTACCAGGCTGAGTCCTGGGATGGTAGGCCTGTCGTATGAGGAAAGGCTACATCAGTTAGGATTATATTCACTAGCGTTTAGAAGAGTGAGAGAGGATCTCATAGAAACTTACAAAATTTTAACAGGGTCAGACAAGGTAGATTTGGAAAGAATGTTCCCAATGCTGAGAGAGTCCAGAACTAGGGAGTCATATTTTGAGGATTAGGGGTAAACCTTTTTCGCACTGAGGTGAGGAAAAATATCTTCATCCAGAGGGTGCTGAATGTGTGGAATTCACTACGACAGAAAGTAGTTGAAACTGATTGACTGATTTCAAGAAGAAATTACATATAGCTGTTGGGGCTAAAAGGATCAAAGGATATGGGGGAGGGGGGGGAAATCAGGATGTTGAATTCAATGATCAGTTATGATCAAAATGAATGGCGGAGCAGGCTTGAAGGGCTGAATGCCTACTCCTGCTTCGATTTTCTATGTTTCTATTAACCCACATTCCGGAACCCAAAATCTCCAATTTATTTTTGGTTTTGAATTTATAGTAATGAAAGGAAAGGAGGGGCTTGCCAGCACTAAATAGTATATTGTCTATATAAGCTTGCAGCACAAAAGGAGACCATTTAGCCCATCATATCCCTGCCATGTAAAAAGCCTGATCCCACCTTCCAGTTTTTGCTCTGGAACACTCATTTACTGCACTTCATGTACATTTTAACTGTAGTGAGAATTTCTGCTCTACCACCTTTTCAAGCAGTTAATTCCAGACCCTGGCCGCACTCTGAAAACATTTCTCCTCCATTGCTCTCTAACGACTTTACCAATTACTTTAAATCTATGCTGCCTTGTTATTGACCTCTTTGCTAAAGAAAATAGATCTTTCCTAACTATTGTTTACAAGTCATTAATGATTTTTGCATAATTAAAACAGTCTCCTCTGTTCCAAGGAAAAAGCCACAGACTATCCAAGTTTTCTTCAAAGCCAAAATTGTCCATTCTTAGCAACATCTTCGTAAATCTTCTATGTACCTTTTATACTGTAATCACATTGCTCTTGTGACCTGGTGACCAGAACTGTATGCAGTACACTAGCTGTGTCCTAACTAGAGTTTTATACAGTTGTTATATAACCTCACTACTGCTTCAGCTAATTGAGGAAAATATCCCACCTTATCTTGCGTTTCTGCTGCTTTCTGGGATCTCTGGACATGCATTTAGGCCACTGTTCCTCTATACTTCCTGTTATTCTACATTTACCATTTCTCCTTGTCTTATTTGCCTTTGCAAATGCATTACCTTACACTCCCTTCTCTGGTTTGAATTCTGTTTCATGGAGATGGCTGCATTAGACTGGGGCAGCACAGTAAGAAGTCTCTCAACACCAGGTTAAAGTCCAATAGGTTTATTTTGTAGCACAAGCCACAAGCTTTTGGAAAATGACCCCTTCATCAGGTGAATGGGAGTTCTGTTCACAAATGGGGCATATATAGATACAAATTCAATTAACAAGACAATGGTTGGATGCGAGTCTTTACAAATAATCAAGTCTTAAAGGTACAGACAATGTGAGTGGAGAGAGGGTTAAGCACAGGTTAGAGAGATGTGTATTGTCTCCAGCCAGGACAGTTAGTGAGATTTTGCAAGCCCAGGCAAGTCGTTCACATGACACCACACATGTGAAGATGGCCTCAACATGGATCTTGGGTTCATGTCACACTATCTGTAACCCCCACAACTTGCCTGGGCTTGCAAAATCTCACTAACTGTCTTGGCTGGAGACAAAACACATCATTTTAACGTGTGCTTAACCCTCCCTCCATTCACATTGTCTGTACCTTTAAGACTTGATTATCTGTAAAGGCTTGCATTCTAACCATTATTTTGTAAGTTGAGTTTGTATCTATATATGCCTTGTTTATGAACAGAACTCCCACTCACCTAATGCTCCAAAAGTTTGTGGCTTGTGCTACCAAATAAACCTGTTGGACTTCAACCTGGTGCTGTAAGACTTACTAAATTGTTTGCCACTGTTCTCCTCACCTGACAGCCCATTGATATCCTCATCTGTCTACAGCTATCAGATATACAGCATGTTTTATATTATCTGCAAACTTCTTAATTAGGCTATCTACATTGAGTCTAATTTAATGATATGTATCATGAAAAACAAGGCCCTAGTAGTGAGCCTATTGGAACAACTTTCCAATATTTTCCCAGTAATGTACCTCAGTTTGCATGATATCCCAATTATAAAATCTTTATGTATCTTTGAATATAAATTTTATTAGAAATCTAATGGGACCAGTAGCTGATTCTGAAAGGTATGGGTAATACCAGAAAAATCAACATTGTCTCTCACTAGTTGCACTGAGAAGGTGCTCTCTGGCCACCTTCCTATTTCCATCTTTGTGACATCAGAGCTTGATTATTCCACTGCTCCTTTGGCTAGCAATCTGTTTCCATTTTGCATAACTTTCAGTTTGTCTAAAACTATACCACCCAGGCTCTGGTGACTCATCATCCCTGAACTCCCTAAGCCACATAAGCATTGCTAGACCAGGAGCCAATTTGTATATGTAAAAGTTCTTATCCTGGTTTTCAAAGCTTTTCAAGGTCTCATTCCTCCCTATCTCTAGCTCTTTCCAATCCTGTTCTTCCAAATCTGGCCTCTTGTACATTCCCAGTTTTTATTCCTCAAGCTTTGACAGCCATGCCTTCAGATTTCTAGGCCCAAAACTCTGGAATTTCCTACCTAAACCTCCCTCCACCTCTTCTCCCTGTTAAGAGGCTTCTTGAAACTACCTGCCTGCCAAGTGTTTAGCCACTTTTCTAAACATTTTCATGATGTAGCTGGGTGTCATTGTTTGCCCCTATGAATTGCCTTGAGATGTTTCACCATGTTAAAGGCACGTTTAAATGCATGTTGCCATGTTAACAATGTTCTCAAAGCGATGTAATGTAGAGAATTCCAGAATTTTAATCTAGCAACAATGAAGTGCAAATCAGAAAGATGTACTTGAAGGAACTGATTCGGAGGGGGAGGTGGGATCCTGAGTAAAGGGGTTGAAAGTGAGGGGGGCATAGATGGGGACTGCAATGCACAGCATCGCAGGAGTGGGGTGGAGCAGGGTTTGAAATGCGTATACTTTAATGCGAGGAGTATTCGCAATAAAGTGGATGAACTTGCAGCGTGGATCAGTACCTGGGACTTCGATGTTGTGGCCATTTCAGAGACATGGATAGAGCAGGGGCAGGCATGGTTGCTGCAGGTCCCGGGGTTCAAATGTTTTAGTTGGAGTAGAGAAGGAGGTAGAAGGGGGGGAGGGGTAGCATTATTGGTCAGGGACTGTATCACAGTGTCAGAGAGGAAGTTTGATGAGGACTTGTCTGTTGAGGTAGTATGGGCGGAGATTAGAAATAGGAGTGGAGAGGTCACCATGTTGGGAGTCTTTTATAGACCTCCTAAAAGTTCTAGAGAGGTTGAGGAAAGGATTGTGGAGACGATCTTGGTTAGGAGTGAAAGTAATAGGGTAATTGTTATGGGGGATTTTAACTTTACTAACATTGATTGGAATTGTTATAGCTCTAGCTTGTTAGAGGGGTCAGTTTTTGTACAAAGTGTGCAGGAAGGTTTTTTGACTCAGTATGTAGATAGGCCAACTAGAGGTGAGGCTATATTGGATTTGGTGCTGGGAAATGAGCCAGACCAGGTGCTAGATTTGGAAGTTGGTGTGCATTTTGGTGATAGTGACCACAATTCGGTTACGTTCACCTTATTGATGGAAAGGGATAGGCATGAACCTCGGGCCAGTGGTTTTAGCTGGGGGAAGAGTAAATGAGGCTATTAGGAGAGAATTAGGAAGCATAGGTTGGACTAGGAGATTACAGGGACTGGGAATGTCTGAAATGTGGAGTTTTTTCAAGGAGCAGCTACTGCGAGTCAGTGATAGGTATGTCCCTGTCAGGCAAGGAGGAATTGGTAGGGCTAGGGAACCGTGGTGCACCAAAAAAGTTTTTTCGTTGGTTAAAAGGGAAAAGGAGGCTTATGTTCAGATGAGACGTGAGGGCTCGGGTAGTGCACTAGAAAACTTTAGATTGGCTAGGAGGGAGTTGAAGAGTGAGCTAAGAAGGGCTAAAAGAGGACATGAGAAGACTTTGGCTGATAGGGTTAAGGAGAATCCTAAGGTGTTCTATAGGTATGTCAAGAACAGAAAGTTGGTTAGGGCAAGATTAGGGCCAGTTATAGACAGCAGAGGGAAGTTATGTGTGCAACCGGAGGAGATTGGAGAGGCATTGAACCAATATTTCTCTTCGGTGTTCACGCAGGGGGACATGGACATAGCTGAGGAAGACACTGGGTTGCAGAGGAGTAGAATTGACAGTGTTACAGTTGATAAGGAGGATGTGCTGGATATTCTGGAGGGTCTGAAAATAGATAAGTCCCCTGGTCCGGATGGGATTTACCCCAGGATTTTCTGGGAGGCAAGAGAAGTGATTGCAGAGCCTCTGGCTCTGATCTTCAGGTCGTCGTTGGCCTCTGGTATAGTACCGGAAGATTGGAGGTTAGCGAATGTTGTCCCAAAGAACAAAGAACAACCCAGCACGGGAAACAGGCCCTTCAGCCCAACGAGCCCGCGCCGCCACATCACCCTACACCTATTCTACCCTGCATATCTATGAATGGAACCCTACTCAGTCAGATTCAGGGAAGAAATAGTGTCAATTTGGTAAAAAACCGATTAGCCTAAGAGCACATCTTTGGGGTGTGGGAGGAAACCGGAGCGCCCGGAGGAAACCCACGCAACCACAGGGAGAATGCGCAAACTCCCACAGACACAGGCCCAAATCCATGTGCCTGCACAGCCAGCAGTGCTAGTCACTGAGCTGTTGCGGCGCCCATCTACCGGTCCAGGATCAAGCACACACACCGACATGAAGTACGAGGCCACTCCTGGAACTTCCAAGAGCAGCCCACGCACGACCCGCCGTATGAATGCCCCTCGTTTGACACGAGGTGGACCTCCACCTGTGGAATAAAGACAAAAATATTAATCTTACAGCCTGCCTTTCCGGTGTCTCCTGAGGTCTCGTGGGCCGAAGGGCCTGTTCTGCGCTGTAATGTTAATGTTCTATGTTTAACCCTATTTAATAGCCCCTACCTTATCCCTCCATTCTCGTTTCACTCGTGCCTATCTAACTGCATCTTAAATGAGTCCAATGTTCCTGCCTCCACCACCCTACTCAGTAGCGCGTTCCAGACCCCCACAACTCTCTGCATAGAGAACCTTCTTCTCACCTCCAAATTATACCTCTTCCCCCCTCACCCTTAAATGATGACCTCTCGTGTTCGTACCCAGTCTAGGGAGCAGTCTCTCACTATTAACTCTATCCATTCCCTTCATTATCTTATATACTTCTATCATGTCCCCTCTCAATCTCCGCCTTTCCAAGGAGAATAGTCCCAGTTTCTTCAACCTCTCCTCGTAACCCAGTCCCCCCATGCCAGGCAACATCCTGGTAAACCTCCTCTGCACCCTTTCCAGAGACTCCACGTCCTTCCGGTAGTAAGATGACCAGAACTGGACGCAGTACTCCAAATGCGGTCTAACCAACGTTCTGTACAACTGAAGCATTAGACGGCAGCTTTTATACTCTATGCCCCTTCCTATAAAGGCCAACATCCCATAAGCCTTCCTAACAACCTTCTCCACTTGTGACGCAACCTTCATGGATTTGTGAACCTGCACTCCCAGGTCCCTCTGTATGTCTATACTCCTAATCGGCCTCCCTTTAATCACATAGCTCCTCTCTGCATTATTCCGTCCAAAATGCATCACCTCACATTTGTCAGGATTAAATGCCATCTGCTACCTATCTGCCCACTGCACCAACCTATCTATATCCTGTTGTATCACCTGACAATCCAGTTCCGTACCCGCCAACCCTGCCATCTTGGTGTCATCAGCAAACTTGCTAATCACACCACCTACGCCCTCTTCCAAGTCATTTATGTAGACTACAAAGAGGAGAGGTCCCAGTACTGAGCCCTGCGGCACACCACTGGTCACTGGCCTCCAGCCCGACAAGGTCCCCTCCACAGCTACCCTCTGTCTCCTATTTCCCAGCCAGTTCTCAATCCACCTAGCTACCTGGCCTCGTATCCCATGCGCCTTAACCTTTTCTACCAGCCTACCGTGAGGGACTTTGTCAAACGCCTTACTGAAATCCATATAGATGACATCAACGGTTCTCCCATCGTCAACCGTTTTTGTCACCTCCTCAAAGAATTCCACCAGATTCGTAAGGCAAGACCTCCCTCTAACAAAGCCATGTTGCGTATCCCTAATCGGATCGCAACTCTCCAAATGCTCATACATCCTACCCCTAAGTATTTTTTCCATTAACTTCCCAACCACCGACGTCAAACTCACCGGTCTATAATTTCCAGGGTTATCCCTACTACCTTTTTTGAACAATGGGACCACATTTGCTACCCTCCAGTCTTCTGGGACCTCACATGTGTCCAAAGAAGAGACAAAGATTTGCGCCAGAGGCCCAGCAATTTCATCTTTCGCCTCCCTAAGCAGCCTGGGATAAATACCATCAGGCCCCGGAGCTTTATCCATCCTTACGCTACCTAAAAGCCCTAGCACTTCCTCTCTCGTAATAACTATATCCTGCAAATGAACCTCCACTCCCTCCAAGAGACCACACGATTCCGAACCCCTCTCCTTTGTGAATACCAACGCAAAGTATTCATTCAGGAGCTCCCCCATTCCCTCCGACTCAATACACAACTCACCACTCTTGTCCCTAAGAGGACCAATTTTCCCTCTAACTACTCTCTTGCCTCTGATATAGGAATAAAATGCCTTTGGATTTTCCTTAATCCTACCAGCCAAAGCCATCTCATTCCCTCTCTTCGCCCTTCTAATTCCCCTTTTTAGCTCCCTCCTACTCTCGCTATATTCCTCCAGCGCACTCTCCGTACCCATTTGTTTTGACCTAACATACGCCTCTCTCTTCTTCCTGACAAGTCTTCAATATCCCCCGTAATCCACGGCTGTCTAATCCTACCTTTCCCATCCTTTCGCTTAACCGGAACATACCTCCCCTGCAACCATTTCATTTTGTCCCTAAAAGCCTCCCACTTGCCAACCGTGGACTTGCCAGCTAACAGTCCCTTCCAATCAGTTTGCTGCAGCTCCCTCCTAATCCTGTCATAGCTCGCCTTTCCCCAGTTCAGCACACTCCCATTCGGATGGCACTCGTCCCTTTCCATTTTTATCCTAAAGTAGACGGACTTGTGGTCACTGTTCGCCACATGTTCGTCTACCTCTACCTCACCCACCTGCCCCAGCTCGTTTCCCAATACTAGATCCAGTATAGCCCCTTCCCTAGTCGGACTAGTTACATACTGTTCTAGCGATCCTTCCATAACACATTTCACAAACTCCTCTCCCTCCGTACCCCCAGCTCTAGGCCCCCTCCAATTCACTCCAGGAAAATTAAAATCACTCACTACAACCACTCTATTCTTCCTGCACCTGTCCAAAATGCCCCTGCAAATGCCTTCCTCCTGACTTAGGGCTGTTGGGTGGCCTATAGTACGCCCCTAGCAATGTGCTAAAAAGGAAATAGTTCAATTTTCCTAATTCCCATTTTATGTTTCAAATGCTATTAAGATTTTACATTGAGCATAAACATGAATATATCACAAGTATATGAGAGGTACTGAGAGGATTCAACTAGTTAAAAAGACAAAATAAACTGCATCAATGAAGGCAAAAAGAAGCAATGTGAGGGTGGGGGATCTATGGAATTCATTGCCACAGAAGGCTGTTGAGATCAGGTCATTGAGTACATCTAAGACAGAGATAGATAGGTTCTTGATTGGTAAGGGGCTCAAAGGTTACGGGGATAAGGTGGGCAAATAGGTTTGAGAAACTTATCAGCCATAATTGAATGGCAGAGCAGACTCGGTGGACCAAATGGTTGAACTCTGCTCCTATATCCTCTGGTCTTATGGAATTGCAGCGAAATATCAAGATTCATAGAATCCGACACAGTGCAGAAGAAGGCCATTCAGCCTATCGGGTCTGCGCTGATCACAATCCCACCCAGGCCCTATCCCGATAACCCCATGTATTTACCATAGTTAGTCCCCCTGACACTAAGGGGCACTTTAGCATGGCTAACTTGCATATTTTTGGACTGCAGGAGGAAATCCACGCAGACACGGGGAGAATGTTATGAGGAAAGATTGGGTAAACTGGGGCTCTTTTCCTTAGAAAGACGGAGATTAAGGGGGAACTGATAGAGGTGTATAAAATAATGAAGGGTATAGATAGAGTAAACAGTGGCAGGCTTTTTCCTAGATTGGAGACAAATATCATGAGGGGTCACGAGCTAAGGGTGAGGGGGGAGAAGTATAATTTGGATACTAAAGGGAGGTTTTTCACATAGAGGGTCGTGGGGGTATGGAATGCACTACCAAGTAAAGTGGTGGAGGCAGGCACGCTGGACTTGTTTAAGGTTTACTTAGATAGGCACATGAGTGAAACAGGGATGGAGGGTTATAGGAGACGGTTTTAAATAAGGGTCAGAGCCTTGGGACGTTACCGGAAATCTAATGCTACATGTGTTGATGTTTTGTCTCTTTTACTCCGCAGGTGTGTCAGTCCACCTTGTTGTCTAATGAGGGGCATGCACACGGCGGGTCGTGCCTGGGCTGCTCTTGGAAGTTCCAGGAGTGGCCTAGAACTTCGTGTCGGTGTGTGTGCTTGATCCTGGACCGGTAGATGGGCGCCGCAACAGCTCAGTGACTAGCACTGCTGGCTGTGCAGGCACATGGATTTGGGCCTGTCTGTGGGAGTTTGCGCATTCTCCCTGTGGTTGCGTGGGTTTCCTCCGGGCGCTCCGGTTTCCTCCCACACCCCAAAAATGTGCTCTCAGGCTAATCGGTTTTTACCAAATTGACACTATTTCTTCCCTGAATCTGACTGAGTAGGGTTCCATTCATAGATATGCAGGGTAGAATAGGTGCAGGGTGATGTGGCGGCGCGGGCTCGTTGGGCCGAAGGGCCTGTTTCCCGTGCTGGATTGTTCTTTGTTCTTTGTACTTTGCATCGTGTGTGTGTGCTTAAAACTGGACCAGCACATGGGCACCACAACAGCTCAGTGACTATCACTGCGAGTTGTGCAAATACATGGTTTTGGGCCAGTGTCTGTGGGAGTTTGCGCATTCTCCCTGTGGTTGCATGGGTTTCCTCCGGGTGCTCCGGTTTCCTCCCACAGCCCAAAGATGTGCTCTTGTGCTGTGTTGTTCTTTGTGATCTCTCCCTTTTTATTCCTCAACTCCACCCACAGTGACTCAATCCCTATCTCTTCCATATCGTCCTCCCTCTGCACTACTGTGATGTTTTCCTTGACTAACAGTGCCACCCCTCCACCTCTCTTCAACCCTCCTCTGTCACACCTAAAACACTTGTACCCAGGAACATTCAGCTGCCAGTCCTGCCCCTCCCGTAACCACGTCTCCGTTACAGCCACCACATCTAACTGCCTCACAAACATCAAGGCCCTAAGCTCATCCGTTTTCCCTACCACACTCCTAGCATTGAAACCGACACAGTTCAACCGTGGATAACGAAGGAGGTGAAGGAAAGTGTTCAATTAAAAGAGGAGGAGTTTAGAGTAGCTAAGAGCAGTGGGCGAGAAGAAGATTGGGAAAGGTTTAAATGTCAACAAAGATTGACAAAGAAGTTGATAAAGGAGGGTAGGAGAAGCTATGAGGCTGGGCTAGCACTTAATATAAAAAAGGATAGCAAGAGTTTTTATAAATATATAAAAAGGAAGAGGCTGGCTAGGGTGAATGTTGGTCCTTTAGAGGATGAGAAAGGGGAGCTAGTGGTAGGGGATGGGGATATGGCTAAGGTCTTGAATAACTTTTTTCTTTGTCTTCACGGAGGAGGACGTGAATAATTTGCCGGGTGTTCGCGATGGAAAGATGATAGGAATGGAGGGTCTTAATGACATTACTATTACTAGAGAGGAGGTGCTCGACAGACTGGAGGGGCTGATTGTGGACAAGTCCCCAGGACCGGATGGAATGCATCCGAGGGTTCTGAAAGAAATGGCGGAGGTGATAGTGGATGCCTTGGTGGTTATTTTCCAGACGTCGCTGGATTCCGGGGAAGTGCCGGAAGATTGGAAAATGGCTAATGTTACGCCGTTGTTTAAGAAGGGTGCCAGGCAAAAGGCGGGGAATTATAGGCCGGTTAGTTTAACGTCTGTGGTAGGTAAAATGTTAGAATCCGTCATTAAGGAGGAAATAGCGAGGCATCTTGAGGGGAATTGCTTGATAGGGCGGACGCAACACGGTTTCATTAAAGGGAAGTCGTGTCTGACAAATTTACTGGAGTTCTATGAGGATGTGTCTAGGGCAGTGGATAGAGGAGAGCCGGTGGATGTGGTCTTTCTGGATTTTCAGAAGGCGTTTGACAAGGTACCTCACAAGAGGTTATTGCAGAAGGTCAGGGGACATGGAGTTGGAGGTAGGGTGTTAGCGTGGATAGAGGATTGGTTGTCAAATAGGAGGCAGAGAGTGGGGGTCAATGGATGCTATTCGGATTGGCGGTTGGTGACTAGTGGGGTGCCCCAGGGGTCGGTGCTGGGACCTCAGCTATTTACCATTTATATAGATGATCTGGAGGAGGGAACCGAGTGCAGGGTGTCGAAATTTGCTGATGACACCAAGATTGGGGGAAAGGCAAATTGTGCGGAGGGTGTGGAGAGTCTGCAGAAGGATCTAGATAGGCTGGGCGAATGGGCCAGGAAATGGCAAATGGAATTTAATGTTGGCAAGTGTGAGGTGGTCCACTTTGGTAGGAGGAATGGTAGGAAGGACTATTACTTATGTGGCGAAAAACTGCAGCAGGCGACGGTGCAGAGGGACCTCGGGGTCCTTGTGCATGAGTCGCAAAAACCCAGCTTGCAGGTGCAGCAGGTGGTCAGGAAGGCGAATGGGATGCTGGCCTTCATAGCGAGGGGGATTGAGTATAAAAGTAGGGAGGTCTTGCTGCAGCTGTATAGGGCATTGATGAGGCCGCAGCTGGAGTACTGTGTGCAGTTTTGGGCGCCGCACCTGCGCAAGGATATTTTGGCCCTGGAGGGAGTGCAGAGGAGGTTTACTAGGCTGATACCAGAGTTGAGGGGATTGAGCTATGAGGAGAGGCTGAATAAACTAGGCTTGTACTCGTTAGAGTTTAGAAGAATGAGGGGAGATCTCATTGAGACGTATAAGGTGATGAATGGGATGGATAGGATAGAGGTGGAGAGACTCTTCCCGCTCAAAAAAGACAGTAGGACTAGGGGGCACAGCCTCAAGATAAAGGGGGGGGGGGGGGCGGTTTAGAACAGAGTTGAGGAGGAACTTCTTCACTCAAACGGTGGTGTATCTCTGGAATTCTCTGCCCGTTGAAGTGGTGGAGGCTGCCTCGCTAAATATTTTTAAGAAGTGGGTTGATGGGTTTTTGATAAGAGAAGGGATTAAGGGTTATGGGGAGAGGGCGGGAAGGTGGAACTGAGCCACGACAGATCAGCCATGATCTTATTGAATGGCGGGGCAGGCTCGAAGGGCTAGATGGCCTCCTCCTGCTCCTATTTCTTATGTTCTTATGTTCTTAAGTGTCCCTCAGAACCACCTTCTCCCTGATACTTTTCCTTTCACCCGACTCTCTCCCAGCCACCTCCCCACCCCCCCTCCATATTAGTTTAAACCCTTCGTAAACACCCCAGCTAACCTCCCCGCTAAGACATTAGTTCCCCTCCCGTTCAAATTCTCCCCACCCTTCCTGTACAATTGCCCTTCTCTCTTAAACACCTCCCAGTGATCCACAAAAGTAAAGCCCTCTACCCTACACCAATCCCTCAACCATGCATTCAACTGCATGATCTCTTCATTCTTTGCCCTGCTGGTACCGGGCAGCAACCCAGAGAGTGCCACCCTGGAGGTCCTACTCTTTAGTTTGGCCCCCAGCTCCCTAAATTGCCTACGTACCTCTACCCTACTCCTCTTTCCTATGTCCCCCTCCCCTACATGTACTATGACCTCAGCCTGTGCCCCCTCCCCTTTCAAAATTCCCTCTATCCTGTCCGTTACGTCCTTTACCCCTGCTCCAGGGAGGCAGACCACCATCCTTGAGTCATGCCTCTGTCCACAGAACCTCCTATCGATACCTCTGACCCTCCCGTCCCCTACCACTTTCACCTTACCGGCCCCCTTCTGTCCCTCTAAGTTAGTCTCCCCCTCCTGCTTATCTTTCTGTGCCCCTGTCGACGAACCTTGGGGGGCCTCTGGGGAGGCTGGGGGACCCTGACTGCTCTTCTTCTTCCTCTTCCCCTCCTCACAGTCGTCCATCCTCCCTTCTCTTCAGCCCTTGAGACCTCCTCCTTCTCATGGTTTCCAGCCATTATCTCCTCGTTCTCCCTGACTAGAAACGCATCCTCCAGCCGCCCCTCGAGTTGCCTGACCCGGGCCCTCAAACGCTGCAGTTCCAAACATTTACTGCAGATGTGGACCTTGGGGACACGTGACACCACCATGAACTCCCACATGTGGCACCTGACACAACTTACATTCCTCCCTATATTCCCTGCCATGTCCCAACCTCCTGTAAGCTCCCAAAGGTAGAAATCTGTCACTCACCTTTTCTAAGCCTGCTCTCTCCTCAGCCCAGCGAGCCAAAGCCCTTCTCACTCTGTTCCCACTCACTCCGCTGCCCGCTCCCGACGTTGCCCGCTCTATGCTGCTTACCCCTATTTTTATACCCCCCGCTCCCTCTTAACGACAATCCCCTGGCCTAACTTCCGATACGGAAGTAAACTACACTCTAACAAGCCCCGAGAACCGGAAGTACAGGAAAAAAGCGGTTTTTACTTTAAATCAGTCACTCACCACAGCCACAGCCACCAGGTTCAATGCTCCGGAGAACAATGAGTTTAAGAAGGGGAACAGAGACTTCCCCGGGAATTATAGACCGGTGAATCTCACTTCTGTTGTGGGCAAGGTTTTAGAAAAAATTATTAGGGATAGGATTTATAGTTATTTTGAGAGTAATGAATTGATTGGAGATAGTCAGCATGGTTTTTTGGAGGGTAGGTCGTGCCTTACTAACCTTATTGAGTTTTTTGAGAAAGTGACCAAAGAGGTGGATGGGGGTAAGGCAGTGGACGTGGTGTATATGGATTTTAGTAAGGCATTTGATAAGGTTCACCATGGTAGGCTTCTGCAGAAAATGCAGATGTATGGGATTGGGGGTGATCTAGGGAATTGGATCAGGAATTGGCTAGCGGATAGGAGACAGAGGGTGGTGGTTGATGGTAAATATTCATCATGGAGTTCGGTTACGAGTGGTGTGCCTCAGGGATCTGTTTTGGGGCCACTGCTGTTTGTAATTTTTATTAATGATCTGGATGAGGGTATAGTTGGGTGGATTAATAAATTTGCTGATGACACCAAAGTCGGAGGTGTGGTAGATAGTGAGGAAGGGTGTCATAGTTTGCAGGAAGACTTAGACAGGTTGCAGAGCTGGGCCGAGAGGTGGCGGATGGAGTTTAATGCGGAGAAGTGTGAGGTAATTCACTTTGGTAGGAATAACAGATGTGTCGAGTATAGGGCTAACGGGAGGACTTTGAATAGTGTGGATGGGCAGAGGGATCTAGGTGTATGTGTACATAGATCCCTGAAAGTTGGGAATCAAGTAGATAAGGTTGTTAAGAAGGCATACAGTGTCTTGGCATTTATTGGTAGGGGGATTGAATTTAGGAGTCACAGCGTCATGTTGCAACTGTATACAACTCTGGTGCGGCCATACTTGGAGTACTGTGTGCAGTTCTGGTCCCCACATTACAGGAAGGATGTGGAAGCTTTGGAGAAGGTGCAGAGGAGGTTTACCAGGATTTTGCCTGGTATGGAGGGGAGGTCCTATGAGGAGAGGCTGAGGGATTTGGGGTTGTTTTCGCTGGAAAGAAGGCGGCTAAGAGGGGATCTTATTGAAACATATAAAATGATTAGAGGTTTAGATAGGGTGGATAGTAATAGCCTTTTTCCTCTGATGGAGAAATCTAGCACGAGGGGGCATGGCTTTAAATTAAGAACATAGAACATTACAGCGCAGAACAGGCCCTTCGGCCCACGATGTTGCGCCGACCAGTTACAAAACAATGACCCACTAGCCTAAACCAATCCCTTTTCATCCATAAACCTATCCACAGATCTTTTAAACGCCCCCAAACTAGGTGCATTTACAACTGCAGCTGGCAGGGCATTCCAGTCCCTCACCACCCTCTGGGTAAAGAACCTACCCCTGACATCTGTCCTATAACTACCCCCCCTTAATTTAAAATCGTGCCCCCTCGTGCTAGCTTTCTCCATCCTAGGAAAAAGGATATCACTATCTACCCTGTCTAAACCTCTAATCATCTTATATGTTTCAATGAGATCCCCTCTTAGCCGCCTTCTTTCCAGCGAAAACAACCCCAAATCTCTCAATCTCTCCTCATAGGATCTCCCCTCCATACCAGGCAACATCCTGGTAAACCTCCTCTGCACCCTCTCCAAAGCCTCTACATCCTTCCTGTAATGTGGGGACCAGAACTGCACACAAAACTCCAAGTGCGGCCGCACCAGAGATGTGTACAGTTGCATCATGACGCTGCGACTCCTAAATTCAATCCCCCTACCAATAAACGCCAAAACTCCGTATGCCTTCTTAACAACCTTATCTACTTGATTCCCAACTTTCAGGGATCTATGTACACATACACCTAGATCCCTCTGCTCCTCCACACTATTCAAAGTCCTCCCGTTAGCCCTATACTCAACACATCTGTTATTCCTACCGAAATGAATTACCTCACACTTCTCCACATTAAACACATTAAAGGGGGCAGTTATAGGACGGATGTCAGGGATAAATTCTTTACCCAGAGGGTGGTGAGGGATTGGAATGCCCTGCCTGCTGCAGTTGTAAATGCACCTAGTTTGGGGGCATTTAAGAGATCCGTGGATAGGTTTATGGACAAAAAAGGATTGTTTTAGGTTCGTGGGTCATTGTTTTGTAACTGGTTGGCGCAACATCGTGGGCCGAAGGGCCTGTTCTGCGCTGTAATGTTCTATGTTCTATTCTATGTTGGAACTAGATGTTACTGGTATTCTTGAATTTTGCTGATCTTGTTCTTCTCAGTGGTGGAAGGTAACAGAACTGGAAGCTTTGTCAAAGTAATCTTGGTGAGTTGCTGCAGCATATTTTACAAATAGCCCATACTGCGGCCACAGTATAGTAGTGTTTGATATTAATTCCTGTAGTAGGATCATCAATCAGATGGACTGCTCTGCCCTAGATGATATTGAGCATCATGAATCTTCTTCCAGCTGCACTTTACCTCAGTGAGTTTTGGGTCCCATCACATTCATGGTCTGAGCCTTGTAAGTAGTGGAGAGGCAATAGAGAATCTGTAGATGATCACTTATTTCAGAATATCTAATACTTGTCCTGCTTGTAGTCTCTACATTGCTGGGGGCTGGCCCATAAACACCTCTATCAGTGACAGTACAGTTGAAGCGCAGGGAGAGGTGGATGGGCCTTTTCTTGCTGGAGATGTTAAATGCCTGCCATTTGCTTGGTGCCAATGTTACCTGCCACTTGCTAGCCCAAGTCATCATGCAATCATGGAACTGATCTTGTAAGACTCAGAGCAGGCAGGGTGTGGTTGCTGGTCAGAAGGTCTGGTGGACTGAAGTGCATTTATTTCTATGCAAGAAGTGTAACAGATAAGGCAGATGAACTTAGAGCGTGGATTCGTACTTGGACCTATGATGTTGTTGCTATCAGAGAGTTGGTTAAGGGAAGGACCAGGATACAGATGTCTCAGGTGGGATGGAGCAGGTATAAAAGAAGTGGGGGAATTGCAGTGCTGGTTAAGGAGAATATCACAGCTGCACTGCAGGAGGACACCTTGGAGGGCTCATACAGCGAGGCGCAATATGGGTGGAGCTCAGGAATAGGGAGGGTGTAGTCACAATGTTGGGGGTTAACTGTAGGCTGCCCAACAGCTAATGGGAGATAGCGGAACATATACAGGCAGATTTTGGCAAGGTGTGAAAATAATAGGATTGTTGTGGGAGATTTTGACTTCCCTATATTGACGGGGATTCATTTAGTGGTAGAGGTGCAGATGGGACTTAGTTTTAAGGAGCATCCAAGAGGGCTTCTCGAAGGAGTATGTAGAAAGCCCAACTAGGGAAGGGGCCAAACCGAACTGTTATTCGGGAATAAGCCCCACCAGGTGGTCGATGTTTCAATAGGGGGACACTGACCACAGCTTAGTAAGCTTTAAGGTACTGTTGGATAAAGATAAGTGTAGTCCTCAAGTGAAGGTGCTAAATTTGGGGAAGGCTAATTACAACAATTAGACAGGAACTGAAGAATATAGATTTGGGGCAGATATTTGAGGACAAATCAACATCTGGCATGTGGGAGGCTTTCAAGTGTAAGTTGATAGGGACTCAGGATTGACACATTCCTGTAAGGATGAAGGATAAGTATGGCAAGTTTTGGGAACCTATGATAACGAGAAATATTGTGAGCTTGGTCAAAGAGAAAAAGGAAGCATTTGTTGAAGCTGGGAGGCTGGGAACACATGAAGCAAGTGTGGAATACAAGGAAAGTAGAAAGAAACTTAAGCAAGGAGTAAGGAGGGCTAAAAGGGGTCACGAAAAATCATTGGCCAGCAGAATTAAGGAAAATCCCAAGCTTTTTGTGTACATATATGAAGAGCAAAAGGGTAGCCAGAGAGAGGGTTGGCCTACTCAAGGACTGGAGGGGGAATCTATGCATGGAACCAGAGGAAATGTGTGAGGTATTAAAGGGGTACTTGGCGTCAGAGAAGGACTTGGTAATTGATGAATCTGGGAAAGATAGTTTGAGTCATGTTGAGATGGTATTGGGGTTCTTGAGAAACATTTAAGGGAGACAATTCCCAGGGCCTGATGGGATATAGCACAGGATATTGAAAGATGCAAGGGAGGAAATTTCTGGGGCCTTGAGAGAAATTTTTGTATCCTCATTGGCTACAGGGGAAGTACAGTAAGAAGTCTCAACACCAGGTTAAAGTCCAACAGGCTTATTTGGTAGCAAACGCCACTAGCTTTCGGAGCGCTGCTCCTTCATTAGGTAAGAGGGAGTTAACCTGGTGATGTGAGACTTCTTACTGTGTTTACTCCAGTTCAATGCTGGCATCTCCACATCATGATGTGGGTATGCCGGCGTTGGACTGGCGTAAACACAGTAAAAAGTCTGACAACACCAGGTTTTAGTCCAACCGATTTATTTGATAATATTCTCACAAGCTTTCGAGGTTACCCTCTTCGTCAGGTGAATGGAGAGCGAAGAGGGTAACCTCGAAAGCTTGTGAGAATATTATCAAATAAATCGGTTGGACTAAAACCTGGTGTTGTCAGACTTTTTACTGTATCTCCACATCATGACAGGGGAAGTCTCAGAGGATTGGAGAATAACCAATGTTGTTCCTTTGTTTAAGAAGGATAGCAAGAATAATCCAGGTAATTTCCAGGCCAGCGAGCCTGACATCAGTGGTGGGGAACTTATTGGAATGGACTCTTTGAGACAGGATTTACTCCCACTTGGAAATAAGTAGATGTATTAGCAAGAGGCAGCATGGCTTTGTGAAGGGGAGGTCATGTCTCACTAACTTAATCGAGTTTTTCGAGGAAGTAACAAAGATGATTGACAGTAGGGCAGTGGATGTTGTTTATGTGGACTTCAGTAAGCTTTTGACAAGGTCCCTCATGGCAGACTGGTGCAGAAGGTGAAGTTGCATGGGATCAGAGCTGAGCTGGCAAGGTGGATACAGAACTGGCTCAGTCATGGAAGACAGAGGGTAGCAGTGGAAAGGTACATTTCTGAATGGAGGGCTTTGACAAAGTGGTGGTCTTCAAGGATCAGTGCTGGGACCTTTGCAGTTTGTAATATATGTAAATGATTTGGAGGAAAATTTAACTGGTTTGATTAGTAAGCTTACGGATAACAAAGGTTGGTAGATTTGCAGATAGTGATGAGGACCGTTAAAGGATACAGCAGGACATAGATCATTTGGGGCTTGGGTGGAGAGTTGAATCCAGGCAAATGTGAGGTAATGCATTTTGGAAGGTCCAAGAAAGATAGGAAGTTTATAGTAAATAGCAGAACCCTTAAGAGTATTGATAGGCAAAGGGATCAGGTACATAGGTCACAGAGTAGCAACACAGGTGGAGAAGGTAGTCACGAAGGCATTGGCTGGGGCATTGCGTTTAAAAATTGGCAAGTCATGTTGCAGCTTTATAAAACCTTAGGCCACAGTTGGAATATAATGTTCAGTTCTGGTTGCCATGCTACCAGAAGGATGTGGAGGCTTTGGAGAGGTACAGAAAAGATTTACTAGGATTTTGCTTGGTATGGAAGGCATTAGTTATGAGGAGAGGTTGAAGAAACTTGGTTCGTTCTCGCTAGAACGACAGAGGTTGAGGGGCAACCTGATAGAAGTCTACAAGATTGAGGGGCATGAACAGAGTAGATAGTCAGAACCTTTTTCCTAGGGTGTGAAAGAGGGGGCATAGGTTTAAGGTGCGAGGGGCAAGATTTTAAAGGAGATGTACAAGGCAAGTTGTTTACACAGAGGGTGGTGGGTGCTTGGAACCCACTGCCAAGGGAGGTAGTGGAAGCAAGTATGATAGTGATGTTTAAGGAGCATCTTGACAAATACAAGAGTAGGATGGGAATAGAGGGATATGGTCCCAGAAGGGTAGGTGGTTTTAGTTCAGTCGGGCAGCATGGTCAGTACAGGCTTGGAGGGCTGAAGGGTCTGTTCCTGTGCTGTATTTGTCTTTGTTGTTTGTTTAAAGAAAGTTGCCAGAGCTTGATCTGTTCCAGATTATATGAAGAAAATTAAATTCAGCAGTATAGTACAGCAAAATAAGAATTTATAGTGCGACATGAACTATCTGTAACCCCCGTGACTTGCCTGGGTTTGCAAAACCTCACTTACTGTACTGTCTGGAGACAATACACATCTCTTTAAACTGTGATCAGTGCTCCTTCCACTCACATTATCAGCCACTTCAGGTCTTGAACAGCAGGTTAGGTGTAAGGATTCGCATTCTAATCAGTAATCTCTAAACTGTCTGTGCTTTATATGCTCTGTCTGAGGCCAGAACTCTCCATTCACCTGACGAAGAGACAGTCCCCTCGAAAGCTTGTGAGTATATTATCAAATAAATAGGTTGGACTAAAACCTGGTGTTGTTAGACTTTTTACTGTGTTTACGCCAGTCCAACGCCGGCATACCCACATCATAAATTAACTTCTCCAGTGAATGTGGCACAGCATCAATGTAATTTGCGTAAAGCAGAGTTCTGAATTACTTGATTTCAAAATCAATAACTTCCAGTGGACATTAAGGGTGATTTAACAGACGTCTTTAAGATTGTGAAAAATTATGATAAAGATACAGATTGTTTCCAGTAGTCTGTAACAAAAGAGCATTAAGCTAATCTAAGAGAGGGTTAAGAAAAATCTATGTTCATATTTAGAATTCTCTACTCTACCTTTACACTGACATGCTGTAGCTCTACCTTTTCATTATCTCTCTCAACCCTTCCATCATCTCTTGTGTCAAACTGCTTGTCTGCCATGCAATACTAAATGACAGAAATTATCTACTGGAAGCACCAAAACCATAGTCTTACCACCACCACTCCTGCCACACAGTCCTGCCAGTGACTCCATCTTCCCCTATGACCAGTATTCAGACTGCACCAAGCAGTACGTCTCTGTTCCCAATTTGACCCTGAGCTCAGCTGCCAACTCCATACCTTTCCATTACTGAGATCACCCATTTTCACCTCCATGGTAGCCATTCTGTGCATGTGCCTCAATCTGTTTGTAAGGAAACCATCAATTGTCCGTGCTTATGTTACCTCTAAACTTGACTATCGATGCCCTCCTGGTTGACTCCCCTTTTCCACTTATCCTAAACATGAGTCTATCTAAAACTGTGCCCGCATTCTAACTTTTGCAAGGTCCCATTCACCCATTGCCCTGAGCTGGCTCCTGATTCACCAACAAACTTAAGACTCCAATTCTTGCAATCAGATTGTTACCCATGCTGTTCCAGCTGACAAATTTGAGAGCTCTATACCTGCAGTCCTGACCTTTTTTGCATCCCTGATGTATTTTCCCCAAAATAGATGACTATGCCTTCATCTGTCAAAACCCCAAAATTTATAATACTCCTTTCTCTTAAGATGCTCTTTAAAACTAAACCTCTTGACCATGTTTTTGTCACTGATACTAATGTCTCCATTGACTTGTTGTCAGTCTTTCTTTTATCTGTTTATATGCCTATGAATTGCTGTGGGATAATTTTATTACATTAAAAGCACTTTCTAAAAAACAATATTTTCTAAAATGCAAGTCAGAAATGCCTCCAGATGAATTCCTTCTTTTTCCTGTCATAACCTCCTTGTGTTCTGTTTTTCTGCATTTTTAACACCTATTAGATCATCATTATTTTAACTCCTGTTTTTAAAATTTGTATTTTAAAATTGAGTGTCAAGGCATGTGTCTACAACACAACCATGAACGGCAAGAACACAACAATGCAATCTACTTCTCAGCTCTGAATTTTTAAGATCTCTCCACTTTACAAAGATCATAATTATCTTCTCCAGCTGTAGAGGAAAATATAATTGACATGCAGCCACAGCTAAATCTAAATGAAGTTCTGAGTCTGTGTCTGATGTCAAACTGGTGTTGGCGCAGCTTTCCAGTGCTTGTCTTATAATAACCCTGGTATGGAGCCCTGTGCCTTTACGGTCTTGTCTTTAATCCTCGTAAACTTTATTCCTTCACATACTCAGTTAAATTAGGGTTGAGATGCTAAATGATGTATGTTGCATATGTCTTCACAAAAGAAGAGGTTACTGCCAATGTTACAAATGAGAGAAGGTCCAGAAATCGAGTAGATAAAAGTGGAAAGTAAGTGCAGTGCAGTGCATTCGAGATAGTAGTAAGAGTAGAAATAGCAGAGGCTTTAGCCATAACCTTTTGATCCCCCTTTAATATGGGATTGATGCTGGAAGATTGCAAATGTTATATCCATAAGCCTTTTTGAAAAAGGGAAAAAGATAAGCCCAATAGATTGCTCAAAGACCATAATTCAAAACAGAACTTTATTGCAACTTGGAAAAATAAAGGATTAATAAAGGATAGCCACCACAAATTTATTAAAGGCAATTTGATTTGAGCTCTTCAATGACATGAGGGTTGAGGAGGGTAGTGTGGTTAATGCTGTATATGTGGAATTTCAAACAATATTTGAGAAAAGTGCCTCATAATAGACTTTAGTGTTATAATCCACGTTAGAAATGCCAAGGATTTTTATGAAATCAGCCTAGACCATAAGTCTTGCACTTTGAATTTTGGTACAGATAAGCATAAGATGATTCACTCCAGATATGATTCAGTAACCCACTAGGGAACTTTTCTTGGAATCATAGAAACTTTACAGTGCAGAAGGCAGCCATTTGGCCCATTGAATCTACACCAACAACAATCCCACCCACGTCCTATCTCCATAAGTCCACATTTACCCTGATAATCCCAGTAACCTGTATATCCCAGGACTCTAAGGGGCCAATGCATGTAACTCGCACATCTTTTATCAAACAAAGTTTAAGAGTTCAGTTAACATAATATAATAGCAATAACTTTTACAGTACAGACAAGAAAAAAAACATAATATTGTATATACCTTAACAGCTGAATGTACCAAACAAACCCCTACAAATGCACTCCCATCCTAGGTTTAGCACAGAAAATCAGTATGCTCACGTAATGCTGGATTTTGCAGCTTTGCAACCCCTGCTGTGGTTTCCTCTGGATGTTCAATTGAAAACGCTGAGGTCTTTTGGCCCTGAAATTTTCAGCACACTTAGAGAGAGGAGCACTCCTTGCCTCTAGCTACTAGCTAGCCAGTGAAACTTCCAATACCAGGAAGACAAAAATGCACTGCTTTCAGTCCAGAGTCCTAACAGCTTCTGCCAAATTGAAAGTAACTCCTGGATTTCCCTGGGAAGGAACCACCTGACCTTGACCTGGCAATCAGTTGCAACACAGTAAAAAGTCTGACAACACCAGGTTTTAGTCCAACCGATTTATTTGATAATATTCTCACAAGCAAGCAAGCTTTCGAGGTTACCCTCTTCGTCAGGTGAATGGAGAGTTCTGGCCTCAGACAGAGCACAGAGACTACAATCAGTTGCAAACCAGACAATTCAAAAGGATTGTACAATTCCAGGACATTGCATCAGGCCAAGATTTAAAAGACCCATTGTATGGCTTTTCAACAGCAAAAGGACATTGGCTCAGACAACTCGGTACTCCAACTAAAAAAAACACAAGGCTGCTTTTAACTCAGAGGGCATGCTTAAAATATTTGAGGTTGCATCTTATTAGCAAAATTGAAACCCATGGGATTAAAGGATCAAGGCTACAAGGAGCCTTAATGGGCTAACATAAGACTGGTGATGAATAGTCATTTTTCAAATTGGAACCAGGTTTACCCAAATGCTCCCCCTCCTCCCTCAGCATTGTTATTAGGACTGCTTAAGAGAATATAGCAGGATTCATAAGGACTTGGATCAATTGGTACAATGGGTAGACATGATTTATTTATTCACAGGATGTGGGTGTTTCTGGCAAGGCAAGCATTTCTTGCAAATCTCTAATTGCACTCGAGAGTGATAGTGAACTGCTGTTATAATTCAGGTCAGAAACTCAAGTGTTTTATGAAGTCCGTTTGGATCATACGTTTTGCACTTTGAATTTGGCTAGGGTAAGCATGATATGGTTCACTTCAGGTGTGATTCAAATTACCCACTAGGGAGCATTTATCAAGCAAAGTTTATTTAAGAATATAGTTAACATGAGGGATATGGTCCCCGGAAGGGTAGTGGGGTTTTAATTAAGTCGGGCAGCATAGTCGGTGCAGGCTTGAAGGGCCGAAGGACCTGTTCCTGTGCTGTTATTGTTCTTTGTTCTATAGAAAGAAAATAACTTCTATCAATTACAAACAAAACAGCCACAATAGTGTATGATCTTTAACAAAAATATCTTAATTGCAATCAAACAAAACTTCCCATAGCCAAAACCTTTTCCACAGGTTTAACACAGGAAGGACTAATGCTCATGTGATACTGGAACTGAGTGCTTTTGATTGGAGAATTGAAACCCTGACTTCTCAGCTTTGTAACTTCTAACAACCCTCTGGGTACACCCAGAACAGTTTGAGGTCCAAACAGCTTTCCAGAACACCAGGGAGAGACTCGAGCCACCAATTACAGATTTTTCTACTCTTCTCCAGAAAGGCAAGAAACCTTGCTTTCGGGTAACCAGCAGAATTTTGAAAACTAGTGGGGGAGAGAGAGAAACACTCCTTTTCAGCTTGATATCCCTTCTAAAACTAAAACTGCAGCTAGCCAAACAGAAAATGAAATCTTAAATTCCTTAGGAGGGAAAGAAAACTGTCCAAAAACACACGACTTGCCAACCAGTTTTCCTCCTAACAATGCAGGGTCATAAAAAAATCCCAGAGTAAAAATAAACAATCTCATTTTAAGCCATTGAATTGGCAATGAAAGAACTTCTACAGACAGTCTCGCAACACTGAGAGCTGCAAAGAGCATGTTTATTTTTTAAATTTCAAGGTACACTAACAACACACCAGCTTCTTGAACATCTACAAGATTTTTAACCCAACAGTGACAAAAACGTCAATATATTTTCCAGTTATGATGGCTGGATGAGGAATTTGATGGTGGTGGAGTTCCCATGCACCTGCTGCCTTTGTGCTTCCACACAGTAAAGGTGTGGAAGCACCTTAAGAAGTGCTGTCCTCTCATGCAGTAAATACATAATAAAATTTATCGTGGAGAAATGAGAAATGATTCATTTTGGAAGGAAGAATGAGCATTGGCAACATGAACTAAATGATACAATTTTTAGAAGAGTTCAGGATCTGAGGCACGAGGAATTTGTATAGATCTTTGAAGGTGGTTGGACAAGTTGAGAAGGCTGTTTAAAAAGCATATTGAGTAGTCAGAGTCTAAAAGTATGCTAAACCTTAAAAATCACAAGATAGAACTCAGCTGAAGTATTACATAAGAACATAAGAAATAGGAGCAGGAGTAGGCCATCTAGCCCTTCGAGCCTGCCCCGCCATTCAATAAGATCATGGCTGATCTGTTGTGGCTCAGTTCCACCTTCCCGCCCTCTCCCCATAACCCCTAATCCCCTCTCTTATCAAGAACCCATCAACCCGCTTCTTAAAAATATTGGGCACCAACTTTAGGAAAGAATGTCAGTGCTTTAGATCAGATGAAGCAGAGATTCAAGAGAAGGTTAGCAGGTTGCTGGAGAGACCAGAGAAGTGAGGCTTGTTCTTGGAGCAGATGAAGTTAAGGGTTGATTAAACAAATGCTTTCAAAATTACAACAGTTTTGATATATAAAGAAAATGAGCATTCCACGAGCAGTGGGTTTGGTAATTGGAGAACACTGATTTTTTTTTTAAAAGGTAACTGGCAAAAGGGCCAGGGCATGGAGTAGTTCAGAGAATACTCGAGAATGATCTCGAGTGTACTGCCTGAAAAGGTAATGAAACTTTGGCCCATCAGTGCTGTGCAAAACCCCTGCAAGAGTAGTTTGGCTAGTTTCATTCTCCTGCCCTTTCTCCATAGTGTATGAGGCAGGATGAGATGACTTGGTGGCTGTGACTTTCAGGGAAAAAACAGGGGAATGTCATTCATTGGCTCATTCTTTCTAAGAGCTGGTATAGGTGCATTGGGCAGAATGACCTCCTACTTGTTTAATGTGATTCCGTGATAATATTTTCATCTTTTTCCTTGTTTAATATCATTGCTAATTTCTTATGGAGGAAGGGCCACAAGTACATCAGATGTTGGGATAAAAACATAGGAGCAAGAGTAGACAACTTGGCCCTTCAAACCTGCTCCACCATTCACTCATTCAACTTGATTGAACTTTTTGAGGAGGTGGATAGATGAGGGTACTGCAGTTGATGTGGTTTATATAGATTTCAACAAAGTCTTCGACAAGGTCCCAGATGGGAGACTCATAAAGAAGGTAAATGCACATGGGATAAGGGAAATTTGATAAAATGAATTCAAAATTGGCTCAGTTGTAGGAGACAGAGAGTGATGATAGAAGGCTGCTTTGGTGACTGGAAGTTGGTGTGCAGTGGTGTATCACTGGTATCTGTGTCGGACACCCTTTTACTCATCATTTATATAAATGATGTTGATGATTATGTGGGGTGTAGGATTAGTAATTTTGCAGATGAGACAAAGATTGGCTGGATGGTTAACGGTGAGGCATAGTGTCTAGGGCTACAAGAAAATGTAGGCAGAAAAGTGACAGATGGAATTCAACCCCGAAAAGTGAGAGGTGATGCACTTCGGAAGGAGTACTTTGGTAAGAAAGTATTCAATGAATAGTAGAACACTAGGAACAAAGGGACCTTGGCATGTTTGTCCACTGATCTCTAAAGGCAGGAGGACATGTTAGTAGCATGGTGAAAAGGGCATATAGGACACTTGCCTTTATCAAGTGAGGCATAGATTACAAAAGCAGAGGAGTCATGTTAGAGTTGTATAGAACTTTGAGGCCACAGCTGGAGTACTGTGTGCAGTTCTGGTTGCCACATCATAGGAACGATGTGATTGCACTGGAGGGGTGCAGAGGAGTTTCATCAGGATGCTGCCTGGGATGGAGCATTTAAGTTACAAAGAGAAGTTGTTAGGCCTGAGTTGTTTTCGCTGCAGCAAAGACTGAGGGGTGACCTGATTGAGATACTTGTACAGAGTGGTGAGGAGCAGCTGGTCCCCTCACTTGAAGGGTCAATCAAAAGGGCATATAGGCTCAAGATGAGGGACAAGAGGTTTGGAGGGATGTGAGGAAAAACTTTTATCCAGAGGGTAGTGATGGTCTGGAATGCACTGCCTGGGAGGGTGATAGAGGCAGGTTGCCTCACACCCTTTTGACAAGTACCTGAATGAGCAGTTGGCATGTCATAACATTCAAGGCTATGGGCCAAATGCAGGCAGGTGGGAGTTCATGTGTTTCTGATGAAACACATGAACTCCCACCATGGTGGGAGACTTGATGTGGACTTGATGGGCTGCAGGGCTCTTTTTGCGCTGTATGATTCATCATGATCATGGCTGATCATCCAACTTGATGGCCTGATGTAGCCTCAGCCCCTTCCTCCCCAACCAAATATTTTGACCCCCTTCACTGCAAGAGCTATATCTAATTCCTTCTTGAAAACATACAACATTCGCTTTCTGTGATAGCGAATTCCACAGGCTTATCACTCCTGGATGAAAAAAAATTCTCTCCATCTCTGTCCTAGAAGGTTTACTCTGTATCTTCAGATTATCACCTCTGGTTCATCCTTCCTATAACTACCCTCCCTGGTCCTGTTAGAATTTTATTAGGTTTCTGTAAGACTTCCTTTCCCTTCGCGCCCCAAGGTCCTGTATAAATGCAGCAAGACATCCTGGGGTCCTATCTCTGATCCCAGGAGCACTTCACTGGTCACTGCCTGCCTTTTGGAATTTATTCCTACTGTCTCCTGTCTGCCAGCCAGTTTTCTATCTGTCTTAGTACACTACCTGCAATCCCACACACTTCAATTTTACATACATGGCACTTTGAAAGCCTTCAGAAAGTCCAAATAGGCCACCTTCACTGGCAAGTATGCTAGTTACATCCTCAAGGAATTTGATTTATTATTGTCACATATTTTGGGACACTGTGAAAAGTATTGTTTCTTGCATGCTATACCATTCATAGAGTACATAGGGGAGAAGGAAAGGAGAGGGTGCAGAATAGTGTTGATCATAGCTCGTGTGTAGAGAAAGATCAAGGTAATGAGGTAGATCTATTCAAATGTCTAGCAGCAGGGGAGAAGCTAATATTGAGTCAGTGGTACCTGATCTCAGACTTTTGCAAAATTTTCCCGTTGGAAGAAGGTGGATGAGAGTGTGTTTGGGGTGCGTGAGGTCCTTGATTATGATTTAAATATTTTTAAGACGCAGGTTGATAGGTTTTTGATAAGAGAGGGGATTAAGGGTTATGGGGAGAGGGCGGGAAAGTGGAACTGAGCCACGACAGATCAGCCATGATCTTATTGAATGGTGGGGCAGGCTCGAAGGGCTAGATGGCCTACTCCTGCTCCTATTTCTGATGTTCTTATTGTCCCAAGTTTCTTGTGCACAATACAAATAAAGCATAATGTACATAGGGAAAGGAAGGAGAGTGTGCAGAATGTAGTGTTAAAGTCATAGCTAGGGTGGAGAGAAAGATCAGCTTAATGTGAGGTCAGTCTATTCAAAAGCCTGATGGCAGCAGGGAAATAAGCTATTCTGGAGTTGGTTGGTATGGGACCCCAGACGTTTGTATTTTTTTGCCCAATGGAAGAAGGTGGAAGCGAATATGTCCAGGATGGGTGGGGTCCTTGATTATGCTGTCTCCTTTTCATTAAAGTGTAGACAGTGTCAGTGGATGTGAGGCTGGTTTGAGGACTAGGCTTCATTCACGACCCTTTATAGTTTTTACAGTCTTGGACAGAGCAGAAGCCATACCAAGTTGTAATACAACCGGAAGGAATGCTTCCCATGGTGCATCTGTAAAAGTTAGTGAGAGTTGTAGCAGATACGCCAAATTTCATTAGCCTCCTGAGAAAGTTGAGGCATTGATAGGCTTTCTTAACTATATTATCGGCATTCAAAAGTAGAATTCGAGTTGATTCTACCAGCCTTTAGTGCTCTGCTGTAAAAGCTTTGATAATGGATTCTTGAATTTTCCCTACTACAGACTGTTCTATAATTTACTGTTTTCTTCCCCCTCCCTTTTAAATAGTGGGGTTACATTAACTACCCTCGTAACGGTCCCACAATCTATAGAATTTTGGGAGGTGACCACCAATGCATCCAGTATTTCTAGCGCCACTTCCTTAAGTATTCAGGGATGTATGTTATCAGGCCATGGGGATGTATTAAAAGATCCAATGTTCAGCTGAAATAGATGATCTTTATACATCAGTGGTATTATTGGGAGATTCTACAATGCCAAGACATGCAAACATGTAAATTAGGACCAAGCCATTTACCCCCTTGTGCCTGTTCTACCATTCACTAAGTTCTTGGCTGCCTTCATAGTGACATCAACTCCATTTTACTTCCTATCCCAATACCTTTTGATTCCCATGTCAATCAAGCTCCATCTTGATTATTAATATTAAATGGCCTGACTCCACTATTCTCTGGGAGAGAGTTCCACAGACTGTCAACAATTTCTGTCTTCAATTGGAGAGCCATTATTTTCAAACTATGTCCCCTAGTTCGAGTCTGTCCTGCAAGGGGAACATTTTTCAGCATCCGTCCCAACCAGTTCCTTCAGGGCTTTGTACATTTAAATAAGGTCACTTCTCATTCTTCTGAGCTCCAATGGATAAAGGCCCAGTCTTTCTTCGAGAGATACCTCTCCATCCCAGGAATCCATTGAGTGAATTTTCTCTGAACTGCTTCTGATTCAATTACATCCTCCTTGAATAAAGAGACCAAAAGTGTAACAGTATTCTAGATGTGATCTCACCCAAACACTTTCCAACTGTAGCAAATACCACTGCTTTTAGATTCCATTCCCCTAGTAATAAACAACAATTCCATTGCCTTCCTTTCTGTGCTGTGCCTGCATACTAACTTTTTGTGATTTTAATCACCAGGATATTCGGAGTGCTCGACCTCGAATTCTGCAAGTTGTCTCCATTTAGATAATATACTGCTTTTCTATTCTTCCTGTCAAAGTGGACAAGTTCAAATTTAGTTGCAATGAATGGAATACTTCAAATGGACTTGGCCAAAGCTATACAAATATGGCTGTTTTTTTTCGTCAAGTTCATTTTGATCTGGAGCAGATTTACAATTCTAACATCTTACATGCTGAATGAAGCTTATCAAAAAACCTTGTAAAATTCAGCAATTCTTCAATTTCTTGTCACTCAATAAATCTTTGCAGTCATAATACAGTCTTATAATATGCAAATGCAGTACATAATGCAGTCTTACACATGCAAAATACATTCAATATAGAAATGCAATCATCCCTTGCTCTGGAGTTTATTGCTTCCCTCATTGTATTTGTTGGAGTTTACCAAGGAACTATCAAATTATATTTGTTTCAAGCTCTCAAGGGGAGATAACTGAACTGGATGACTGGCCTTCGAGCTTGTCCTTGAAGCAAGGTCTTGCCGCTTTCAATGTCTGCTGCAGTGTATTTTTAGGTGGCCTTTATCATTCCCTCAATTACTCCATATATTAACACACTATGGTAATGAGAGGTGTTCATCCATGTAGCTTTTCCTGTAGTTTGGATTCTTTTTTTCTCTCAGTCCACACTGGTACAGTCTCACTCTCCTGAGTCTTATGGTTGGGGGTTAAATGTTACTCATACCTAATTCAGGCTAATGCTCTAGTTCGGCATTTGACAGTACTCCACTGTCAAAAATGACTCAAACTGAGTGCCCATCTACTACCTCGGGTGGATGTTAAAAGATTCTATGGCACTGTTTGAAGTCCTGCTGCACATTCTGCCAGTGTCCTGGTCAATCTTTATACCTCAATCAGCATCACTAAGAAAGATTCTGTGCATGTATTTCATTGCTGTTTTGGACCAGGTTGTGAGCAAATTCCCTGATATTTCATTGCAGTTGTGACAACACTTCAAATGTATTTCATCCTTTGGGGTAACCTGTCATCATAAGTACAAATCATTTTCATAATGACTCTCTCTATACTGCAAAGAATAATCTACCAAATTATTACTGTTTATAACTAGGAGACTTTTCTATATGCTTATCATCAACTATTTGTTTTTGCTTGCACCTAATCTGCAAATAAACTTGCATTTCAAATTAGTTTGAAGTTACTGATGAGCTGCACACATATAATGGCTAAGTGTCAATTAATTTCTGTGGCATTGCAAAAATGCCAATTTTCATTGTCAGCTCAATTATGCCTTTAATGTGCATTAACAACAAGGAGATGAATATGGCATAAGTCTATAATTTCTCATGACTGTTTTGTCAAATCATAACATCAATAAATTTGTCTACACTGTCACCATTAATTGTTTTCTAAAATATACTTTATGCATTTAAGGTAAATAAGTTTGTCTAATATGTCCAAACATTATGTACTAATATTAAAAAAGTAATAGTATGGAAGAGGGAAAGAACAGTGAGCTTAGGAGGACATGAGTTGTAGTGTTCAAATGTAGTTTAAGGATTAGACCAGGTGAGTTCATGAAGGGCTTTGGACATAAATGAGAATTTTAATTTGAAGTACTTTGAAGTATGAGTATTTCAGTTATTTGAGTAATTTCAGGTCCGAAGACACGCAGGTTAGGTGAATTGGCCACGCTAAATTACTACTTGGTATCCAAAGATGTGTAAGTCGGGGGAATTCGCTGGGTAACTATGCGAGGTTAGGAGATAGGATCTGAGTGGAATGTTCTGTGGGAGAGTCAGTGCAGACTTGATGGGCCGAATGGCCTGTTTTTAGGCTGTACGATTTCTGTGATTCTATTGAAAGACCACATACCAAAATATATCCACAAGGATGAGTGATGGATAAGAGGCACTTTGTCTAGCTTAGGATGTGAACAGCAAGATTTTGGGCTGAATTTGGCAGAGAATGATGGGCTGGCCAGGAGACCAAAGCACTTTGAAATATTTTGATAGTAGATGGATTGTGGGGAATTGGTATGTAATTGGCTGGTTTTTTTGCGGAGGTTATGGAAAGAGAAATTCAATCTGGGCTGAATGAAGCAACAAGGTTGTGAATGTTTTTTAAGTCCATGAGCCTATCTAACGAAAGGAATAGATGTTATTAGCAGGATTATTGAGTTTGTGATGGAGGCCAAAGTCAGTAATTTTGGCCTTTCCAGAGATTAGCTAGATAAATTTATGGTTTATCTCAAATTAGATATTGGATACAAGGAAAACAGCCCCAGCTTCTCCATCCTTCTACATAACTGAAGTCCTTCATCCCTGGAATCACTCTCCTCAAACTTTTCTGCATACTCCTCTGTTTTATAAATGTTCACCATAACCTCTTTTTTGCTTCTCTACTCTTATCCCTGTTCATTTTCTCCATATTCACTCCCTGCCCAAATGCTGAATCAAAGCCAGCTGGGATATCTTCCCATTTGGTCTTCAAGATTTTCCAACCATGTTGTTCATGAAAATGCCATTTGTGAGTTTGGTTAGTGACATTTTGATGCTATGAAAAGGTGCACAAATCTGAGTAGATTGCATGGTGGTTTTGAAAGGGAAATGGATAACAGTTGAAGGGTGCTATTTGAAGTATTATAGCTTGCAAGGACTATTACTTACGGGGCGAAAAACTGCAGCAGGCGACGGTGCAGAGGGACCTCGGGGTCCTTGTGCATGAGTCGCAAAAACCCAGCTTGCAGGTGCAGCAGGTGGTCAGGAAGGCGAATGGGATGCTGGCCTTCATAGCGAAGGGGATTGAATATAAAAGTAGGGAGGTCTTGCTGCAGCTGTATAGGGCATTGGTGAGGCCGCAGCTGGAGTACTGTGTGCAGTTTTGGGCGCCGCACCTGCGCAAGGATGTTTTGGCCCTGGAGGGAGTGCAGAGGAGGTTTACTCGGCTGATACCGGAGTTGAGGGGATTGAGCTATGAGGAGAGGCTGAATAAACTAGGCTTGTACTCGTTAGAGTTTAGAAGAATGAGGGGAGATCTCATTGAAACGTATAAGATGATGAATGGGATGGATAGGATAGAGGTGGAGAGACTGTTCCCGCTCAAAAAAGACAGTAGGACTAGGGGGCACAGCCTCAAGATAAAGGGGAGGCGGTTTAGAACAGAGTTGAGGAGGAACTTCTTCACTCAAAGGGTGGTGAATCTCTGGAATTCTCTGCCCGTTGAAGTGGTGGAGGCTGCCTCGCTAAATATTTTTAAGAAACGGGTTGATGGGTTTTTGATAAGAGAAGGGATTAAGGGTTATGGGGAGAGGGCGGGAAGGTGGAGCTGAGTCACGACAGATCAGCCATGATCTTATTGAATGGCGGGGCAGGCTCGAAGGGCCAGATGGCCTACTCCTGCTCCTATTTCTTATGTTCTTATGTTCTGGTGAATGCCAACTTTTAATTGGACAATATTTCAGGATAGCACTCAGCAAGGGAAAGGAATGCTCTGGTCATTTTTTTATTCCTCTTCAATATCAAGTCTTATTGCAGATTAATCTCGAGACAAATGAGGTGCATGTCTAAAAAGGACTCCTTTAAGACTATGAAGATTAGGTAACATTCAAGAGATTGAAGAGCAAGTACTAAGGAGGATTTGTGACCAAAAGTATAAATGTTTTCTTTCAGCTTGGCATGGATAGGGAGAGATAGTAAACTGTCAAGTTGGAGCCTGGTGAAGAGAAATTGGAACCAGACTGGTTGTGGCACACTGAACCAGCCTAGCCTTACTGTGCTCTAGACACAAATATGACTTGACTAGTTGAAGTTATCCAATTGAATCTTGAGGGGGTCGATATGTTTCTAGGAATTGAATTTTCTTATTTGTTGCCAAATAATCTTGTAATTAGTAGCCTAATGATAAGGGTGGTCTGGTTAGCTGAGATATGAAAATGTTACCAATGCTCACTGCTGTTTAGATTACTTGGTGTTAGTTAAACAACAGTGTACTTCTTAGTGCACTTGAGTCCCTGCCGTTTGTTTCCTGCGGTCTTGCATCTTGATTTACTTGGCTTAAGTGCAGTTTGTCCATGCAGGAAAGATGTCCGCGTTCCTTGTCAGGCCACTGTTAAGTTTGTTAATATTAAGGCTTAGTTTGCAGCATGCTAATGATTTCATTTATCTGACACCAGTTAAACCTAACAAAAAAATCCAAACATTGTCAGAATGTCAATTGCACTTCTAAAACTCTGACTGCCATTAGAAAAATGCATTTTACTAATTCTGTTTTTCAGATAAAGGATGATCATATTGTTGCCTGAAACAGGCAGCTGAGGGAGAAAGGAACAAAAGCTGTAAAATGCCCAAATCTGGGTCTGCCAGGACAGCACAGACTGAAAGTTCTGATTGCACCAGCAATATGGTTGAGAAACAGACTGGAAGAAAGGTAAGACATGCTTCACAGCACAATCTTGTAAACAAATTTACACAACTACCTTTTGTATGTTTTAGATTTGCAGATTTGTATTAATATTTGAATTTCCTATCTCGGGAAAAACTCATGTGAGGCCTCAAAGGAAGAGTTAGAATTAACATTGGCATTTGTTTTTGCCTGATTGTATGTTTTGCCTGTTTGGTTTGTCAGACTGAGATCTGTCATCTGACAGGAGTTAAAAGTTTTGACTGGAAGAGCATGCCTATCACATAATTAGACACAGTATTCTATTTCCTCCCTGTTAGTTTCCACTGTTCTCTTTGTTACTGAATAAACAATATTAAAATAATAAAGTTACTACATTCTACATTTTTGGATTGAATCATTTTTGGTTCTAGGACCAGATGTAGTTTGTCTTGAATCTTTGCAGGGAGCCTGAATTGTGTAAGGCATCATTATAAAATGTGAGGCCAGTTCCTCCTCACTTTCGCACCATTTATGTCGACACAATTTCACGCTCGTTTTACTTTTCCTGAGGTTCTGAAGCCAATTCTGAGTCACGGCATGTGTAAAAATTCCTAATCAGTGTGACAAGACACTTCCTCCTAAAGCATATTTCCTAACAAATGGCCTTAAACAATGCATTTCATATGTGCTACTATTCGCATGTATTCCAAGATGCAGGATTAATGCTGCCAAATAAGAAAACAGTTCTGTTCTGAAATCCTCTTCTATGTGCTGGTGTGTTAGAGTTATATTGTCATTTCCAGGGGCTATGAAGTGATTGCTATCACTGCATTATGCAGACAGGCCCAAATCTGATCGGAACTGTTCGGCACTCTGACCCTGGAGGCTTGATAGGTGCCAGTAGCTTGTCTCATTATTAAATCAAGATAAAGACCTGTTTCAGATGTTCCTCTGACATTTATTGTAAACTCTGAGACCCTGGATGATCTTTGGTTTCCTGCTGGCTTTGCATATTCCTCAAATTGCTGAGACACCAAAAATCTGTATATCCCAGCCTCAGTCCCTCCAACGATGGAGCTTTCCTCAACTGTTTGAGGTGGATTGTTCCAAAGATTCACACCCCTCCGAGTGAAGTAATTTCTCTTCACCACAATCCTAAATGATTGCCTCCCCATATTTTGGACTCCTCAAGCAACAGAAACAACCCCTATCTATGCTATCGAGCTCCTTCAGAATATTGTAGGTTTCAGTGACATTGCACCTCACTCTTCTGTGCTCTAATGATTATACGCCCATTTTACTCATCGTCTCATCAGTGGCCAGCGCTTTTATCCCAGGTACCAATTTAGTGAACCTTTGCTGTACATTGCTAATGCAGTGTATCCTTTCTTGAATGTGGAGACCAAAACTGGGTATGATATTCCATATGTGGTCTTGCCAAAATCCTGTAGCAAGAACCTCGGGCTAGTGGTTTTAGCTGGGGGAAGGGTAATTATGAGGCTATTAGGAGAGAATTAGGAAGCATAGGTTGGACTAGGAGATTACAGGGACTGGGAATGTCTGAAGTGTGGAGTTTTTTCAAGGAGCAGCTACTGCGAGTCCGTGATACGTATGTCCCTGTCAGGCAAGGAGGAATTGGTAGGGCTAGGGAACCGTGGTGCACCAAAAAAGTTTTTTGTTGGTTAAGAGGAAAAAGGAGGCTTATGTTCGGATGAGACGTGAGGGCTTGGGTAGTGCACTAGAAAACTTTAGATTGGCTAGGAGGGAGTTGAAGAGTGAGCTAAGAAGGGCTAAAAGAGGACATGAGAAGACTTTGGCTGATAGGGTTAAGGAGAATCCTAAGGCGTTCTATAGGTATGTCAAGAACAGAAGGTTGGTTAGGGCAAGATTAGGGCCAGTTATAGACAGCAGAGGGAAGTTATGTGTGGAACCGGAGGAGATTGGAGAGGCATTGAACCAATATTTCTCTTCAGTGTTCACACAGGGGGACATGGATATAGCTGAGGAGGACACTGGGTTGTAGGGGAGTAGAATTGACAGTGTTGCAGTTCATAAGGAGGATGTGCTAGATATTCTGGAGGGTCTGAAAATAGATAAGTCCCCTGGTCCGGATGGGATTTACCCCAGGATTCTCTGGGAGACAAGAGAAGTGATTGCTGAGCCTCTGGCTCTGATCTTCAGGCCGTCGTTGGCCTCTGGTATAGTACCGGAAGATTGGAGGTTAGTGAATGTTGTCCCATTGTTTAAGAAGGGGAACAGAGACTTCCCCGGGAATTATAGACCAGTGCGTCTCACTTCTGTTGTGGGCAAGGTTTTAGAAAAAATTATTCGGGATAGGATTTATAATTATTTTGAGAGTAATGAATTGATTGGAGATAGTCAGCATGGTTTTGTGGCGGGTAGGTCGTGCCTTACTTACCTTATTGAGTTTTTTGAGAAAGTGACCAAAGAGGTGGATGGGGGTAAGGCAGTGGACGTGGTGTATATGGATTTTAGTAAGGCGTTTGATAAGGTTCACCCTGGTAGGCTTCTGCAGAAAATGCAGATGTATGGGATTGGGGAATTGGATCAGGAATTGGCTAGCGGATAGGAGACAGAGGGTGGTGGTTGATGGTAAATATTCATCATGGAGTTCGGTTACGAGTGGTGTGCCTCAGGGATCTGTTTTGGGGCCACTGCTGTTTGTAATTTTTATTAATGATCTGGACGAGGGTATAGTTGGGTGGATTAGTAAATTTGCTGATGACACCAAAGTCGGAGGTGTGGTAGATAGTGATGAAGGGTGTCATAGTTTGCAGGAAGACTTAGACAGGTTGCAGAGCTGGGCCGAGAGGTGGCAGATGGAGTTTAATGCGGAGAAGTGTGAGGTAATTCACTTTGGTAGGAATAACAGATGTGTCGAGTATAAGGCTAACGGGAGGACTTTGAATAGTGTGGATGAGCAGAGGAATCTAGGTGTATGTGTACATAGATCCCTGAAAGTTGGGAGTCAAGTAGATAAGGTTGTTAAGAAGGCATACGGTGTCTTGGTGTTTATTGGTAGGGGGATTGAATTTAGGAGTCACAGCGTCATGTTGCAACTGTATACAACTCTGGTGCGGCCACACTTGGAGTACTGTGTGCAGTCCTGGTCCCCACATTACAGGAAGGATGTGGAGGCTTTGGAGAGGGTGCAGAGGAGGTTTACCAGGATGTTGCCTGGTATGGAGGGGAGGTCCTATGAGCAGAGGCTGAGGGATTTGGGGTTGTTTTCGCTGGAAAGAAGGCGGCTAAGAGGGGATCTTATTGAAACATATAAGATGATTAGAGGTTTAGATAGGGTGGATAGTAATAGCCTTTTTCCTCTGATGGAGAAATCTAGCATGAGGGGGCATGGCTTTAAATTAAGGGGTGGTAGTTATAGGATGGATGTCAGGGGTAGGTTCTTTACCCAGAGGGTGGTGAGGGATTGGAATGCCCTGCCTGCTGCAGTTGTAAATGCGCCTAGTTTGGGGGCGTTTAAGAGATCAGTGGATAGGTTTATGGACGAAAAGGGATTGGTTTAGGTTAGTGGGTCATTGTTTTGTAACTGGTCGGCGCAACATCGTGGGCCGAAGGGCCTGTTCTGCGCTGTAATGTTCTATGTTCTAATGTTCTATGTTCTAATGTTCTATGTTCTAATGTTCTATGTTCTAATGTTCTATGTTCTAAGACTTTTTTATTCATGTACTCCAATTCCCTTGCAATAAAGGCCAACAGTGAAATTTGCCTTCCAAACTGCTTGTTGCACCTGCATGCTAACTTTTTGCTTTGCTTGGACAAGTACATCAACACTTCCAAGTTTCTTACCCTTTTAAAAAATATTCTGCTTTTCTTATTCTTAGGATCAAAGTGAATAAGTTCACACTTCCCAATATTATACTCCATCTGCAATGCATCTTGTTGCCTACTCACCTGACCTATCTATGGTCCTCCCATGCATCTTACATTTTTACCTAGCTTGGTATCACCATAAAACTTGGATATATTGCACTCTGCCGCTTCATTTAAGACACTAATATCGATTGTAAATAGCTGAGGCCCCAGCTCTGATCCTTGTGGCACTCTTCCATTCATTGCCTGCCAACTTTGAGCCCACTGCTTTCTAGCCACTAACCAATCTCCTACCCATGCCATCCCTTAACCAACCTGTTAATCATTTGTGTGACACCTTATTGAATGTATTGAAATCTAAATATACTACATCCCTGAAATCTAAATTTACTACTTCCCAATTGTAAGGAATTTTGGAAAATCATAGCTATCCACTATCTCTTTTAGACTCTAGCGAGTAGGCCATCAGGCTGGGGGATTTGATGGATTTTCATCCCTTATATCTCTGCTGATAATCTCCTCACTCTTTAGCCCCTCAATAATCTTAGTTCTGATATGGAACTTGTCTTCTACTGTGAAGGTATCACCCAATATTTTTTCAATGCTTTTATCATTTCCTCAATCCCCATGGTAGTTTCTCCTGTTCATAAGAACATAAGAACATAAGAAATAGGAGCAGGAGTAGGCCATCTGGCCCTTCGAGCCTGCCCCGCCATTCAATAAGATCGTGGCTGATCTGTTGTGGCTCAGTTCCACTTTCCGGCCCTCTCCCCATAACCCTTAATCCCTTCTCTCATCAAAAACCCATCAACCCGCTTCTTTACATAGAACCATAGAACCCTACAGTGCAGAAACAGGCCCTTCGGCCCATCGAGTCTGCACCGAACACAATCCCACCCAGACCCTATCCCCATATCTCTACACATTTACCTGCTAATCCCTCTAACCTACACATCCCAGAACACTAAGGGGCAATTTTAGCATAGCCAATGAACCTAACCCGCACATCTTTGGACTGTGGGAGGAAACCGGAGCACCCGGAGAAAACCCACGCAGACACAAGGAGAATGTGCAAGCTCCACACAGGCAGTGACCCGAGCCGGGAATCGAACCCAGGACCCTGGAGCTGTGAAGCAGCAGTGCTAACCACTGTGAGGCAGCCTCCACCACTTCAACGGGTAGAGAATTCCAGAGATTCAGGTGGTGAAGAACCTATTCTCTGCAATGACCTTATTTGCTAATATACGTTTTTTTGTTTAAACTCTTCCTGTCCCAGCCTGTTTGTCCTTGCCCACACCACTACTGTTCTGATACCCTGACCATTCTCTTTAGATTTTTATGTCACTCTTTAGCCTACCCACTTCCCTGTTAATTTAAAGCCCTCTCCACAGTCTCAGTGATACAAGTTGCTCGGTCAGTGGTCCCAGTCTGGTTCAAATGGAACCCATCCCATTGGAATAACTTGATGTCAGTGTCCCATAAATCTTCCTCTTCCCACGTTGCACCATGCATTTATTCCTGTAATCTACACCTTGCCAATTGCTGTATGGCTCAGGTAATAATCCAGAGATTACTTTCGATGCTCAGTATTTTAATACAGACCTCAACTCCCCAAATTCTCTTGCATAAAACTAGGAAATAATATTCTGTCATTGGGTCCCACATGGACATGACAGCTGGATCCTCCCCCAAGCTTCTCTCCAACCATGAGCAGATGTCCTTAACCCTGGCACTGGACAGGCAACACAATCTTCAAAGTTCCCTGTCACGACTGCAGAGAATAGTTTATTCCTCTGATTATATTGTCTCCTGTTATGGACACACTCCTCTGGATCCACCCACTTGAATGGCATTTTTCACCATGGTCAGTCCCTCATCTACCCCACAGTCCTTCTCATTCACACAATATCAAACACCTCGTACTTGTTGGACAAAGCCAGGGGCTGAAGCTCCTCCATCACTACATGCTAGGTTTGTACATATGCCTGACTGGCTGTCACACCCTCCTGTCTCTAACTGTCGACCAACTCTGAAGTTCTGTCAAAGCTAAAAGGTGTGACCACCTCCTGCATTAAAGTATCCAGGAAATGTTCCCCTCCCTGATGCACTGCAGTGTCCACAGCTCTGTCTCCAGCCCAGTGACTGAGATGAAGTTCCTTAAGTTATCGACACTTTTTGGTTATATCTGTTCAAAGTCTCGACCAGCGAGACATTACAGATCCAAGCTGAGAAGATAGGCTGCTCTCTTCCCGTCCTGGGCTCAATCTACATGATCAAAGTTGATGGGAGCAGGCATTGCACCCCCTCCAGTGCTCAATCTCATTTGCATCTTAGCCAAAAGGCCTCAATGCCATTTTTAAAAATGCAAATGTGTTTGCCCTAGATCACATTAGTATCCTGAAGTGCCCAGATTCTTCATTTGCCCTGTCACTTTTTTATGATGTGTTAATTATTTACTTTTCCTTAATTATTATTAATAAACCCTATTACTCCCAATAACTATTACTACTGCTAGCAAATCTTAATTGTACCAATAAAACCTTACAGTTATTAATAAATTGCACACTTTTGAAAGGTGAGGGAGAAAATTACCCCACCGATCAATCACTTACCTGTTTCCATGTGACCTTGCACTTTGATCATTCTCTGAATATGACAGCTCTAGTGCTGGTTCTGCCCTTTAATTGACTCTCCTTCCTCGTGCTCTAATGAATTCACACCTCTCTCCCTCCCCCTGCTTTAATGGATTCTCGTTACTTTCCCTCCCCACGTGCTATTGGACTCTGACTTCTCTCCCACCCCACTTCCTATTGGATTCTTGCCTCTCTCCCTCCCCACGTTGTAATAGTCTCGCCTCTCTCCCTACCCATGCTCTAATAGACTCTCTCCTTTCCTCCATGCTCTAAATGGTCATCAGAATAGACTGACCCTACTATTACAGCTGCAAAGTCATGTGCTTGGCCCAGTTAGCCTTCTGCTTTTTGCAGACCCCAAAAATTAATAATTGGGATATAGGTGACCAAGCTGCTGTTGAATTTCGAACAGAATTTTTTATTCAAAGATATTGCCAGACAAGTGACAAATTTGTATCTGCCACATAATGATAGTCCAAGCCTTTTGTCATCTTGCTGGAGGACTGCATTGGATGTTCCATATTAGTTACGAATTGAACTGAACATTTTGGTCAACAAATAATTCCACCTCTGACCTAATGATGATGGGCAAGTAATTGATAAAGCTGGAGGTTGTTGGGCTGCTGCTATTGTGTTGTGGAACTCTGCCCGTGATGTCTAGGGACTTCAGGGATTCGACTGAACAACATCTGAACCGTATTCATGTTTGTCTGTCAGATTTCCAGCTGCCATTGTAATGACAGTTTTTGCATTGATCTCAATTTTGCTGGAGCTCCTTGGCATATTTGGTCAAGTACAGCCTTGTCCCCTTCAGTGAGAACACCCATATTGTTTTGTGTGACACTACCACAGTGCTAAACAGAATAGATTTAGAACAGAGCTAATTGCTGAAAACACTGCATTTGAGGCTTTGTGACCTGCCAACAGCAGACAAATGGTTGTACCACCACGATTTGTGACCTCAAGGTCCGGCATATTCTTCATCCTTGCCATCAAGGCAGATGCCCAACCTTGGAACAGTGAGGTGGTGTCAAAGAACATGCTGACTAGGGGGCACAGCCTCAAGATAAAGGCGGGGGGGCGGTTTTTCACCACTCAAAGGGTGGCCTACTCCTGCTCCTATTTCTTACGTTCTTATGAGAGGAGTACCGATCTTATCTAAATAAAAGATACAACCAACCTGATGAAGCTACTATACATGTGAAACAGAAGCCATATGCTTTGAGATGAACGATCAGGTCAAAGTTGCTACATCCAGTTGTGAATGGTGGTGTACAATTAAACAAGTAATGGGGGTGGGGTGGTGTTCCATTATCATGCCCATTCCAAATGAAGCCAGCCCTCAACTAATTTGAATTAGTTTGCATTTTATCAAGAAAAGGCTGAGTTCACTGGAAACAGCAATGCTTATGGGCTCTGACAACATCCCAGCTGTAATGCTTGAAGACTTGAGCTTCAACACAAGCTGTGCCTCTGGCCAAGTTGCAGTAACCTTATGACAACAGCATTTACCCAATAACGTGTAGAATTGTCTTTCCGTGGGAGCAGAGTGAACCCATGTTGGGCAGTTATTGCTGCATTTTGTCCATTTTCAATTTGATTTACACAATGGAAAAGTTCCATTGACATTTTGCATTTTTCTATCAAAACAGTATTTATTTATCAATAATCTGTCCACCAGTCCTCTGTTTAGATTCTATCAGGGCCAGACCTCACTACAGCCTTGGTCTAAACATGGAAAAAACAACTGAATATCAGCAGTAAGATGGGAGTGAAAACAGAATATGGTGGAACAGTTCTGCAGGTCCAGTAACATTTGCAGATAGAGAAAGAGTTAACATTTCAGGTTAACAACGATTCATCAAGAACTAACCAAATTCACCATTAATTCTTTTTCTTTTTGAAGATGCTGCCAGACCTGCTGTCACAAGTAGGCTTACGTTAACATTGCAATGAAATTACTGTGAAGATCCCCTAGTCGGCATACTCCAATGAAGTTACTGTAAAAATCACCTAGTTGCCTGTACAGGTACACTGAGGGAGAATTTAGCTTGGTCTCTGCACCTAACCAAACTCTATGCAGATCCCACAGGGATAGTGACTCAAGCTGGGAATCAAACCCAGGTCCCTGGCGCTGTGTCAGCAGTGATAAGCACTGTGCCTCCCATGTCCTAGCTGATAAGGTACAGATCAAAAACTCTAAGATATATTATGAAGTCAGACTAAACCCCAACAATGTGCTATTTTATCATTGTGAGGATATGATGTTTTACCCCAGACACGATCCTACTTTGACACTGGGAAGCTTTTTTCAAAACAGCACCACCCAAACTCTGTCTCTGTCACCTAGAAGGACGAGAACACCAAATGCATGGCAATGGCACCTGTATGTTTCCTCCAAGTTGCACAGCATCCTGACATGGCAATAAGTTGCCTTTTTCTTTATCATGCTGGGTTAAAATTGTGGCCCTTCTTACTTGACTGCACTGCGGGTATATTTGCATCATATAGATTGCAGTGGCTCACATTGGTAGCTCGCTTCCACCTCAATGCTAATTAGGGGCATCTTGCCAGTGACCACCATATGACATGAAAAAAAATTAAATCAACTATTTGTATAAAATTTCCAGTATCTGTGGGACTCTGGTTTTGGGCTGTTGGTTACCACTTTTAAGTTTGCTGATATTCATAGAATCCCTACAGTGCAGAAAGAGGCCATTCTGCCAATTGCGCCTGCGCCAACAACAATCCCATGTAGACCCTATTCATGTAACTACACGCATTTACCCTGTTAATCTCCCTGACACTAAGAGGCAATTTTGCATGGTCAATCCACCTAACCTGTACATCTTTGGACTGTGGGATGAAATCTGAGCACCTGGAGGAAATTCAGGCAGACGTGGGGAGAATGTGAAAACTCCACAGTCACCCGAGGCCAGAATTAAATCTCGGTCCCTGGCATTTTGAGGCAGCAGTACTAACTGCTGTGCCACTGTGGTGCCAAATATTAGTGGACTTTGATAGAATTAGAATCGTCAGGTAGATTTGTTATGTTTTTTCTATGACTAAGGTTATGAATTGTATACTAATTGTGTTTAATTATTGACAGGTAGAGTAGGCATTATCTGGGGATGCACTTGTGCTCCTATAAATTGATACTAATTTAAACTGTAGTTGTTAGGTTAGGTGGTCCTTGCTTGTAATTTATTATTGTGAATAAATGCTTCTGAAAGTGTGCAAGAATGACCCTTGTTATATCCTCCTCCTCCAGCTGATTTTCTAGAGCAGACCAAAGCTGTGTTTGGCAATTTTCCACTCTGTCTAATAGATGTTAATGGCACAACTGCACTAAAATAGCTTGGCTAAAACACCAGCTCGTTTTGGTGCAATAGATACTGTTAGGCCATGCAACTTTTGTTCTGTCCAGCTGTCTTTGAACACTAGGTAGAGATTATCCAGATTGACTGCTCACTAGCTTCCATGATGGCATGGTGGTAGAGTGGTCAGCACTGCTGCCTCACAGCACCAGGGATCTGGGTTTGATTCCCTGCTTGGGTCACTGACTGTGTGGAGTTTGCATGTTCGTCTGCGAGGGCTTCCTCTGGGTGTTCCGGTTTCCTCCCACATTTTGAAAGACATGCCAGTTAGATGCATTTGACCTAAACAGAAACCGGGTTGTGGCGACTAGGGGGATTTCATAGTAACTTCATTGCAGTGTTGCGTAAGGCTTACTAGTGACTAATAAATAAACTTTGCTCACTTTTACTTTACAATGCTCGGGAGCTTTGACGGGAGGCTTAAGTACTGTAGAATTGTCCCCTAGCCACTTTTTACTGAAGATGCTCAGAGATAGTGGAGGTGTCTGCTTCCATTTGTGGTGTGGGCATTCCTGCATATTAGGGATTTTCACAGTAACTCCATTGCAGTGTTAGTATTAGTGCATCAGTTTTCAAAGTAGTCACAAAAGTCTTGAGCTTTCTTTCAGTCCAATGTTCTTGGATGTTGGAGTTTCTAAAAATAGTCCACCTGTCTGCAAACTGGAACACTTCACTTCTATTGCACTTTTAGTTAGTTTGTCTCGACTAATTTTCTAGGCGTCAAAGTTGTATATGGATTTTCTTGTGACACCTACCTAATTGTGTTCCAGTTTAGGATTATTGCACATCCACGGTTTTAGAGTAATGTAAATTCATGAATCTGTTGAGGACTCTTGGGGACCTGCTGTCTCTATGCAATGCACAAAGTTGCATTATAAACATAACAGATTGGATACTTCTGCTATAAACATGGGGAGAAACTGTAAATGCCAGAAGCATTCTTTCAGAAGTTAGGATGTGCCAGTACCTGAGAATGTGTATTCTAAACACGTTTAGAAAAATATTGCGTTTGTGTCACTGCCCTGGTCTCAACCATGGTGCAATAGAAACAAATTGCTGGAAGTGTACAGACAGTAGTTGGCTTCTGAAAAAGAATAACTGCTTCAACTTTAAATTTTAATTTCTCAATCAGAAAAGTGCAAAACTGTATTTGTGTAAGATATCTTTAAGATATCGTTAAGGGGATATCTTTCTGTTTTACTGAAACTGGCAACAAAATATTAATTGAAAAACAGTTTTAAAACTTTTATTTAAAACCCAAAGCAGTCTAGCATATTTACTTGAGGTAAATTTCCCGAGTAATGAATTAATGTTAAGTTTCTATTGTTTGCTGTATTCCACATCAATGGTCTCCAACTTTTTAAAATTTTTAGTATCAAAATGCAGCATGAGATCTACTCTTTAAAAATTCAACATACTATAACCCCCAACATTTACTTTGGCATAATATTTGGCTATTCCTCTTGTGCAGGCACAGGTGTCACACTACCTGAGCGCTGAGTTGTGATTTGAGCCAGACTCATCCAGCCCATCAGATGGGCATCTGTGAGACTGGTGCAATACTTGCACTTGATTTTCATCTGCGGAAAAAGCCATCTCACAGAGGTATGTGGAGCCAAAATAGGTTTTCACCTTGAGTGCACATAATGTCAGAAGTCCCCAAAAGTCTTTGTCCCTTGACCTAGCTTTCAGCTCTATGCCATTTTGCATGGTGATTATTTCCATGTCAAATCAACTGTTTTGTTCAAACACGTGCAGAAAATTTGCTGTTGGTTCTCCAATGTACTTCTTGAAGAAAAGGAATTGAGACAAAAATTTGTTCCATCTTGTCTAAGTCCTGAAATTGTCTGTTGGATTCTTTTTCCAATTTGTTCAGGTGGCCAGAGTTTGTTTGGATGGGACCCTTTTTCCTGTTGGATTTTCTCCAGACTTGGGAAGTACTCAGTAATTTTATTTTTTTAACTGGAGAGACTCACTGGCCCACTTTCAACTGAGTGCGATTACTGTCACTAGGGAGGTAGTGCTTGATTGACTAGTGGGACTGATGGTGGACAAGTCCCCAGGACCGGATGGAAAGCATCCCAGGGTTCTGAAGGAAATGGCAGAGGTGATAGTAGATGCCTTAGTGATTATTTACCAAGCTTAGCTGGATTCCGGGGAAGTGCCAGAAGATTGGAAAACGGCTAATGTTTAACCGCTGTTTAAAAAAGGTAGCAGACAAAAGGTAGGGAATTATAGGCCGGTTAGTTTAACGTCTGTTGTTGGAAAAATGCTTGAATCCTTCATCAAAGAAGAAATGGCGAGGCACCTAGAGAAGAATTGTTTGTTAGAGCAGACGCAGCATGAATTCGTTAAGGGGAAGTCGTGTTTGACAAATTTATTGGAATTCTGAGGATGTGACTAGTGCGGTAGACAGAGGGGAACCTGTGGATGTAGTGTTTCTCGATTTTCAAAAGGCGTTTGATAAGGTGCCACACAAAAAGTTGCTTCGGAAGGTTAGGGGGCATGGAGTTGGGGGTAAGGTGTTAGCGTGGATAGAGGATTGGTTGCCTCATAGGAGGCAGAGAGTTGGTATCAATGGGTGCTATTCTGATTGGTGGCTGGTAACTAGTGGCGTGCCACAGGGATCAGTGCTGGGGCCTCAGCTATTTACCATTTATATAGATGATCTGGAGGAGGGGGCTGAGTGTAGAGTGATGAAATTTGCTGATGACACAAAGACAAGTGGAATAGCAAATTGTGCGGAGGGTGTGGAAAGTCTTCAGAGGGATCTAGATAGGCTGAGCGAGTGGGCGAGGACCTGGCAGATGGAGTACAGTGTTAGCAAGTGTGAGGTTATCCACTTTGGCAGGAATAATAGTAGGAGGGATTACTATTTAAAAGGTGAAAAGCTGCAGCATGCTACAGTGCAGAGGGATCTGGGGGTCCTTGTGCATGAGTCGCAAAAATTCCCAGTCTGCAAGTGCAGCAGGTGATCAAGAAGGCGAATGGGATGCTGGCCTTTATAGTGAGGGGGATAGAATATAAAAGCAGGGAGGTCTTGCTGCAACTGTACAGGGCATTGGTGAGGCCGCAGCTGGAGTACTGTGTGCACTTTTGGTCGCCACATTTGCGCAAGGATATTTTAGCCTTGGAGGGAGTGCAGAGGAGGTTCACCTAGGCTGATACCGGAGATGAGGGGGTTGGACAATGAAGAGAGACTAAATAGACTGGGTCTGTACTTAGAACATAGAACACTACAGCACAAACAGGCCCTTCAGCCCACAAGTTGCGCCAATCACATCAATACCTACCAATCTATAGACCTATCTATAATCCCCAATCTTGTTGGAGTTTAGAAGGCTGAGGGGGGGATCTTTTACAGACGTATAAGATAATGAAAGGGATGGATAGGATAGAGGTAGAGAGATTCTTCCCACTCAAAGGACAACAGGACTAGAGGACACAGCCTCAAGATAAGGTGGGGGGGGGATGGCAGTTTAGAACGCAGTTGAGGAGGAACTTCTTCATTCAAAGGGTGGTGAATCTCTGGAATTCTCTGCCCGTTGAAGTGGTGGAGGCTACCTTGCTAAATATATTTAAGACACAGGTAGATAGGTTTTTGGTAGGCAAGGGAATTAAGGGTTATGGAGACAAAGTGGGAAAGTGGAACTGAGCCACTTCAGATCAGCCATGGTCTTATTGAATGGCGGGGCAGGCTCGAAGGGCAAGATGGCCTCCTCCTGCTCCTATTTCTTATGTTCTGAACATAAGAAATAGGAGCAGGAGTAGGCCATCCAGCCCTTCGAGCCTGCCCCGCCATTCAACAAGATCATGGCTGATCTGAAGTGGATTCACTATACTGATCATGTGTGGCAAGTATTCCCCCCACCCCCCGCAGAGTTCATGGTTCAGCTCATAGAACATAGAACATAGAACATTACAGCACAAACAGGCCCTTCGGCCCTCGAGTTGCGCCGATCGCATCAACCCCACCAATCTATAGACCTATCTATAACCCCCAATCCCATTAAACCCCATATACTCATCCAGAAGTCTTTTAAAAGACCCCAGCGAGTTTGCCTCCACCACCGACGACGGCAGCCGATTCCAATCACTCACTACCCTCTGAGTGAAAAACTTACCCCTAACATCACCTCTGTACTTCCCTCCCCGCACCTTAAATCTGTGTCCTCTCGTAGCGACCATTTCAACCCGGGGAAATAGCCTCTGAGAGTCCACCCTATCTATTCCTCTCAACATTTTATAAACTTCTATCAGGAAGCTCATTCAATTTTGCATTTGCATCCATAAGAAACAGCAAGTCTAGCAAACACACGTTATCTGACAGTTCACTGTACACCTCATTTCTTGATTTAAGAAAGGTGACAATTTCTGGGAGAAGATCTAAAAGTCTCTGGAGGACTTTTCCTCGAATTAACCATCTCACATCTACATGAAGAATTAGCTGACTGTGGATGGCATCAAACTCATTGAGTGATGAAACGAACAGGTAATGTTGCAGAGCCCTGGCATGAATTGATTTCAGTAAGAAGTCCCTCAACACCAGGTTAAAGTCCAACAGGTTTATTTGGTAGCACAAGCTTTCAGAGCGTTTCTTCTTCAGGTGAGTGAAGAGTTGTGTTCACAAACAGGGCATACATAGACACAGACTCAATTTACAAGATAATGGTTGGAATGTGAGTCTTTACAAGTAATCAAATCTTTACAGGTACAGACAATGTGAGTGGAGAGAGGGTTAAGCACTGGTTAAAGAGCTGTGAATTGTCTCCAGCCAGGACAGTTACTGAGATTCTGCAAGCTGAGGCAAGTCGTGGGGCTTACAGGTAGTGTGACATGAGCCCAAGATCCAAGTTGAGGCTGTCTTTGTGCGCAGAGCTTGGCTATCAGTTTTTGCTCAATGATTCTGCATTGTCGTGTGTCGTGAAGGCCGCCTTGGAGAATGCTTACCTGAAAATCAGAGGCTAAATGCCTGTGACTGCTGCAGTGTTCCCTGACAGGAACAGAACACTCCTGCCTGGTGATTGTCGAGCGGTGTCCATTCATCTGTTGGCGATACCACACTACGACAATGTACCATGCCTCAGGATATCCTTTCCTGCAGTGTATCAGGTAGGCAACGTTGGCCAAGTTGCAAGATTATGTACTGTGTTCCTGGTGGATGGTGTCCTCATGTGAGATCATGAATTGAGTTGGCAAACTTGACAACTTGAGGAAAATCAATAACCTTGCTCACTAGTGCTTGTTGATGGGTAACACACAGTCGTAATTGCCAAAGATGGGGAATTAGAAGCATAAAACCAGCATAGAACCCTACAGTGCAGAAACAGGCCCTTCGGCCCATCGAGTCTGCACTGAACACAATCCCACCCAGACCCTATCCCCATATCCCTACACATTTACCTGCTAATCCCTCTAACCTACACATCCCAGGACACTAAGGGGCAATTTTAGCATAGCCAATGAACCTAACCCGCACATCTTTGGACTGTGGGAGGAAACCGGAGCACCCGGAGAAAACCCACGCAGACACGAGGAGAATGTGCAAACTCCACACAGGCAGTGACCCGAGCCGGGAATCGAACCCAGGACCCTGGAGCTGTGAAGCAGCAGTGCTAACCACTGTGCTACCATGCCGCCCGATCATTTCTGCAAAGTGCAACAAAGCCTGAATTGACGCCCAGCGTTGACGGTGCACCATTAGTTGTGATTGAAACCTGTTTCTTGATAGGAAGTTTTTTCTCTGTCACGTACTTAAATTTATTGTACACATCCTCGCCTCTTAGTCATAGAGGCTTATAGCATGGAAACAGACTCTTTGGCCCAACTTGTCCATGCTGTCCTTTTCTTTTAATACCCTAAACTAATCCCAATTGCTCACATTTGGCCCATATCCCTTCATACTCATGTAACTGTCTAAATGCTTTTTGAAAGACAAAATTGTACCCACCTCTACTGCTACCTCTGGCAGCTTGTTCCAGACACTCACCATCCTCCATGTGGAAATAATTGCACACTTTCTCTCCCCTCTCACCTTAAACCTATGCCCTCTAGTTTTAGACTCCCCTACCTTTGGGAAAAGACAGTGACTGTCTACCTTGTCTACACCCTTCATTATTTTATTGACCTCTATAAGGTCACCCCTCAGCCTCCTACGCTCCAGAGAGAAAGGAGCGTAGGAGGCTGAGGGGTGTAGTCTATTCAGTCTTCACTTGTAACTCAATCCGTCAAGTCCTAGTAGCATCCTAGTAAATCTTTTCTGCACGCTTTCTAGTTTAATAATGTCATTTTTATAACAGGGTGACCAGAATTGCACACAGTATTCTGAGTGTGGCCTTAACAATGTCTTGAACAACATCAAGACGTCCCAACTCTTGTATTCGATGTTCTGACTGATGAAACCAAGCATGCCGAATGCCTTCATTGCTCTGTCCGCCTGTGTCTCCACTTTGAAGGAGCAATGAACAGGTACCTCTTTGTTCTGTAATTCTCCCCAACATCCTACCATTGACTGAGTAAGTCCTCCCTTGGTTCAATTTACCAAAAATGCATGACCTCACGCTTGTCTAAATTAAATTCCATCTACCATTCGTCAGCCCAATTGATCAAGATCCTGTTGCAATCGGAGATAACTTTTTCTTCTCTGTCCACTATGCCACCAATCTTGGTGTCATAACATAAGAAATAGGAGCAGGAGTAGGCCATCTAGCCCTTCGAGCCTGCCCCGCCATTCAATAGGATCATGGCTGATCTGTCGTGGCTCAGTTCCACCTTCCCGCCCTCTCCCCATAACCCTTAATCCCTTCTCTTATCAAAAACCCATCAACCCGCTTCTTAAAAATATTTAGCGAGGCAGCCTCCACCACTTCAACGGGCAGAGAATTCCAGAGATTCACCACTCTTTGAGTGAAGAAGTTCCTCCTCAACTCTGTTCTAAACCACCTCCCCTTTATCTTGAGGCTGTGCCCCCTAGTCCTACTGTCTTTTTTGAGCGGGAAGAGTCTCTCCACCTCTATCCTATCCATCCCATTCATCATCTTATACGTCTCAATGAGATCTCCCCTCATTCTTCTAAACTCTAACGAGTACAAGCCTAGTTTATTCAGCCTCTCCTCATAGCTCAATCCCCTCAACTCTGGTATCAGCCTAGTAAACCTCCTCTGCACTCCCTCCAGGGCCAAAATATCCTTGCGCAGGTGCGGCGCCCAAAACTGCACACAGTACTCCAGGTGCGGCCTCACCAATGCCCTATACAGCTGCAGCAAGACCTCCCTACTTTTATATTCAATAAAGGGAGGGGTATTTAGGGCGAAACTATTTGAACCACAGGTACTACAATGGGAGGAAGAGGAGCTTTTAGCAGAGCTCCTCCACCTCCCTCATCTCCCCTATGGTCTGTTGGGGCGGGACTTGATAATCCGCTTCGGGCTCCGAATAAATCTAGGGGACGATGAGGACTGGTGGTAACTATGTCATACCTTAGCGAGGACCGACTCACGGGTATAGACCCTAGAGTATGGACGGCCAAGAGAAACAGAGGGCGACCATCGATTCAGACCAGGGGAGCCATTTTACGTCCACTGTCCTACAGAACATAGTGCGGGCAGTGGGGGTAAGCTGGGATTTTCACACCCCTTGGCATCCCCCGTCCTCGGGCAAGGTGGAGAGAATCAGACTATTAACATCTGCAAACTTACTATCCATGCCTCCTGTATTCTCATCCAAATCATTAATATAAATGACAAATAACAGTGGGCCCAGCACTGATCCCTGAGGCACACCGTTGGTCACAGGCTTCCAGTTTGAAAAACAACTCTCTACACCCACCCTCTGGCTTCTGTCAAGAAGCCAATTTTGTATCCATTTAGATACCTCACCCTGGATCCTGTGAGATTTAACTTATGCAACAGCCAACTGTGCGGTACTTTGTCAAAGGCCATGTAAACAACATCAATTGCACTGCCCTCATCTACCTTCTTGGTTACCCCTTAAAAAAACTCAGTTAAATTTGTGAGACATGATTTTCTACTCTCAAAGCCATGCTGACTGTTCCTAATCAGTCCTTGCATCTCTAAATGCCTGTAGATCCCGTCTCTTAAAATACCTTCCAACAATTTACCCACACAGATGTGAGGCTGACTGGCCTGTAGTTTCCAGGCTTTGCTCTGCAGCCCTTTTTAAACAAAGGCACATTTGCCACTCTCCAATCTTCAGGCCCCTCACCTGTGACTATCGATGATTCAAATATCTTGACTAGAGGACCCACAATTTTCCTCCCTAGCCTCCCACAATGTCCTGGGATGCTCTTCATCGGGTTCTGGGGATTTATCTACCTTGATGCGCTTTAAGACTTTTTGTCCAGAAGTGAGGAATCCCTCCTTTCTTGTTGCATCTTTGAATTTCATACAAGAGAGGGGGGGGGGGGGGGGGGAGGAATCAGCTGAGCCGCAATTGTCATGCCTACTGACTCATCAGACTGCAGTGAGAAACAGTCACAGCCTGATAAGCCTTGGTGCATTTACTGTGACATATCCGTGGACAACAATTCTACCCTTCTGGCTACTGTTAAAGCACCAAGCTGTATGGTTTTGATAGTTGATATAATTTCATCTTTGTTTTTAAAGCCTTTGAACAAGGTGTCAGCAGCAACCATCATTGCCTGCTTGATAACTTTGCCATTATTGAACAGTTTGTTTTGCCAGCAGAAGGCTAGTATGAAAGGATACATGTTTGTCGCCTTGCCTTTAGCCACAAATTTTGAAAAGTGGCTGTTCAGCTTGCAAAATTCCCTTTAACCCCCTAACTACTTGTTCGAATGGCACTGTTTAAAGGGAAATTTTCTTGAAATGTTGTGTGTATTGTCTTGTGATGCCATTCTAGATTATCTCTTATTCAAGACTACGTACACTCTGAAAAATGAGATAAATTGTCTTGCCTTTGACATTCGTAAAATAAATTCACTCTGTTGTTTCTGGTGAAAATAGTAGGTTTTTACCCTCATGGAGGACTTTGGCTTCTCGCTCATCATGTTGTCTTCACTGAGCTGAGTCCACAGCTTGGCAGTCAATAAGCTGACTTGTTGTCATCACAAGAAGCCTAAGTTCTGTGCATTTTGGCGCAGTTCGACAGTAATGAGCTGATTCATTCATCGCAAGTAGCTCAAGTATCATACATTTCGGTTGCCATTGAGTTGACTTTCTCATCATCACAAGCAGCCCAAGACGCATGCATTTTTGGCACCAATTCAACAGTCAAAAGCTTTTTGAGACTTCAGAATTGTTTGCAGTTGACTATTTGGAGACCACTGTCCTACATTACCTTACGTAGCTTATAGGTCAGATTAACTGCTGTTACTGATGTTTGTTTAGCTTGAATTGCAAGTCCCTTATCCTGGTGGCAGAATTAGCAAAATTTTGCTATGTAATTCATAAGTTGCACTGCACCATTTTAAATATTACACTTTAAAAATAAATCAAGTGCATCCATTGTCTTAGCTACACAATTAGGTTTGTTTTGAAACTTGCATAACTGTCATGTATACCAGTTCAGGAAAAGAAGCTGTTTTCACATTGCCACTTGCTCCAGCAGTATTGTATCTATAAGATGCACTCTTTGAACTGCATATGTTTGTTTTCTTTTGGTGGAAATTTTCCATTCAGCTTTCTCCACAAAGCTCGGGTTGCTGAGGGAGCAATTGTAGCTTCTGACGTGTCTTTCTCCTGTTACTACTGTTTGCGCCTTCTGCAACTTGACACTATCTTAATGTCTGTGCTTTGTTCATTTTGAGACAGGTTAATATCTTTACTCTTGCAAATCAAAATGCAACTTAAGAAAAAGTTGATCAGATGGTGAAAGTCACAGGAAGAAAACTCTTTTTTTGTTCTCATAACGTTAAAAGGAAAGGAGTACTTGGTGTTTGTGATGTGCTTTTTAATAGCAGGAAATGATGGTCTCATGCTAAACTTGCTTTTGCCAACAAGGAAACCCTCTGATAGAGTTGATCTGCCATTTCTGTCAGGCAAATTTTTGTTTGTTTCAGAGATCAAAACAAACCAGGTCAAAACACCATTTGAAATCATAAAATCTCAACTAGCTGGATCATAAATGCCTACCATAGAGTCTGTAGTTTTAGTATGCTATTGGTTAAGAGCCAATATTTGCGTTATGCAACTATCATAGTAGGTCAGCTATGATCTAATTAGAAGGTGGAGTAGACTATAGAAAGGGATATATGATCTGCTCCTACTGGTTTTATTTACTGGTCCTTATTTTAAATCCATTTGTTCGGTTAGCTAAGAAGAACATATTAACACTTGTGAACGCAATTCAAAACCCTCTTCACACCCTCCAAATTGCTCTTTTTGAGAATGCAGTTTTCATAACTCAGAAATTGCAACATAGAAGACTATTCAGAATATTGTGCTTATGCCTTTTGCTAATTCTGCCACTGAGACCAAATACTCTAATAGGATTTGTGTGTATAGATCAAACTGGAGAGATGCATCAATACAGGTGCATAGGGCCAAATGTTGTTCTGCAATTTGATAATCCCATTTTTCTGTTTTTCCTGTAACCTTTTATATTTTTCATTTTCAAACATTCCAAATTCCCTAAGTTTTACAGTTTCCACCTCAGCAAACACTTCTTGGGGAGGCGGTGTAGTGGTAATGACACTGGTGTAGTAATGCTCTGGGGACACAGGATTAAATCCCACCTCAATAGAATTTGAGTTAAATTCATAAACCTGAATTTTTTTTAACAACTGGTTTAACAAACCATTGTCAATTGTCATAAAAACCCATCTAGTTTAGTAAAATCTTTTGGGGAAGACAATCTGGCTTCCTTACTTAGTCTGGCCAATGTGTGACTCCAGCCCCACAGAATGTGGTTGACTCTTAAATGCCCTATTGCTACAAACTCAAAGGAATTAAACCAAATAGAAGGACCATCATCATTGTTCTAAGCATCAGAAATGACAACACACCCAATGCTGTCAGGCCCTGCAGAGTCATCCTTATTAAAACCTGGAGGTTTGTGCCAAAATTGGGAAAGCTGTCTCACAGTCTAGTCAAGCAACAATCTGATAAAGCCATTCTCACAGAATCAAAGCTTCCAGACAATGTTCCAAACACCACCACCATCAAAGGCAGCAGCAGCACAGTGATATACAGTTGGATGGGAATTCCCACGGCAGTCTTCAGTCACGCTGGACCCCATGACATTTCATAACATCAAGTCAAACGTGAGCAAGTAAATCTCTTGCTGGTTACCAGATACCACTGCCCCCTGCCAAGCTGAGGTATCAGTGCTGTTCCATGTTGAACACTACTTGGACGAAGCACTGAGGATGGCAAAGATACAGAATATACCCTGGGTACTCTGACTTCAATGTCCATCACCAAAAGTGGCTTGGTAACACCACTATGATCACACTGAGCTGCTCAAGTCCTAAAGGGTGGACCTGCTGGACTGGGTCTGTAGCAGTTGATGAGGGAAAAGCTTATTTGACCATGCCCCCTAAAATCTATCTGTCACAGCTGCCTGTATTGGGAGGAATTCAAGTAGAATCCCAGTTCCAGACTCTCATTCTGCAAGGCCTCTATTGTGTTGAGGAACTAACACCATTCTAACTGGGTTGTAGTATGAACCTATCCAGTAACACAAAACTTGGCATCCAAGAGGCATTGTGTGCCATCAGCAGCAGCAAAATGGTGTATATAAGCACAGTCTGTAACATCATGGCCTACCATTGCCATTACTATCAGGCCAGGGTCAAACCTGGTTTAATGAAGAATGCAGGAGGGCATGCCCAGAGCACCAGCATATGCTAGTCTTCAGCCAGTTTGATTCACTCCATGCAATATCAAGAAATAGCTTTAGGCACTGGATCTTAAGGCTATGACCCCTGACAGCATTCCAGTAATACCATTGAAGACTTGTGCTCCAGAACCAACTGTGTCCCTAACCAAGTTGTTCCCAGTACAACATAAGAACATAAGAAATAGGACTATAACACAACTATAACACTGGCATCTCCCTGGCAATGTTGAAAATTGCCCAGGTATATCCTGTACACAAGAGACAGGACAAATCCAAACCAGCCAATTATGGCCCCATCAGTCTACTCTCACTCACTAGTAAAGTAGTGGATGGAAGCATCACCAGCACTACCAAGCTATAGTTAATTAGCAATAACCTGCTTACTAATGCTCTGTTTGTGTTTTGCCATAGTCACTCAGCTCCTGACCTCATTACAAACATGGACATGGGTCAACCCTCTAGAAGGGTGTGACTGTTCTTGACATCAAGGCAGCATTTAACTGAGTGAGGCATCGAGGAGCCCTAGCAAAACTGAAAACAATGGGAATCGAGAAGAAAACTCTCCACTGGTTGAAGTCATACCTAGCAGAAAGAAAGATCGTTATGGCTGTTAGAAGTCAATCATCTCAGTCCTGGGACATTGCTGTAGGGGTTCCTAAGGGTATTCCGGCATCTTCAGCTGTTTCATCAATTATCTTCGTCTGTCATAAAGACAGAAGTGGTGATGATTGCACAATGTTCTTAGTATTTGTTACTCCTCAGCTAGTGATGCAGCTTGTTTCCATATGCAGCAATACCTGGGTAATATTCAGCCTTGGCCTGATAAGTGGCAGGTAACATTCCCAGCATAAGTGCCAGGCATTGACCATCTCTGACCAGAAAGAATCCAACCATCTCCCCATGATACTTAATGGCATTACTATCCTTCCGCATCCTAGGGTCACCGTTGACCAAAGGCTGGAACATATAAATACTGTGGCTTCGGGAGTAGGTCAGCAGCTTGAGGATTCTTTGGTGAGTAATCCACCTCCTGATTCCTCAAAGTCTGTCCTCCGCCTGTAGGCACAAGTCAGGATGTGATGGAATATTCTGCACTTGCCTGGTTGAATGCAATCCCAAAACTCAAGACCAGCCAAGACAAAGCAGCCTCCTTGTTTGGCACCCCCAACCACTACCTTCAACAATAAGTCTCTACATTGCTGACATACAATGTGTACCATCTAGAAGATGCACTGCAACAAGGCCCCATCAATTTGCGGGTCCGTAGCCTTTACCATCTAGGTGCACTTGAGCAGCAGTAATTTGTAAGTCCCCCTCCAAATCACATATCATTCTAACTTAGAATCAGAGAATCCCTACAGTGCAGAAGAAGGCCATTCAGCCCATCAAGTCTCCATCGATCACAATCCCACCCAGGCCCAATCCCCATAATCCCATATATTTACCTGAGCTAGTCACCCTGACACTAAAGGACAATTTAGTATGGCCAATCCACCTAACCTGCACATCTTTGGACTGTGGGAGGAAATGGGAGCACCTGGAGGAAACCCCTTCTGACATGGGGAGAATGTGCAAACTTCACACAGACAGTGTGACCCAAGCTGAGAATCGAACCCAGGTTGCTAGCACTATGAGGCAGCAGTGCTAAGCACTGTGCTACCATGCCACCCCTTGGGGGTTTTATTGCAGTTCGTTCACTGAATCTGGGCCAGAATCCTGAATTCCCTTCCTAATAACAGCACTATGGGTGTTCCTACAATGCATGAATTGCAGTGATTCAAGAATGCAGCACACTGTCTTTTCAAGAACAATTAGGGAGGGTCTATAAATGCTGGCTGAGCCAGCAGCAACTATGTCCCGTTAAACAAATTTTTTAAAAGTACTGCATGTTTCATAATCCTTCCTGTGGGTAAGGGGACATCTGCTTTTATTTTACTCCTAGCAATCCTAAATTTAAGTCCAATTTTTGCCAGTTAGTCAGTCATTGGAAACTGCTTTAAATTATTTTCTTGAAACCTGTCTAACTTTTAGATATCTCTGTTGAACTCTGGGAGGACTGATGAGAAAGCTTAGTGAATGGGAAAGGGGAATCAATGCAGGACTAACTTAAATTGCAGGATCTAAATAAAAGTATTATTAATCTAATAAACAAGAGCCCTTCCATGTTCCTGTGAAAAATGCATAACCCTTTTATATAACTGTAACCTTACAGGAATTGGATCAGGAATTGGCTAGCAGATAGGAGACAGAGAGTGGTGGTTGATGGGAAATATTCGTCATGGAGTTCAGTTACAAGTGGTGTGCCTCAGGGATCTGTTTTGGGGCCACTGCTGTTTGTAATTTTTATTAATGATCTGGATGAGGGTATAGTTGGGTGGATTAGTAAGTTTGCTGATGACACCAAAGTCGGAGGTGTGGTAGATTGTGAGGAAGGGTGTCATAGTTTGCAGGATGACTTAGAAAGGTTGCAGAGCTGGGCTGAGAGGTGGCGGATGGAGTTTAATGTGGAGAAGTGTGAGGTAATTCATTTCGGTAGGAATAACAGATGTGTTGAGTATAGGGCTAACGGGAGGACTTTGAATAGTGTGGAGGAGCAGAGGGATCTAGGTGTATGTGTACATAGATCCCTGAAAGTTGGGAATCAAGTAGATAAGGTTGTTAAGAAGGCATACGGAGTCTTGGCGTTTATTGGTAGGGGGATTGAATTTAGGAGTCGCAGCGTCATGATGCAACTGTACACATCTCTGGTGCGGCCGCACTTGGAGTTTTGTGTGCAGTTCTGGTCCCCACATTACAGGAAGGATGTAGAGGCTTTGGAGAGGGTGCAGAGGAGGTTTACCAGGATGTTGCCTGGTATGGAGGGGAGATCCTATGAGGAGAGATTGAGAGATTTGGGGTTGTTTTCGCTGGAAAGAAGGCGGCTAAGAGGGGATCTCATTGAAACATATAAGATGATTAGAGGTTTAGACAGGGTAGATAGTGATAGCCTTTTTCCTCGGATGGAGAAAGCTAGCACGAGGGGGCACGATTTTAAATTAATGGGGGGTAGTTATAGGACAGATGTCAGGGGTAGGTTCTTTACCCAGAGGGTGGTGAGGGACTGGAATGCCCTGCCAGCTGCAGTTGTAAATGCACCTAGTTTGGGGGCGTTTAAGAGATCTGTGGATAGGTTTATGGATGAAAAGGGATTGGTTTAGGCTAGTGGGTCATTGTTTTGTAACTGGTCAGCGCAACATCATGGGCCGAAGGGCCTGTTCTGCGCTGTAATGTTCTATGTTCTATGTTCTTACACTTCTTGCAGTCTAGTAAATCTTGGGTGTACACTTTATAAAGCCCTGATGTCTTACAAATTTCGCGAAACATTCACAACTGTGGCTTAACAAATGTGTTGTACAAATTCAACACCCACATGCTTGATTTTGTATTGTGTACAGAATCCTATTTGTTTTTCTGCAACTCTTTATCCTACTCTTTTAAGCTCCACCCACCCACCCAACCCCTTCTCTCTTATGTAAGTGAAATCCTCTCCTAATTTAGTACAATGATAAGAATTCTATCAACAGCAGCAATTTGCCTTTGTATAACATGGAAATTATTCAGTGATGACCGATTGACAAAAATTGAGTGTCACTGCAGCTCTGACTGTGATGTCAGACTGTGGAAACATTTTAATTAGATAAACTTTACTCATGAAAGAGCCTATTTACTTGTTCTTAATAAATTCATTCGCTTTTATAAGTACAGAAAGTCACTAATTGGAACAGAAAGCTTTTTCCTCCCAAAGAATCTCTTTTTTTTTAAACCTATTAAAGTCACAGGGGTAGGTGAGGAAGAACAACTCTGCACACGGTGTCAACATATTTAAGAAACTTGAATATAAAACCCATATCATTTTGAGACAAACCATGCAGACTCCAAGTAATAAGTTTGTATGTTTGTGGACAGTCACTAGGTTAGCTGTGTCACAATAAGGAACTGGTTCCTCTTACAAACACAGGAAAAATCTTCAAGCCAATCCTGACGGTGCTATGAAGGATGTTCTGTACCTACGTGTGAGCATTCAAAGTAGGAAGGCCATCATCCCTAAAAGAATTGACCTTAAAATGACAGGGCACTACATTAAAAGTTCTTGGAATCAGAGAATTTTCTAAAGAAAACACTCCAACTGAAGATGAGTGACGAATTCAGAAACCAACGACTGAATTTGTAAACACCTCATGCAAAAGAGGCAAAGATGTGCATCTCTTCACCCAACTTTAAGTCTTTCAGAGAAGTTGATAAAATTGTGGGAGAATTTGTCAGTAGTTGCAATGCTAAATTTTAATCTAAACGAAAAAAGCAGTTTTTATCGTTCACTTTGTTTGTCCCATAAAGTTTAAATTACCGTAGCATTTGAACAAGACTGATATTTTGTATTAACATCTTTATATTTTTCTTCTCAGAATAAAGAGAAAGTTTCATCTTACAACAGGACACCTAAAATAGACCGCAGTGAATTGGAAAAGGAAGTGAAAGAGAAAACTTCTATGAAACGTAAACTACCTTTCACTGTCAGTCCGTCTAGGAGTGAGCAGAGGGAATCTGACACAGGTAAATCCTTTTCATTTTAGGCTGTTTAAATGTAGGATTGCGATGGTTTTAAATTTTTGCACACTTTGCATACACATCCATATCTATGTGACATTAAGCTTAACAAGCATAAAATGGGAAAAAACAGAAGAGTGCTTAGTCTATTTAGTCAACCCCAGAGTTTCAGAAGTAGTACTAAAAATATATCAGATGCTTTTCCAGCAAAATGTACAAGTCATTCTTTCTTTGTAATCTAGTCTTGGTTATCACAAATAATATTTGGAAGGCAGAGTTATATCTGATCTATCCATTCAGCTTTCCTCTTCTGAACATCATCTCACTTCTTCCTCCACCCCAAACATCACCCCCTCTACCCCCAGTGCCATTTCTGGGTCCAATGCTGAGCTTGTCAGTACTGTAGTCTGAATGATATTGTGTTCCTTGATAAAATCCCCACTTGGCCTTTTCTCAACTGAAACAAACTTGCCACCTGTTGCCTTTCCTTGGCTCATCGAATGATGGGTATTATTAGATGTCATGATGTGGGTATGCTGGCGTTGGACTGGTGTAAACACAGTAAAAAGTCTGACAACACCAGGTTTTAGTCCAACCTATTTATTTGATAATATACTCACAAGCTTTCGAGGGGACTGAGGCAGTCCCCTCGAAAGCTTGTGAGTATATTATCAAATAAATAGGTTGGACTAAAACCTGGTGTTGTCAGACTTTTTACTATTATTAGATGGGCAGACCTTTGCTGCTTCATTGCCAGTGACACAGCATCCTTCCCGTAAGATAATGAGGTGTCCAGCAAGCACTAATCCAGATAGTGACACATCTGTAATTGTTCTGTATCGCATTTACTATCAAAACCTAACCATGTTTACTTCTACATATTGGGCAGACGGTTCCAGTGATCTATTCATCAACATTACAAAAATCTGTTTTTTAATACTGTATTCTGTAAGAATAAAACAGTTTTTTAAAAAGGCATTATTATACCTACAAACAAAACTTGCTTTTATATACAGCTGCAAAGGACTTGCCTTTGTATACTACGTCTAATTGTAGAAAAATGTCCATGCATTCCACAGAGGCATAATCAAAAAATATACCGCTATGGAGTACAATGTTGGTGAGGTCATCCATTTTGGTAGGCGTAACAGCAAAATGGACTATTATTTAAATGGTAAAAAATTGCAGCATGCTGCTGTGCAAAGGGACCTGGGTGTCCTTGTGCAGGAACCTCAAGGAGTTGATTTGCAGGTCCAGCAAGTGATTAAGATGGCAAATGGAATTTTAGAACATTACAGCGCAGTACAGGCCCTTCGGCCCTCAATGGTTCCACTGGTCGGTGCAACAATCTAATGACCCTCTATCTAAACTATTCCAATGTTATCCATATGCCTATCCACTGACCATTTGAATGCCCTTAAAGTTGGCGAGTCCACAACTGCTGCAGGCAGGGCATTCCACAACCTCTGAGTAAAGAACCTACCTCCTGACATTCATCCTATAATTACCACCCCTTAATTTAAAGCTATGTCCCCTTGTGTTAGCCATCACCATCCAAGGTAAAAGACTATCACTGACCACCCTATCCAATCCTTTGATCATCTTGTATGCCTCAATCAGGTCACCTCGTAACCTTCTTCTCTCTAATGAAAATAACCTCAAGTCCCTCAGCCTTTCCTCATACCTTCCCACCATACCAGGCAACATCCTGGTATACCTCCTCTGCACCCATTCCAATGCCTCCACATGTTTCTTATAATGCAGCGACCAGAACTGTACGCAATACTCTAAGTGCGACTGCACTTTTGTCCTTCATTGTTAGAGAAATGGAGTTTAAAAAACAGCAAGGTTATGTTGTAGCTTACAAGGTGCTGGTGAGGCCATACCTAGAGTACTGTGCAGTTTTGGCTTCCTTGAGAAAGAATATACTGGCATGGAGGGGGTACAGAGGAGATTCACTAGGTTTGATTTCAGAGTTGAGAGGGCTGGTTTATGAGAGACTGAGTTGACTGGGGCTATACTCGTTGGAATTCAAAAGAATGAGGGGAGATCTTATAGCAACATAAAATTCAGAAGGGAACAGACCAGATAGAAGCAGGGAGGTTATTTCGACTGGCAGGTGAAACTGGAATTGGGGATATAGCCTCAAAATAAGAAGGAGCAGATTTAGGATTGAGTTGAGGAGAAACTTCATCTCTAAGGGTTGTGAATCTGTGGAATTCCCTGCCCAGTGAAGCAGTTGAGATTACATAAGAACATAAGAAATAGGAGCAGGAGTAGGCCATCTGGCCCTTCGAGCCTGCCCCGCCATTCAATAAGATCATGGCTGATCTGTCGTGACTCAGCTCCACCTTCCCGCCCTCTCCCCATAACCCTTAATCCCTTCTCTTATCAAAAACCCATCAACCCGTTTCTTAAAAATATTTAGCGAGGCAGCCTCCACCACTTCAACGGGCAGAGAATTCCAAGGATAGATAAATTTTTGAACAGTAAAGGAATTAAAAGTTATGGTGAGCAGGCAAATAAGTGGAGCTGAGTCCACAAACAGATCAGCCGTGATCTTTTTGAATGGCGGAGCAGGCTCAAGGGGCCAGATGGCCTACTCCTGCTCCTAGTTCTTGTGTTCTTGTGTGCTGAATTCTCAAGATGTCTCCCTACACATGGAAACATTCTTAGATTCCATGGTAATTCAGCAGGCATCTAAATACGGCTCACTGCATAATAAACAAATATTTAAACTTTTTTTTACTTTTTTGGAAAATTTTGTTTTAGGAATCATAAAAACATATGAAGAATTATTTGAGAAGTTACACATGTCTATCTGAATGCACCAATGCAGTAAAGCACTTGTTTGCTGTTTTTGAGCAGATGCCAAAGGAGGTAGCCATTAGCTATAATTATTTGAAGTTGTCATCTTTTGGAATGTAAAATAACCAGACCTGAAAGGGATGGTGGTCGCAGAGGTGTGAACATTTTATTTCTGTCAGACGCAGCAGTTTCAACATAATACTTGGTAGTTTATCTAAGTACAAGTTCTACCAAAACCACCCTGTAAGAAAAAAACAACTTGAAAGCATATTGTCTCCAAGATTTTGAGCACATGCTACCTACCACCTTATGAACTCACTACCTCACTTCATAAGCTATTACTTTCACTTTGGTTATTTTAGTAGCAAATTCTGCAGAGGTTATCATTGCCAACTAATTTACCTAATTTAATAATATTCCAAACAGGATTCAGAATCCAGTAGTATATCCTATTTGATATTCCAACCTGGCAATGACCTGCTTAAATGAACAGATTTTTTTATTTTCTGGGATGTGAGAAATGCAGGCAAAGCTAATGCTTATTGCCCATTCCTAATTGCTCTTGAGAAGGTGGTGGTGAGCTCCCTCCTTGAATCATTGCAGTCCATGCAGTGTAGGTGCACTACAATGCTATGAGAAAGGGAATTCTGGGATTTTGATCCAGTAGTGATGAAGAAACCACAATTATGGTTCCAAGCCAGGATGATGTGTGGTTTGGAGGGAACTTACTGGTGGTGTTCTCATCTGTCTGCTGCTCATGACCTTCTAAATGGTAGATGTTTCTGGTTTTGAATGGGTCCAGACAACAACACTGGCTTAAGAAGCTCATCTCTCCCCATATAACCAATAAATATCAATCGCATCTGGACATGTTTTCAGTAGTATGAGAGAGAAACCAGCTCTCGCCACCTCAACTAACATCAGAAATACGCCCACCACCAACTTGCAAGGTGTTTTTGATTGTTTCTGCTTAGGCACAGCCATTGGAAGTGTTTTGATGAGCTGCTGCACAAATTCAAGGGGCAAACATGGATTTGGTGAGCGGAGCCCGTGGTTACGTTGCCCTTGGCGCAGCAACATGACCAGCAAATAGAGTGGGGACTGTGGAGAGGGGAAACTCTGAAAGGACGGCTCTCCACAGAGGACCCCAATTTACCAAGGGTTTGGACAGAGCACTCCACCAGGATTTGCATTGGGGAATCACTGATTGACCTCCATGTAGGACCTGGAGTGTAGGAGCTCCCTCGTGATTGGTAATTACCTTATCAGGTGGAGCTTGTGTGCTGAGCCCTTTATAAAGCAGGACCTGGAGTGGGTCCATTATTTTACTGTCCCGGTTTGTGTTCACCACAGGCTTGTGGTTTGCTTTACTTCATTTTGTGCAATAAAACACCGTTCCTTTTACAGCTGACCCCTGGTGTTATTATAACCTACTTCCACCTGATCTCGGAGTGTTGTCTGAGGTAACTCGCCTTCAACAAGGAACTTTACCAGCTTGCTTCTGGAACTTCACACCAGGACAGTGATGGCTGTGAAGATCATTGTTGCATCAAATGCTTAAGAACATGAGAAATAGGAGCAGGAGTCGGCCTTCTAGCCCCTCGAGCCTGCCCCGCCATTCAATAAGATCATGGCTGATCTGAAGTGGATCAGTTCCACCTTCCCGCTCTCTTCCCATAACCCCTAATTCCCTTGTCTATCAAAAACCTATCTCCCCGTGACTTAAATATATTCAGCGAGGTAGCCACCACTGAAGAGTTGGTATGTAGCAGAAATGCTTGTGGGTCAGAAACTTTCTAGGAGGAGCCATCACCATCTCAAACATCTCCAACTATGCGGCCCATTTGGGTGTTTAGGAAATGATGGAGGAGAAAGGATGAGTGGGCATATGGCTTTGCCAGGATAGTAGGAACATTGACAATTCACGTGGTCCTGAATGCCCCATGTCTGCAGGGGGATGTAGACAATGTGCATTTAGTGTCTGACTACTCAAAAGTATCATGTTGGTGAATGCCTATCCTGGAGGCATCGACATGCGGGCGGCAGGTTGTGGTGGGCTGCTCTTGGATATTGCTTCGGGAGTTGCCTACTGCTTCATGTCGTTGGTGTGCGTAAACTGGACCATCTCGAGCGCATCATGACAGCTCAGAGACTATCTCTGTTGCTGTGCGGACACATGGATTTGGGCCTGTGTCTGTGGGAGTTTGCGCGTTCTCCCCATGGTTGCGTGGGTTTCCTCCGGGTGCTCCGGTTTCCTCCCACATCCCAAAAATGTGCTTTTAGGCTGATTGATTGGGTAACAAATTGTCCCTATATTGGACCTCCCTGATCCTCACACATTAGGCATAGACTAAAATCATGAATAGGTCACTGACCATGGGACGGCGGCGCGGGCTCGTTGGGCCGAAGGGCCTGTTTCCCGTGCTGTGTTGTTCTTTGAGACTTGGTGAGTTGCTGCCATGTATCTTGTATATGATATACACACCAATGCCACTATGTATCAGCACTGGAAAGATGAATGTTTAAGGTGATGGATGAGATGCCAGTCAAGCAGGCTGCTTTGTCTCGGGTGGTGTTGAGTTGCTTGAGTGTTGTTGGAGCCCCACACATCCAGGAAAATGGTATTCCATCACATCTTGATCTTGTGATTTTGGGGTGTCTGGAGGTTAGCTACTCATTACATAATTCTCAGTCTCCAATCTATCCATGTAGTTATATTATTTGTATGATCAATCCAGTTAAGTTTCTGGCCAGTGATGACATCTATGAGTCAGATTCTGTGATGGCCCTATGGATGTTGTTGATGGGGGAATTCAGCAATTGTAATATCATTGAATGTCAAGGTGAGAATGACATAAGAACATAAGAACATAAGAAATAGGAGCAGGAGTAGGCCATCTGGCCCTTCGAGCCTGCCCCGCCATTCAATAAGATCATGGCTGATCTGTCGTGACTCAGCTCCACCTTCCCGCCCTCTCCCCATAACCCTTAATCCCTTCTCTTATCAAAAACCCATCAACCCGTTTCTTAAAAATATTTAGCGAGGCAGCCTCCACCACTTCAACGGGCAGAGAATTCCAGAGATTCACCACCCTTTGAGTGAAGAAGTTCCTCCTCAACTCTGTTCTAAACCGCCCCCCCTTTATCTTGAGGCTGTGCCCCCTAGTCCTACTGTCTTTTTTGAGCGGGAACAGTCTCTCCACCTCTATCCTATCCATCCCATTCATCATCTATCATTACGTCCATCACTTGTATGACGCAAATGTTACTTGCCATCTATCAGCCCGAACCTGAATGTTGCCCAGGTCTTACTGCATGTGGATAAGAACTGTTTCATTATCTAAGGAGTTGTGAATGGTACTGAACATTGTGCAATCACCTTGCTGCCTATGACTCTATTGTCAATTATCTTAAATCTGTGTCCTCTGGTTATCAATCCTTCAGCTGCTGAAAACTATTTTTCTTCACACATTTTATAAAAACCTCTTTTCCTTCTCTCCTCTTAGGAGAATAATCCCAGCTTCTTCAGTCTGTCCTTTGAACTGTAATTCCTTGTTCCTGAAACCATTGTATTATGGCTTCTGCATTCTCTTCAAAGCCTTTTATCCTCCTTCATGTTACCCAGAATTGGACACAGCTGTTTCCAGTAGTTTTATTTTAACTTTAGCATACTTTCCTGTGTACTCTTTGCTTCTATTTCCGTTGATTTTTTTTCTCACACTGCTTTCAACATTTTAAAAGATGGTCATTCTATCCTGGACCGTAGATGTGAGACTTGCTTAGTAAACAAACCTATAGACATACTATAGTGTCTGCCTAACATTTGTTTGTTAGTGCCCTATCTGAACAGATTACAGTAGCATGTTGCTTGTCGGCATGATTCCAACCTCTCTAGAGAGTTGAACATATGACTGAGTGACATTCAGTAGTACATTATTGTCTACGTCATTCATTAGCATGCCCCATCTGTTAACCCTTTATACTACAGTGACATTCTCTGTTTGAAGCACTTTGTTTCTCAATTGAATCTTCTGATCAAGTGATTTATCTTCAAAATCAACCACTGCCGTATTTCATATTGAGATGGTTTCTACCACATTTTGATGGTGAAATCCCAGCCAAATTTGTTTAACTCCACACACACACACACACACACACACACACACACACACACACACACACACACACACACACACACACACACACACACACACACACACACCCCTGCCCCCGTTAACCTATATTCAACAGTAATGGCCAAGTTCTATTCAGCTAATAACTTGTCTTTCTTGAAGAGGTCCTTCCTGCCATAGAACTATCCTAGAAATATGAAGCCTTCCCTCTTGCAGCATGTCTCTTAACCATGCATTAACCTGTCATATCCTCTTATTTCTATTCTCATCTCATTTGAAATTAACCCAAAAATTTGAATGTCTTGAAAATCTCAGGTCTGACAGCATCTGTGTAGCGAGAATAGAGCCAATGTTTCAAGTCTAGATGATTCTTTGTCAGAACCAATTTGAATGTTTTGCTTTCTGACCTTCCTTCCTAGCTCTATAAACACTGACTGCAGGACCTCAAACCTTGTCCTCCTCCTGCTATCAGTTCCAACACGCACGTGGCTTTTGGCTCTTTTCCTTTCCCTGTAGCAAGTTCTGTAAACAATGTACCATACAAGGCTTGGGTTATACACAGCATAGAACCCATAGAACCCTACAGTGCAGAAACTGGCCCTTCGGCCCATCGAGTCTGCACCGAACACAATCCCACCCAGACTCTATCCCCATATCCCTACACATTTTACCTGCTAATCCCTCTAACCTACACATCCCAGGACACTAAGGGGCAATTTTAGCATAGCCAATGAACCTAACCCGCACATCTTTGGACTGTGGGAGGAAACCGGAGCACCCAGAGAAAACCCACGCAGACACAAGGAGAATGTGCAAACTCCACACAGGCAGTGACCCGAGCCGGGAATCGAACCCAGGACCCTGGAGCTGTGAAGCAGCAGTGCTAACCACTGTGCTACCGTGCCGGTTGACGGGATCTTGCCTTCTTCAATTGAGCGTGGAATTCCAATATTTTTCAGAGCTCCATATTTGTGTTATAAATAAAGAAATTGACACAACAAACCAACTATATTTGCAGGTGACGTGAAAATAGAGGGGCTGCTTTCCAGGAGCATGATATTCCAATAACATAGAACATTACAGCGCAGAACAGGCCCTTCGGCCCACGATGTTGCGCTGACCAGTTACAAAAACAATGACCCACTAGCCTATACCAATCCCTTTTCATCCATAAACCTATCTACAGATCTCTTAAACACCCCCAAACTAGGAGCATTTACAACTACAGCAGGCAGGGCATTCCAATCCCTCACCACCCGCTGGGTAAAGAACCTACCCCTGATATCCGTCTTGTAGCTACCCCCCCTTAATTTAAAGCCATGCCCCCTCGTGCTAGCTTTCTCCATCCGAGGAAAAAGGCTATCACTGTCCATCCTATCTAAACCTCTAATCATCTTATATGTTTCAATAAGATCCCCTCTTAGCTGCCGCCTTTCCAACGAAAACAACCCCAAATCCCTCAGTCTCTCCTCATAGGACCTCCCCACCATACCAGGCAACATCCTAGTAAACCTCCTCTGCACCCTCTCCAAAGCCTCCACATCCTTCCTGTAATGTGGGGACCAGAACTGCACACAGTACTCCAAGTGCGGCCGTACCAGAGTAGTGTACAGTTGCAACATGACGCTGCGACTCTTAAATTCAATCCCCCTACCAATAAACGCCAAGACACCGCACGCCTTCTTAACAACCTTATCTACTTGATTCCCAACTTTCAGGGATCTATGTACACATACACCTAGATCCCTCTGTTCATCCACACTATTCAAAGTCCTCCCGTTAGCCCTATACTTGACACATCTGTTGCTCCTACCGAAGTGAATTACCTCACACTTCTCCGCATTAAATTCCATCCGCCACCTCTCGGCCCAGTTCTGCAACCTATCTAAGTCTCCCTGCAGACTATGACACCCTTCCTCACAATCTACCACACCTCCTACTTTGGTGTCATCAGCAAATTTACTAATCCACCCAACTATACCCTCATCCAGATCATTAATAAAGATTACAAACAGCAGTGGCCCCAAAACAGATCCCTGAGGCACACCACTCGTAATTGAACTCCATGATGAATATTTACCATCAACCACCACCCTCTGTCTCCTATCTGATAGCCAATTTCTGATCCAATTTCCTAGATTACCCACAATCCCATACATCTGCATTTTCTGCAGAAGCCTACCATGGTGAACCCTATCGAACGCCTTACTAAAATCCATATATACCACATCAACTGCCTTGCCCCCATCCACCTCTTTGGTCACCTTATCAAAAAACTCAATAAGGTTAGTAAGGCACAACCTACCCGCTACAAAACCATGCTGACTATTTCTAATCAATTCATTACACTCCAAATAACTATAAATCCTATCCCTAATAATTTTTTCTAAAACCTTGCCTTCTATAAACCTCCTTGGAGTGGCTGAGATAATAGTTCACAAAATGTCTGCAGCACTGTGCTCCAGGGTGACCCTTTAAAACAGTAAAAGGCAATCAAATATGTACTAGCAAAATACAAAATTGCAATTTAAATTGTAATGTAAATACAGTGCAGTACATAACTACAAAATAATTGCATAACCTGAGGGCAGCATAGTGGTTAGCATCGTGCCTCACAGTATCAGAGACCTGGGTTCAATTCCTGGCTTGGATCACCATCTGTGCAGAGTCTTCATGTTCTCCATGTTTGCATGGGTTTCCTCCCACTGTCCAAAAACATATTGGCCTGCTAAATTGCCCCTCGGTGTCCCTGAGTAACTGCTGGAATGTGGCGACTGGGGCATTTTCGCAGTAATTTCATCATAGTGTTAATGTAAGCCTATTTGTGACTAATAAATACATTTTTAACGTTTTGTACAAAGTGGATGGAGTTTTCCACTCCTGCACTCGTGTGTCCCTTGTTTTCTATCCATTTAATATAATGGACAGAAAATGGCACCATGTGAAGGAAGCATAGAAGTGTGCCGCATAGTATATTTGCACTGCAATTATCTCTCCCAATACCATTTTCTTCCTAGCATCAAGATCCTGTCCTTGTGTTGCCTCCTGTCCTGAGCCCCAGTTATTTTCAAGCCACTGTATTTTACCTGGCTCCAGCTGAGCCTCTACATCAGTGGGAAAGTAGAGTTAACATAGAAAATCCACCATAATCCTAGGTGATCAAATCTAGGCCTATTGCCCTATTTCTCATGTTAACTGAAAGGTTACGGTTAACATGTAACCTGTATAAGAGGCATACAGTGAAAATTTTATAAAAACTTGGAAAAAACAAAATAAATAGAGGGGTGGGAAGAATGAGAGGTAAATGGACAGTTGCAGCCAGTAAACGAATGAGATGTTTGATAACCTTATAGAGAAAGATACTGGCAAAAAGAATGGGGAATACGGATCAAAAGCAGAGAAAATGGGGAGGTATGGGACACCATTACAGGAAGACAAAGATACATTATTTTCTGCGAAATTCTCCAAGAGGACCCCTTGAGGAGAATTACTGCCACATGCAATGGATCTGCTGGAATATTGTCTCTTGTATACATTGATGAGGAGAGTAAGTGTAACACAGTGCACCAGCTGGCAATCTCACAGTGGAGCAGGAAGTTACCATATTCAGTCCCCAGTCTGCACTGAATTGTGTAACCTTTAACTGGGAAGACAATAGGTGTGCTATATTTGGCCTCAAAAGTACTGAGTTAGGAAGAGAAAAATTGACTCTTGACTTCAGCTCTTGCTGTCTAAATCCTGACGAAATGTACTTGTTGGCATCTTCATTTTTAGTCAGAAGCTAAGCCCATGAGGATGGCACAGTGGTTAGCACTACTGCCTCAAAATGCCAGGGACCTGTTTAATTCTTGGCTCCACACTGCCCGTGTGGAGTCTACATTCTCCCTGTGTCTGCATGGGTTTCCCCCCCAGGTGCTCTGGTTTTCTCCCACAGGCCAAAAGATGCGCTGGTTAGTTTCATTAGCCATGCTAAATTCTCCCTCTGTGTGCCTGAACAGGCACCAGAGTGTGGCGACCAAGGGATTTTCACAATAACTTCATTACAGTGTTAATGTAGGTCTACTTGTAACACTCAAAAATAAACTTTTTTTAAAAAAATACAAAACAAAACTTGTTAATTTTTTATACTTCACTAACTAGGCCTCAGCTGTTTGCGGTTAGATACCTGAATCAGAAAATTGCTATTTACTTTGTCCTGCTCCTCCGCAACCTTTGCTACACCTGTACCTCAACAAGAGACTCAGTATTAAAACTCAAGAAAGGGCATGAAATTCCAATTACCCACTAAGTATCCAGTAAACACTCTAGAAATTGTTGGATTTGTCCATTCCATGTTTAAATAAATTTTTAATTGGATGATGAATCTTAATTGCTAACAAACTGTCTAGCACTGAAAAATTATTGTTGGGGATTTAAAAATAGGTATTTTTGTTTCTATGCTTACTGTTTGCATTGACTAATTTAAACTTGGACTTCCTGGTTTTGTCTCTCTATGTACTGTTAAGAGTTCTGCAATCCGATTGATTGAAGAAATAAGCTATTGCTTACCCTGTTTACACAGATATCCTATTGAGGATGCCGCACTGAAATGGTCCTCTAATGACCATAGCTTGCTGTACAAAAGCTTACCAGAAGTCTGGGCAGCTGCAAGTGAAATGAATGGCAAGCACTGTTTGTTCTCCACTGACTGGCTTGGTTTTTGCAATGTTGGGTTTTAAAAAAATAAATTAATAAATGGTTGAAACAGGATGTAAGCAAGTGACAGAATGCAAAATCTTCCTGCATTGGCAGATTCAAACATTGGGAGCAAAGGAAACTTGGCAAATCTCTTGCATTATGTCATTGGAAGTAACAGACTGACTGTGTTTAAGAACTATTTGCAAACTGATTGCCGGCTTTTGTTTTGGATTCCACTGGTTAGATCATAAATACTTAGCTCAATTAATGTAGTTGAAATGTAGGTTATTGAACTGAACGATCACCAAAAACTAAATATTGCAGATGGAAACAACAAATATGTTCTTCACCATGTTTTATTTGTTTAAACTGTTAGATGAAGACAGCAGATGTTTTTGTTTGACAGTGCCCTTGACCTTATTGAGTTTCAGTTCAATGAAACCTGTAAAATGGGGTTAGTCTGCAGTGCTGAACACTTGTCCTCTTGACACTAAACCAGAATCTTGAGGTCAAGTCAGGTGATGATCTGCACAAAATGTTTTCCAGTGTTGTGTTTGATCAGAAGTTGAAAACTTATACGATGGAAAAAGTGAGAACCAGCAAGTGTATCTCTCATCTCCCTTTTGTATGATTTAAATTCCTTTGTAATTTGTGGAACATATGAATTAAAAGCAGGAATAGGCTACTTGACCCCTCGAACTTGCTCTACCATTTGGTAAGATCATGGCTGATCTGATTGTAACCTCAACCCCTTATTCCTGATAACCTTATATCTCTTTGTTCATGAAGCAGCTATCTTGCTCTGCCTTAAAATACTAAAAGGTTCTGCTTCCACTCCTTTTCATAGAATCTACAGCACATAGACAGGCCCTTCGGTCCAAACTGGTCCATACTGACCAAAATGCCCATCTAAGCTTAACCCCATTTGGTCCATATCCCTCTAAACTTTTCCTATCTATGCATCTGTCCAAATGCCTGTTAAATGTTGTCAACGTCCCTGTCTCAACCACTTCCTCTGGTCGCGCATTGCACGTAAGTACCACCCTTTGTGTGTGTGTGTGTGTGTGTGTGTGTGTGTGTGTGTGTGTGTGTGTGTGTGTGTGTGTGTGTGTGTAAAAAAAAGAGAAGTTGTTTCTCTGGTTTCCATTAATTCTTCCCCTCTTAACTCAAAGCTATGCCCTCTAGTTCTCAATCTCCCAATCCTGGGAGAAAGATTCTGTGCATTCACCCTGTACCACCCTTCTTGTGTGTGTGTGTTTAAAAAAAAAGAAAAGAAAAGTTGTTTCTCTGGTTCCCATTAATTCTTCCCCTCTTAAGTCAAAAGCTATGCCCTCTAGTTCTCGATTCCCCAATCCTGGGAGAAAGACTCTATGCATTCACCCTATCCATGCCTATCATGATCTTGTACACCTCTATAAGATCTCTCCTTGGTCTCCTATTCCCGAAAGAAAAAAATGTCCTAGCCTGTCCAATCTCTCATAAGAACATAAGAAATAGGTGCAGGAGTAGGCCATCTAGCCCTTCGAGCCTGCCCTGCCATTCAATAAGATCATGGCTGATCTGTCGTGGCTCAGTTCCACTTTCCCGCTTTCTCCCCTTAACCCTTAATTCCCTCTCTTATCAAAAACCCATCAACCCGCGTCTTAAAAATATTTAGCAAGGCAGCCTCCACCACTTCAACGGGCAGAGAATTCCAGAGATTCACCACCCTTTCAGTGAAGAAGTTCCTCCTCAACTCTGTTCTAAACTGCCCCCCTTTTATCTTGAGGCTGTGCCCCCTAGTCCTATTGTCTTTTTTGAGTGGGAAGAGTCTCTCCACCTCTATCCTATCCATCCCATTCACCATCTTATACGTCTCAATGAGATCTCCCCTCATTCTTCTAAACTCTAACGAGTACAAGCCCAGTTTATTCAGCCTCTCCTCATAGCTCAACCCCCTCAACTCCGGTATCAGCCTAGTAAACCTCCTCTGCACTCCCTCCAAGGCCAAAATATCTTTGTGCAGGTGCGGCGCCCAAAACTGCACACAGTACTCCAGCTGCGGCCTCACCAATGTCCTATACAGCTGCAGCAAGACCTCCCTACTTTTATATTCAATCCCCCTCGCTATGAAGGCCAGCATCCCATTCGCCTTCCTGACCACCTGCTGCACCTGCAAGCTGGGTTTTTGCGACTCATGCACAAGGACCCCGAGGTCCCTCTGCACCGTCGCCTGCTGCAGTTTTTCGCCCCGTAAGTAATAGTCCTTCCTACCATTCTTCCTACCAAAGTGGACCACCTCACACTTGCCAACATTAAATTCCATTTGCCATTTCCTGGCCCATTCGCCCAGCCTATCTAGATCCTTCTGCAGACTCTCCACACCCTCCGCACAATTTGCCGTTCCCCCAATCTTGGTGTCATCAGCAAATTTCGACACCCTACACTCGGTTCCCTCCTCCAGATCATCTATATAAATGGTAAAAAGCTGAGGCCCCAGCACCGACCCCTGGGGCACTCCACTAGTCACCATCCACCAATCCAAATAGCATCCGTTGACCCCCACTCTCTGCCTCCTATTTGACAACCAATCCTCTATCCACGCTAACACCCTACCCCCAACTCCATGTCCCTCGACCTTCTGCAATAACCTCTTGTGAGGTACTTTGTCAAACGCCTTCTGAAAATCAAGAAAGACCACATCCACCGGCTCTCCTCTATCCACCGCCCTAGACACATCCTCGTAGAACTCCAGTAAATTTGTCAGACACGACTTCCCTTTAATGAAACCGTGCTGCGTCTGCTCTATCAAGCAATTCCCTTCAAGATGCCTCGCAATTTCCTCCTTAATGACGGATTCTAACATTTTACCTACCACAGACGTTAAACTAACCGGCCTATAATTCCCCGCCTTTTGCCTGGCACCCTTCTTAAACAACGGCGTAACATTAACCGTTTTCCAATCATCCGGCACTTCCCCGGAATCCAGCGACGTCTGGAAAATAACCACCAAGGCATCCACTATCACCTCCGCCATTTCTTTCAGAACCCTCGGATGCATTCCATCCGGTCCTGGGGACTTGTCCACAATCAGCCCCTCCAGTCTGTTGAGCACCGCCTCTCTAGTAACAGTAATGTCATTAAGACCCTCCAGTCCTACCACCTTTCCATCGCTAACACCCGGCAAATTATTCACGTCCTCCTCCGTGAAAACAGAAACAAAAAAGTTATTCAATACTTTAGCCATATCCCCATCCCCTACCACTAGGTCCCCTTTCTCATCCTCTAAAGGACCAACATTCACCCTAGCCAGCCTCTTCCTTTTCCCTATAATTCAGTCCCTTGAGTCCTGGCAAAATCCTTGTAGATCTCTTCTGCACTCTCCAGTTTAACATCTTTCCTATAACAAAGCAACCAAAACTAGCTGCGGTCTCACCAATGTCCTGCATAACTATAACTTCTCAACTTCTAAACTCAATGCCCTGACTAATGAAGGCCAACATGCCAAAAGCTGCCTTCATGACTCTATCTTCATGACTCCACCTTTCTAGGATCGTGCACCTGAACTCTAAGGTACCTTTGTTCCACGATACTCCCAATGGTCCTATTGTTCACTGTGATAGTCCTACCTTGATTTGACTTTCCAAAATGCATTACACTTTATCTCTATTGAAATCCATTTGCCATTTCTCGGCCCACTTCCCTAGCTGATCAAGATCCTCCTGTAATTTTTGATAACCTTTCTCATTGTCTACAATACCACCTATTTTAGTGTCATCTGCAAATTTACTGATCATGCCTTGTACATTTTCATCCAAATCGTTGATACAGGTAATAAACAGCAATGGGCCAAACACTGGCCCCTGAGGCACACTAATAGTCACAGGCCTCCAGTCCAAGCATCCTTCCATCATTATCCTCTACTTCCAACCGTCAAGCCATTGTTTAGAACAAAAGAACAAAAACTGATTTAGGGACAATTTATTACTGCCAATCAGCCTAACACCACATCTTTGGGGTGTGGGAGGAAACCAGAGCACCCGGAGAAAACCCACGCAAGCACGGGGAGAATGCGCAAACTCTCTCAGACACCAGCCCAAATCCATGTGTCTGCACAGCAATCAGTGATAGTCACTGAGCTGTCGTCTTGCCCGGTATCTGGTCCCGTTTAGGCACACACTAACGACATGAAGCACTAGGCCAATCTCGAACAACCAAGAGCAGCCCATCGCATGTATGCCCTCATTGGACACAAGGCGGATTGACTTAAAACCTGTGAATGAAAAGGAAAAAAATCATTATTATTGTACCATATCCATTTACCTTACCAGGGACGCCCCAATGCTAATGACCCTTATTTAAAACAATCTCCTGTATCCACCCATCTCCAACCCAGTCGTGTGCCTGTCTAGATTACTCTTAAACGACTCTAGCGTGTTTGCCTCCACCACCTTACTTGGCAGAGCATTCCATACCCCCACTACCCTCTGTGTGAAAAACCTCCCTCTAATATCTGTGTTATACCTCTCCCCCCTCACCTTAAGCCCATGGCCCCTTGTCCTATGTGTCTCTATCATAGGAGATAGCTTACCTCTGTTTACTCTATCTATACCCTTCATAATCTTATATACCTCCATTAGATCCCCCCTCAGTCGCCGTCTTTCAAGGGAAAAGAGCTCCAATTTCTTCAATCTTTCCTCATACCCCAGTCCTTCCATACCAGGCAACATCCTGGTAAACCTCCTGTGCACTCTCTCCAGAGTCTCCACGTCCTTCCGGTAGTAAGGCGACCAGAACTGGACGCAGTACTCTAAATGCGGCCTAACCAACGTTCTGTACAATTTTTTTTTTTCAGATTCGATACATTATTTTATTCTATACAGAGGTTTGCTACTTGTCCCATGCACAAGTCACAGCCCACCCAAGGTGGAACAGTGAGGAGATGCTGAAGTTCCGCAGAATTTCAATGTTCTTTGATCATCATTCTCTCGTGATGTCCTCCATTATTCTTGGGAGAAAACAGGGCATATTCAACACCCAGAGCCATGACAAAAGCTGCAAATCCCTACTTGAAGCCTCAAAAGAAGATATCACTGAAGGCAATCGGTTTAGCAAAGCCTTCACTGAACCGCCAGGCCTCATTGCAGGCCCACGGGTTCCAGAAGCCCCACCGCCGCAGCCTTTCCTGGACGACCTCCAGCGGGGTCCCCACCGCGCTCTAGCTCCGAGGGTCCTGCAGCTCCGACCCGGATCCCATGGCGACAGCGACCTCCAACTGACCCAGGATTTATCCAATTTGTGAGCTCTCCCTGGATTCCAAAGGCCTTACTGAAGTCCATGTAGTCTATCTCTTCCATGCTGCCCTCATTAAAGAACTCTAACAAATTTGTAAGGCATGATCTCCCATGCATAAGCCATGCTGACTACTCCTAATCAAATCCTGTCTTTCCAAATGCCTAATATATCTTATCCGTCCAAATCCTCTCTGGGAACTTACTCCCCACAGATTTTAGGCTTACTGGTTTATAATTCCCAGGTTTTTTCTTTGCAGCCCTTCCTAAATGGCACATTTGCTCTAGTTTCTGGTACCTCACCTGTGGCGAATGATGATGCAGATATCTCAGCCCCACAGTTCCTGCAGTTTCTTCTCTAGCCTCTCTCAGCATTCTTGGATATACCTGGTCATGGCCAGGGGATTTATCCACCTTCATGTATTTCAATATGTCCATCACCACGTCTACTGTAATGCGAACTGTCCCCAACTTCTCCAGTTCCCAAGTCTTCATGTTTTTCTCCATGGTAAACATAGGAGAAATATTTATTGAGAACCTTGCCTATCTCCTGCAGTTCCACAGGTGTCCACTTTAGTCCTTGAAGTCCTAGTCTGTCTACTTTTTACTTCTTAAAGAATCCCTTTGGATTCGCCTTAACCCTGTTAACCAGAGCTACCTTATACCCCTTTTTGTCCTCATTTCTTTCTTGAATATAGTTGTCTATCCCCTGTACACCTCCAGGGAATCCCTTGATTCTAGCTGCTTGTACTTCAGGCAATGCCTCCTTTTTCCTTGTCAAAACCTAATATGTTTTGTCATCCAGGGTTCCCTAGTCCTGTCCTTCAGCCTAATAGGAAGCTATGGATACTGAAGTATTTTGCTTTTAAAGGCCTCTCACTTGCAGGAGGTCCCTTTGACCTCAGACGCCACACCCCCCCTCAACTTGCCCTGCCCTATTTCCCAAGAGTAGGTCGAGTCTTGCCCTTTCCTGAGTAGGATCCTCCATATACTGCCGTAGGAAACTTTCCTAAACACACTTAATAAATTCCACTCATCTAAGCCTTTAACACTATGGCTGTCCCAATCTATATTAGGAAAATTTAAATCCCTGACTAAGACAACCCTATTAGTCCTGCAAGTCTCCCCAATCTCCCTGCATATTTATTCTTCTAATTCACATGGGCTATCTAGGGGCCTATATACAGTTATGGCTGATGACCCAGACCCTCAGACCCATGCTCTGAGTTTATCAGCCTTACCTGTCAGCCCTCTTGTATTTGAATAAATGCAACTTAATCCAGCAGGTTTTCCCCACTCCCTGCCATGCTGCTGCCTATCATGTCTGTTCAGCTTGCCGTTGCTGAGTACTGCATCTACTTTCAGCCCTTCGTTTACTTCCATGCTACTGAGGATCCCACCTGCCTGCCAATTTAGTTTAAGCCCTCTTGTAGCATTAGCAAATCTGCCTCCCAGGATATTGGTCTCCCTCCGGTTCAGATGCATCACGTCTCTCTTAAACAGGTCACCTCTGCTCCAGAAAAGATCCTAATGATCTAAGAATCTGAATCCCTGCCCCCTGCACCATTTTTTTTAGCCATGCATTCATCTACTGTATTCTCCTGTTCTTACCTTCACTAGCATGTGGCACTGGAAGTAATCCAAAGATTAGCACCCTCGAGGTCCTGCTTAACGTTTTCCTAACCTCATCCATATTTCTATTTACATCACTTATGCCTATGTGCACAACAACTTCTGACCTCCCTCCACCTTGAGAATGTTCTGCAGCCGCTTTGAGATATCCTTGACCCTGGCAGCTGGGTAGCAACACATCATCCTGGACTCCTGTTTGCAGCCACAGAATTTCCTGTCTGTCCCCCTAACTAACGAGCCTCCTATCACGATGGTCCTATTTGCTTTTTATCCTTTCCCATTGTGCCCCAGAGTCAGTTGTAGTACCACAGATCTGGCAACTGCTGCTTTCACAAGAAAGGTCAACTCCCCCCCCCCGAGCCCCCCAGCCCCCAAAACAGTATCCAAAATTACACACTTATTTACGAGGGGAATGGCCTCAGGGGACTCCTGCACTCTTTGCCTGCTCCTTTTGCCTTTCTTGGTGGTCACCCAGCTACTCTGTAATCCTTATCAATTTAGTCTCTGCTCATATTGTAGACCTGCCATCCCAGAAATCAGCCTGGTAAACTTTCAGTGCACTCCCTCTATAGCAAGGACACCAAAACTGCACACAGTGCTCCAGATATGTGCAGTTCATCTGGAGCATTGTGTGCATCAGTGCCCTATGCAACTGCAGTATCCTTAAGTCTTTTTAATTTTGGTTTTAAAGAAGATTAAAGATCCTTTTTTGTTTGCAGTTACTCTGTCCAGTCAGAGCAAACTTTCTCACTTGTATATTTCTGTATGCACCTTCCTCCCCTCTGCCATGGATCGCTTTATATTTGGCTGTTGCCAGTGTGCCATCTTTACACATCTTAACCACTTTGTACCAACTCTTTGGAATACTCTGCTAAAACCACATTGCCCTGCTTTCAGGCATCTCTTTAAAAATAACTGTCTCCTACTAGGCATTTTCTTACACATGGAGAGCCTTTGTATTAGGGTGAAAGCAGGTATAAACGGATTTACAGTATACTTTTGAGTTACTATGAATGTAAGCATTAAAAGAAACATCTCCTCAAATCAAAATGTAAAGAAATGAGTACAGGTGTGGTCAATATTTTTAGGAGTTCCATAAATGAGTATAGAACCTGACAGCTGGAGAATTTAAAATTATCCCAATAATAAAAGAACAAACAGCAATAACCTACGTTAAAGGTGCTATATAAATATAATAAAACATCTTGAGGCTCCGCATATTATAAAACAAAATGTGACACTAAGCCACAAGATATAACTTAGGTGACTAAACACTTGGTCAAAGAGGAATGTTTTTAGTGATAGTGTGATGAAAGAAAGTGAGGTCAGGGAGGAGTGAGTTGTCGGGAGGGTATTCCAAAACTTGGAACTTCGACAGCTGAAAGCAAAGCCACTACTCAGATGATTTAAAATTAAGAATGCACAAGGGGCTAGAATTAGAGAAATGCAAGTATCAGGTTTGTGCGCCCGGAGAAAATTGGAAAGAAAAGGAGAGGACAAGGTCACAGAGGGATTTGATGCAGGAATGAAAACTATAGGCATTGCTTCATTGGGAGCCAATGAATGAATAGGACACCAAAGCTGCAAACATTCTGGCATAAGACGGTGTGATATTTGAATATCGTGAAGGGAACGTTTTTAGAATAAACTTGAGGGTTTTATCATCTTGGCGAGATTATTTGGGAGAGCGCCTGATGAAACATGTTCCGTAGGAAAGAGAAAACTGCGTTGATTAAATTGCATTGCATGGTGATTGTCCTTTGTACTTGCTTTGAAAACTCTTGACACTTATTGTTACAGGAGGACATGGAAAGAACAAGTGAAAGTTCTATTTAACAGTTATGAAAGACTTCACTTATGGCAGAGCAGCAGTCCCTCAATACTATACTAATGTGTCACTTCTTTAGGAGCTCGAACTTGCAATCTTCAAATTTAAATTTAAAGTGACATGTAACTACGTCTATGCTAATGGATGGCCTGTGGTATAGTTGGACCTCTGCATAGGAACACAGGTGTCATAAGAACATAAGAAATAGGAGCAGGAGTAGGCCATCTGGCCCCTCGAGCCTGCCCCGCCATTCAATAAGATCATGGCTGATCTGTCGTGACTCAGCTCCACCTTCCCGCCCTCTCCCCATAACCCTTAATCCCTTCTCTTATCAAAAACCCATCAACCCGTTTCTTAAAAATATTTAGCGAGGCAGCCTCCACCACTTCAACGGGCAGAGAATTCCAGAGATTCACCACCCTTTGAGTGAAGAAGTTCCTCCTCAACTCTGTTCTAAACCGCCCCCCCTTTATCTTGAGGCTGTGCCCCCTAGTCCTACTGTCTTTTTTGAGCGGGAACAGTCTCTCCACCTCTATCCTATCCATCCCATTCATCATCTTATACGTCTCAATGAGATCTCCCCTCATTCTTCTAAACTCTAACGAGTACATAACATTCCAGTTCCCTACAGCTATAAGAACTACCAAATCAGTCAAGGATTGAAAAACTATTCCAGAACTGCTTCAAGAGAATTGGTAATTTTGTTAGGTGCCATTATCAGGTGCCACCATAGTTAAGTTGATTTTCATCCATAATAAGGTACAGACAGTCCATACATGGCATCTTTTAGACCTTCCAAATGTATTTTTTTTATTTGTTCATAGGATATGTGCATCACTGATAAGGTCATCATTTGTTGTCCATCCCAGATTCCTATTGAGGAGAAGATGGGGAGCATTTTCTTAAAATCATATGGTGTAGCTACACCAACAGTGCTGTTAGGGAAGTAGTTTCAAGATTTTCACCAAATGATGGCAAAAGGCAATTTTATAGTTGCAAGTTGGGAAAGTACGTGGCTTGGTGAGGAACTTGCAAGTGGTGGTATTCCCATGCATCTGCTGCCATTGCCCTTCTAGGTACTAAAGGTTTGGTGAGTGCTGTCAAGTTTCTTGAATGTTTGAGGTGCACTCGTCCAGGCAAGTGTATTCCATCACACTTCTATCTTGTGTCAAAGAACAAAGAAGATTACAGCACAGGAACAGGCCCTTCGGCCCTCCAAACCTGCACCGACCATGCTAACCAACTTAACTAAAATTCCCTACCCTTCCAGGGACCATGTTTCTCTATTCCCTTCATATAGAACATAGAACATTACAGCACAAACAGGCCCTTCGGCCCTCGAGTTGCGCCGATCACATCAACCCCACCAATCTATAGACCTATCTATAACCCCCAATCCCATTAAACCCCATATACTCATCCAGAAGTCTTTTAAAAGACCCCAGTGAGTTCGCCTCCACCACCGATGACGGCAGCCGATTCCATTCACTCACCACCCTCTGAGTGAAAAACTTACCCCTAACATCACCTCTGTACTTCCCTCCCCGCACCTTAACTCTGTGTCCTCTAGTAGCGACCATTTCAACCCGGGGAAATAGCCTCTGAGAGTCCACCCTATCTATTCCTCTCAACATTTTATAAATTTCTATCAGGTCGCCTCTCAACCTTCGCCTCTCTAGGGAAAAGAGTCCCAGCTCCCTCAACCTATCTTCATAAGGCATGCCTCCCAGTCCAGGCAACATCCTTGTAAATCTCCTCTGCACCCTTTCAATAGCTTCTACGTCTTTCCTATAGCCACAGCATTTTATAGAACATAGAACATTACAGCACAAACAGGCCCTTCGGCCCTCGAGTTGCGCCGATCACATCAACCCCACCAATCTATAGACCTATCTATAACCCCCAATCCCCTTAAATCCCATATACTCATCCAGAAGTCTTTTAAAAGACCCCAGCGAGTTCGCCTCCACCACCGATGACGGCAGCCGATTCCATTCACTCACCACCCTCTGAGTGAAAAACTTACCCCTAACATCACCTCTGTACTTCCCTCCCCGCACCTTAAATCTGTGTCCTCTCGTAGCGACCATTTCAGCCCGGGGAAATAGCCTCTGAGAGTCCACCCTATCTATTCCTCTCAACATTTTATAAACTTCTATCAGGTCGCCTCTCAACCTTCGCCTCTCTAGGGAAAAGAGTCCCAACTCCCTCATCCTATCTTCATAAGGCATGCCTCCCAGTCCAGGCAACATCCTTGTAAATCTCCTCTGCACCCTTTCAATAGCTTCTACGTCTTTCCTATAGTGAGGCGACCAGAACTGCGCACAGTACTCCAAATGAGACCTGACAAGGGTCCTGTAAAGTTGCATCGTTACCTCCCGACTCCTAAACTCAATCCCTCGATTAATGAAGGCCAGTATACCATACGCCTTCTTGACCACCTCCTCCACCTGCGAGGCCGATTTAAGAGTCCTGTGGACCCGGACCCCGAGATCCTTCTGCTCTTCAACGCTACTAAGACTCCTGCCCTTGATAGTGTACTCGTTCATCCTGTTGGTTCTGCCGAAATGGACGACTACACATTTATCCGCGTTGAAGTCCATCTGCCACTTCTCCGCCCATTCCTGCATCCTATCTATGTCCTGCTGCAACTTTTGACATCCTTCCAGACCATCCACAACACCACCGACCTTCGTGTCATCAGCGAACTTGCTAACCCATCCCTCCACTTCCTCATCCAGGTCATTTATGAAAATGACAAACAGCAAGGGTCCCAGAACAGATCCCTGGGGCACCCCACTGGTGACTGACCTCCATTCCGAAAAAGACCCATCCACAACCACTCTCTGCCTTCTGCAGGCAAGCCAGTTCTGGATCCACAAGGCCAAAGGCCCTTGGATCCCATGCCCTCTCACCTTCTCAAGAATTCTTGCATGGGGGACCTTATCAAACGCCTTGCTGAAGTCCATGTACACTACGTCCACGGCACTTCCTTCGTCAATGTGTTCAGTCACATTATCGAAGAACTCAACTAGGCTCGTAAGGCACGACCTGCCCTTGACAAATCCATGCTGACTATTCCTGATCATGTCAAACCTCTCCTTTTATATGGTTACTCCAGTTCAGTTTCTGGTCAATGGTAAGCCCCCAGAATGTTGTTGCTGTGGGTTTCAGTGATAGTAATGGAACTGGTTAGGTCCTGTCCTTTGCAGGAGATGGTCATTTAAGATTAAATACAAAGATAGAGAGGTTATGCTTCAGTTATATAGAACACTAGTGAGATCATATCCGCAGTACTGTACATTATCAGTCACTTAAAGAAGGATTAAATGCATTGGCAGAAGTTGAGAAGGTTTGCCAGACGAATACTGGAATGGATGGGTTGTCTAATGATGAAAGGTTGGATAGGTTGGGCTTGTAGCTGCTGGAGTTCAGAAAAGTAAAAGGTGATTTGTTTGAAACACATCCTGAGGAGTTTGAGACAGTGTGACTGAGGAGAGGATGTTCCCTCCTGTGGGAGAATGAAGAACTAGTTCAAAAATAGGGCAATGACAAAAAACTTTGAGTCTTTGGAACTGCCTTCCTGAAAAGACTGTGGAAGCAGAGCCTTCTAATATTTTTAAGGCTGAGGTGGCTAGATTCTTGTTGAGCGTGGGAGTAGAAGATTATCAGGGTGGGGAGATGCAGATTTGAGGTTGCTATCAAATCAGCCCTGATCTTAATAAATGGCCGAGCAGGCTAAAGGGGCTAAATGGCCTATTCCTGCTCCATGTTTGTAAATATATTGCCCACTAATTGTGTGGTGTGACTGTTACTTGCCAGCTGAATGATATCCAGGTCTTGCTACATGTGCGTAAGGATTGCTTCAGTATTCACAAATCACAAATGAAGTACAATACACAGTGAACATTCCCTGTTTTGACCGTATGATGGAGGGAGGATATTTGAAGTTGGGTAGGCCTGTGACACTATCCTGAGGAGCTCTTGCGATATAGCCCGGGGACTGAGATGACTGGCCTCCAACAACCACAAGCTTTGTGCCAGGCATGATTCCAGTCAGTTGGAGAGTTTTCCTCCTGGCTCCATTGACTTCAGTTTTACTCAGCTCCATTGTGTCAAGCTGCCTTGATATCGAGGGGAGTAACTTGTACCTTTTGTTTTGGACCAAGGCTGTAATGAAGTCTGAAGTTTGAACAGCCTTGACAGAGCATAAATTGAATGTTGATAAGCAGGTTATTGTTGATGAAGTCTTCTCACATTCAGGACATTTAAAAGGTATCTTATCTGAGGGACTGCATGTTGAAAAAACTGTAAAACTGCTATTTAATCACATTCAGTGGCACATCCCATTATCCTGCTGATGATTGAGAGTAGCCTGATGGGGTGGTATTTGGCCATGTTGGATTGATACATAAGATCATAAGAAATAGGAGCAGAAGTAGGCCATGTAGCCCTTTGAGCCTGCCCCACCATTCAATAAGATCATGGCTGATCTGAAGTGCATCAGTTCCACTTACCCGCCTGCTCCCCATAATCCTTAATTCCCTTATCGATCAGAAATCTATCTACCCGTGACTTAAACATATTCAACGAGGTAGCCTCCACCACTTCAATGGGCAGAGAATTTCAGAGATTCACCACCCTCTGAGAGAAGTTGTTCCTCCTCAACTCTGTTCTAAACTGACCCCCCCCCCCCTCTTATTTTGAGGTTGTGCCTTCTAGTCCTAGAACATAGAACATTACAGCGTAGAACAGGCCCTTCGGCCCACGATGTTGCGCCGACCAGTTACAAAACAATGACCCACTAGCCTAAACTAATCCCTTTTCGTCCATAAACCTATCCACAGATCTCTTAAACGCCCCCAAACTAGGTGCATTTACAACTGCAGCTGGCAGGGCATTCTAGTCCCTCACCACCCTCTGGGTAAAGAACCTACCCCTGACATCAGTCCTATAACTACCCCCCCTTAATTTAAAGTCGTGCCCCCTCGTGCTAGCTTTCTCCATCCTAGGAAAAAGGCTATCACTATCTACCCTGTCTAAACCTCTAATCATCTTATATGCTTCAATAAGGTCCCCTCTTAGCCGCCTTCTTTCCAGCGAAAACAACCCCAAATCTCTCAGTCTCTCCTCATAGGATCTCCCCTCCATACCAGGCAACATCCTGGTAAACCTCCTCTGCACCCTCTCCAAAGCCTCTACATCCTTCCTGTAATGTGGGGACCAGAACTGCACACAAAACTCCAAGTGTGGCCGCACCAGAGTTGTGTACAGTTGCATCATGACGCTGCGACTCCTAAATTCAATCCCCCTACCAATAAACGGCAAGACACCGTATGCCTTCTTAACAACCTTATCTACTTGATTCCCAACTTTCAGGGATCTATGTACACATACACCTAGATCCCTCTGCTCCTCCACACTATTCAAAGTCCTCCCGTTAGCCCTATACTCAACACATCTGTTATTCCTACCGAAATGAATTACCTCACACTTCTCCACATTAAATTCCATCCGCCACCTCGCAGCCCAGCTCTGCAACCTTTCTAAATCACCCTGCAAACTATGACACCCTTCCTCACAATCTACCACACCTCCGACTTTGGTGTCCTGGTTTCCTTTCTAAGTAGAAAGAATCTCTCTACCTCTACCCTATCTAGCCCCTTCACTATCTTGTACGTCTCTATAAGATCCCCCCTCAGCCTTCTAAACTCCAACGAGTACAGACCCAGTCTATTTAATCTCTCTTCATAAGCTAACTCCCTCATCTCCAGTATCAGCCTGGTGAACCTTCTCTGTACTCCCTCCAAGGCCAATACAGCCTTCCGCAAATAAGGGGACCAAAACTGCACACACTACTCCAGTTGCGGCCTCACAATACCCTGTACAGTTGCAGCAAGATCTCCTACTTTTATATTCTATCCCCCTCGCGATAAAGGTCAACATTTCATTTGCCTTCTTGATCACTGCTGCACCTGCAGACTGAGTTTTTGCAATTTGTGCACAAGGACCCCCAGGTCCCTCTGCACAGTAGCATGCTGCAAATTTTCACCATTTACATAATATTCCATCCTGCTATTACTTCTTCCAAATTGGATACCCTCACATTTGCTAACATTATACTCCATCTGCCAGGCCCTCGCCCACTCACTCAGCCTATCCAATCTCTCTGCAGACTTTCCGCGTCCTCCGTGCAATTTGCTTTTCCACTCATCTTCATGTCATCAGCAAATTTTGTTACCCTACACTCAGCCGCCTCAGATCATCTATGTATATGGTAAACAGTTGAGGCCCCAACACTGATCCCTGTGGCGCGCCACTAGTCACCAACTGCCAACCAGAAAAGCACCCATTTATTCCAACTCTCTGCTTCCTGTTAGATAGCCAATCCTCTATCCAAACTAACACTTTACTCCCAACTCCGTGTACTGTAACCTCCTGCAGCAACTTTTTGTGAGGCACCTTATCGAATGCCTTCTAGAAATCTAAAAACACCACATCCACTGGTTCCCCTCTCTACCGCACAAGTCACATCTTCATAAAAATCCAGTAAATTCGTCAAACATGACTCATGAATCCATGCTGCATCTGCTTGATCGAACCATTCTTTTCTAGGTGACCTGCTATTTCTTCTTTAATGATGGATTCTAGCATTTTCCCAACTGTGGACGTTAAGCTAACAGGCCTGTAGTTACCCGCCTTTTGTTTGCTACTTTTTTTAAACAGCAGTGAAACAGTAGTAATTTTCCAATCCGCTGGTTCTACCCCAAAGTCCAGCGAAGTTTGATAAATAACTACTAACGCATCTGCTATTACTTCTGCCATTTCTTCCAGAACCTTGGGATGCATTCCATCCGGTCCCAGGGACTTGACTACCTTCAGTCCCGATAGTCTACCAAGCACTACCTCTCTAATAACAGTAATCATATTAAGGACCTCATCTCCTACCAACCCTCTATCTTTAATATTCAGTAAGCTATTTGTGTCCTCCACTGTGAAGACAGACACAAAAAACTTATTTAAAGTCTCAGCCATTTCCTCGTTTCCCACCATTAAATTCCCACCCCCCCCTCGTCTCCAAGGGTCCAACATTCACTCTAGCCACTCTCTTTATATATTTGTAAAAACTTTTACTATCGTTTTTTATATTTAGAGCTAGGTTAGTTTCATAATTTATCTTTCCTTTCTTTATCGCTTTCTTAGTCATTCTTTGTTGTTTTTTAAATCTTTCCCAATCTTCTAATTCCCCACTATTTTTAGCAGCTCTGTACACATCAGTTTTTAATTTAATACTCTCCTTTATTTCCTTCGATATCCATGGCTGGTTATCCCTTTTTTATAGTCCTTCTTTATCACTGGAATATATTTTTGCTGAGTACTGAAAAAGATCTCCTAAAAATCTTCCAGTGTTCCTCAGCTGTCCTACCAACCGGTCTGCGCCCCCAGTCTACATTAGCCAATTCTGCCCTCATCTTATCATACTCCCCTCTGTTCAAGCAGAGGACGCTGGTTTGGAACTCTACTTTCTCACCCTCTATCTGTATCAGAAATTCAACCATATTGTGATCACTCGTCCTAAGAGGATCCCTTTCTTTATCGCTTTCTTAGTCTTTTAGTTTTTTAAAAATCTTTTGCAGTTATTCATTTTTTGGACCAAGACTGGAGTTGAGCAACCCTGGCAGAACACAGACTGAACATCAGTAAACAGGATCCTGCTTTCTGTGGAGACGGCATACTTGGGCAATAGTCTGAATTGTCAGACAGATGTTAGGGATGTAGCTGTTCTGGAACAGCTTAGCTAGAAGCACGACTATTACCAGAACACAGGCATTCAGTACTATAGCTGGAATCTCTATGACACACAGCCTTTTTTCTATCCAGTGCCTTCAGCTGTTTCTTGATATCGCATGTAGTGAATCAAATTGGCTGAAGACTGGCATCTGTGTTGGTTGTCAGAGCCAGATATAGATCATCTACTTGGCACCCCTGGTTGAAGATGGTCCCAGATACTTATCTTTTGAACTGATGTGCTGGGCTTTCATCGTAATTGAGGGTGAGAATGTTATGTGGAGCTGCCTCCATTGTTAGTTCTTTAATTGTCCATCATCATTCACAGTTGGATGTGGCAGGATTAGCAAGTTTTGATATGTTTCTTTGGTAGTAGGTCATGTCACTGTCTATCATATGTCACTTCCTTTGACTAGTGTGTATGTAGCCCTGTGTTGTAATTTCCCCAGATTATTCACTCATTTTTAGGTATACTGCTCTTTGCATGTTCTCCTGCACTCTCCAGTGAACCAGAGTTCATACTCTGGCTTGGTGACAGGTGGTGATTTAATACAATTTTACTGCTGCTGATAGTTTGGTAACCAGCAGACCATGTTGAAAGATAAACCGTGGCAAGGGCACGAAGGGTGAAAACAGATATAGACAGGCTAAGTGGATAGACAACAGGCTGGGAGATGAAGTAAAGTATAGGGAAGCTTGAAGTTATTCATTTTTTTGGACCAAGACTGAAGTTGAGCAGCCCTGACAGAACAGACTGAACATTGGTAGACAGGTTATTGCTGAAGTCGTCTTCTGTTCAGAACATTTAAAAGAATGTAAGAATAAAAAACTGATTTTTTTTTACAAAGCGAGAAACATGCAAGTGTACATCTTCAAAAGAGAATGGGTGTGCTCTTACAAGAAGCACAAACTTAGCATATAGGTACAGCAAGCAATTAGGAAGGCCCTTGGTATGTTGGTCTTTATTGAAAGGGACTTGGAGTATAAAAATAAAGAAATTTTGCTATAATTACGGAGTTTTGGTGAGATCGCATCTGGAATGCTGTGTCAGGTTTTGGAGGCCACATTTGAGAAATGATATACTTCCATTGGAGGTAGTACATCAAAGGTTCACTAAATTGGCCCCTGGGATGAGAGGCTTGCCTTATGATAGGCTGAGTAAATTGGGCTTGCGTTCTCTGGATTTTAGAAGAATCAAAAATTGTTCCATTGAAACCTACAAAGTTCTTAAGGGGCTACATAAGATGAACACTGGACTGTTTCAGATGTTTGGGGACTCTAAAACACTGGAATACAATCTCAGAATAAGGGACCGATCATTTGCGATTCAGCGTCACTTTATTCAAAGGTTTGTGAATCTTTAGAATTCTCTACCCCAGGAATGTTTCATTGTTGAAAACATTTAAGGCTGGGATAGACAGATTTTTGGTAACTCAGGGAGCTAAGGGATATAGAGAGCGTTTGGAAAAATTGAGTTGAAGCCCAGATCAGCTGTGATCATACTAAATGGCTGAGCTGGCTTGATTAGCCATGGTGTCTACTGTTGTTCCTGTTTCTTGTGCTCTTGAGTAGATGTCCAGATGAGCTGCGAGACCTGTTCTGAGTCTATTCATTTAGTACAATGGTGGTGTCACACAATAGGATGGAGGGTGTTCTCAGTGTAAAGATGGAATTTGTCTCCATGAGGACTGTGCACTGGTCACACATTCCATAGTTGTTAGGGAATGGTGTATCTGCATTGAGTAGACTGATGAGGTTGAAGTCAACTTGACTTCCTCTATTTTGTTGGTTCTCTCGCCACTTGCTGCAGGCCCAGTTTAGTAGGTGTTTCATAAGACCATAAGATACAGGAGCAGAAGTAAGCCATTCAGCCGATTTGAGCCCGCTCTACCATTCAATCATGGCTAAGTTTTTCAACCCCATTCTCCTGCCTTTTCCCATATCCTTCAATCCCCTTACCAATCAAGTACCTATCTATCTCTGTCTTAAATATGCTCAACGACCTGACCTCCACAGCCTTCTATGACAGTGAATTTCATAGATTCACCATCCTCTGGCTGAAGAAATTCTCGGTTCTAAAAGGTTGCCCCTTTACTCTGAGGCTGTGCCCTCGGATCCTAGTCTCTCCTGCTAATGATTGTAACTTTGCATTTGCCACCCTAACTATCTGCAAGTTAACCTTAAGAGAATCCTGAGCTAGGACTCCCAAGTCTCTCTGCACTTTCAATTTTTGAATTCTCTCCCATTTAGAAAATAGTGTATGCCTGTATTCCTCCCATGTTGTGTTCCATTTGCCATTTCTTTGCCCACTCTCCTAACCTGTCCAAGTCCTTCTGCAGCCTCCCTGCCCCCTCAGTACTACTATCCCCCCAATGGTGTCTGTATCACCTATGTACTTAACCACAATGCCCTCAGTTCCTTTGTCCAGATTATTGATGTATAAAGTGAAAAGTTGTGGCCCCGACACTGACCCCTACAGTACTCCACAAGTCACCAGCTGCCATTTTGAAAAGGACCCTTTTATCCCCTCTGTGCCTTCTGCCAGTCAGCCAATCTTCAATCATGCTAGTACCTTGCCTGTAATATATGGGCTCTTACCTTACTCAGCAACTTCCTGTGTGACACCTTGTCAAAGGCTTTCTGGAAATCCATGTAGATAACATCCACTGACTCTCTGCTCGTTACCTCCTCAAAGAATTCTAACAGATTTTATAGATAGATTTTGCTTTTTCCCTGCTTTTACTTCATCCTAATGTTTGCCTTTCTCTCTCAAACCTTAATTGTTTTAATCCTACTTATGCATGACACCCCCTTGATGAAACCACACTGACTTTGCCCTATTTTACCATTCAGGACTTTGCCTGCTTGCCACTAGCGATGCTACCTAGCCATTGTTGGTGATGGAAATTAAAGCCCTCTGCCACAATTCAATGATTTTTGCAAGGTGTGTTTAACATGGAGGAGGACTGATTCATGAGTAATGGGCAAATGACAGTTTGTGATCAGGCAAGGAAACAGTTTGACCTGATGTCACAAGACTTCATGGGATCCAGAGTTAACATTGAGGGCTACCAAGGCTTTTCGGTCTCAACTGTATACTACTGCCCCTCTAAGTATGTCCTATTGATGGACAGGACACACTCGGATGGTGATGGGCGAGCCTGGGGCATTGGCTGTGTGGCATGATTCTGAGTGTGACAGTCAAGCTGTTGGTTTTAACGTTATTTAACTTTTCTGTAGTGGTTTGCCACAACATAGTGGCTTGTCCAGTTCAGAGTTTAAAAACGTTGTTGTAGGTCTGGTATCACATCTAGGTCAGACTAGGTAAGGACACCTGGGTAGCACAGTGGTTAGCACTGCTGCCTCACAGCGGCAGGGACCTGGATTCAATTCCAGCCTTGGATTAATTCTCCCATGTCTGTGAAGGTTTCCTCTGGGTGCTCCAGTTTCATCCCATACTCCAAAGATGTGCAGGCTAACTGGATTGACATGCTAAATTGTCCCTTAGTGAGCAAAGATGAACAGGGTAGGGGGATTAATGGGGTAAATATGTGGGACTCCAGGGATAGGGCTAAGTGAGATGCTCAGTTGGTAAATTGGTGCAGATTTTGTGCCACATGGTTGCCTCCTGCATTGTAGAGTTTCTGAGATAGATTTCCTTGAAGGATAATAGTGAACCAGATGAGTTTTACAACAATCCAGTAGCTTCATTTTCACCAATACTGAGAAATGCCTTTTGATCCTGAGAATGGTCTTTAGAGACTAAGTCAGTTAGTATTGTATTCATTGGAGTTTAGAGGAGTGAGAGGGGATCTTGTAGAAACTTATAAAATTCTAACAGGGTTAGATTGTGTGGATTCAGAAAGAATGGCAAATGCGAGGTGGTCCACTTTGGTAGGAATAATGGTAGGAAGGACTATTACTTACGTGGCGAAAAACTGCAGCAGGCGACGGTGCAGAGGGACCTCGGGGTCCTTGTGCATGAGTCGCAAAAACCCAGCCTGCAGGTGCAGCAGGTGGTCAAGAAGGCTAATGGGATACTGGCCTTCATAGCGAGGGGGATTGAATATAAAAGTAGGGAGGTCTTGCTGCAGCTGTATAGGGCACTGGTGAGGCTGCAGCTGGAGTACTGTGTGCAGTTTTGGTCGCCTCACTTACGCAAGGATATTTTGGCCTTGGAGGGAGTGCAGAGGAGGTTTACTAGGCTGATACCGGAGTTGAGGGGGTTGAGCTATGAGGAGAGGCTGAATAAACTAGGCTTGTACTCGTTAGAGTTTAGAAGAATGAGGGGAGATCTCATTGAGGCACATAAGATGATGAATGGGATGGATAGGATAGAGGTGGAGAGACTCTTCCCACTCAAAGGACAGTAGGACTAGGGGGCACAGCCTCAAGATAAAGAGGGGATGGTTTAGAACGGAGTTGAGGAAGAACTTCTTCACTCAAAGGGTGGTGAATCTTTGGAATTCTCTGCCCGTTGAAGTGGTGGAGGCTGCCTCGCTAAATATTTTTAAGACGCGGGTTGATAGGTTTTTGATAAGCGAGGGGATTAAGGGTTATGGAGAGGGTGGGAAAGTGGAACTGAGCCACGACAGATCAGCCATGATCTTATTGAATGGTGTGGCAGGCTCAAAGGGCTAGATGGCCTACTCCTGCTCCTATTTCTTATGTTCTTATGTTCTAAATGGCTAGGAGTCCATAACTAGGGGTTATAGTTTGAGGATAAGGGGTAACCCTTTTAGAACTGAGATGAGGAGAATTTTCTTCATCCAGAGATGGTGAAATTTACTGTTCTCTTCCTGATGGGGAATACTTCAGCGGTCATGGGCATTCAGCCTCTGACCTCCAGGTAAGCATTCTCCAAGGCAGCTTTCACGACACATGATAGTGCAGAGTCACTGAACAGAGACTGATAGCCAAGTTCAGCACATGTGAGGATGGTCTCAACCAGGATCTTGGGTTCATGTCACACTATCTGTAACCCCCACAACTTGCCTGGACTTGCAAAATCTCACTAACGTTCCTGTCTGAAAACAATATACATCTTAATGCTTAATGCTCTCTCCACTCACGTTTGTCCTTTAAGACTTGATCACCTGTAAAGACTCACATTCCAGTCATCATTCATGTAAATTCAGATTGTCCTGTTCGTTATCAGAACTCCCACCCATCCGACAAAGGAACAACCAGTTCTGAAAGCTAGTGGTGTTTGCTACAGATAAACCTGTTGGACTTTAACCTGGTATTGTGAGACTTCTTACGAAATTCAGTCCAATAGAAAGTAGTTGAGGCCAAAACATTGCCCGATTTTCAAGAAATTAGATATGGCGCTGGGCTAAATGGACCAAGAGATATGGCCGGGGTTGGAGGGGGGTGCAGTGGTGATGGTGATGGTGGAGGAGGAGCATCAGGATATTGAATTTGATGATAATGAATGGCTGAGCAGGCTCAAAGAGCCGAATGACCTACTCCTGCTTCTAGTTTCTATGTTCCAGACTTATTAAAATTTCAATTTCATCAGCGGTCTTGGTCGGATTGGAGCTCGGGACTCCAGGGCATTTGTCTGTCCAGGGCATTTGAGAGTCCAGTAACATTACCACTGTGCTACCATTCCCAGTTCAGTTACACATCTTATAAATACAGAAAGGAAATTCCCTTTTAGTTTAGTTTTGAGTCACATGACTTAAATTATTATTTGATTGGCTAGCTATGAACATTCCACTTGACCAGATTCACATGATTGGAAATTTAGTTTCTGAAATGTTGGTTTGAAAAGATCTAAAAATAGCCTTCACAGGAGCCACATGTTTTTAAACAATATATTTTGACCTTGAGAAAGAAAGAGTTCCAGGCTGATGAAAAATACTGCGCAAGCTTGTTTTTCATTACTTCAGCCTAGTAAACTGTGGGATTTTGAACTTTATCCTCCAACAAATAAAAGACTCACATCTTTGATATTTTAAGATGATCAATGCCGAATCTCGTTCCTCAGGTTATGTCAACTTTTCCTCGGCAAATTTTTGAGCCATTTTGGTCAGTGTTCACAGTGGAAAAGTTGGGGGGTGGGGGCTGGTAGGCAGTGCTTGGGCGTGGACATTTGCAAGCGTGTGTATGCAGTCTCTATTTAAAAGATCACAAAATTGCTGAATGTCTTGAGGTAAAAGGTTTTGAATAGACTGCCGTTATCTAGCTTATTAAATACAGGATTTAATTTGCTAACAAAATATGTCAACGTTAAATATGTTTCTTACTCTACATTTTCTATTTCTCTTGGTCTTTAGATTCAGATCCAGGACACTCAAGTGAAACCTGGGGAGAACGATTAATACCACCTTATAGGACGTACTCTGGTAAATGCTGCTAACTTTTGTGAACATGTCTTTCTCCTGTTCAAATAATTGTTACTTGAAAATTATATCTAATTCCAGGTTGTTATTATTTAATGGTTGTGACAGCTTATCTTTTTGACTTCTCATTGGCGTATGCAGTATGCTACAATGTGTCAGCACACTGTAGCTAATCACACTTGCTACTTAACTTATTTAGTTGCGTTCTGTCATTGAACATGCAAAAAAAAACTCGAGGTTTAACTTGCAGGTCTGCATGGAAACAGATTTCACAAAATCATAATTATTACAGCCCAAAAGGAGGCCATTCAGTCTATCATGCCTGCCCTGACTCTCTGAATTGGCAATTCACCTGGTGCCAATCATCCAACTTCTCCTCATAACTTTGCATGATCTTCCTTTTTGGACAACAGTGTAATTCCGTTTTCTGTGCTTCGATGGAACCTGCTTCCATCACACTCATTCATTAAATGGAAAGGTTTTTTCTCGAGTTTTTTACTGCTTTTGTCAATTACTTTTTAAGTTGTGCCCCATCATTCTCGATCCTTTCAAAAGCGAGACCAGTTTCTCTTCATTTACTCTGTTCTGGCCCCTCATGATTTTTAAGTGAGTTGTGCAAGAATATAGCTGCTCCAGGAAACTTCATTATTTAGTAACTAACTAAGTGTCCAGTTTCAGTAACCTTTAATACTTTAAGAAATAAAAGGGTAGTTTCTGTCCTATTTTGTGGTCTATCGATCATCATGCAGGTATGTGTCATCTTCATGTATATTTGCATTTAACTGCCAACTGGGCAGAATCTTGGGCATGTTGAGCTTGAACTTGTGTTTCAGCTGGCCACAACAGTAGTGGATTCTTTATTTATGCAAGCATCTTTGATACAACTACTTTGTTCATTAGATGCAGGTAACTGCTGCTCCATGTACTATTCTACTTGTCTAAGAAATGACTGAAACCAACATTGTTTCGTTCTATTGTACAGACTGTAGGCTTCATCTCTTCAAGGTTTCTCCATTCACCATTCTTTCATTACACTTCTGTATCCATGGTAATCTCACTTAACTATTTTAAGCTTAAACATTCCTAGAGTCAACTGGTGTAATCAGTGCTACGCTCAAGATCTTGTGATTTGACACTCGTTTAAGGGCCTATTATGTCTGCAGAAATACAGTTAATCACTCCGCCAGCTGTCTTATCTCTCTCAGCTCAGGCTTTCTGTTCTGCAAAGAGATGAATGCAGTGCATGCTGCACCTTCTCTCTGCTGTTTAACCCATGATTCATTTTGCTCATGTCAAGTTATCCTAACTCAGTCATTTTTCATTTCTGCCACCTTTAATACCTGCATGTTATACCTCAAAATCAAAATACATAATGCTATTCTAATGAAGTGTCTAGTAAAATTAATTATATGTAGGCTGATGATGTCGACGAACTTCATTCACCTTAACAAAAACAAAAAGCTGAAAAATATCAGCAAATCTCACAGCAGAAGAGGAAATAGGGCTAATGTTTTGAGTCTGACTCTTCATCAGAGCTGAAGACAATAGAAAATGGAATGAGATTTATGTTAGGGTGAGGTGGGCGCTATTGACAAGATGTTATAGAATTCTGACAGTGCCAAAGGAGACCATTCGACCCGTTGAGTCCGTGTGGCCTCTCGGAGAGCATCCCACCTTATCCCTGTAACTCCACATTTTACCCCACTGATCCTCCTATCCTATACATCTTGGGGCACTAAGGGGCAACATTTTTAGCCTAAATAGCCTAACTCTAAAATTATTACCCCTCGTTTTTGATTTTCAGGTTAGAGGAAATAATTTTCTGCATAAATCCTTTAACATTTTAATAACTCAACCAGAATCAAATTCTTCAAAAGAATTAAATCCATGTTTTTGCAGTCTATCGTCAATTTAACCTTTTAAGCCTTGGTATAATTTTGATGAATCTGCACTGCACTCCTATATTTTTGTGGTAGTGTGTGTAGGATTGAATGAAGTTCTCCAGATGGGATCTGACCAAGGCCTGATACACTGAAGGATAATTTCCTCCCCTTTTAATCCAACCTCCTTCAAATATAAACAAACTGTTTGGGACTGATTATTCTGAATTGTTGAGTGTTTCTCGTATGTTTTCATGCATTATTATTGTTATTATTATACATAGATCATTATTAATACATTATTGTACTGAGGCAAGCTGAAGAAATGGTTTTTAGAAATTGATGATTCAGTTAAGTTGCCGGGACTGGATGGGATGTACCCCAAGCTACTGTGGGAGGTGAGGGAGAGGATTGCTGAGCTTCTGGCGATGATCTTTGCATCATCAGTGGAGATGGGAGAGGTTGTGGAAGATTGGAGGATTGCAGATGTTGTTCCTTTATTCAAGAAAGGGAGTAGAGATAGCCCTGGAAATTATAGACCAGTGAGTCTAACCTCAATGGTTGGTAAGTTGGTGGAGAAGATCCTGAGGCAGAATTTATGAACATTTGGAGAGGTATAATATGATTAAGAATAGTCAGCATGGCTTTGTCAAAGGTAGATCATGCCTTACGAGCCTGATTGAATTTTTTGAAGATGTGACTAAATATGTTGATGAAGGAAGGGCAGTAGATATCGTACATATGGATTTCAGCAAAGCATTTGATAAGGCAAATGCAAGGCTGATTGAGAAAGTGAGGGGGTATGGGATCCAAGGGGACATTGCTTTGTGGATCCAGAACTGGCTTGCCCACAGAAGGCAATAAGTGGTTATATATGGGTCATATTCTGCATGGAGGTTGGTCACCAGATGGAGTGCCCAGAGATTGTTCTGGGACCCTTGCTCTTTGTGATTTTTATAAATGAGCTGGATGAGGAAGTGGAGGGATGGGTTGGTAAGTTTGCTGATGACACAAAGGTTGGAGGTGTGGGTAGTGTGGAGGGATGTCAGAAGTTGCAGCAAGACGTTGTTAGGATGCAGGACTGGGTGGAGAAGTGGTAGATGGAGTTCAACCCAGATAAGTGTGAAGTGATTCATTTTGGCAGGTCAAATAGGATGGCAGAATATAATGTTAATGGTAGGACTCTTGGCAGTGTGGAAGATCAGAAGGATCTTGGGGTCCGAGTTCATAGGATGCTCAAAGCAGCTGCGCAGGCTGAAGCTGTGGTTAAGAAGGCGTATGATGAACTGGCCTTCAACAATCAAAGAATTGAGTTCAGGAGTCGCGAGATAATCAGACCCCACTTGGAGTACTGTGCTCAGTTCTGGTCACCTCATTACAGGAAGGATGTGTAAGCCATAGAAAGGGTGCAGAGGAGATTTGAGGATGTTGCCTGGATTGGGGAGCATGCCTTATGAGGATAGGTTGAGGGAGCTCGGCCTTTTCTCCGTGGAGAGACGAAGGATGAGGGGTGATCTGATAGAGGTGTATAAGATGTTGAGAGGTATTGAACGAGTGGATAGTCAGAGGCTTTTTCCCAGGGCTGAAATGGTTGCCACAAGAGGACACAGGTTTAAGATGCTGTGGAGTAGGTACAGAGGAGATGGGGGTAAGTTTTTCACTGAGACTGGTGGGTGCATGGAATGGGCTGCCAGCAACAGTGGTGGAGGCAGATTTGATAGGGTCTTTTAAGAGACTTTTAGATTAGTACATGGAACTTAGTAAGATAGAGGGCTATAGGCAAACCTAGTAATCTCTAAGATAGGGGCATGTTCGGCACAATTTTGTTTTTCTATGTTTCTATTTCTAAAACAGTAAATTAAGATTTTTTTAAAATTTCAGAAAAGGAAGGCCCTGAGAAAAAGAAAATGAAAAAGGAGCCTGGAAACAAAAAATCAGTTCCCGTTTGCAAAGCCACGCTTGGTGGCATACTTATTGGGTATCCACTATCGGAACGTCAGCAGATGGCTCTAGTGATGCAGATGACTGCAAGAGACAACAGTCCAGGTCATACCAACCATATTTTTTTATTAAATTGTATAACTGTGTACTACTTATGAGCTCCTAAACTGTTGGGGGTTTTTTTAAAGTTCTTTGATCATGCAGAATAGTGAATAATAATACAAACTTAATCATTCTACTTGAGACTAACGTGAAATGCTGTGAAAACACGTAAATTTCTTAAGTGGTCCTCCATCCAGGTACATAATATGAGGCTTCCCATTATAAGGCAGCAAGCTCACTAAATGAGCGTTGTATCAGTATTCTGTATTGTAACAGAAATAAAAACAGGCAACATTGGAAAAACTCAGCAAGTGTGGTAGCACTGAGTTAATGTCCTCTCTCCACAGATGCTGCCTGCTGTGTTTTCCAGCATTTTCTGTTTTGATTTCAGATTTTCAGTGTTGACTATTTTGCTTCTATTGTATTGTATCTTAGCACATGAACATGGCAAATATGTGAGAAAAGAAATTGACCATGTTCTTTTGATTTAATTTTTATCCAACTTACTTTCCATCTGTTCTGAAGATGTTGATTCCCCTCACTATTCCATAGGCAGCGTTTCCTTCTGTTTATCATGATTGGATTGATGGCTGAAACTTATTGGGCAAAATATTAAGAAAAATTGGTTGAGTATTGATTCAGACGTGTAAAATGGAATGATTCCTGCTGATGGTGCTGCTGTATTTTTGGGCTGAATCTTATGTCTCATTAGTAATACTTCTTATGCCCATGCGAATGACATGTTCCTTCTGATTTTACCGCCCCGCAACGAATTAACTGCAGCGAGCACTGAGGAGCTACATATAAACGGCTCCCCGGCACATGTTCCACAACAACTGCTAATGATGGCAAGCAAGAAAGCAGCTTTGTGCTTTTCGGGGCGCAGGATGGAGTGGAGCAGAAACTGGGCATCTTCTACCCATGCTCCAGCAGACAACCCTCCAGCAGGATCACCACCCCTGCTTGGGATGCGGTAAGCAGTCTCACAAAACCAGCCTCCCCCCCCCATTCAATGCTGATATTTCCACATCATGGGATGCAGTGGCAATGCTGGTCAGCGCAAGCGCATTCCAGAAGAGGACAGCAGTGTTGGAAGAAGACTAATGATCATCTTTGCTCAACCAGGATACGTGAATGACACTCAATCTCCTACTAGATCCCCTCGCACCCCCAGCCCTTTCTCCCATTGAGCTACACAGACCTTTACCAAAACCAGAGACCAAATTCTCTCCTTCCTCCCACAATCACCATGTTCCCCCTGTAGCTGCGATGCTCCTCACACTCCAGCTCCCATGCAAGCCTCACACCTCATCACCATCATAAATATCAACGCTCCCATCTGCACTCTTCCTGTCTGTCATTGCAGGACAAACTCAATCACAACAGGTGTGAGCAAGCAAAACCAGCTGGATGACTCACAAAGCTGAGAACCATCATGCATTTTCAGGAGCGAGCTTTGACCTGGCCTAGGAGGAGGAGGGTATGCTTGCACTGCTGGCAAAGTGAAGGCTCACTAAGAAACATGAGAATTCTTAACACGTGCTGTGCAAATACTCACCTTGTTGGTTTCACTAAGTAGGCAGGTTTCTGGGTCACTTGCTGGTGAGGATCTCACAGCTGAAGACCCACAGCAGGCGGAGACAGGGATGTACAAGGGAACAGGCACTCGGAAGGATGCCAGAGCCCAGAATTCTGTCAAACCCCTTGCTGATTACGTGCTCCTGGATCTTGTCATCCCACAGCTGCTGGAGCTGCAACAGCAGAATTGCAAGCGTCAGGGATAGAGCACAGCAGGTGCTCGCTTTGAATAATCTTCCGAAAGGGAACAGCAGTGGGAAAGGCCTACAACTGAAAGAGAATTTAAATGTTGCAATGCTTTCAATCTAGCTGCTGCCACCAAAAGACTTCAAACCTTTTCAATACAGACGTTATTCCTGGGGAAGCTGAGGCAATGACTGACAAATGGGACATTTGCACACAGCAGGATGGACAGAAGAATGTGCCACTGGCAATTTTTTTGAAATGGACAACAGGTTGACCCAACCACCTACTCCGTTATTACAAAAATCCAGTGTTGTTTGGAAGAATAATCTAGGCTCCTATTTAATCATTAGTGCTTTGCCTGTGTTTTGCAGAACTGGAAAAATAAAGATGGCTTCTTTATACATCTTCATATTTTCTGCTGTTGTTTTACCTCTTCCAATACTACATGTTCTTCAGTCAGTTAGCATCCGTGTACAGATTGGAATTCTCTCTAACACTTGAATGTCGTCATTTTTGGGCAGGGTCTGTGTCCTTCTGTATTTTCAGATTTCAGAGCAAGCTTTCTGCTTTGTTGAATCTCAGCCTAATTTGTATGTGGAATGCAAGTTCTTTTAACCTCCATCTCATCACAAATAGTATCCTGTTTTGCTCTAGAAAGAAATAAAATTTTAACATTCCTACAGTGGTTTTGATTTTGAGTTTGTTTTCTAACTACAATGTCTTTAATTTTTATATTGTTCTCTATGATTTTCTTTAAGGACTGCAAGTCAATATCCTATATTGCACCTGTGTGTGTTTTTGGCCTCAAACCAATTGAGGCTTCATAGTATGCATATATTGTCACAGAATCTTTCTGATACTGGGAATCTGCAAAATTGTCCTGGTTTCTTTGATTCATTTACAATTTTAACTCAGCACGTTCGTTCAGAATTCAATTACAGTGGTCACTGAGCTCACCAAATCTACTAGAAAGGAATTATAATCTTTAATGTGCCCAATATCCAGATGCAGGGAAACCTGGTGTAGACTCTTCCAGTACAGAGCAATAGGACATTAAATATTCTAGGAATACTACACTAAATTTTGTTACCATTCCACAAAAACTTGTTTGGTGGGGGAAGAAGTATTAAAACAGCAAAAGTAACCTTCTCCAACATTTGGTTAGTGTGATGTGCCTCACACACACTAGGGTAAGCCTTAGAATCAGGAGCAATCAATGCATGATATCAATTCAAGCACTGTCATCCAATATGCCAGTAGAGGATGTCCCGGTGACGAGCTTAATTTTCAATACCACAGCTTTTTTTCACCCAACGTATTAGTATGAATACCCACACGGATTAATCAATATCTGTATATGTCCAAACAGAGCTCTTGTATTTCCTCTTTGAACTTATTTTAAAAAGCATAGAACACGGGTAAAAGAATTAGAGGATATGCTGGAAACAGCTTTCAAGAAGTCAGCATGCCCCGATGCCATCATGTTTATTTGTTTATCTCGAACAATGATGAGTACAGGAAGAGGATAGAGAATCTGGTGAAATGGTGCATTGATAATCTCTCTCTCATCAGTAAACCGAAGATGATGGTCATCAACTTCAGGAAGCATAGTGGCAAATATGCCCCTGTCTATATCAATGGGGATGAAGTGGAAATGGTCAAGAGCTTCAAGTTTCTAGATGACCAGATCATCATCAACCAATCCTGGTCCCTCCACACCAATGTTGCAGATAGGAAAGCCCACCAACACCTCTATTTTCTCAGGAGGCTAAGGAAATTGAGCATTACTGCTATGGTGCTCTCCGATTTTATTTTTTGGTTACAAATGCATCATAGAGAGTATCCTTTCTGGAAGTATCACAGCTTGATATGGCTCCTATTCTGACCAAGACTACAAGAAACAATGTGAATGGACCCAAGTCCATCATACAAACCACCCTCCCATTCATTGACTCTGTCTATCCTTCCTGCTGCCTCAGAAAAGCATAATCAAGGGCCCCATGCACCCCAGGGCATACACTCTTCCACCACCTTCTGTTGGGAAAAAGATAACAAAAGTCTGAAATCATGTACATAAGAACATAAGATATAGGAGCAGGAGTAGGCCATCTAGCCCTTCGAGCCTGCCCCGCCATTCAATAAGATCATGGCTGATCTGTCGTGGCTCAGTTCCACCTTCCCGCCCTCTCCCCATAACCTTTAATCCCTTCTCTTATCAAAAACCCATCAACCCGTTTCTTAAAAATATTTAGCGAGGCAGCCTCCACCACTTCAACGGGCAGAGAATTCCAGAGATTCACCACCCTTTGAGTGAAGAAGTTCCTCCTCAACTCCGTTCTAAACCGCCTCCCCTTTATCTTGAGGTTGTGCCCCCTAGTCCTACTGTCTTTTTTGAGCGGGAAGAGTCTCTCCACCTCTATCCTATCCATCCCATTCATCATCTTATACGTCTCAATGAGATCTCCCCTCATTCTTCTAAATTCTAACGAGTACAAGCCTAGTTTATTCAGCCTCTCCTCATAGCTCAATCCCCTCAACTCCGGTATCAGCTGAGTAAACCTCCTCTGCACTCCCTCCAGGGCCAAAATATCCTTGCGCAGGTGCGGCGCCCAAAACTGCACACAGTACTCCAGCTGCGGCCTCACCAATGCCCTATACAGCTGCAGCAAGACCTCCCTACTTTTATATTCAATCCCCCTCGCTATGAAGGCCAGCATCCCATTCGCCTTCCTGACCACCTGCTGCACCTGCAAGCTGGGTTTTTGCGACTCATGCACAAGGACCCCGAGGTCCCTCTGCACCGTCGCCTGCTGCAGTTTTTCGCCCCGTAAGTAATAGTCCTTCCTATCATTCCTCCTACCAAAGTGGACCACCTTACACTTGCCAACATTAAATTCCATTTGCCATTTCCTGGCCCATTCGCCCAGCCTATCTAGATCCTCGAAGGGCCAGATGGCCTACTCCTGCTCCTATTTCTTATGTTCTTCTGCAGACTCTCCACACCCTCCTCACAATTTGCCTTTCCCCCAATCTTGGTGTCATCAGCAAATTTCGACACCCTGCACTCGGTTCCCTCCTCCAGATCATCTATATAAATGGTAAATAGCTGAGGCCCCAGCACCGACCCCTGGGGCACCCCACTAGTCACCAACCGCAAATCCGAATAGCACCCATTGACCCCCACTCTCTGCCTCCTATTTGACAACCAATCCTCTATCCACGCTAACACCCTACCCCCAACTCCATGTCCCCTGACCTTCTGCAATAACCTCTTGTGAGGTACCTTGTCAAACGCCTTCTGAAAATCCAGAAAGACCACATCCACCGGCTCTCCTCTATCCACTGCCCTAGACACATCCTCATAGAACTCCAGTAAATTTGTATCAACCAATTCAAAAACAGCTTCTGCCTGCTGCCATCAAAGTTTTGAATGGACCTATCCTATATTATGTTGATCTTTCTCTACATCCTAGCAATGACTAACACATTCTGCACCTTCTCCCCACTGTCTCTACAAACAATGTGCTTTGTCTGTATAGCACATATAAAACAATACTTTTCACTGTATCCCAATAGGTGTGACAGCAAATCAAACCAAAAACTTATTTGTAGGTCTGATAGGAGATTGGTAGGAATTGTTGTTGTTCTGTACAGTTTCACAAACAGCTTACTTAAAGGTGAATAAATTACGTTCCCCTAAATCTTTACAGATAAAGCCAACTCAGCTCATAAATCTGAAGTTTGTTCTTGAAAGTAACTACTTGACTTCAATTATTATTATTGGGTATGGTGATCCAATAGAATAGTTCCCATCAAGAATGGCTCCACAAAGAGTGTTCATGTCTTTTCAGGACATTATTTTTCTGATTAATCGATTCAGTGTCAGCTCCAGCTGTCTGTCCTCAAGTTGTTTCATAAAACTGGAAACTCTGTTCGAGTATTACATAAAATTGTGGTGTACTTCCTCTTTCCAAGATTAAATTAAATAAATGAGGAAGAACTCCAGATTACTAACCAGAGGTATAATCTTGCTCGTTGTCTAATGAAACTTCACATATGAAGTTTATAAAAGACCAATGTTAGTCTCTTTCTGATGTGTCATACACCAAATGTGGTGTTTGATTTGATCAACTTCTGTATTTATTTACAAATTAAGACAACTTGGCATTATAATTACACTATTGGTTAAATCAACAATTTATCAGAAGAATTTCCCATAGTTTGTCTTAAAATGGTCTATTTTTATTTTTTTGCTTCTCCCAAGAGATGACTGCAGGGGGCAAGGCATGTAACTTACGGTGTGTCTAAGTTATGTCATGTTGGTAAAGGTCAAGCTTAATGAACCAGGTCAGGCTAGTGCTGTTAGTCAGCTTGAACATCTTTACCTATTGCCGTGTAAATAAAGCCAAGAATCAACACCACTTACTGAGCTGTTACTTCAAGTGTGAAATTTAGAAGGGAGATTCACCCTAATCGTGATATTTTGTCTCTCCACATTGCCACTCTTACCTCAAAATAATAGTTTTCAGTACAATTCCCCTTTGTATATGGAAGTATAACAAAGGAGGAGGATTAAACTCCACAAGCCAGTTAATTTTGTCTGACTGCCATTCAGACTGTCCTCACTGCTGTTGTTTGCTGGTATCTTTTAAAATAATTTTGCTCAGATTATCAGTCCTTTTTTGTCTCAAAGCTGTCACACTTCTCATTTTTCCACGAACAGTAGTCTGTCTTTTAATTTTCTTAAGTTTAAGAAATTTATTTCTCCAGAGTATGAGCAGAACTTCTTCAGGCTACCTGAAAAAACACAGGACATTTAGTTCTAATTGCCAAAATGAATGCAGAATTGTATTTTGAGCATAGCAGCAAAATTAGCAGTTCTGCTAACAGTGTCTAATTAATGCATCACATTTTTTTTTATACACACCTTTGAGTACTGATAAAACTAGAATCTGTGATCATAGCCCAAGTGCCTAATGACAAAGAAACATGCATTGTATCTGCAGAAGAAACAATGTACTGCTCTTGGTTCTGCATTCTAATGATAGGCTTGTATCACTTCTGTCAGTAGCTGGTCTCTGCTAGCTGGAAAAGTAACTTGCTGCCTGCTTTTCTGTGTCACTGAATACAAAATCAGCATGAGAGGCAGTAGTTGAGGTACTTAAAATAACAACTTGACATAGAATCCATGAAATGAAATATGCCAAAATACTTCACAGGAGCAATGTAAAACAAAGGATGACACTGAACCATTTGAGAACATATTAGGTTAGTTAACCAAAAACTTGGTCAAATTGTTAGGTTTTAAGGAGTGAATTAAAGAAGAAAAGCAATGTCGAGAGGTTTTCCAAACCCTCTGGCAAACAGAACAGCTTCTCTCTCTCTATCTATTCTGTCTGGACTCATCATGATTTTGAACACCTCCATCAAGTTTCCCCTCTAGCTTCTCCAAGGAGAACAATTCCAGCTTCTCCAGTCTATCCACCTATGGCTGTCGTCCTTGAAACCATTCTCATAAATCTTTCAGTGCCCTTTTTAAAGCCTTTGCATCTTTCCAAAAGTGTCAGTCAGAATTAGGCACAATAGTGGAGGTCAGATCAGTATCTTATTAAGCTTGATCATTTCCTTGTTTTTGCACTCTGCTTTATGAAGCCTAAGATCCCATTGACCCTTTAATAGCTTTTCAACCAGCCTTTTCATCTTCAACAACTTGTGCACATTGATCTCCTAGATGTTTTGCCATTGCCCCTTTTTAGCTTATATTGCCACTACTGGGCATGTCATATGATGTGGATATGCCGGCGTTGGACTGGCGTAAACACAGTACAAAGTCTGACAACATCAGGTTTTAGTCCAACCGATTTATTTGATAATATTCTCACAAGCTTTCGAGGGGACTGCCTCTTCATCAGGTGAATACTGTCTGTGCTTTATATGCTCTGTCTGAAGCCAGAACTCTCCATTCACCTGACGAAGAGGCAGTCCCCTCGAAAGCTTGTGAGAATATTATCAAATAAATCGATTGGACTAAAACCTGGTGTTGTCAGACTTTGTACCATGTCATATGGGCCATCAAATAGTGACGAAGAGTAACGATAATGAGCAGACTTGTAATATGCAGCTTTGTGGTTGAGTTCCTTTGGCTGAGTCCTTGTTTCACAGTTTTTGTTAATATGGATCATGGAATTTGGACAAGAGATGCAGTGGTTGGGGATGGGGAATATGAGGAAGAAGTTTTTACGCAACAAAATGGTAATGACCTGGAACTTGCTGCACACAAGGATAGTGGAAGCAGAACCAATCAATAATTTCAAAAGGAAATTGGATGAGAACTTGAAGGAATTTATAATCTTGCAGGGCTATGAGATTGTGGGTATGGAATTACACAATGGAGAGTTGCCTTAAGCTGAGTTGCCTCCTTCTGTCTGTTATTAACCCTTTATTAATGATCTGGGGCAGCATGGTGGCACAGTGGTTAGCACTGCTGCCTCACAAGGCCAGGGACCTGGGTTCAATTCCTGGCTTGGATCAATGTCTGTACAGAGTCTGCATGTCCTCCCCGCATCTGCGTGTGTGCTCTGGTTTCCTCCCACAGTCCAAAGAAGTGCTGATTGTGTATTGGTCATGCTAAATTCTCCCTACTTTTCCTCAAACAGGTGTCAGAGTGTGGCAACTAGGGAATTTGTCACGGTAACTTCATTGCAGTGTTACTGTAAGTCTACTTGTGGCACTAATAAATAAACCTAAAAAAAACTTTTGAGACTTTTAGATTTGAGTGTGCAGGCCACAATTTCAAAACTTGCAAATTGTACAAAATGTGGAAGTATTGTGAACTGTGAGAAGAGTAGTGATAGATTTCAAGACAATGTTGACAGGCTGATGGAAAAGGCAGACAGGGCAGATGAGTTGGGACGTTATCCGTTTCGATAGGAAGAAGTGGCAATATAAGCTTCAGGAGCTCAGGGACAGAACAAAGAGATCGATCCTGTTGAGGTGCTACACATCTGCTTGAACTCCGAAACACAACTTTCATTGCTCCAAACAAGACTAGGAGGATCCAATAATTTGGAAACTACAAAATAACTAACAAAGATATGCAAGTGAGTAAATAGTGGCCAATAAAATTTAATATTAATAACTGGAAGATATTGCAAACAGATATGAGCAGCATAACTCTTCAAGATTGGTGCAAGAGAAGCTGAAAATGAAGTTTTTGCCAGGTTCAGCCAATCACTGAAGTAGCAGTGACTAAAACAAAATTCTGAACGATATGTCCAAAAGAAAGTTAAAGGGAACCATGCTCTGCTCAACCATTCTTTGAAAATCAAATCCTGCTCACTATGAAAAAAATTCAGTTGAGAGGGGAAGCAGAGGTTGAAGGATTTGGGCCTCTTGGCATTGACAGAGGCAACTGAAAGGTTTTAAGGTATGCAAAACAAAACGTATAGAAGTATAGCTCCAAATCAATGCTTAAAACCAATCTGACAAATTAAATGACAAAATTTGAACGATTTCAGGAGGTTCTTCCACAGAATGATCAATAAATGGATTAAAACCTCTGTAGTGTCAGAGGCAAAACTTAATTTTCTGTTGTGATTATTATTTAATCTTTGACGTTTCTTAACAAGACTTTACTGGCTTTAGGCTAAACCACAAAGTAGAATCCTTTACTGAGTGAGCCATTTAGTATCTGGAAAAAATGTGTCATGACCAGAAAATGAGTGTTTTAAGAACATAAGAAATAGGAGCAGGAGTAGGCCATCTAGCCCTTCAAGCCTGCCCCGCCATTCAATATCGAATGTGGGTGCAGTCAAAGCTTTACTCACTAGAATGACTTTTTAATCTCGATTTTTTTCACTAAAATGATATCAAAATGAATAGACGCTTGACGTAAATAAACTTTAATAAAATAAATCCTGACTTGAACAAAAAAGTGCTTTTCTGGTGTGAAGCAAGATTTACAGCTGATGTAGTAAGAAATGGCATAGATGTGCTTTAGCCTATGGTAGGGTGCCTTTTAACTTGCCCTCTGATAAACACTGATGTGTACATTTTTGGTGTTGCAGAGCTGATGTTATAATGGATTCTATGATACTTTTACATTGAAGAGCGCAGCAAAGTGGCATACAAAATTCTTCAATCAGAATTAGGTCTTTTGCCCCAGCAAAGTAAATTCAGAAAGTGAAACCTGTTTAATTTCATACTCATTGTGATGCCTCTCAAATGAGTTGATAAAACTCTCACCTGTGACTTACAGTGACTGTCAAATAGAAGAATTGTGTTTCTTGTTTCAGGAAACAATCCTTCCCAACATTTGGACCACATTTAAGAATATCATTTCCTATAATTCTGAATTTAACAGTATATATCTTAATAAGGACTCATGCCCAGGCTAATGCACACTGTTGATTCTCGGTGAGGTAATATAACAACGAGTGCAAATTACTGCTTTAAATTGGGACATTCAACACATCAGGGTCGCTATAAAAACATGGTGGTTAGTGAATGAATGTTCTTTGGTATCAGCGTTTTAGCAGCACATTTAAAAGGGATGATATTGCTTCAGGTCTTCTACTTTTAAATAGTACGTAGACCATTATGTTCATGATATTTGGATTGTACAATTGCTGACAATTAGAATGTTTTTTTCCACAGCATTCCACATCAGGCAGTTTAGGTTCAGACGATGGATGATATGGTAAAAAGCTGTCTTTACCCTGTCCCAGTCGCAGACCACAATTCACCACACCTCACCACACTTTGCTCCCATTTCCCAGATCAGCCATCATTGGGGTTCCTCCCAATGAGATTGCTAAATATGGGGCAATTATGCTTCTCCTCCACCCTTCCCCAATCCTAAAGCAGGGGCTGTTCATGCCATGCCAACGTGGGGAACTACAAAGATCGCACTGAGCCCAGTTCAACCTCACCGGTCTTCATGTGTGTATTTTTCCAATTGGGTTTCTAGATAGTGATTGGTATTCATGAATAATACTACATTTCCATAAGCCCAGCACCTTTCTACTTTGGCTCATGAAGCCATCCTGGAAATTCATTGAGAAGTTTTATGCTATGGTATGTTAACCAGAAACTACACGATCTTACTCTGCAAAAGAGCTTTACATCAAACAAATTGAAAAGACTTTCATACCATCATCCTGAGTTTGGTTTGAGAAGTGACAGAATAGCATTCTATCTTGCAATACCAATCAGTGTCTGATTGTAGCAGTTTTCAAAAACAACATTGTTTGAAGAAGCTATTCTATATTTGTTGTATTCTTCAATTTTGCTTTTCTTACCCTTTTCTCTTCCTCCCTCCACCCCAATATTTACACGTTCTTTTTTTCTCTATGTATTTATAACATAGCCATTTTGAAATCCAAACCAACAATGCATGAGGTTGTACATTTATACACACTTTTAGATGTCCATATTAGGACTTTAACAGATGCACAGTATCAGCCCTTAAAAGTCTTTTGATTTTGGAAAGACCAGTGGAAAATTTTGAGTTTTATGCAGCTGTGGGCGGCACGGTAGCACAGTGGTTAGCACTGCTGCTTCACAGCTCCAGGGTCCTGGGTTCGATTCCCGGCTCGGGTCACTGCCTGTGTGGAGTTTGCACATTCTCCTTGTGTCTGCGTGGGTTTTCTCCGGGTGCTCCGGTTTCCTCCCACAGTCCAAAGATGTGCGGGTTAGGTTCATTGGCTATGCTAAAATTGCCCCTTAGTGTCCTGGGATGTGTAGGTTAGAGGGATTAGCAGGCAAATGTGTAGGGATATGGGGATAGGTCTGGGTGGGATTGTGTTCGGTGCAGACTCGATGGGCCGAAGGGCCTGTTTCTGCACTGTAGGGTTCTATGTTTCAGTCCATTCTTAACATTCTCCCTCACCATTATTTTTAAAAGTGGTATCACAGAGTAGTTACTGTCAGTGTTTCTAAGACATGAATTATTTTAGTGAATTCTGAAACCCCTTGAAAATAAATTGAGTAGTGTTAGTGGAATTTGGTTGCCTCTCCTTTTGGCCATAGATACTGCAGATGTAGGGACAAAGGAATTTGAAGGAAAGGGGCAGCAAGAAATTTGTACCCTTGTGTAAGAAAATGACCACACGGGCTCATGCTCAATTTTTGTGCATTGTGTATGAAGTCAAACCAGACTGTTGGAAAAAACATAGATTTGGACAGTTTGACACATGATTACAGTTTTTCAAAGTTACTGAACAGACATTTTAATTTATTCTCCTTACTAGATTCTACTCCGAACCATCCATCTCAAGCAACACCAGGGCAGAAAAAGACTCCAAGCTCCTCATCCAGACAAAAAGACAAGGTTAATAAACGAAATGAGCGAGGAGAAACTCCATTACACATGGCAGCCATTCGTGGTGAAACCAAGCAAGTAAAAGAGCTCATCAGTCAGGGTGCTGATGTTAATGTCAAAGACTTTGCTGGTACGTCAATGATATCTGACTTCCTAATTTTATAAGTGCTAGAGAAGTGAAGTTTTTTTTGTCCTTTATTACTTGATGCCTCTGATGCCCAAGTTTATTTCTGAAGTAGCTGAGCCATGCCTGACTTAAAGACTCAAGACTGAACTTGGGATTTGTGTTACATTAACTAACTTCAGTCAGAGTAGCATTTGATCTAAGTGCCCCTTTGTTAGGGAGCAAAAAACACAGCTGGTGTTGCCATTGCTCATGATACAGATTCTGGCTGGAAAGCACATTTGCACAAGGATAGGATCAGAGTTGTTGTTACTGGTAAGGCAGTCTGCCAAAATCCACCAACTCCAGCATGATTCCACTATTTAACACATCTTCCCCTCATCTACCCCCCGCCTCATCAGCATTGCACAGGGACCACTCTCTTCCAGATACCACTCTCTTCCAGATACCCTGGTCCACTCCTCCATCATATATTAAGTGGAGCTAATCTTCCAGATTGATGTTGGGCTGTAGATATTATAAATTATGGGACGGAGATGTTATATGTGGAAGACACAGGTTCTCTAATATTTGTCAGTAATATATAAACTAATGTAAGTTATGCTATAAATGTTAAACATTTAAAACAAGATCTCCATTCCCACATATTTTCAATGGAATAGGCCTGAATAGTTGATTGGGCAATAATTTCTGGGGACCCCACAACCCATTAATGGCACTCTTTTTTTCTTGGGCCAACCGTCTTTCCTCAATTGCAAATGGGGTTTCTACAGTTTTGGGAGTAGGCTGCACAGGGGCCCTGACCACTTCTCAATCCATTTTAGCAGGAGCACTGTTGCAGTGGCAGTTCAAAGACTGTCGTTCTGGTTTTTGTTACATATTAATTTGTGGGATGTGCACATTGCTGTCTATGCTGTCTAGCATTTATTGCCCTTCCTAATTGTCCTTGAGAAGTGGTCTGAGCTGCTGCATTGAACTGCGGATGCAGTCCTTGATGTAGGTACATGCACAGTGTAGTTAAGGAAGCGAATTCCAAGATTTTGACTCAGTGACAGAATACCTTTCCAAGTCAGGATAGTGAGTGACTTGGAGGGGAATTTTCTAGGTCCTGGTGTTCCCATGAGTCTGCTGCCCTTGTCCTTCGAGATGGCAACTGTGATGGGGTTGAAAGGTGCTATCTCAGAATACTGGATGAGTTCCTGCAGTGCATCATGCAGATGGTACACACTAAGAACATAAGAACATAAGAAATAGGAGCAGGAGTAGGCCATCTGGCCCTTCGAGCCTGCCCCGCCATTCAATAAGATCATGGCTGATCTGTCGTGACTCAGCTCCACCTTCCCGCCCTCTCCCCATAACCCTTAATCCCTTCTCTTATCAAAAACCCATCAACCCGTTTCTTAAAAATATTTAGCGAGGCAGCCTCCACCACTTCAACGGGCAGAGAATTCCAGAGATTCACCACCCTTTGAGTGAAGAAGTTCCTCCTCAACTCTGTTCTAAACCGCCCCCCCTTTATCTTGAGGCTGTGCCCCCTAGTCCTACTGTCTTTTTTGAGCGGGAACAGTCTCTCCACCTCTATCCTATCCATCCCATTCATCATCTTATACGTCTCAATGAGATCTCCCCTCATTCTTCTAAACTCTAACGAGTACAAGCCTAGTTTATTCAGCCTCTCCTCATAGCTCAATCCCCTCAACTCCGGTATCAGCCGAGTAAACCTCCTCTGCACTCCCTCCAGGGCCAAAACATCCTTGCGCAGGTGCGGCGCCCAAAACTGCACACAGTACTCCAGCTGCGGCCTCACCAATGCCCTATACAGCTGCAGCAAGACCTCCCTACTTTTATATTCAATCCCCTTCGCTATGAAGGCTATTGCCACTGTACGTCAATAGTGGAGAGAGTGAAGGGCTGCCAAATGGGCTGGTTTGTCCTGGATGGTGTTGAGCTTCTTTAATGTCATTGCAGCTGCACTAATCCAGGCAAATGGAGAGCACTCCACCACACTCCTTACTTGTGCCTTGTAGATGGTAGACAAGCTTCGGGGGAATCTGGAAATGAGGTACTTGCTGCAGAATTGCTAGCCTCTGACCTGCTCTTGCAGGCATACTATTTATTGGTTACTCCAGTTCAGTTTTTGGTCAGTGTGACCTCCCAAGATGTTGATAGTGGGGGGATTCAGTGATGGTAACACCACTGAATGCCAAGGGAGCACTGGTTAGATTCTCTTCTGCAGGAGCTCATCCAGTATTCTGAGACGGCACCTTTCAAACCCATCACAGTTGCTATCTCGAAGGACAAGGGCAGCAGACTCTTGGGAACACCAGCACCTAGAAAGTTCCCCTCCAAATCACTCAGCATCCTGACTTGGAAAGGTATTCTTTCACTGAGTCAAAATCTTGGAATTCTCTCCCTTAACAACACTGTGCATGTACCTACACCAGGGACTGCATCAGCAGTTCAATGCAGCAGCTCAGACCACTTCTCAAGGACAATTAAGGAAGGCAAGAAATGCTGGTCTAAACAGCGATGCCCACATCCCACAAATCAATGTGCAACAGATGGTCATCACCTAGCTGTTACTTATCACTTGTCAGCACAAACTTTATATTGTCCAGGTCTTACTGCATTTTGGCATGGATTGCTTAATATCTGATGAGTCACAAATGATGCTGAACATGTGCAGGCATCAGTGAGCATCCCCATTTCTGATCTTACAAGTGAAGCGTCATTGATGAAGCAGCTGAAAATGTTGGGCCTAGGACACTACTTTGAGGAACTCCTACATTGATGTTCTGGAACTGAGATAATTGGCCTGTAATGACTGCAGCCATCTGCCTTTGTGCTCAGTGTGGCTCCAAACATTGAAGAACTTTTCCCTTGATTCCCATTGACTCCAGTTTTGCTAGGGCTCCTTGATAGAATCATAGAATCTACAGTGCCGAAGGAGGCCATTTAGCCCATCGAGCCTGCACTAACAACTATCCTACCCAAGTCCTATCCCCGTAACCTGACATATTAATCTTCCAAATGCCCCTGACACCAAGGGGCAATTTAGCATGACCAATCAAACTAACCAACACATCTTTGGATTGTGGGAAGAAACCAGAGCACCCAGAGGAAATCAAGGAGAATGTGCAAACTCCACTCAGACAGTGACCCGAGGCTGGAATTGAACTCGGGTCCCTGGCGCTGTACTAACCACTGTGCCACCATCCTGTACCACAATTGATGCCATGCTCAGTCAAATGCTGCTGGAACGTCAAGGGCAGTCATTCTCACCTTGCCTCTTAGGTTCAGTTCTTTTGTCCATGTTTGTTACCAGAAGCTTGTTACTAACTTGCCATGGTTTCTGTTCCTTGATCCAGAGCAAAAAGCAGGAAACTACAGGTTGTTAGCTTAACTGATGAGGGTTAAGAAGCACTCCTTGGATTGAAAACAAAAGTGGAAATGCTCACCACTTCGAGCACCAATTAAACTTGTGCTTAGTTTTTTTTAAAGTTTATTTATCAGCATCACATGTAGGCTTACATTAACACTGCAATGAAGTTACGGTGAAAATATCCTAGTTGCCACACTCTGGCACTTGTGTGGGTGCACTGAGGGAGAATTTGGTGTGGCCAGTGCAGCTAACCAGCATGCCTTTTGGACTGTGGAAGGAAACCCATGCAATTACAGAAATGTGCAGACTCTGCGTTTATCGTGACCCAAGCCACAAATCAAACCCGGATCACTGGCGCTATGAGGCAGGAGTGCTAACCACTGTGCCATGGTACCATTCTCACATAATATCCAGGTATCAAGTGGTATTAATCAATAGCAGGGGGTCTCCCAAGCTTGGTGTTGATGCACAATTAACAAGGCATCTCCACTACAAACCGATTGCTAAGATGGCTTTGGAATTTCTGTTGAGGGAAATGTGAAGCTCTTTTAGACCTGCTTCATTTCCTAGACATCACTACTACACCCTCTACAGGTTCTGGGAAAATTTAAATTCTCCCAGTTCTTAATGTTTACTCAAGGACCCAATGCGATGTGGATGTTATCCAACTTACAGACTGAGAGCGTAGATGTCTGAAGACTTTTGTTCAGCTGATGATTCTGTTTGGAACTATTCCACAGCTCCCTCTGATCATCAGTAGTATAGCCAAATCTCCAGTGAAAAAGTCCGAGGAGCATTCACCCAAATGGTTTTGTTGTAATGTGAACCCTTGGGGAACGATTAAGAATATACTTTGTTGGCCAGTGACTGATTTCTTCTTTGGGACTTTTGATTCCAGAGCAACAGATGCCTGGCAACAAGTCTGAGATTCTGAATCTCAGCAATTGACTGCTGCCGTTTGTAGCCTTCCATTCTCGTAGTGCATTAGAAGGAATGGACCACAGAGCATTTTATAATTTCTTCATCTGTTTCTTTACATACGAGTTGGGAGATGGTTACATGGCTAATATTGTGTGGTTGAAAACTTTTTAAAATTCTGAAACTGTATCCTTAACAATTCTTCTTGCTCCACACTCGATCTTCTTTGCCAAAATCTAGGGCAATAGTGACCTAAAGCAGGAATTGTCCTGCAAGAACTGCCAATTATAGTTATGGTGATGAAACAAGTAAAAGATATTTCTGTGGTTGGAGAATTAGCACCAGGGTCTCAGGCTTGTTTCGCAAAGATTTATTAGAAAATGGAATGCTTCACAAGTAGCTATTGAGGCAGATCCTACAAACAGCATTTAAAATCAAGTTGGGTAAACGTTTGAAAGGGAACATATCAGGATTTGAGCAAGGTAAGGAAATTGAACTAGGGTAGGCAGATCCAGTTGAAGAGGTTGATATGACACAGATGCAACAGCCCAAATGACATCCGACATGTTAAACCTTTTCTTTTCACCCAAAAATTCAATGATAAGTCAACTTTGGTCATCTTTGCAGTTTCTATCAGTTAAATCATTTGAATTATCGCACTAGATCCTAAAAGTCAGTAGCTGAGAGGCAAGGAATTTTCATTACAGTGGATAGAAGTAAATAATTGTGCTTTTTTTTGCACTTGGCTGTTTAGGGTGGACTCCACTACATGAAGCCTGCAACTTGGGTTACTATGAAGTTGCTAAACAGCTAATACTAGCAGGAGCAGATGTGAACACCCAGGGACTTGACAATGATACTCCACTGCATGATGCTGCAAGCAATGGACACAGAGATGTATGTACTGTGATTTATGTTGCATGAAACTAACACTGCACTTTCAATTAAAAAGCTCTGAATTAAATTGGAAAATTTTACGTGCAAATGAATTTATGGCACTCCAGTAATTGTTCTTCCTTCAATTTTCAATGGGTGACATGGTGGCACAGTAGTTAGCACAGCTGCCTCACAGCACTAGGGACCCAGGTTCAAACCCTGGTTTGGATCACTCTGCGGAGTCTGCATATTCTCCCTGTGTCTGTGTGGATTTTCTCTGGGTCCTCTGGTTTCCTCCACGCTCCAAAGATGTGCAGGTTAGGTTGATTGGCCATGTTCAATTGCCCCTGAGTGCCTTGTTAATGTCCCTGTGGACAACATCAACTGCACTGCCCTCATCTATCTTCTTAGTTACCCCTTGAAAAAACTGAATCAAATTTGTGAGACATGATTTTCCACTCACAAAGCCATGCTGATTGTCCCTAATCAGTCATTGCCTCTTTGAATGCGTCTAGATTCTGTCTGTCAGAGTATCTTCCAACAACTTACCCACTAGAGACATTAGGCTCACTGGCCAGTAATTCCCAAGCTTTTCCCAATTCTTGTTAACGTTTTGCACTAAATGCCACATTGAATCTTTTGTATTTACTATACAGTCAACATAATGTACATGAATGATGCACATCACGTTGTTGGGAGTAAATGGTGTGCATACAAGGTGCCAAGTGCTTGTGATCTTTATTGTGAATGCATCGGAAAACTATGTAGAAAAGTGTATAGTTTATTATGTCGTTCACCAGTCGTCATTGTCTTGCTTTCAGTAGTGATCAGTATGTCCTACTTAAACGAGAATGTCTGACCCAAACCACTTCCACAATTAAAAGCTTGTTCAATTTTATGGTGTGCTCACATTTGCTTAAAGCATAATTTTGCTAAATTTTGAATGGAGAGACAGCAATTTTCAACTTTTTAACCTGGATATCTTTCTCTCTAGATTGTGAAACTACTTTTGCGCAATGGTGGGGATGCCTATCAAATGAATCACCGTGGAGAGCGTCCTGTGGATGTTGCTGATTCAGACGAAATGGTGCAGCTTCTGAAAGGAGAGCTTCCTCTTTCTGATGATGAAGATGATGACAGTTGTACAGGTTATGATAGAATCTTTTTAAAATAAACATGCTCGCCTTGCTGGCAGTCTTGGCATGATAGAAGCACAGTATAAATCAAGTCATTCATACTATCAAGTGACTGTATATTCCAGTTAAATATATTATATTTTATAAATGCATTAATTGCTATTTAATGTTGACAGTAGAACAAAACACAAACCTTAAATGTTTCCTATAGTTTACAGAAAACATTTCTGAAGCAAAATAGCTTCGAAATTTAAGTTTTTCATTATTCCCCGTTAAGGTTTGCCAGAAGTTAGCAGAGCTGATTTAAGAAATGTTTAGTCTCCTGCCCCTTATGTCAGTATTTCAGTAGACCTATACTCCATCAGGCAAGCTGCAATTTGCAAAACTGTGCTCTCTGATTTTATGGTCAAGAATTAGAATCGTGGAATCTCTACAGTGCAGAAGGACCATTCGGTCCATCGAGTCTACACCAAGAACAATCCCACCTCGTCCTATTCTTGTAGTCCCACATAATCCCCTGACACTAAGGGGCAATCCCACCCAGACTTGTTCCCCATAAACCTGAGTATTTACCTGGCTAGTCCCCCTAACCTACATATCTTGGGATACTAAAGGGCAATTTAGCATGGCCAATCAACCTATCCCGCACATCTTTGGAGTGTGGAAGGAAACCGAAGCAGTCGGAGGAAACCCATGCTGACGTGGGGAGAACATGCAAACTCCAAAGAGACAGTCACTCGAGACCAGAATTGTACCTGGGTCCCTACTGCTGTGAGGCAGCAGTGCTAACCACGTGCCAGCTCAAAGAACAAAGAAAATTACAGCACAGGAACAGGCCCTTCGGCCTTCCAAGGCTGCACCAACCATGCTGCCCAACTGAACTAAAACCCCCTACCCTTCCGGGGACCATAGCCCCCTATTCCCATCCTATTCGTGTACTTGTCAAGACGCCCCTTATCCAATTCTACTACCATATCCACTTCTACTACCTCCCCCAACAATGAGTTCGAGGCACCCACTACTCTGTGTAAGACAAAAAAAAATCTGCCTCGTACATCTCCTTTTAAACCTTGCCCTTCACACCTTAAATCTATGCCCCCTAGTAATTGCCTCTTCCACCCTGGGAAAGAGAAGCACCTTTATTGTCTGTGTAAAAACATAGAATTCATATAATTACAGAAGCTGACAACTTTTTCCAACACTTCTGTTTTCTTTCCCCCTCCCACAGCTTTTTATGTGATCTTTAGTATACTCCCCACTACCTCAGTTAACTCTCTCACTTTTTTTACTTCAATATAGGTCAGTGATTATTGTTATATCCACCAGTCAATGTCCCACTGTGCTGAAAGTAATTATTTTTCATGTGCTTATATTTAGAATCATTTTGGAATTGTCAGCTTCTATAATTACATGAATTCTATGGCTTTACATATACACTAAAGGGTGATAATTTGACACCAAGATGCTCCCATTTCTATTCCATTTAAAGTCTCGCTACTTAAGATGTATTTCTTTTCCTTATTCAAATATTTTTGCATTTCAAATAACATCTCCTATCTCATTCTGTTAGCCTCTTTCTGTCTTCCTTTCACAATCTCTAGACAGAACAATCTCTAGATTCACAATCTAGGCGCCGCACAGTAGTACAATGGTTAGCACTGCTTCCTCTCAGCACCAAGGGGACTAGGTTCAATTCTGGCCTTGCGTGACTGCGTGGAGTTTGTATGTTTTCTCCATGTCTGCGCAGGTTTCCTCCGGATGCTCTGGTTTCCCCCTACAGTCCAAAGATGTGCAGATGAGGTGCATTGGCCATGCTAAATTGCTCCTTAGTATCAGTGGAAAGAGTGGGGATTTTGTTCCCTCAATTCCTGTGAGCAGCTCATGGTAAATAAAAACAGGACACTGCACAATACTGACAGCAATATGGGTGGCACAGTGGTTAGCACTGCACCACCAGGAACCCAGGTTCAATTCCCAGCTTGGGTCACTGTCTCTGGAGTTTGCACTTTGTCACCGTGTCTGCATGGGTTTCCTCCAGATGCTCCAGTTTCCTCCCCCAGAATGAAAGTTGTGCTGGTTAGGTGTACTGACCAGAACAGGCACTGTAGTGTGGCAACTAGGGGAATTTCACAGTAACTTCATTGCAGTGTTCATGTAAGCCTTACTTCTAACTAATGAATAAACTTTAGTTTCAATACATCTTTCCAGTCCAAGAAAACTTTCCTTTTTTTTTGTTTTAGCTTTCCGATATAAATTGGCATTTGTAAAACTGCCAAATAGGAATATGTCTGACTGGGAAATCTTGATCTTTCTTTGTTTCATATGTTGTTATGTATGAGTAGGAATAGAACTTGAAAAATGCAACAGTTCCAAATGTCAACTTTATTTTGTTTGTATGTTCTTCTAGAATCTGAAGAGTTGCCTTCTGTGAATCCATCTAGTGTGGATGAAAATGTGGATGATTCTGAACCAGAGAAGGAATTAAAAACTGATGCCAATCAGCAACTGACACCCTGCAAATCGATTGCATCATCTGCATTGGATGAATACGAATTCAAGGATGATGATGATGAGGAAGATGAAGAAGTAGAAGAAATAGGCAAGCTTGTAGATCAGAAAAGGATTCGAAGAAAGGATAATAAAAAGAATATAATAAAAGAGAGCAGCTATTTAACACCACCAAAGCTAGAATTGCAGAAACCGTTCAAAATTAAAAAACAAAAATCAGCAAGAGTTCTTGTTTCATCTAGCTCTGAAAGCTCAGATGACGAACTACATCAAGAGAAAAAAACCTGTTCAACAAGCTCTGTGGAGGTTGTTCCAGATAGCAGTAAATCTGATGTAAGGACTAAGAAAGAAAATCTGATTGCCATTGAACAGAAAGAGAAAGGAAAAGGGAAGAAAAAGATGAAGAAACAAAGTAAAAACAAAGAGAATCAAGAGTTTAAACAGGAGAAAGAAGAGAAGGAAAATGCAAAATTAATGCTTTTCTCCACTTGCTCTGGTTTAGACTCATTAGAACATACGAAGGAGGAAGATTCGTTCAGAAAATCTTTGTGTATGAAAGATGACTCTTCAGGTCATCAGTTCCACATTTCAACTGCCAAGTCACCTAAACATGCCTGTGGAATAAGTGAAAAACGAGCAAAACCACTTAAACAGGAAAATGCCAAAACTGGCCCATCCTCAGGAGCGTCAGAAATGTCTCTTCAATCTGAGGTTGTGCGATTTGATCATCTTACAGACTCTGACTACACCTCTGAGAGTTCCAGCAACAAATCTTTTAAGTTCAAAGCAAAGACTAAGCATCGCAAAAAGGATCTACATGTGGAATTTGTTGATAAGTCTGGACAGAGAAGCAAAGATGAGGAGGCAGGCATGTTCGATAACATGGAAGAAGTGCTTAAAAAGACCGACAAGGATGGCAAAGTTATTAAAAAGCATAAATTAAAGCATAAAGATAAAGAGAAAAACAAAATTAAAAAAGAGCATGAAAATGAACGGGGGAAACATAGACAAAAAGAGAATGAGAAAGATGTATATCCTGAGTTTGATAGAGAATATTGGAAAGAGAACTTTTTCAAAAATGATGACACTAATGAGACATTCAAAGATGAAAACTCTGATTTAGCCCCATCAGAAAAGTCATTGAAAGACAAAACTCCAGTTAAAGAAGAGAAAACAAAGGAGAAATATTTTAAAGAAGAAAGATCTTTTAAAGAGGACAAAGAGAAGGAAAAGTCTAAGAAGACTAAACGAGAAAAACATTCTAAAGAAGAAAAAGAAATTAAACTTACCAATCTGGAAGAAAGAAAAGAAATTGTGCTTGCGGACAAAGATGACTCAATTTACTCAAGTGTCATTGTGAAGAAAGAGCATACTGAGTTATTTGAGAAAGAGAGAGACAAATCTGACACTCCAGATAGAGAGAAAAGGGAAAACAAAGAGAAAAGTGAAAAAAAGTCCCCAACTAAAGAGAGAGACTCGGAAAAGTTAGAGAAAAAATATTCTGAGAGAGAGAAAAAAGTAAAGCATGAAAATAGGTTGGATAAAGATAAATCCGAGCTTCATGAGAAATCACAGGAAAAAACATTTAGCAAACAACAGGACCATGGAGAGAAGGCAAAAGATAAAGATCGATCTAGTAATTTGTATTCTGCTGCAGAGAAGATCCACCGGGAAAATGATAAATTGAAGAATATATTCTCAATTAAGAAACCTGATGAGAAAGAAAAGAGTAAGGAAAAATTGGAGAAAAAGCATGAGAGAGAAAAAAGTGAAAGGGAGCGTCATTCTAGTGGGATGAAGGACAAAGTGGAAAAAGAAAAGCATGCTATGGAGAAGAAAAAATTATCAGAAAAAGACTCACAAGATGTCACTCCTGGTAAAGCTGTCAAAGTGAAAGAAAAAGACCGAGATGCAGAAAAGGAGAAGAAGAAAGAAAAGTTTAGGGAAAGAGAGGGTGATCTCATGACGAACTCCAAGCACTTGCAAGATGAGAAGAAACGTAGCACTATTGAGAGTAGCAAAGTGTCTCACGATAAATTATTTTCCTCGAAGGATAAAATAAAGGAGGACTTTCTTAAAACTCCTGAAACAAGAGAGAAGGAAAAGAAGGAAAAAGACAGACAAAAAGAAAGAACACCAGCAAATACCACTGTTAAAGCAAAACTTAAAGAAGTGGAAGCCGAAAAACTAAAGTCGAAAGACTCTAATTCTGCAAAGGATGTGCGGCCAAAAGAGAAGAGGTTAGTAAATGATGACTTGATGCAGACTAGCTTTGAAAGGATGCTAAGCCTAAAGGATCTAGAAATTGAGCAATGGCACAAAAAGCACAAAGAGAAAATAAAGCTTAAAGAAAAGGAACGGCAGCGGCATCGATCTGGCATTGAACTCACAAAAATAAAAGAACGAGAAAAACTGAAAAGTTCAACAGCAAGCAAAGAACTTACTAGATCAAAAAGTTCAGATCCTTCAGAGGTACACTCTAAAGACAAGCAGCTGAAAGATGTTAACAACATGCGATCACTGTCCACTGATGCAAAACAGAATTTGACAGATACACCAAGACCTTTCATAAGTTGTGAAAGTAATTTAACTGCATCTCCCAGACAAGAACGTGATCGGGCAGGGCTAACGTCAAGATCTATATCGATGATTTCTGTTGCAAGTTCAGAAGATTCCTGTCAAACTTCAGCTGTAGCGACGCCGCGGCCTTTAACAGACTATGATTCAGATTTCACTATTGAGGGTTCTGAGTCTCAGTCTTCCTTTTCTCAATCAGTATTTCTGTCCAGTGCCAAATCACCTGCTGTATATGACCGAGACTCTGATGTTTTAGCTGATTTGCCAGATCGACTTAAATCGCCGTACTCCAATAAACTTCCAGGATCTTACCTGCGATCAGTCTCCACTGACAATGCTAGATATGAGAACGAATCCCGGTTGGTAGGTGATATTCGGAGATGCAGTATACCAGCTGCTGCAAGTGAACATGATAAACCGTCCCACAAGCATCTTGAAGGTAACCTGCCACTTTCAAGTGAAAAACAATTTAGTTTTTCACCCTCAGTACAACATCAAACCTGTACTTCTCCTCGACCAGAACCAACTCCAGACAATGGCGCTGAAGAGGACATATTTAATAGTAATTCTTGTTTACAGCCTTCTGTTTCCACACCACCTGCTGTCATTGTGCCAAGCAGCACTCATTATTTATCGCAGGATGCAAATCCCAGCAGCATAATTCAAAACACTTCCCAGCAAATGTCTGTGGTACAGCCACAACTAAACTGTGTGATTGGGAGCATTCAGCCAAATAAACCATTGGAAGTGTCTTATGATAGGCTTGATCCTCCTTCGCACAGTAACAATGATGGGTACGCATCTTCAGCTTGTGAGAAAAGCATTTTTAGCCCATTACATGTTTCACAAGAGTGGGGATGTTCAGACCAGTTGACATCAGAATTGGTCTCAAAGTCTCCACAGATACCTTGCAGTGAACCTTCCCAAGTGACAAATCTCCAAGAAGCGTCATCTTATTTTTCACCTACACATACTTCCAATACATCTTGTATTAGGTCATCATTAGACAATGATATTACCCCTCGAGTTCTCTTTTGGCCAAAATGTGGAACTCCAGAAGAACTACCACAAACTCAAACTTTGCAAAATACAGATCAGTCTTTCTTATCATGCAAACCACATTTGGACGGTGTAGGTATGGCTGATGAAAAGGATGCTAAATATCCTCCTGTTGACACAGCTGCTGACCTTGCTATTCAGAAGACCGTGGAAGATGCCTCCAGTTATTGCAAATCAGATGAAATGCAGGACTTGGAAGAGAATTTCTCCCCATCATCTACAGCATTATTGGAATGCAATAATGTAAATGAAAACCTTGTAGACCAAACAAGACCTGTACAGAGTACATTAACTGAATCTCAAGAAAAAACCGAAGAGGGTATAAAAAATATCACTTCAGCTGATCAGGAGCCAACATGTAACCAAGAGAGCTCAACATTAGCCAAAGTGCCGGTAGCCACAGTTGATGAAATGCCGTCTGAGCCAACAGAAGAATTACCTGAAGCAATACCTTCCACTGAGCATGTGCACACAAACTCCATAAGCGATGACCCTCAGCCCTTGGAAAGTAAGGCTCAAGGCCAAGATGCCTCATTGGAGATGGAAGTTCCTCAACTTTCTACAACTACTCAAGATGCTGTAATGTTGCATGAAGCAGCACCTGATGAACGAAGGCAGTCCACTGAATCGTCAAAAGAGGAGCTGGAAGAGCAAATGGAAGCTGACCGAATAGAACAAGATATTCCTCAGAGGATTACTCGTAACAGAGCAAACCTGCTAGCCAATCAAAGCAAACAATCTTCTGTCAACTGTGCACAGGTATCTGACAAAGATACAGAATCCTCCACACCTGTGAAAAGCAAGGCGAAGTTTACAGAGGAGGAAGAAGGTCAAGTGCACCATCCACATAAACGAAAGATGTCACGAGTTCCACATCCTGCACAAGTAAAATCCACACTGCAGCAAGCTAAGGAAAAGACTCAGCAATCACTGGCAGCCATTGTAGATTCTTTAAAACTAGAAGAAATTCAACCATACCATTCAGAAAAGGCAAACCCTTATTATGAATATCTCCACATTAGAAAAAAGATAGAAGAGAAGCGTAAAGTGCTATGTAGTGTCACTCCTCAAGCACCACAGTTTTATGATGAATTTGTTACATTCACTGGATCATACCTGCTGGATGGGAACCCTCTGAGCAAACTTTGCATACCAACTGTAAGTGTTGTCCATGAAAATATTTTATAGAACTTGTTATTTAAGTGACTCAAAAGAGTTATTCAGTTTGCATACCATCTATAAGAATCTCATTTGAATTATTTATTCAAAATGTACCTGAGTAAAGTGTGAACCCGTTAGTCCTTAATGGAGAATTTTAATAAATGTTTTGCATTCAACTGCTTCCATTGGGAAGAACCTGTTTTCTTGAAACCCAATCAAACAGCCTGACGCCAGGCCTCAAGACGCTGGCCTCAATCATGTGCTACTAATGGGAACTGGTTATTAAGAACATTGCTAATAATGTGGCAGCAATATCATTACATTACAGATTTCCTTCTGAAGCCACTTTTGCTATTGGTGTGAGAGCAATATAGAGGAGAATAAGATGCTATGTAGTTATAAATATTGAAACATATTAGAGTACAATACTGTCATAAATGTTTCATTATACATTTCTTTATTTTTCTGATGATGGAATGCAGTAGCTCTTATTTGCAAACGCCAGCTAGTAGCACAGGGTCTCGCAGGCACCAGATGCTGACCTGCAAATTAGATGCTTAGTCAGTTGGTGGGGTGTCCAATTTTCCAACAGTTCACTTGAGAGCAAATCATGAGGCAGTGCTATCATTTTGCCTTATTGTCATACAATAACAATTGCAGCATACTCTTCACCTATAAAACTGGAAACATCCATATCTTCAGACCTGCCTTTGTAATAAAGCAGGCTTCTTGGTTGGGTGCATTGGCCATGCCAAGTTCTCCGTCAGTGTATTGAACAGGCACCTGAGTGTGGCGACGGTGGGGGGGCGGGGTGGAAATTTTCACAGCAACTTCATTGCAGTGTTAAAGTAAGTCTACTTATGACATTAACAAATAATAATAAAGGAAGAAGGATGCCTTTTAATAGAAGGAGGAAAACCTACATTTGCATATCTTTTCACCAGTGTCCTCACAGCACTTCACAGAGAAGATCCTGCATGAACATTTTCATACACTGGAAATTGTACTTACAATCCAATGTAGTGCTAGTTTTTTTTAAACAGTTGACAGTTGAGGGAATAAATGTGATATAGCTGCATTAATATGACAGTAAGTGGAACACCTGGAGGGGGGGAGGGGGGATGCACTGATTATTCCTCTGAAAACTTAAGAGTTTGAGGGGAAATCTTAAAAACTCCTAAGAGATGTGAAGCATCCTCAAATAACATTCTTCCCTTCCATTGATATAGGAAAATACTTGCTATACTGCTATGCACCATTACAAGTGAAATAAAACCTGTTATGTGGTTTGAGAACATACTAGTAAAGATGTGAGGAATGGCTTTGAGAATCTCGTTTTAATTAGTAAGTGAAATCAGGTGGCAATGGAGTAGAATATTCTCGTGCGTAATTCAACTATTTGCATTTATTTGGCATTTTCGAATGTCGCAAAGTGTTTCACAAGCATTAATCAAAATTTGACGCGACACACAAGGAGGTACTAAGGCAGGTGCGACTGTAAAGACTGATCAGAGGAAGAGGTGCATGGTACAAGCTGGATTTGTGCAGCAGAGCTTTTGGTGAGTTTTAGATGATGGAATAGGAGAGGCCAGCCAGGAAAGCATTAGAATGGTCAAGTCTAGAAGCAGGAAATGCATGGATGAAGGTTTCGGCAGCAAAAAAACCTGAGATGGCTGGAGATGGGACATTTTATGAAGGTGGAAATGCACTGTACTGGAAATGGAGAGGATTAAAGGTCAGAAACTCAGCTCAAGCCCAGGGAAAGGGATGACACCATTTGGGAATGCAGTTTATACCAAGGATTGGTGGGGCGGGCTGTTAACGCGCAAATAAGTGCGGCGTGCAGGAATGGGACGGCAGTAGTTATGGGAGATTTCAATCTGCATATTGATTGGTCGACCCATGTTGGACGAGGTGGGCTCGAGGAGGAGTTCTTGGAATGCTGCAGGGATAATTTCCTTGAACAGTGTGTGTTGAAGCCGACAAGGGAGCGAGCTATCTTGGATCTGGTGCTATGTAATGAGGCGGGTAGAATTAGGGACCTTGCGGTGAAGGATCCTCTTGGAGAGAGTGGAGTTTCTGGTGCAGATGGAGGAGGAGAAAGTGGGTTCCCAGACACGCGTCCTTTCTTTGAATAGACGGGAGTATGGTAGGATGAGAGAAGAATTGGCGAATGTGGACTGGGGGAGCGCGTTGGAAGGTAGGTCTGCTGAGGAGCAGTGGAGGATCTTTAAGGAGATCTTTCTTGGTGCTCAGCAGAAATTTATTCCAATGGTTAAAAAGGACAGTAGGAGGAGAGGTAATAAGCCGTGGATAACAAAGGAGGTGAAGGAAAGTGTTAAATTAAAAGCGGAGCAGTTTAGAGTAGTGGGCGAGAAGAGGGCGAGAAGAGCAGTGGGCGAGAAGAGGATTGGGAAAGGTTTAAATGTCAACAAAGATTGACAAAGAAATTGATAAAGGAGGGTAGGAGAAGCTATGAGGCTGGGCTAGCACTTAATATAAAAAAGGATAACAAGAGTTTTTATAAATATATAAAAAGGAAGAGGCTGGCTAGGGTGAACGTTGGTCCTTTAGAGGATGAGAAAGGGGAGCTAGTGGTAGGGGATGGGGATATGGCTAAGGTCTTGAATAACTTTTTTGTTTCTGTCTTCACGGAGGAGGACGTGAATAATTTGCCGGGTGTTAGCGATGGAAAGGTGGTAGGAATGGAGGGTCTTAATGACATTACTGTTACTAGAGAGGTGGTGCTCGACAGACTGGAGGGGCTGATTGTGGACAAGTTCCCAGGACCGGATGGAATGCATCCCAGGGTTCTGAAAGAAATGGCGGAGGTGATAGTGGATGCCTTGGTGGTTATTTTCCAGACGTCGCTGGATTCCGGGGAAGTGCCGGAAGATTGGAAAACGGCTAATGTTACGCCGTTGTTTAAGAAGGGTGCCAGGCAAAAGGGGGGGAATTATAGGCCGGTTAGTTTAACGTCTGTGGTAGGTAAAATGTTAGAATCCGTCATTAAGGAGGAAATAGCGAGGCATCTTGAGGGGAATTGCTTGATAGGGCGGACGCAACACGGTTTCATTAAAGGGAAGTCGTGTCTGACAAATTTACTGGAGTTCTATGAGGATGTGTCCAGGGCAGTGGATAGAGGAGAGCCGGTGGATGTGGTCTTTCTGGATTTTCAGAAGGCGTTTGACAAGGTACCTCACAAGAGGTTATTGCAGAAGGTCAGGGGACATGGAGTTGGGGGTAGGGTGTTAGCGTGGATAGAGGATTGGTTGTCAAATAGGAGGCAGAGAGTGGGGGTCAATGGATGCTATTCGGATTGGCGGTTGGTGACTAGTGGGGTGCCCCAGGGGTCGGTGCTGGGGCCTCAGCTATTTACCATTTATATAGATGATCTGGAGGAGGGAACCGAGTGCAGGGTGTCGAAATTTGCTGATGACAAATTTGCTGGTGGTCAGGAAGGCGAATGGGATGCTGGCCTTCATAGCGAGGGGGATTGAATATAAAAGTAGGGAGGTCTTGCTACAGCTGTATAGGGCATTGGTGAGGCCGCAGCTGGAGTACTGTGTGCAGTTTTGGGCGCCGCACCTGCGCAAGGATATTTTGGCCCTGGAGGGAGTGCAGAGGAGGTTTACTAGGCTGATACCGGAGTTGAGGGGATTGAGCTATGAGGAGAGGCTGAATAAACTAGGCTTGTACTCGTTAGAGTTTAGAAGAATGAGGGGAGATCTCATTGAGACATATAAGATGATGAATGGGATGGATAGGATAGAGGTGGAGAGACTCTTCCCGCTCAAAAAAGACAGTAGGACTAGGGGGCACAGCCTCAAGATAAAGGGGGGGCGGTTTAGAACAGAGTTGAGGAGGAACTTCTTCACTCAAAGGGTGGTGAATCTCTGGAGTTCTCTGCCCGTTGAAGTGGTGGAGGCTGCCTCGCTAAATATTTTTAAGAAACGGGTTGATGGGTTTTTGATAAGAGAAGGGATTAAGGGTTATGGGGAGAGGGCGGGAAGGTGGAGCTGAGTCACGACAGATCAGCCATGATCTTATTGAATGGCGGGGCAGGCTCGAAGGGCCAGATGGCCTACTCCTGCTCCTATTTCTTATGTTCTTATGATTGATGATCGTCTTCACAATGATCAATTGGAGAAAATTTTTGCTTTTCCGATATTGCTAGCAGCTGCCCTGCTGTTAAACTCTGCTGCCGGGTGGCTGGTGAGCAGCATGTAGACAAGGCCAGGGAGTTTAAACCACTATGGTTGTGTTCTTGTCCTACTCCCCAAAATCCCACTGTCAGTTAATATTCCTGCTCCAGACTTCTCTTACCATAAAATTCCCTTACTTCAAATCACCTGATGAATAAACATTATAACACTAAACTGCACCTTTCCTGTGTCAGCCTAGTAGCAATGACATTTCAAATTGCAAATCTCAAATTCTGTCGCCAAAATAATTTTGGGGCTGATTCTGCTATTTGTATATTATCTGATCATAGACTTTTTGCAAATTATCCTCGTTTCAGATCCACCGCCTATATATGCATACAACATGGCAAAAGTGCAATTAGAGATAGATAATTTTGTAAAGTGCTAGATAATCGCAGGTCTTTCTATTGCTTTCATTAGAACCTATTTCCTCAAAGAGAAAAGCCTGCACTATTGCTTTTCTTAAACATGCTGTGCTTAACGTGGATAAATGATGCAATACAGAAAATTCGAGATCACTATCTACTGTAGCCTAACAGGTATCCAGTCCAAACCTGATCTGGACTGAATTAGTTAATTTCACAGTTGCGAGAGTTAGTTGTCTTTCATCAACTTATACCGAAGGAGCAGGCACCCTCTGCTGGCAATGTTTGTGGATACCAGCAGATATCAGATTCCTGTTTTGCTGCTGATGTTGCCATATTTGAGTAATCCCCCTCCCTATACCTTGCTATTCAAGTTTGCAATTTGTAAGTGGTCTCTTGTGATGCTAGAGAAGAACTGCTCAAGCTTGTAAAATAATAAACTACCATGATTTATTGTATTTGAGAATGATTAAGAACATAAGAACATAAGAAATAGGAGCAGGAGTAGGCCATCTGGCCCTTCGAGCCTGCCCCGCCATTCAATAAGATCATGGCTGATCTGTCATGACTCAGCTCCACCTTCCCACCCTCTCCCCATAACCCTTAATCCCTTCTCTTATCAAAAACCCATCAACCCGTTTCTTAAAAATATTTAGCGAGGCAGCCTCCACCACTTCAACGGGCAGAGAATTCCAGAGATTCACCACCCTTTGAGTGAAGAAGTTCCTCCTCAACTCTGTTCTAAACCGCCCCCCCCCCTTTATCTTGAGGCTGTGCCCCCTAGTCCTACTATCTTTTTTGAGCGGGAAGAGTCTCTCCACCTCTATCCTATCCATCCCATTCATCATCTTATACGTCTCAATGAGATCTCCCCTCATTCTTCTAAACTCTAACGAGTACAAGCCTAGTTTATTCAGCCTCTCCTCATAGCGTAGAACATTGAAGACAGTAGGGAATAAAATACTCTGACAGAGGGTCAATAATTTTTTCTAAATTCTTCTGTATTTTATTTTTTATATTACAGCCAAGGATTGAGGTTCATTTATAGTGGAATAAAATTAAATAGAAGAATGCCTGTGAAACTTTTGTAGAATCTTGATTAGAGCGGACTGAGTACTGTACACAGTTCATACTGAGGCAATGGAGGAAGTGCAAAGCTTTTACCAGGGTAATATCAGAACTGCGAGGTTATATACAGTAAAGATTGGGCAGGCTCAGCTCATTTCTCTATATTTAAAACAAAAAACCAAAGTGATCTTTCAAATTGTGAAGTGCTTTGGCAGGCAGAAGTAAAGAAAATCAGAAAATGCTGGAAAATTTCAGCAGGTCTGACAGCATCTATGGAGCGAGATTAGAGCCAATGTTTTGAGTCTGGATGACTCTTCGTCAGAGCTCTTTCCACAGATGCTGTCATCTGTAATTTTCTAGCAATTTCTGTTTTTGTTCCTGCATATGAATGTTGGTCGCTCCTGGCAAGTATAAACAAGCCACGTTTCAAGCTCAGTTGATAATGGAAATGTGTACCTATTAGCACGTTGAGGATTGATCAGCAGTCGATGGTATGTAGGATAATCAGTTGAGCTTTTTTTTTCGCTCAAAGTGACATACTCAGGGTCCCTCCAAACAGAAGCCTTTTACCTTTTTTGAATTAGCCAGGTGCTTGGGGAGTGAGTCTCCATTGATATCTTCATAGCAAAGTCTCAGCAAATCATAGTCGATTTGTCAATCATTCTGCATCCTTTTATCCTGTCATTTTAATTGTTGTGATCGTTTGAAATTTGGTATTCTTTCATTTGTTCTGATGGGTGCGGGACAAAGCTTAGAAAACATTTCTTTTCAGCAATATTCAGTTCTATGCATTCATTTATGTTGAACGTTCTGTGAGAACAATTGTTCCTTATTATCACAGGTGCCATAATAGGAAATGGTATTGTCTTTCCCAAAACCCAGCATTATTTTGGTGAAAGGCAGTGCAATTGAAGAATATCAAAAATCTTAAGACTAGAAGTGAATAGGCTGTTCTTATTCAATAATAATGGGCATGGTTTATTTTGCCAGGAATTTGGTGTAGTGAATCAACATGCCAACATTTTAAATATTCACTGCAATAATGGGGCAGCACGGTGGCACAGTAGTTAGCTCTGCTGCCTCTGAGGACCAGGGACCCAGGTTCAATTCTGGCCTTGGGTCACTGTGTCTGTGTAGAGTCTACAAGTTCTCCCTGTGTCTGTGTGGGTTTCCTCTAGGTGCTCCACAATCTGAAAGATATGCTGGTTAGGTGCATTGGCCATGCTAAATTTTCCCTCAGTGTACCCGAACAGGTGCTGGAGTGTAGCGACTCGGGGGTTTTCACAGTAACTTCATTGCAGTGTTAATGTAAGCCTACAGGTGACACTAATAAATAAACTTTAAAGTTTCAGAAGTAGATTTTGCTTTATAGTTTGAAAGTTAACAAAAGTTTAACTCCTTGAGATGTTTATTCAAAGTAAAAAGTAGGCCCAATGTCATGTTTTATTAATAGTATTTGAATTATTACCATGACATGAAGTCAACTACCAGAATTTAACTGTTGGGCATGAAGGACAAATCTAATGTATCATACTAAAATATCACATGATATTTGTAACTTGAACAGCAGTATAGCGGCATTGAGTGGTCGGTTTGGTCAACAACTCAGCCCTTCCATTAAATGATGCTATTAAAATAGAACTTTGAAATCATTTTTCCATGGTCTCTTATGGAACTTGGGTCCCAGGATGTATAGAGTAGTTTTAAAAAGAAAATTGTGTTACAATGGACGAGCAGGAAACCACTGATTATGTGAATAGGTAATACAATTTATAATTTTCATAGTTATGTGAAGCAACAACAATTTGGATTTATATTGCCTGTTCAGCAAAACAAAACATGCTAAAAACTCTTCAGGAGGAACATTATAATACAAAATGTGACATGAAGCTAAGTGAGGTGATATTAGGGTAGGTGATTAAAAGTTTGGTAGGTTTTAAGGAATATCTTTAAAGAGGAAAGTGAGGGGGGCAATGTAGTTATCAGGTGGGAATTCCAGAGTCTGGGTCTTAGGCAGTTGAAGATGTGGCCACCAATGGTGGGACAATAAAATTGTGATGCTTGAGAGATCAGAATTAGATAGTGCATCAGAGTTGATGAGAGAAGCGGGGCTGTAGTTTTTGAAAACCAGAATGAGAATTTTAAAATCAAGACGTTACTTGACCCGGTTCCAATCCCAATAAGGATAGGAGTGTTAGGGGAACGGCACTTGGTGCAAGTTCAGAAATGGACAGCAGAGTTTTGGATGACCTCAGATTTGCAGAGTAAAATGTGAGCAACCAGCTAGGAGTGCATTGAAATAGTCAAGCCTGGAGGTAACAAAAGCATAAACGTTTCAGCAGCAGATGTTAGATGATATGGAGGTGAAAGTAGGTGGTCTTGCTGATGGTATGACTGTTTGAAAACTCATCTTGGAGTCAACTATGACACCAAAATTGTGAAGAAACTGATTTAACCTGGAGTGTATATGATTTATCATATCAGGAGAAGAATAACAAGATGCATCATTTTTGGTGAATTTTTCCAGCATAATCTAATAAAATGGTTTTAAATTGCAGCACTTTGCATTAATGCTGATCACTGTCTTTTTAGATAACTCCTCCTCCATCATTGTCTGAAGCACTGAAAGAACTCTTCAGGCAACATGAAGTTATACGAATGAAGCTTCGATTACAGCATAGTATTGAACGGGTACTTTTTTTTTCTGACTATGATTTTGAACTTTGAAGTTTTTTGGCTTAAGATTCAGAGTGAAATCTGCAACTATTTGTTTTGAGAGCCAGCCATAAACTGTATTCCCTTGGAACCTACTTGAAGGATGGCCTTGAAACTATGTCCACTAAACTTGAATATAAAAAGTTGTTCTAAAATATGACAGCATTTTTACAGATTGCCAGTATGTTCTAAACTTCTGACATGCCATGAGCTAGAAACTGTAAAACAATACCTGCACAAACCTGCCCAATGATAAACTTGTGAATTAGTGAGACTGAATTGTGGTTTCATTATAGAGTTGTACGGTGCAGAAAAGGCTCTTCGGCCCATCAATTCTGCACTGACAATAACTGCCACTAAAGTCGCACTAAAGCCATTTCCCAGCATTTGTCCCATATCCTTGATTGTTATGTTTCAAGTATTCGTCCAAATACTTTGGTTGTAAGGTTTCCACCCTCCACTACTTTCCCAGGCAGTGCATTCCAGATTCCCACCTCCCTCTGAATTTTTTTCCTCAAATCCCCTCTGAATCTCATGCCCCTGATTCTAAAACTATGCCCCCTTGTGATTCATCCCTCAACCAATGTGAACAGTTGCTTTTATTCACCGACCCATACCCCTCATTCTTGTACATCTCAATCATGTCCTCCCTAGCTTGCTTTGTTCTAAAGAAAACAGTCCAGGCCTGTCCAGCCTCTCCTTGTAACCCAAATGCTCTATCCCAGGAAACATGCTAGTGAATCTCCTTTGAACCCCCTTTAATACAATCACATCCTTCCTATAGTGAGGTGACCAGAACTACACACACTATTCCAGCTGTGGCCTAACCAATGTTTTATACAGCTTCAACATAACCTCCTTGCTTTTATACTCTATGCCACGGCTAATAAAAGCAAGTGTCCCATATGCCTTCTTAACTATCCTACTCACGTGTTCTACCAACTTCAGGAATCTGTGAATAAATATTCCAAGATCTGTCTGTTCCTCTAAGTTACCTAATGTCCTGCCATTCATCAAGTTCTCCCAAAGGTGCATCACTTTGCACTTAGCAGGATTGAATACTATCTGTCATTGCTCTGACCAATCCATTTATATATTCCAGTAACCTACGACCTTCTTCACTATTAACCACCCTACTAATCTTGGTGTTTATCATGCCCCCCATGTTATCATCTATATCATTTATATACATAAACAAAAAAGGGACTCAGCATTGAACCTTGTGGTATACCACTGGACACCAGCCTTCAGTCATTCAAACAACCTTCTGCCACCACCCTTTGTGTCCTATTACGAAGCCAGTTTTGGATCTATCTAGCCAGATTTCCCTGAATTCCATGTGCTTCAACCTTCTCTTGAGGATTGAGGGTTATAGATAGGCCTGGTAGGTAGGGATATGATCAGCACAACTTGTGGGCTGAAGGGCCTGTTTGTGCTGTAGTGTTCTATGTTCTGTGTTCTCAGTCAGTGTCCCATGTGGGACCTTGACAAAGGCTTTGCTAAAATCCATGTAAACTGTATCAACTGCACTTCTCCCATCCACATACTTGATCACCTTTTTTGAAAATTTTTATCAAATTTGTTAGGTATGATGGGGCTGGATTTTGCAATCAGCAGGAAATGAATGGCACCAGCTGTTGTTTAAATTTGACAACAAAGAGGGAGTAAGGAGTATAGGACTGCATATTGAAAGAAAAAGTAAAACAAGTATTCCTTTAAATCTCCAACTGTAATTAAAAGCTGAAGGAATGAGAAGTTAATTTTCAATGTAGTCATTTGGCAATAATTAAGACTTACTGCACCACAAAAGAAGGCAGCTCACTACCACCTTCAAAAGCAATTAGGAATTGGCCTAGCCTGTGAAGCCCACGTCCCTGAAATGAATAATAATTTTTAGTATTGACAACCTCTCTTCAATTGTTAGTTGATAAATAACTTTCAACTACAGCAATGTCAAGCCATTGCATCTTAAAATGCAGCACAATCATGCCTATGTAATGCCTACAAATTTGATAGAATTTTATAGTTCAGAAAGAGGCCCTTCGCCCTATCGTGCCTGCATTGGCCACTTAGGGCCGATCTATTTAATCTCATTTTCCAGCAGTTGGTCCATTGCCTGTATGCTGTGGTGTTTCAAGTGCCCATGTAAATGCTGCTTAAATGTTGTGAGGATTCCTGCCTGTACCACCCTTTTAGACAGTGTTCCAGATTCCCAACACACTCTGAATGAAAAAGCTTTTCCTTGTTCTCCTGCTCCTTACCTTAAATCTATGTCCCCTGGTTATCGATCCACCTACTAAGGGGAAAAGTTTCTTTCCATCTACCATAATCTATATGCCTCAATTTTTTACACCTCATTGTGGTCCTCCTCACCCCTACTCCAAGGAAAACAACCCAAGCCTTGCCAACCTCTTTTTATAGCAGAACCCTCCTGCACAGGCAACATCCCAGTGAATCTCCTTTGTACCTTTTCTAGTACAATCACATCCTTCCTACAATGTGGTGACCAGAACAACACATGGTACTCTATCTGTAACCTAATAAATATTTTATACAACTCCAATATAATCTCCCTGTTCTTACAATCTATGCCTTGGCTAATAAAAGCAAATATCCCATATGCCTTCTTAACCACCTTATTTACCTGTCTTGCTGCTGTCCGGGATCTTTGGACATGCACCCTAAGTTGCCTTTGGTCTTCTGTACTTCCTAGCATTCGATCATTCGTCGTTTATTCCCTTGCCTTGTTATTCCCCTAAAAATGCATCACCTCACAATATTCAGGATTAAATTCAATTTGCCACTGTACTACCCATCTGACCACCCCATCTATGTCACCTGTAAGGCTTTCCTCCTCGCAACTTAACACACCACCAATTTTCATATCTGAAAGCTTACTGATCATAACTACCACATTCATATCTATATCATTAATGTACACTATAATAATCAATCTCTGCAGTGCACCACTGGACATAGGCTTCCAGTCACACACACACACCTGTTTAAATGTTGAGTCTCTCAATGATATCCTAGTATAGTGCAGCCTTTGAAGGTGCAGAGAAACTTGCAGAGTAACTTCTTGATTTCCATGTTTAACTGCACGTGTGCAGTCACCAGAGTTTGGTGTCCAAGTCACACTTAGTGGTGAGCTCTGTTACTACTTTAGTAAAATCTGGACCGTAACATTTTTAACCGAACCTGTGAGTAAACTGTTTTCGTCAGAAGTTGGATTGGTTCAAAATGTTTGCACTAACTACTTGAATGTTGGTTGAATTTGCGCGACAGTAGAATGTTTTAAAGCTTATAGGTAATGTAAAATACACAGTTAATGTACTATATTTGAATTTTTTTTTACGTTTAATTTCAGGAGAAACTCATTATGTCAAATGAGCAGGAAGTTCTGAGAGTCCATTACCGTGCAGCAAGGACACTAGCAAATCAGACTTTGCCTTTTAGTGCCTGTACTGTGCTTCTGGATGCAGAAGTTTACAATATGCCTCAGGACCCTCAGGTGAAGAGGAAAATGATGTCTCTCTCTCTCTTTGAACTATAATTGAAAGAATATTTTTATTAAATGCTCCAAAATGCCGTTTTACAAATTAATGTTGTAAAATCTTTGCTTTAGGGTGATGAAAACAAAACATCAGTGCGAGATCGATTCAATGCACGCCAATTTATGTCATGGTTGCAGGATGTAGATGATAAGTTTGATAAATTAAAGGTAAGTTTGCTTTTGGAAGTATTTAAATAAAGTGGAACTGTCCAAATGTAGCAAGACCTGAATATTATTCAGGCCTGGGGTGATAAGTGGCAAGTAACATTTGCTACACTAGAATAGATATTTCTTAAAGCTAAACATCTTTAGTGCTTCCAACTCCTAAAAGCTGGTGCTTCATATATTGTCCCTCACACTACAACCCCCTTTGTTAGCTCTCCAAAGAATTCTAGCTGATTGACAAGTCAGGACTTTTGCTCCAATTCATGCTACTAGCCATGTGTTTGTGCTTACTTGAATAGCACTTACCATAAACAGCATTTTGTTATAGTGCATTTTTTCCACTTTATTTATTTCTATTTCAGTTATTTGGATGTGAGAACTGAAGGTAATTCCACATTTGCTGATTCAAAACTAGGTGGAAATGTGAATTGTGAACAGAATAGTCTCATTAGCGATAGACGACAAGGTTTTGTATAAGCGAGGTCATGCCTCACAAATTTCGTTGAGTTTCTTGAGGTGACAAAATGATTGACAAGGGAGGGTCCATGGATGTAGTCTACGTGGATTTTAGTAAAGTGTTTGATAAGGTCCCTCATGGCAGGCTGGTGCAAAAGGTTAAATCTCGCAGGATCAAAGGTGAACTAGCTAGATGGATATAGAAGTAGCTTGGCCGTAGACAGGGTAGCAGTGGAGGGGTCTTTTTCTGATCGGAGGTCAGAGTAGTGGTGTTCCACAAGGCTCTGTACTGGGACCTCTGCTGTTTGTGATACACATAAATGATTTGGAAAAAGGTATATAGCTGGTCTGATTAGTAAGTTTGCGGACGACACAAAGATTGCTGGAGTTGCGGATAGTGATGAACATTGTCAGAGATTACAGCAGGATGTAGATAGACTGGAAAATTGGGCGGAGAAATAGCAGATGGAATTTAATCCAGATAAATGTGAAGTGATACATTTTGGTCGATCTAATGCAGGGGGAGCTATACAATAAATGGCAGAAACCTATCAGGAGTGTAGATACAGAGCGATCTGGGTATGCAAGTCCACAGACCCTTAAAGTTGGCAACACAGGTGGAAAGGTGGTGAAGTAAGCATATGGCATGCTTGCCTTTATAAAAGTTGGCATATGATGCAGTTATATAGAACGTTGGTTAGGCCACATTAGGAATACTGCACCAGTTCTGGTCACCACACTACCAGAAGGATGTGGAGGGTTTGGAGAGATTTACCAGGATGTTGCCTGGTGTGGAGGATATTAGCTATGAGGTGAGATTGAGTAAACTAGGGTTATTCGCCCTGGTAAGACGGAGGTTGTGGGCCGACCTAATAGAAGTTTATAAAATTATGAAGGGCGTAGATAGGATGAACAGTTGGAAGCTTTTTCCAAGTCAGAAATGACACACACAAGGGGTCACAAGTTCAAGGTAAGGGGGGGGCAAGGCTCAGTACATGCAGGTGTATTTTACACAGAGGGTGGTGGGGGCCTGGATTGCACTACCAAGTTGGGGCATACGTGCTAGGATCATTTAGGACTTATCTAGATAACCACATGAGCAGAGTGGGAATAGAGGGATACAAACGGGTGGTCTAGTTAGGAACACATGATCAGTGCAGGTTTGGAGGGCCGAAGGGCCGGTTCCTGTGCTGTATTGTTCTTTGTTCTTTTGAGTTGAATGCAAAGAATGATTTAGGCAGGATAAGTGAGTGGGCAAGAACTTGGCATATGGAACGTAATGTGGAAAAATGTGAAATTGTCCACTCACAAGAAACAGAATGCAGACTATTTCCAAATTTGTGTGATGTTGGATGTGTCAATATCCAAAGGGTGTCCATGTTCATAGGTCAGCAGAAGCAATTGTAGGCGTAAAAAGCAATTAGGAAGGTAATGGTATGTTGGCCTTTATTGCCGAGTACAGGAATAAAGGTGACTTGCCGTCATCCTATAGACCTGGAGGATTGTATACAGTTTGGCCTCTTTACCTAAGGACAGATATGCTTGCAATAGGGGGAGTGCAACAAAGTTTTGCCAGATTCATGCAATGGTGGGATTGATTTCTCAGGAGAGATTGAAGAGTCTGGACCTGTATTCTCGAGTTTAGAAAAATGAGAGGCAATCTCACTGGAACGTACAAAATTCTTACAGGGCTCAACAAGAGTAGATGCAAGAAGCATGCTGTGCTCGACTTGGGGGATGCCAAAAACAAGGAGGCCCAATCTTATTCTAGGCTATTTAGCACTGAGATGAAGAAGAATTTCTTCACCCAAAAGGTAGTGAATCTTTGGATTCCTCCATCCCAGAAGCTCAATGATTGAGTACATTCAAGACATAACTTGAATACATTTCTAGTTATTAAAGACATTAAAGGATATGAAGATAGTACAGGAAAATACCACTTGAGGTAGATCATCAGCCATGGTTCCATGGAATGATGGAGTAGTTTGAGAGACTGAATGAACCTACTGCTCCTATTTCTAATATTACAGTGTTAATTGAATAGCTTAAATGATACATTTAATTTCTCCTTGCAATTAACATTTTCTCATTAATGTATTACAGACATGTCTTCTTATGAGACAGCAGCACGAAGCTGCAGCAATGAATGCAGTGCAAAGATTAGAATGGCAGCTTAAACTACAAGAACTTGATCCTTCTTCACACAAATCTTTGAGCATCTTTGAGATTCCTGAGTTTTACATCCCTCTTGTTGACGTCAATGATGACTTTGACTTGACACCAATATGATTGTGCATGTGTTTTGGGGGTTTTAAGCAAGTGCATAAAATGACTTGGTTACAGTCACTGCTGAAAGATACAAGAGACAGGCTTGCATATTTGGCTCCAGAGCACTTTGAAGATAAGTGAAGAATTGAGGATGTGGGTGCTTGTGGCAACGAAGGTGCAGTATCATTCTTGCATAATGATGTGAGATTCAGCACTAACGCACTGTGACCTCCCATCGCTGTTTACCAGAAACCACTACTACACTTCAGTAGTATACATAGCTGATATATAGGTATCATTCACTCTTAATATCTGCCTATACTTTAAAGTTTACAAGATGGGGGCATTTGCTGCATATGCTATGTTATGTTCATACCAGCAGCGCTGGCAGCTGCAAGGTGATAGGGGTGTAGACAAGTGATACTCTGTCCTCAAGAAGGAATTCATGGTACAGTAGAACCTCACATTAGCACTCATGGGTAGAGTGCTGCCTCGTTTATAATACACAATGGCTCAAAACTACCATAGACTATTCATCTTGAAATATACAGATCTGTTTTTGGATAACATTCTTAACGAGAACTCAAATTTGTCTTATCTAATTTCAAAGAAAATACCACCCTTTATTGTATCTTTCTCAATTTAAAACAAAAACTACTGCATTAAGAGGCACTTGCTGGTTTTGTAAATGTTTCAGAAATTAATGGTATTTAAATACTTTCTCTGTTTACATGCTTGCACTTTGTTAAAATTATTCACCTTATTGTTTTGAGCACTTCAAAGTATTTTCATCACCTTACTTAAAAAGAACAATCTTTTTCCATGTCTCTTAATCTTGGGGGCTATCCAGGTGTTTGTGGGCCATGTAGGTTCATGTGAAGGAACCTTGGGTGGGGAAGCTCAAAAGAAGTTTAAATTCATGTTGCAATTAATTTACTCCAATCTCAAGATGCTGATGGTAATAGATCAAGCGTTAGACTGTATCTATGAGTCATCTGCTATTGTTGAGAACAATCCCTTCTAAACGTTCAAGCTTTCAGCCTTCCGGAAAGTACAAACCACCAAAAATCACAAATGGGACTCTGTTGCTGGGGCTCAGGAGCCATGTATGAACTGAAGACTACAGGTTGGATGCACCTTTCCTGAGCTAGTTGCTCTGCTTTAGATGTTCATTATTTTCTCAGTTCACCAATTCACTTTGCAGTGATGGTTGCAGGGCTTTGATTTTAAAACAAAAACTTCTCCCAGCTCTCTTCCGTATCTTGTTCTGCTTCTGTCACTTTGCTCACTATCATTTTTATAAAAATATTATCCCAATAACTAAAGGTAGAGCATATGCCTATTAAATGCAAGACACTAGTTCAAGTTCTGATCTTGACTCCGGCTTCTGCTTGAAGGTGGTTAGAGATGCTCTGTGAGTTTATCATTCTCAGTTGGGTAATCTTGAGAAGACTGGGAAGAGCTGAGCCAAAGTGTCAAGCTTGCCATACTACTCAAACTACCCTCACTGAGTTCACGAAGGAGTGGCCTTGATCTCTTGTCAGCCGTATTGTTCTTGCCGAAGAGAATGAAGTGGTTGGAAGAGAGAAGACTGGGGTTCTTTAAAGCTGCCTTTACATTTATTTAACACTGAAGTAGAACCGCCAGTTCCCAATGCATAGATTTTGTGCAGCCAACACCAGCACCAAAGTAATTTACTGCATTTGATAAGGCTGGCCACTGGGAAGAGCCCGGTATTAAAAGTCTTCTCTATCATTGGCCTTAATTAATCCAATATGCTTGCTTTGATGTTGCCACCAGTTGTACACAATCGATAACTGAGGAGTCAGTGGCATTGCCAGCAAACTAAAGCAATATAGAAGCAGCTTAGTAGACATGCTGACATTGCTCCTCACTGTAACCTATTTGCCTGGCTCCCAAGTAGTACATTATAGCTGGGCCCTGTTATATTTCCCACCAAGCAGTTGTACCCTGAGAAAATATACCTTGGGGCTTTTATTGCTTTACTGCCATGAAGAGGCAAGCACTATACTCTGAAAAAGACTTAGTTGAATTTTAGAAAGGATAGACAAATTAGTAACAAAAGAATAGTCCCACCTTTTTCATTTCACAGTTATCTGTTCTGATCTTAAATATTGTACAGATTGTCTTTGTTTTTGGGGCAGGGGAAATTCTGCACAGATGTATTATTTTGTCTTTTTTTAAAAATAAGTTATTTTTTACATATCATTGCGCAGATGTAAATAACATTGTATTTAACAATATTGTTTAAAGTATGTATAAAGAAATTATATAGTTATTTTGATTGTATAGCTCATTAATTGTCTAATGTTTCAATGGACCAAAGTTGCAATTGATAGTTGGTTTTATATTGATTGTAGTGTGCTGTGGTTTGACCTTGTTTGTTGGGCATGTGTTTGGGTTTGCTTTTTTTACATTGCAGCAACTGTTTGAGATTACACTTACGATGCAATGCATGCATTACCAAGTTATCTTCAGTGTCCTGTTCTTCTCCCTTCTTTTCCCCACACCCTGAAGAAAAATCTGCAGCAGAACCTATTTTTTCAGCACAAATGCTTTTTGAATTATAGTTCTAAAAGTGTAAATTGTTTATTTTAATATTTACCTGTTGATTAATATGTAAATACATGTAAATATATTGTTAAATAAATTTTAATGGTCATGTTAATTAAATTATGTTGTATCTATGATTGCGCAAGTGGTATGGGGATTGTTTCATTGTCTGCTCTTGAATTTGAGATAACCAATTCCTATTTGCTTTAACCAGCAGAGCACTTTTTAATTGGAAACCAGCGTCCATGATAGAATAATCTCACAGACACTGCATTGGTCAAAAGTATTTTCATGCATTAGACTTTGTTCTGTAAATTATAATCTCCCCCTCTCATAATATAAAGGCTTCCAATGGAAATTGCAAAATGGTAACAAGCTATTCAATGTAACCATTCCATGGTGGTGGTTATCTTGCACTAGCCCAAATCCCACATGCCCCTCCTGTTCTTTCCGTTTATTCTCCTTTTAAGAGTAAAAGTTTATTTATCAGTCACAAAATAGGCTTACGTTCACACTGAAATGAAGTTACTGTGAAAATCCCCTGGCCATCTCACGCCGGTGCCTGTTCAGGTACACTGAGGGAGAATTTAACATGGCCAGTGCACCTAACCTTATACATTTTTGGACTGTGGGAGGAAACTGGAGTATCTGAGGAAACCTGTGCAAATTCTACACAGATAGTGATCCAAGCTGGGAATTGAACCCAGGTGCAAACACTGCCACTGTCACCTTTTTAACCACCTTTCTAATATTTTCAGCCATTTAATCACCTTTGTAATGTCCATTTAGGAATTGGGTGTATCCAGCATTTTCTGTTTTTATTTCAGAATATCAGGAATCTCTTCTTTGGCATCAGTAGGATGGAGTTAGGAGTCACAGACCTGCCATGATCTTGTTGAATGGTCGAACAGGTTTGAGGGGCTAAATGGCCTGCTCCCATTCCAAATGCCCTTAATGAAGCTCCATATGAAATCATTGTTACCTTAACAGTAATCTTGTTAAAGGAACAGACACTTTTAGTGTAAGAATGACATGTAGCTCTGTAACTGACAATTCCCAGAATGTAATATTTTTACACCTATTCTTGAAGGGAATCACATCTAGAGTTTAGCAGCAGCATGCTATATATATATATAAAGGATCTTTGACATGGTTTTGTGATTGTATTTTTTTAAAGTTTATCATGAGCGCCATCACAGAAAATTCATTTGTGTAGACTTGTGAAAGCTGTCCAAAAAACTGACTCAAATTGAATTGAATGGTTACAAAAAGAACCTGATGAATCTGGTAAAATGCAGGTTTGAATTAGTTTGTTGCTTCATAAAACTTCAGAAGGTTCAATTTTAGCCTGTAAAGTTGTTTACCTTTTAATTCTTAAAAACAATTGCCCAAATTCAAGTTTCAAGTATGACCAAAGTAAAGGCTTTGCCTGGGACACTGAGATCCCCCTTTAGGTTGTTGCTGTCTCCTCAGTCGCCTGTTTGTATAGTATGATGGTTTTTGCATCTCCTGTTTGATGTGAAATGAACCCACTTTCCTAACTGAATAAGTCAACTCATAATCAGTGCATCCATTCTTGTATGACATTCTTGTATGAGCTCCATAAATGAACCATGATCTCTTCACACAACAAACTCAGAAAGGAACAGAAGCCATATTGCTCATTATCAAACATATGCTTCCCCAAGGAATCTAAATTTGCCTTTTCTTCCCCTACTAAAGAAATGAAAACATTTGAGGCATTTGACCCCTCAAGCATTCTCCCCTGCTGTATTATATCATGGCTGATTTGATTGTGGCCTTAACTCCACTTTCCTGTCATAACCACTGCCTCCCTCGCAGATCAAACATCCATATAACTCAGTGTTTGAATATATTCAATAACTCTACCTCCATGCCTCCCTGGGCAGTGTGTTCCAAAGACGAAGAACTCCCCTCACAAAAGAAATTCTTCCTCCTCCATCAACTGTCCCTAGTTCTAGATTCCCCAAGAATGGAAACATCCTCTTAGCACCTATCCTGTTACAATGCCACTTGGTATTATAACTGGACATGAAGATCCCAGAATGGAGGTTGTCAAATAGGAGACAGAGAGTGGGGGTCAATGGGTGCTATTCGGATTGGCGGTTGGTGACTAGTGGGGTGCCCCAGGGGTCGGTGCTGGGGCCTCAGCTATTTACCATTTCTATAGATGATCTGGAGGAGGGAACCGAGTGCAGGGTGTCGAAATTTGCTGATGACACCAAGATTGGGGGAAAGGCAAATTGTGCGGAGAGTCTGCAGAAGGATCTAGATAGGCTGGGCGAATGGGCCAGGAAATGGCACATGGAATTTAATGTTGGCAAGTGTGAGGTGATCCACTTAGGTAGGAGGAATGGTAGGAAGGACTATTACTTACGTGGCGAAAAGCTGCAGCAGGTGACGGTGCAGAGGGACCTCGGGGTCCTTGTGCATGAGTCGCAAAAACCCAGCTTGCAGGTGCAGCAGGTGGTCAGGAAGGCGAATGGGATGCTGGCCTTCATAGCGAGGGGAATTGAATATAAAAGTAGGGAGGTCTTGCTGCAGCTGTATAGGGCATTGGTGAGGCCGCAGCTGGAGTACTGTGTGCAGTTTTGGGCGCCGCACCTGCGCAAGGATATTTTAGCCCTGGAGGGAGTGCAGAGGAGGTTTACTAGGCTGATACCAGAGTTGAGGGGATTGAGCTATGAGGAGAGGCTGAATAAACTAGGCTTGTACTCGTTAGAGTTTAGAAGAATGAGGGGAGATCTCATTGAGACGTATAAGATGATGAATGGGATGGATAGGATAGAGGTGGAGAGACTCTTCCCGCTCAAAAAAGACAGTAGGACTAGGGGGCACAGCCTCAAGATAAAGGGGAGGCGGTTTAGAACAGAGTTGAGGAGGAACTTCTTCACTCAAAGGGTGGTGAATCTCTGGAATTCTCTACCCGTTGAAGTGGTGGAGGCTGCCTCGCTAAATATTTTTAAGAAGCGGGTTGATGGGTTTTTGATAAGAGAAGGGATTAAGGGTTATGGGGAGAGGGTGGGAAGGTGGAACTGAGCCACGACAGATCAGCCATGATCTTATTGAATGGCGGGGCAGGCTCGAAGGGCTAGATGGCCTACTCCTGCTCCTATTTCTTATGTTCTTATGAACTCTGGCTCAAAAGACCATAACTTCTGCTTTTAACAAGACATGGAGAAACAGAGTCATAGGACAACTAATTTGTTTAAACAATGTGAAAAACAATTTTTAAACATGAAAATTGGATAATTGTACAATAGACCTGTACCTTCCTCCTGCTCCTGTTAACATGTGCACACACATTTTAAGATTAAGGCGTATCATAATGTACATCTTGAGCTATAATAGTCTCAATAATAGAGGCCGTTTAAGCACACTGATTTGCAGTGGTTGAAATACACACACTGCTCTGAACCTAAGTTTGTGCTTGTGTGTTCCCGCTCCCTCCCTCCAAATATGATTGTCAAGTGACAGTTTCTAAACATTACCAAAATGTGCTTTAAAATCTTTTTTTCCTACAATAATGCTTTCCATTAGCAGCTTGCATTTTGAAATCTAGTCGTGATTTTCCAACTGATTCTTTTAAACAAAGCTTCTGCTCCAATTTTAACAGCAAATCTAGTATCCAGGTTTTACACCTTTAGGATTTCTTTGTCCTGACTGCTGTACAAACTGTTCACAATTACTTTTAATTCTCAGATGCTCTTAAAATGGCTTCTAACTTATGATTTACTTCTGAAGTCTGCTTTCCAACTTTCAACCTGGTTGCTGTAATTGTCTGTTTAATTCAGAACATTTTGTTTACTTCTGTATTCTTCTGAACAATACCTTGGTCTGTTTTCTTTATTTTGGTCATCTGAAGTATTATTTCTGCCTAATTTCCTGATAACCTGGACAGTAACTAGTTCTTTGGGAAGCCAACCTCTTTGCAACTCGCATCCTGTCTTGAGAGTACTGCAGTGAATGTTGTCAACATAGATTTTAAAGAGGCATTTGACAAAGTCCCAAATGGCTGACCAGTCAAAAAGTGAAAACACATGGGATACAGGGGAATGTGGCAAGTTGGATCCAAAATTGGTTCAGCAACAGGAAACAATGGGTAATGATCGATGTTTTCGTGAATGAAAATTGATTCCCAGTGGTGTTCCACAGGGAAATTGCTGTTTGTTGTGGTGGCACAGTGGTTAGCACTGCTGCCTCACAGTGCCAGGGACCTTAATTCAATTCCTAACTTGGGTCACTGTGCGGAGTCTGCATATTCTCCCCTTGTCTGCGTGGATTTCCTCCGGATGTTCTGGTTTCCCCTCACAGTCCAAAAGATGTGCTGGTTAGATGCATTGGCCATGCTGAATTCTCCCTCAGTGTACCTGAACAGGCGTTGGACCATGGCACCTAGGGGATTTTCACAGTAACTTCATTGCAGTGTTTATGTTAACCTACTTGCAACACTAATAAATAAACTTTAAAAACTGGTTAAGTATATATGAATAATTTAGACTTAAACATGGGTGGCAAATTTGCAGATGAGAGTGAAAGGATATAATTTTGGCGTCCATAACTGTTAGGGGTTTAGTTGAATGGGCATAAAAACGGCAAAGGGAATTCAATACGAAAAAAGTAAGAGGTAATGCGTTTAGGGAAAACAAAACGGGAATACGCAATAAACAGGAAGTGAGACTTTCAAGTGCATTTCCACAGGTCCCTGAAGGTGGCAGCACAGGTGAGTAAAGTAGGAAAGAAAATATGAGCAAGTTATTAAATACAGAAACAGGGATGTTATGCTGAAATTATGTAAAATACTAGTTAGGCCACAGCTAGAGTTTTGTTACATTTCTAGCATGGGATTGGGGTAGTGTGTTGAGATAGAAAGAAGACTGGTTGAAAGGAAGCATGGAGAAATAAGTGGGTCTTTTTCCAAATAGAACATTACAGTGCAGTCCAGGCCCTTCGGCCGTCAATGTTGCACTAACCTGTGAAACCAATCTAAAGCCCATCTAACCTACAGTATTCCAATATCATCAATTTGTTTATCCAATGACCATTTAAATGTACTTAATGTTGGCTAATGGCAGGTATTGACTAGTGGGGTACAGCAGGGATCAGTGCTGGGTCCCCATCTATTCACAATGTATATTAATGATTTAAATGAAGGAACTCAAGGCATGGCACAATGGTTAGCACTGCTGCCTCTCAGCGCCAGGGACCCAGTTTCAATTTTGGTCTCAGGCCATTGTGGGGAGTTTGCATGTTCTCCCCTTGTCTGCATGGGTTTTTCTGGGTGCTCCAGTTTCCTTTCACATTCCATAGATGGACTCACCATGCTAAATTGTGCCTTAGTATCAGGGGGATTAGCAGAGTAAATACATGGCAGTATGGGGATAAGGCCTGGGTGGGATTGTAGTCAGTGCAGGCTTGATGGGCCACCTCCTGCACTGCAGGGACTCAATGAATCTAACTAAATGTGCTACCACCAAATTTGCAGATGATACAAAGCTGAGGGGAGGGTCAACTGAGGAGGATGCAGTGATTTGGACAAAATGAGTTAGTGGGCAAATGAATGGAAGGTGCAATATAATGTGGATACATGTGAGGAGGTATCCACTTTGGTAGGAAAAACAGGAAGGCAGATTACTATCTGAATGGCAATAAATTTAGAGAGGGAAGTGCGCAATGAGACCTGGGTGTCCTCATACATCAATCACTGAAAGTAAGCATGTAGGTGCAGGAATGTAAAGGCAAATGGTATGTTGGCTTTCATAGTGACATAGAACATAACAGCGCAGAACAGGCCCTTCGGCCCACGATGTTGCGCCGACCAGTTTTTTTTTAAAAAAACACTGACCCACTAATCTAAACCAATCCCTTTTCGTCCATAAACTTATCCACAGATCTCTTAAACGCCCCCAAACTCGGCGCATTTACAACCGCAGCAGGCAGGGCATTCCAATCCCTCACCACCCCTGGGTAAAGAACCTACCCCTGACATCCGTCCTATAACTACCCCCCTTAATTTAAAGGCATGCCCCCTCGTGCTAGCTTTCTCCATCCTAGGAAAAAGGCTATCACTATCCACCCTATCTAAACCTCTAATCATTTTATATGTTTCAATAAGATCCCCTCTTAGCCTCCTTCTTTCCAGCGAAAACAACCCCAAATCCCTCAGTCTCTCCTCATAGGACCTCCCCTCCATACCAGGCAACATTCAGGTAAACCTCCTCTGCACCCTCTCCAAAGCCTCCACATCCTTCCTGTAATGTGGGGACCAGAACTGCACACAGTACTCCAAGTGCGGCCGCACCAGAGTTGTGTACAGTTGTAACATGACGCTGCGACTCCTAAATTCAATCCCCCTACCAATAAACGCCAAGACACCGTATGCCTTCTTAACAACCTTATCAACTTGATTCCCAACTTTCTGGGATCTATGTACACATACACCTAGATCCCTCTGCTCCTCCACACTATTCAAAGTCCTCCTGTTAGCCCTATACTCAACACATCTGTTACTCCTACTGAAATGAATTACCTCATACTTCTCTGCATTAAACTCCATCCGCGACCTCTCGGCCCAGCTCTGCAACCTGTCTAGGTCACCCTGCAAACTATGACACCCTTCCTCACTATCTACCACACCTCCGACTTTGGTGTCATCAGCAAACTTACTAATACAAACTATACCCTCATCCAGATCATTAATAAAAATTACAAACAGCAGTGGCCCCAAAACAGATCCCTGAGGCACACCACTCATAACCGAACTCCATGACGAATATTCACCATCAACCACCACCCTCTGCCTCCTATCTGCTAGCCAATTCCTGATCCAAGTACCTAGATTACCCTCAATCCCATACATCAAAGAACAAAAACAGCATGGGAAACAGGCCCTTCGGCCCAACGAGCCCGCGCCGCCGTCCCATGGTCAGTGACCTATTCATGACTCTAGTCTATGCCTAATGTGTGAGGATCAGGGAGGTCCAATATAGGGACAATTTGTTATCAATCAGCCTAAAAGCACATTTTTGGGATGTGGGAGGACACAGGCCCAACTCCATGTGTCCGCACAGCAACAGAGATAGCCTCTGTGCTGCCATGATGCCCTCGAGATGGTAAGTGCCTGTGGATAAAAATTTCATTATTAAAGACTCTATATCCCTGAGGCTAAAACTGACCATCTGCATGGTGAACCTTATCAAACGCCTTACTAAAATCCATATATACCACGTCAACTGCCTTACCCCTATCCACCTCTTTGGTCACATTCTCAAAGAACTCAATAAGGTTAGTAAGGCACGACCTACCTGCTACAAAACCATGCTGACTGTCTCTAATTAATTCATTACTCTCCAAATAACTATAAATCCTATCCCTAATAATTCTTTCTAAAACCTTGCCCACAACAGAAGTAAGACTCACTGGTCTATAATTCCCAGGGAAGTCTGTTCCCCTTCTTAAACAATGGGACAACATTCGCTGTCCTCCAATCTTCCGGTACTATACCAGAGACCAACGATGACCTGAAGATCAGAGCCAGAGGCTCTGCAATCACCTTTCTAGCCTCCCAGAGAATACTAGGGTAAATCCTGTCTGGACCAGGGGACTTATCTATTTTCAAGCCCTCTAGAATATCCAGCACATCCTCGGTATCAACTGTAATACTTTCTATTTTACACCCCTGCAACCCAGTGTGCTCCTCAGCTACATTCATGTCCCCCTGCGTGAACACCGAAGAGAAATATTGGTTCAACGCCTCTCCAATCTCTTCCGGTTCCACACACAACTTCCCTCTACTGTCTGTAACTGGCCCTAATCTTGCCCTAACCAACCTTCTGTTCTTGACATACCTATAGAACGCCTTAGGATTCTCCTTAATCCTATCAGCCAAAGTCATCTCATGTCCTCTTTTAGCCCTTCTTAACTCCCTCTTCAACTCCCTCCTAGCCAATCTAAAGCTTTCTAATGCACTACCTGAGGACGGGGGACGGGGGGAGGACGGGGGACGGGGGGAGGACGGGGGACGGGGGGAGGACGGGGACGGGGGAGGACGGGGGACGGGGGGAGGACGGGGGACGGGGGGAGGACGGGGGGAGGACGGGGGACGGGGGGAGGACGGGGGACGGGGGAGGATGGGGGACGGGGGGAGGGGGAGGACGGGGGACGGGGGGAGGACGGGGGACGGGGGGAGGGGGAGGACGGGGGACGGGGGAGGGGGAGGACGGGGGGAGGACGGGGGACGGGGGGAGGGGGAGGACGGGGGGAGGACGGAGGACGGGGGACGGGGGGAGGACGGGGACGGGGGAGGACGGGGGAGGACGGGGGACGGGGGGAGGACGGGGGACGGGGGGAGGGGGAGGACGGGGGACGGGGGAGGGGGAGGACGGAGAGGACGGGGGGAGGACGGGGGACGGGGGGAGGACGGGGACGGGGGAGGACGGGGGACGGGGGGAGGACGGGGGACGGGGGGAGGACGGGGGGAGGATGGGGGGAGGACGGGGGACGGGGGGAGGACGGGGGGAGGATGGGGGGAGGACGGGGACGGGGGGAGGGGGAGGATGGGGACGGGGGGAGGGGGAGGACAGGGGACGGGGGGAGGGGGACGGGGGGAGGGGGACAGGGGGAGGGGGAGGACGGAGGACGGGGGGAGGGGGAGGACGGAGGACGGAGGACGGGGGACGGGGGGAGGACGGGGGGAGGACGGGGGACGGGGGGAGGACGGGGGGAGGACGGGGGACGGGGGGAGGACGGGGGAGGGGGGGAACGGGGGGAGGACGGGGGACGGGGGGAGGGGGAGGACGGGGGGAGGGGGAGGACGGGGAGGACGGGGAGGACGGGGGGAGGACGGGGAGGACGGGGGGAGGACGGGGGACGGGGGGAGGACGGGGGACGGGGGGAGGACGGGGGACGGGGGGAGGACGGGGGACGGGGGAGGACGGGGGAGGACGGGGGGAGGACAGGGGACGGGGGGAGGACGGGGGGAGGACGGGGGGAGGACGGGGGGAGGACAGGGGACGGGGGGAGGACAGGGGACGGGGGAGGACGGGGGACGAGGGGAGGACGGGGGACGGGGGAGGGGGAGGACGGGGGGAGGGGAGGACGGGGGACAGGGGGAGGGGGAGGACGGGGGACGGGGGGCGGGGGACGGGGGGAGGGGGACGGGGGGAGGGGGACGGGGGGAGGGGGACAGGGGGAGGGGGAGGACGGAGGACGGGGGGAGGGGGAGGACGGGGAGGGGGACGGGGGGAGGGGGACGGGGGGAGGGGGACGGGGGGAGGGGGACAGGGGGAGGGGGAGGACGGAGGACGGGGGGAGGGGGAGGACGGGGGACGGGGGGGGGACGGGGGGAGGACGGGGGACGGGGGGAGGACGGGGGACGGAGGGAGGACGGGGGACGGGGGGAGGACGGGGGAGGGGGGGAACGGGGGGAACGGGGGGAGGGGGGGAACGGGGGAACGGGGGGAGGGGGGGAACGGGGGGAGGACGGGGGACGGGGGGAGGACGGGGGACGGGGGGAGGACGGGGGACGGGGGGAGGACGGGGGACGGGGGGAGGACGGGGGGAGGACGGGGGACGGGGGGAGGACGGGGGACGGGGAGGACGGGGGACGGGGGGAGGACGGGGGACGGGGGACGGGGGACGGGGGGAGGACGGGGGACGGGGGACGGGGGGGGGACGGGGGGAGGACGGGGGACGGGGGACGGGGGGAGGACGGGGGACGGGGGGAGGACGGGGGACGGGGGGAGGACGGGGGACGGGGGGATGACGGGGGACGGGGGGATGACGGGGGACGGGGGGGGGGACGGGGGGAGGACGGGGGGAGGACTGGGGGAGGGGGAGGACGGGGGAGGGGGAGGACGGGGGGAGGGGGAGGACGGGGGAGGGGAGGACGGGGGGAGGGGGAGGACGGGGGGAGGGGGAGGACGGGGGACGGGGGGAGGGGGAGGACGGGGGACGGGGAGGACGGGGGATGGGGGGAGGACGGGGGGAGGACGGGGGATGGGGGGAGGGGGGGAACGGGGGAGGACGGGGGAGGGGGAGAACGGGGGAGGACGGGGGAGGGGGGGAACGGGGAGGGGAACAGGGGGAGGGGAACAGGGGGAGGGGAACGGGGGGAGGGGAACGGGGGGAGGGGAACGGGGGGGAGGGGAACGGGGGGAGGGGAACGGGGGGGAGGGGAACGGGGGGAGGGGAACGGGGGGAGGGGGGAGGGGAACGGGGGGAGGGGGGAGGGGAACGGGGGGAGGGGGGAGAGGAACGGGGAGGGGAACGGGGGGAGGGGAACGGGGGAGGGGGGAGAGGAACGGGGGGAGGGGAACGGGGGGAGGGGGAGAGGAACGGGGGGAGGGGAACGGGGGGAGGGGGGAGAGGAACGGGGGGAGAGGAACGGGGGAGGGGAACGGGGGAACGGGAGGGAGGGGGGAGGGGAACGGGAGGGAGGGGGAGGGGAACGGGAGGGAGGGGGGAGGGAGGGGGGAGGGGAACGGGAGGGAGGGGAACGGGGGGAGGGGAACGGGGAGAGGGGGGAGGGGAACGGGGGAGAGGGGGAGGGGAACGGGGAGAGGGGAACGGGGAGAGGGGAACGGGGGGAGGGGAACGGGGGGAGGGGGAGGGGAACGGGGGGATGGGAACGGGGGGGATGGAACGGGGGGGGGGAATGGGGGGGAAGGGAACGGGGGGGAGGGGAACGGGCGGAGGGGGGAGGGGAACGGGGGGGAGGGGAACGGGGGGGAGGGGAACGGGGGGAGGGGAACGGGGGGGAGGGGAACGGGGGGGAGGGGAACGGGGGGGAGGGGAACGGGGGGGAGGGGAACGGGGGGGAGGGGAACAGGGGGGAGGGGAACGGGGGGAGGGGAACGGGGGGAGGGGAACGGGGGGAGGGGAACGGGTGGGGGGGAACGGGGGGGAAGGGAACGGGGGGAGGGGAACGGGGGGGAGGGGAACGGGGGGGAGGGAACGGGGGAGGGGAACGGGGGGGAGGGGAACGGGGGGGAGGGGAACGGGGGGAGGGGAACGGGGGGGAGGGGAACGGGGGGGAGGGGAACGTGGGGGAGGGGAACGTGGGGGAGGGGAACGGGGGTGAGGGGAACGGGGGTGAGGGGAACGGGGGGGAGGGGAACGGGGGGGTAGGAGAAAGGGGGGTAGGGCGGGACACAGTGAGCACGTG